>CM046721.1:11285836-12485836 GCA_025584915.1 Monochamus saltuarius | reverse complement strand
AATGAAGATGATCCCGATCGCAGCTTACACTTTTGCGAAATTATAATGGATTTATTTCTAGGAAATAGAAAATTACACCGGCAAATACTTTTTTCAGATGAGGCCACATTTTGTCTGAATGGTACAGTAAACCGTCAAACTTGCAGATATTGGAGTCGGGAAAATCCTCATTGGATGGCAGAGGCACATACCCAACACCCTCAGAAATTAAATGTGTGGGCTGGAATAGTTGACGACAGAATAGTAGGGCCTTTCTTCTTTGAAAGAAAATGACCTTGTTCCAGCCCTTGCAGTAATTTTTCCTAACGATAATGACCCTGACATTCCTGACGATACCATATGGTTTCAGCAAGACGGTGTACCTCCGCACTATGCGCGCCCTGTACGAGATTTTTTGGACAACTGTTTTCCTGGGAGGTGGATCGGCAGACGCGGACCGATAGAATGGCCTGCAAGATCGCCAGATCTTACACCTCTTGACTATTTTTATGGGGATACTTGAAGTCAAAAGTGTACATTAATAAACCACGTAATTTAGAAGAACTTCAAAATCGCATTCGGGACGAAATACGCAGAGTTACCCCAGAAATCATTCATAATGTGCAAGAAGAATTTCTTCACAGACTTGCGCATTGTCAAGAAGTTGGTGGATGGCAATTCGAACATTTAATTTAAGTATAAAATTTAATCAATTGTATTTTATTTTACATACCTCAGAATTGTTACTTTTTTATGGAAAATTTACGTTTCCTAACATTCTAACGTCATTTACTCTAACATTCAATCGTCATTTACTCGAAAACTTTCCTATGTAAGAGGGCAAAATTTTAGTACTGTCTGATAGAGAATTAAACGATCTTTCAGAATCAAGGAAAAAAATTTGGTGTTGTCATTTAAACGATGACGTCATTACTCGAAAACAAATGACATTTGAAAATCGCATTTTACGCTAAAATATGTATTTTTTAAATTAAAAATCGACCTGTTCAAGGATTTTTCCCAAAAAATAATTGTTTCGTTTTTATTGAATTTATTCCATACTTTTGGCGCATACTGTATAAATTCATTTCGGTTAGAACTTCACATTGTAAAATTAATTATTCCATTACAAGTTTCGATATTTTGCAACATATTAATGTAACAACCATTAATGCGGTTGCATATGAAATATATAATATATTCAGCCAATGGATAAATATTAGCAAAGTCGAAACGTTAATTTTATTATTGCCGTTAAAACGTGCCGCTGTATCCGAGCCGATGAAACATTTCACCAAATTAATAATTTCGAGAGTGAATTTATGTACTTTGATGTATAATATTAATTTCAGGCCCCTAAGATATCGAGTCAGCCCTGCCTTGCACAAAATATATCACCGGAATGGGGGTGTGTAATTCGTTTAGTGGATTAACCCAACTTAAATTCGGTGTAAATTACTTGTAAGCGTAATGAAAATTTATTCTTTGCTTTGATTTATAAAGGGTCGAATAAAATACGTTCGCTCCCTACCCTTTGGCCATATTTTAAACAACAATAACTCAGCCTTGTTTAATATTTATCAAGGGAAAGTAATTAAATAATAAGTATTGTTTGATAACTTTGTTATAAACGTGACAGAAATTGTTTTAGTTTAATTTTTCGTAAAACCTCTTTGCTTTGTGACGCACCTACCGACAAACTTGGTCTTTGCAAGAAAGCTTTTGGTGTCGATTTTAATTAACTTTTCGCCTATATTTCATTTCTTCCACACGAAGAAGATGTTGTAATTAATTCATAAAATTAATTACACTTTAAAAAATGTATTAAATATGGCGATTAGCAATTTTCATAATAACAAAATACTAAATATTAATGTGTACTGTATTTAAAACTTGATATTGTAACGGGAAAATTGTATAATGTTTCCAAATACGTGCAGAAAGAATTTTTGTGGAAAAATAGGCCTAGAAACGGTATTTAAAAATTTAGTCTGGCCACGCTCACACAAAACGACCTCCGTCATAACGTAGACCTATGACGCCAGATGCCGTTCGCACGTGTTACCTAAATACGATATAATTGTATACCATTTCTATGCTTTCGGACAACGCAGTACATATTATGTTAAGAAGAGTTAATTTATCATTTGGGTCATTCCATTTGAAATCGTCTGAAAATAGTAAAAATTGTTGCCGACCCATTTTAGATTTTGGTGTAACTTTGAAAAACTCTACTCTAGGGTCCCAAACAACAAAATTTACACGAGTTTAATTTTTACAAGCTCTTGTTTCCGCCTATTTAAATAAAGACAAGAATAAATTGCTATTTTTAAGCTTTATTAATTTTTGCTGTCAAATTTTTCTGTTTGAAGATATTTGAATGATCAAGACGGAATTCAGAGTGGGAAAGATAATAGTTTCAGTGTAAATGAAGATAATTGGCTCGGACGATCCCTTTGAATAATAGCAGCGTGCTGAAAATGCGTGTTTTTTAGTCATTTTTCGTGAATTTCAATCGACTGTAGCGTCTTAACTGTTGAGAGTTAATTCAGGCTCCGCGGGAATTAAGTATACATATCACAGACAAAATTCAGCACGTTGACCTGAGTAGCCCACTCTTTATAGAAGAAAACTTTGCTTGAAGTTTTGAAATTTTTAAAAATTCCAATATTCGGGCTATGAAACGAGCGTGTTGACTGCGAGATAAAAATCTGATCTCACAGAATCTACAGTTCTTACCTTCAACTTTAAATGACTATATCACTTGTTTTGGTATTTTCATGTTTAGTGCAAAACAGAACACTGTAAGCATCTCGAAATATTGTCTGAAGCTATTTATTTGTGGCATAATTTTAATTTGTTTTTCCTTTCGTTTGATTGGGTTTTTGCCACACTTCTGAAAAAATAAAGATTAATTAAATAAGCCCTTGCGCCAAACGGATTAGTCAAGGGTTATTTATGAAACTAAGTTTGGCTAACCAAAAAATCTCACAAAAAAAACAGATAAGTAAAAAATAATAAAGAAGAAGTAAGTAACAATATAATAAAAATCATTTAACATCTCTATGGAAGTAGATAAACAAATTTTAAACTGTCAAACTTGACATACATTTAATACATTTACTATTCTGAGAACGAAAACAGAGAGTTTTTCGAAACGTCAAAAAGGCGGACGTGCGCGATAGTGATGTGATTTTCGTTATTTTTTATTTATCTGCTTTTTTCAGTGTGATATTTTGACTGATCCCTTTGGTGCAAGGGCTTATTTAATTAACCTTTATTTTTTCAGAAGTGTGGCAAAAACCCAATCAAACTAAAGAAAATCATCTAGGGATGTAATAGTTTAAAATAGTACTAATTATTTTATACAATCATTCTAGATTATTGTTGCTATTGTTAACATAATTTAAATCCCCAACAACGCAAGAAATACACCTTGCACTAGTTGCCTACAGGTGGCAAATGCATTAGAATCTGTCAAAAATAAAATATCGCATACAGTAATTAGTTTGAAATAATCTTTCAGTAGTTGCAATTCGCAAATTTTTTGAATATTTTTTTTTGTGTATTTATAAACAGGTACTCAAATTCGAAGACGACGGATAATGCACCGATATATGGGAAGTGTGACAAGTGCATATTATCGTGTGGCAACGTAATACCAACGACGTTTTCCGAGTGGACAAAGTGTTATGCCGAATCTTCTTTAAACCATATTAAACAACTATTATAATGCCTTGACGGTAAATGTTGACAGTGTTTTTATGTTTTTGTGTACATTTGCGTGTGTTTCTTGTTACGCTTTGTGGTTTTTACCGACGGAGAAAACACACCTGCTCGTGGTTGTCGGACCGAGCACAGAAATAACGTTTGAAGGAAGGAGAGATTCCCAGTAATCACTCAACAAGTACAAAAATCTTTGTAATGACAAGTTTTAATGTGAACAAGTAAGAAAATAATTCAACGTTTTTCAAGTCCAAATATCAATCCTGTAAATAAATATCAGTAAGGAAGATGCGACCTTTCTATGCTATCATTAGGTAAATCATTTACATTTTCGCTTTATAAATAAGTTTGGAAATTTTTTGATGGACGATTTCGTTAATACTTACTTTTCTCTATCCCCCTCTTAACATATTTGTGTTTAGTCACAAGTAACCCTGTATAACTAATTAAATTAATTTATCAAAATTCAAATTTTAAATTAGTTTAGTTTTTCTACAGCTTATGTAATTATTTTCTCTACCTTCACATTGCAACAAATATATGTGCTTTCTCAGACTATTCTAACATAGATAACAAGAAATGATTAAAGCTTATTATAGCAAAGACGCAAAATATGCAATTATTTCAAACGTCCCCGGCTTCCGTGTAATTGATAACTACCATCAACCTAACTGACACTTTGCATTGCATTTAAAACGCGGAAAATCCGAGATCTATCCTCCTAAATTGGACAAAGGTAACCTAGTTTCCTTCTAAGCTGAAGCGCATCCTTAAAGCTTTCACACTACCTATTAATTAAATTAAAGCGTTTCCTTGAAACTTATCTGGAACATCTGGAGTTTTATTCCAACTGCTCCTGTATGAATACGGAAGGAATTCGACACTTATCCCGTTCCACATTTGCATTTGCAGTACAAGCATTCTTATCTGAGTAACGGCCAATGCAGGCTGATAATCACGTGATTAGGGTAGATGCTTTGGACAGTAATCCCGAATCTAGCTTTGCAGCATTTAGACGGGGATGTAAGTACGTCTGAAAGTTTTAAGCGGGGACAATAATTAGCTAAATTGTGCAGCTGCTTGGAATATTCATGCTTTGAACTTGTTTCATTTCAGAAATATTTGCTGCGGTTTTCATAGCAGGTCACCGAGGTTTTCTTTGTTTTCATGGAAGAGCTAAAGAAACGATCAGATCCATCATCTTTAGTTTTAAGAGTAGCATATTTTGCGGTTGTATTTCTCAAATTTCTACGTCTAGAAAACTATATTGTAAGTAAGTGAGTAAGTAATCTTTTCAAACGCTATTTAGTTTTCTTAATTTTGAATGAATAGTTCTCGTGAAATTAAATTTTAAACAATTTATCACAAACATCTGACATGGTAAGTGCGAACTTGTCGTATATTAAAAACCTGTTTGCTCACTATATATTTTAATACTTACTCTCTTCATTCAATTTATTACTAATATCTCTCCAATATTTGTCTACGATATATCGGTTGCTGCGGAAACTGAAGATATTACTAATTCTTGGTCCATTTTTCTACACGCGTGCAAATAAATTAAATTTGAATTCTGATAAAAACGGGCTCGCAGGTTTCCGGCGCTGACCTGCTTCAACCTGCTTTCACTGTGTACGTGTTCATTTAAAAGTATGTTATAGTTTTCAAAGCATATAAGCGCGGATTGACGTAGGGTACAAGTAACCAAAAAATTGCTTCCGCTGTGTTCGCTTTAGCCTGCTTTAAACTGCTGTTTTTATATCAATTTAAATATACAATTACTGCGGTACCAAATTTTGCATTGTATAATGAATAATAATGCCACTGTGCTTGTGCAAATACAGGTCTTCAATGTCGCAGATGCGCTTTGCTCTTTACTTAACTCACCGCTCAACGTGTCGCTCCGCGCGTTTCCTAAGACTCCCTAGAGTACAGACACATTAGCCCAATATAGTCGACCACTGCACTTTTAAGAGAAATCAAAAGAAAACTCTATGAAGATATACCTGGAACCGTTCTAAAACTGTTCTCTATTTAAATCCGAAGATGCCTAGAGAACAAAACTAAGTAAACTGTTTATTTCTTACGTGCCTCTTAATAGTAATTTGAGGTTGTGGATAATATTTTACGACTTTTGCTTATACACGTTGAGGCCCTTGTATCTTGAGGGCCCCGTATCATTGATACGACGGTAGCTACGCCCCTGAATATAATGACTTACTGTTTTTGTTTGTTTTAGTTTAACATTAAAAACTCAAGATTAGAAAATAATCAAAATATCAAGTAAGTACTGTCAAAAAAGTTTTAAGCCGTACATAACGTCAAAAAATTTCCAGTGTAATCACATTCAGCGTACTTGAACAAGGATGGAAATTCCGGATAGAAGAAATGTTCACTGAATCTTAGATACTTACATAAAGTAAATGAAAAATATATCCCAAAGATAAGAAAATACGTATGCTGGCACTTACTGCCACATAAATGTCCTAAAATATTACATCTTGACTGGTTTTCTTTGCGCCTTGATGCAATAGCGTAACAAAAACGTAACTTTGCGTATCTAAAATGTACTTTATACTGTAAATGGTGCGTTGCTGCGTCGTACTACGCCGCAAAATTTTAGAGTCCGCACAATAAATGGCTAAGAGGAATTTATGGATTGCTTCGCGCTTTGAAAGCAAATTCGTTCACTTCTTGTCGCATAAAAATAAATCTTGGCCATTTCTATTCAGTTTTTGTAGGAAGGGGAACGCGAGCCGTGTCGTGAGACGTGAAGGTTTTTCCTCAACGCCGAACTTTGCATAAATCAGGAGTAAAATGCCAATGAGGTCCGAGTATAAAATCCTGATAAATGATGCCCAACTGTTTACTTCTAAACATATGGCATAGGGACGACCAATTCGAAGATGTTCTGTATTTATTGTCAAATGTGTCTTTTATTTACAGAAATGAAATATTTCTATTGGCGATTTCTATTATATTTCTTTTATTAGATTTCAAAAATATGATAGATTACTTTACCATCATCGTTAGACATCGTAAATGTTCTGTGTTTCGTTTGGAAATTAATAAATTGTAGCGTTATGTATACGTATTAGGGTACATCGTAGAAATCTGGGTCATATTACGTATGTTATGCTTTTGCAGAACGATTTCCTGGTAAAGAGGTATCAAATGCAGCTACTTTTACCGTGGTGTGCTGTGAGTTCAAGTGTAGTGCAACGCTGGTGTGACACGGGAAATTTGCAACCGAATCGTGGATGAGATGGTGGTCAAGGGCGTCCACGGCGTATTACAGCAGTGTGGCGTATCATACACGAGGCTCAATTATATCCGTACTATGTAGTGTATCCAAGCATTAATATCAAGCGATTGGATGAGGAGAACCGATACCATGGCTTCCGTAACATTGTCCCCCGATCAGATTACTCCGTTGTCCGCATGGCCTTCTTGATAAGGTGTCAAACGATCGATGTGGACAGTCTTCATCTTGGCGTGCGGATTCCTCTCGATCCTGTACACTACGTCCTTCAATCTTGACACAACGGTATAAGGGCCTTTCCACGATTTTTTCAGCTTTAGGGAGATTTACCCTTGCTTCTTTTTGAGTTATACAGCCACACTTTTTCATTCTCTTGAAACCTGCTGTTGCTGCCACGCAAGTGGTATCTGGTCTTAATGTTGTCGCTTTCAATTTTTAACATCTCTCGTACTTTTTCATGTACCATCTTTCAGATGGCTGAGATAATCGTCTAAGTTTTCCTCGCATGGCCGTCGATCATAATTAGATCTATGGGTAGCCGCAATTCCAAAAATCACACTGGCTGGTGTTTTACCCGTGGTCTCATAAATTGTCGGTAAGCCAATAGAAAAGGAGGAAGGCAGGTATCCCAGTTGGTTTATTTCCCGTTGGCAGCTGTTCTCAGGAAGTTTTCAATAGTACGATTGAATCTTTCCACCATTCCATCCCACTGTGGATGAACAGGTGTAGTTCTGGCTTTGTGGATGCCCAGCAGCCCACAAATATTCTGAAATACAGATTCGAAATTCCTTCCTGGGTCGGAATGGATGTCTCTAGGGGCCCCTTAACGGCATATCCAATTTTCAAATAAGGCTTCGGCTAGGTGACTGGTTCCTGGTTAGGCAAGGAATGTATTTTCTCCTCTTACTAGTAGTAGAATACGAGTATAGCGGTTTCCACTGCTACTACAAGGAAAAGGTTCAGCTATGTCACTAGCTATTCTCTCGAATGGAGGTACAACATTGTACTGCTTCATATGTCCTCGACTTCTAGTCCTAGATCCCTTACTAGAGGCGCAGGTATCACAATGTCGGCCTCATTTTTCCACATCGCACCAACTGCCAAGCCAGTAGAATCGCTATCTAACTTTATTCAAAAATGTCCACCACCGACCTCACTATGCAGCGCATGAAGAACTTCTGGAATTCTTTTTTGAGGCAGAACTGTTTGATAAATCTTCTCTTTACCATCAGGACTCTCCCAGACTCTTTTATCATCTCCATTAACTGTTTCAATGTTTCTTCCATTTCTGCTGGTTTGGATCTCGTTATTCGATTTATTTCTTTCCTTGGGAACTTCTTTCAAATTTTTGTCTGGTCTCCGACTGCATGCTTTGCCTTGTCATGTTTTACAATAGACCAGTTTCCAGTATTGTGCATAATTGTATTTTAAAATTATTTTTGAACTGTTCAGAAAACAGAAAATTGCAGAAACTCTTACGCTTTTCAATACAGAACAATCATTTTCATCATATGATATTATTCTATAATAAATATTCGTTACATCATTTGCCTGAAGACTACAATGACAATAGAAACTATCCTAATATGATTTTAATGAATATTAGTTTTTGTATATTAACCGAACGGAACGGATGAATAATTTAATATGAAAGCAAAGTCAATAATAATTATTTTCCTCATTTGTAAAGCGACACAAATTCATAATTTAATGCATAACGGATTGAAACTTTGAAGAGATAATCGCCATTCGTTTGTATTTAAAAACTGTAATAATTATAATTATTTGGGTATTGGAGTAAATATACATATTTGAGTAAAGCATGAATTGATATAGGAATGCTATTTTATCAGCATATTGCCCAGATAATATCAGTGTTGTTCCGCTGGCTATTGAATATAATTCAATGTTAGAAAATTTAGAAAAGCACATCACAGAGGGCGCTAGTTACTAGCACTTTCGCTGACATTTTATTCTGTAACTTCTTTTAAGTTAGGTTTTTTCGATTTTTAGTCACGTAATATGTAAAACTTCATGTTATACAAAAACAGATGTTCTTAATAAATAAGTACTTTGTTTGGTTGATTTTAACACAGTTTTTAGCGAACTCCCGAAAATAAAGCATTTTTAACAAATAACAAAAACCACCTCTTTTGGTTAAAATGAAGCTTTACATCATGTAATTTGGGATAACACCTAAAAAAGTTAGAGAATAGAATGCAGCGGAAGTGTTAGCAATTAGCGCCCTCTATTTTGTACAAAAGGACTGAACACCAGCGTATTCAGTACCACTGAAAACATACCTGTGTAAAATTTTAATGAAATATGTTGGGGTTTTAAAAAAATATATAAAAAATTTCATTTTCTAAAATTTTCTTACATGCCTTGTCTCACAAAAATGAGGACATACGTTTATTAAGCAAATGTTATTTTTCAGTTTTATGAGCTTTAGTATTACTGTCAATTTTTTTTAAAACACCCTCTATACAGGGTTAACTCTGACTAGGTACAAATATTTTAAGAGGGGATAGAGAAAATTAAGAATTCCTGTGTTTACCATGTGTTTACGTTGTAGTTTTGTGTTCTTCTTCAGTTTTGTGTCAGTGCCTGTTTTAATTTTTTAACGTTTCATATTTATTAAATAAAGAAATTTGTGTTGGGTGCAGATACTTTCTCACAATATAGTTCGCCGGTTTAGTTTTCTAGGTTATGAGACAAGACTGCCGCGGGTATATTAAAAGTTTTCTATTATCTATTCCTTTCGTTCGATTTTGTTATAATAAATATGAATTTTATCTAGCTGTACGGATGTTGTAGTTTTGCCAGTTTGTAACGAAATAATGAATAACGAATGTAAAATAGTGGAGTTAACTGGATTAACTGTTACCTACCTATCTATCGGGTATTATCACTAATAATAATGTTAATTTTTGTCGTTTCTGCATTTAGAAATACTGAAAAATACGACCGCATGATAGTAGATATTGTTAAAAGATGTAAGCTTATCTATGGATCTAAGCCATCTCAGTCGATATTTATCATAGACGCCGACTTTCCGTAGGAAAAAAGGGTTTTGCCCCAATTTTTAAATATCGAGCTAAAATTCTGGAATAATTTTTGTATTCTCTTTTAGGCCTTCCTGAGCACGTAGATAAAATTCTTGTACTTTGTCATACTTAACCCTGTATAATACAACATTTACACAAGTCAAGAAATATGAAAGAGAATTAGGTACGCCAGTAGGTACCTTTCAATAATTTTTGTTGTTGAAGATGTAATTTGCTCTGATAAAAATCAAACCGATTTTCTTATACTTTTGCACGTATCCATAATTTACCACTTTTTTTCAATCTTTCAAGTAACATTTGCTGTATTTTCAGCGTAAAAGGCACTCACTCTACTTGAAATCAAATCAGTTTCTACAGCACGCACTGTATATTTCAAATAGGAAACCGGTTGCTCTTAACGACTTCAACAAGATATACCTTTTCCAGATAAACAAAGGTAGGACAATCTATTATTTCAGTAGTCAGATTGATACACTAAGTCGCAAAAAGTTCTGCCATTTTAAAAAAGCATGATGTGGCATAAGTAGCGTTCTCTACCAGTGACATCAAAATTAGAAATACATTTGAATTTCTCGTCTACGAAAAACCTTTCAAAGTATATGCAAATATTTGGATTTTTTAAAAAGTTATTTACAAATATCGCAAATTTTCGAATTTATCGAAACTTTCGGACTCAGTCCCATTAATTTCGCTATACCCTGTAATGTTAATACAGGATGATTTAGAACTTATCCGAAAAATTTTGAGGATATGTGCACCCTTAAATAAGAAGTAGATATAATAAAAAAATATAATACAAGTCTAATAGATTTCGAATAAAAATGTTTAAAGTTGTAACACTGCAAAGGAATAAGCTGCTGGACAACTGTACTTCAGTGGCATATGGAACGTGTGTAAACACGCCTGCATGGCGAATAAGGTTGAAATAAGGATATTCTCTCTAGGTGGTAAACAAACGAGGTCAGTAGCGTTGTTTCTTTATCGTCGTGATACTTGTAATTTACGTGCAAATCGTGAATGAGATAGTGACGTCGGGCGACCACTACTTTTAGCAGCTGACGAACAAGTGTTGAATGCAGTCCGTGAAAATCCACGAATAAGTAGAAAGCAGATTGCTAGACTCGTGCCTGAAGTATCCCATTCAACAGTGTGGCGCTTACTACAAAAAGGTTAGTTATACCTATAAACCATCCAACGTGTTCAAGCACTGTTACCAGAGGATTATCCGTTACGAGTTAGGTTTTATGAGTGTTCGTTGCAGCAAAATGGTGAAAATCCTCAACCTGCTGTTGCTGTACTAGTTACAGATGAAGCTTCATTTACTCGAAGTGGAATATAAAACATACACAATACATACGTTTAGCAATTCGAAAATCCACACGGAATTGAACGGGACCACTTCTAACACCATTTCTCACTGAATGTTTGGGCAGGAATTGTTGATGAGAATTAGACCGTCCATATTGTTTACAATATCTCGAATTTCAATGATCTATCCGCCCTTCTGGAAAATGTACCCCTTTACTGTTCGACATCGCATGTGGTTTTTATATGATGAGCGACCTCCTCACTTTCGGATAGATGAGATTATCTCCATCAAGTGCATGGAGCAGGATGGATTGGGCGGGATAGACGGGTAGCATGGCCTCTGCAGTCTCCCGATTCAAACCCTCTTGACTTGTTTTTGTGGGACCATTTAAAAAAGAGGTCCAGGATTTACACGAGTGCATCACAGCTGCCTTGAAAAGTTTGTGTTTACAAGAACAGCAACCAGGAAGAACATTCGCTTAAGTACGGTAAAATTAGATAAGGCGTACTCAAATTTGTGTACAAGTCGCGAGACAACATTATGAATCGTTTTTGTAATAAGGTGTGTGCTAATTTTGCACATGCAAATATTTTTTGCACCAGTGTCGGTTTAATCACAAAACCTGGGAGGTTTTTTTCGTGCGATATGTGACATAGCTGGTTTGCATTGTCAATCCATTACAGTAAACCAGATTCCTGCGGCGTGCAATTAAATATTTTTAAATAGTTTTCAGAATGCGTGTATTTGTTTTTGCATTTCGCATTACCATATTTGTACTGTAAATTTTCTGTCGGATAAGTTTGGAATCACTCTGTATATGAAAAATTTCCTTAATAACGTACTTCCTACATAAATTGTATTTCAAACAGTGAAATTATTTCTGTTCTGCTCCCAAAAAAGTAATAAATTGTTTCCAGGAAAACCTTCCTAAGAAATACTGGTATTGTGCTTAGTACGTATTGGTATCAAGTTTCATTAAACTGCAGTGCACTTCTGGGGAATTACTTTTTAATTTAAATTTACAGCTCTCGCAAAGCATACGTTTTTAATACCTATCCCACCCAGAACGAAATTCATGAATATAAATCTGCGGAGACATATTTATAATTTTCTCTCATCCCCCTGGATTTTGCTAACTCCTTTTTAAATATGGAAAAACGCTGACAGCAGTCCCGCTAAGGGATATTAATGCCGAAATGAAAAAAGTTTGATATAATTAAGAAGTTCAAGAACGGCAACATTTAATCTCACTGTATAATGATATTTAGTTTTCTAAATTCCTCATGGTTTGTTACATTTTATGTTTTTTGCTTTCGTGCTTTAGTTTCGATATTTCTGGAATAGAAGACAATCAATTTTCGATTTAGCTATACTTAAATATAAATTCGTACAACACTGTAATAAACAGAAGGAGATGTAGCAATGAATTATTTGCTATAGGTTATGCAAGGAATACTCTATTAGGACGCAATATTCGCTATACCTGTCGACTAGGCCTCTATCAATATTCATGTCTGGCAAACGAAGCCGAGATACTTTGCAATCGCGATGGAATTTGATAAATGTTTGGTCGTTACTTAAAAAGATTAGGAAAATGTGAGAAAATATAAGAAGAATATTTTATAATATAAATTGAATTATATCTTATAATAGAGTTAAGATATATGTTGCAAATGTTTAAAAAATCTTGGCCTACTCCTTTACTCCAAACTTCGTTTTCGTGAACATATTTCAGTGCTGGTTAATAAATGCTATCTTGCTTTACGGCTGGGATTTTGTATACATATTTTTATCGTCTAACAGGGTTTCAGGCGAGAACACAGAACTCTAAGAAAATTGAAATAATTGGTTATTATAATAATAATAATATCTCTACCCCTCATTCTAATCACAGGGAATAGCCCAGAAGTCGGAGACTTGTGCGGGAGAGGGGGCGGCATATTATTATTAAGCAGGCCGCATTTGCGCCCAGGAACGACTTACGTTGTTAGGCCCTAACCACTATTCAGTGCAGGAATGAGGGAAACCTGGAAAACCTCATTAATTAGGGGGGTAGTCAAATATCAACCGGTATCAATCTCTCACATTGACCCAAGTTAACATTATTCCACCCTACCATACCCGCAGAGAGGGTGCCAATCCTCTCCACGAATATAGGTTATATACGGTCTACCGGCAGCTGGGCGCGAACCAACTCCGATCTAGTCACCTCGATTCAAGTACTGACGCCTTAAACCGCGCGACCACTGACCGACATTATATACCAACGTATTCACAAAGGTTCCCGCTAGTGCATGAGATAATTTTCATTACTCATAAAATCACAAGAATAATTAAATAAAGTTTAAAATACCTCAATTTTAGCCACACAGTTACTACGCCAATATGTCACAATTACTGCAAAATTCTCACAGCTACTGCCACCAAATTACTTCACTCACTAGCCAGGACATATAGGAGAACTTGTGTTTCACTTTCAGATTAATATTTATTGCTAATTTTACATTTTGTGTCCTCGAGTAAAATCATAACATATATCACGATAAACTTCAGGAAACCGTGTGGTTCGGGCCTATACGGTTTGTATACAGTATACAGTCATAGGTCTGTTTGATTCGCCGTTTCGCTCACCAGGCTGTGCAATTCCTTTTATACAAAATCCCCGCCTTAAGGCTTCTTTATACTAATATTGGTTCAATTAATTTTAAACTGAGAAAAAAGAAGTATCATTGGTGTTATCGATTTTAAATTACTGTAGTGTTGTATATTATCCCTGTCACCCAATGTCACCTTCAAAAAATTCAATATAGTTGCTGTAGATTTTTTTTTGTTTGAGAAAATATGATAGAATTTCTGAAAAAATCAAACAATTATATTGGTTCAATAACAACGACACCTTGAAATCCCAGTTTAGTGTTTTCATTAATGATATAATAAATTCATCCTCACCACTTTACTTAAGAGAGATACTAATACGTCATAATGAAATTCATAATATAAACATAGATGTTCGTATAAGTTTTCTATTCCAAAATTTCATTCAGCCATGTTTACCCGTTTGTTTTCTTATAATGCTTGCACTCTATATAACTCAATTAATAGCAGATTTCAATTGGATTTAGTAACTAGTTTTGGAAAAAAAGTGAAATTCTACTTATTTTCGATATCTACTTGAAGTGCATTATTAGTTGCTTTCCACCATTTTATTGTTTTTGGTTTGTTTTATTTTTGGATTTCTATTTAATTGTCTTTATTCTATGTTGGTATTCTTATTCTTTAATGTGTACATATATGTTTTCATATTTTAATTCCTCGACTTGTATAACATCTCAATCGTCATGTATTGCCGCTAAAAATACATAGTTAACTGGAGGACCTGCTTTTTTACACTGTATATAAAATTTAAAATAAGTAATGCAGATATCAATAATAAACTTAATAAGCCTTTGAAAGACGTGGCGGTTGGATCAACCAATCTATATGCAGAAAAAACCCATATTGCGAGGTTACACGAAAATTATTCCTTCAATTTATGGAAACTGATATCCTGCCAAACACAATATTGAGTTTAAACTGCGATTTATTTACATCTCTTTATGTGTGACCTAGATAGTAAAATTAATTTTACCGTCAGGGGGGGAGATAAGATTTATAGACACCTAGTTGGCTATCTTAATAGATTTTCCGGCTAGGCATACATCACTTCGATAAGTGAGAAGGTGAGAAATAGAACGTGACATTAGTGGAGTAAATTGCGTCATCCGTCACATTAAGAGACCAAATGTATACATTTTTACTTTCGATTATGTGACAAAGTGGGTTTCTACGAATTTTCCACATGTAATTTATCTTAGTAGTAAAAAAGCGGTCCCTGAAAACGTGTTACGTTTTACGTCATGGAATTATTGTGGCTCAAGAGAGACGTGATGTTATTTGGAAACTTTATTTGGGGTTTTTACTGAAGTATAATACTTTTACCAGTGGAACGTAATAATACAATTACTTAACTAGTCACTTATCAGTTTAGAGAGATTTTGAAAGTGTGTATCATATTTCATAACAAATATCCGCGGTGATTCAAAACATATCTAAAGTTATATCGTAAAAAAATGTAAAATCCTTATAGTTTTCGAGTAAAAAATTATTGTAGTATTTTCAACCTTTACATCGCTGGGCTACTGTAGTCTCTAGCCAGGCGATTCCGAATATTAAAATCCGATTACTTATAGTAGGTATTAACGTTTTTGTGATGCGAGTATTTACATTAGTTTTTCAAGTGTCAAAAATGGCTTACGTGTATAGCAACTCGGAGTTGATGGATATCGTTTTAATTTATGGTGATGTGAAAATGCTTTAGCATAACGATTTTCCGGTAAACCTGTTCCAAATGCAGCTACATTTACCGCGGTATGCAGTGGATGCAAATGCAACGCGAGCGTGAGACAGGAAATTTGAAACTAAATCCTGGAAGAGATGGAGGTCCACAGCGTATTCCAGCAGCTGAAGAACACATTTCATAGATTGTTAAGGAGCTCAACAAGTAGAAGGAATGTTCCAGTCAACAGTCAACAACATATCATGCACGAGGTTCATTTATATCCGTACCATGTACGGTGTGTCCAAGCATTAATACCAAGAGATTGGACGAAGAAGACCGATACAATGGCCGCCACGATCTCCTGATTTTAATTCATTTGGAGAAGTCCCACAAACTGTTGCCATAGAAGAAGAACCATCAGACTCCAAAATTTCGGACACTACTCTTATTGTATAAGGAAATTCAGATTTATCGGGTAAAACAGGATGAATTGCTTTCCAAGCAAGTTTGCCATGACCGATTTCTCTTCTTCCTGGTGCACGTGCAGCAGAAGTTTCTCCAACAGCAAATGAGGGAAACATGAAATGCTCACGTCTATCCCTTTCAATATCATCCACAACTTGTTCATCTTGAATAGTGCCAAGAGCAGTAACAACCAGTGCCTGAGTATTGCCTCTTGTAAATAGTGCAGAACCGTGAGTTATGGACAGAATATCAACTTCAACTTCTATCTGACGAATCTCATCATGCTTACGACCGTCTATCCTTACACCTTTCTTCCTAATTATTTCACTAAAGATCTTTCAAAGTTTTTTACTGCATACGTAATTAACTTTTCATCTTTTCCAGTCTCTTTAAGAGTATTCAATATATTCTCTCTGACCGCTTCTAGAGCTTGAACTCGCTCTTGTTTTACTGTTTGCGAATATGCTTTTTCAAAATCTTTACCGTATTTTTCGAGGTCTTGTGTTATATCTAATGTATCAACAGGAGCAAAGCTTTCAGGCTTATTGCCAACCGTATCAGCAAACTCTTTTGTGAGCTTAATGACAGGTTTAAAGTATTCATGGCCAAATTTTATTGCATTAAAAACATATTCTTCAGGGAGCTCTCACTTCTGACTCAACCATTAAAATCGAATTTTCATCACCAGACAAAAACAGATCCAAGCTGCTTGCTTTCATTTCTTGAACAGAAGGGTTGAGTATATAGTTATTATTTTCATGACAACCAACAATCACTCCAGCTATAGTAAAGTGAAAAGGAACACCAGAAATCGCAAGAGCTGCAACAGCACCAATCAATGCTGGCACTTCAGGGGGATTGACTGTATCATAAGTTAATAGATTATACACCACACTAATTTCATTATCAAATCCTTCTGGAAAGAGTGGTCTTACACTCCTATCTATTGTGGAGATATTCAAAAAATGAATTTTATCGCACCGAAGTGGACACTATTGATGATTTACGCAAACGTATCATAGCTGCTGCCAACAACTTACGAGTTCAAAACGAACTAAAAGCAGAAACATTTGTGATAGTTTGTAGAAACTGGGTAAGACAAGCCCAAAATTTTGTTGTTGTAGAATCAGTTATGTCAAACTATTTTATTGCCTCGCCTCCTATGGTATGTTGAGGAGAGCTAACAAGTTCAAAATCGGTATATGTCTGGTGTGACGCTAATGGATGACTTTGACAGTTTGCTATAATTTCTTATTTCCAATTAAGTACTACTCACTCGGTAGCCCCTACATTTGTTAACTTTAACTCAAGGACATTACATTTTACAAAAAAAAACTTAATAATGAAAAGGCCAATTTCAATATCACTGATTAGTTTCGGCATATAACTAACTACTATCTATGTAATGAGGCAGCCGCATATATCACATACGAAATTTATAAATCTTGATCATCTTTTGAATAATGGATGAAAAACTGTACCGAAACTGACACGACAAAACCAAAAGACTCATTTCAGTGCAATTCCTGCAACAGCAACCTGTCCCACAATGCCAATAGGAGCCGCATTTCCCAGATTTGCATTTAATTGGGTCCGCAGGAAGGGATTTGAATAGAAGGCTACCGCTAAACTCATTTTTCTAAAAGCTCCGTGTTGATTTAAAACATCGGAATGAATGCAACCCGATGCAGCCGTTTTAATACGTATTATAAGCGGTTTCAGATGGAATTCCCACATACCATTTGATTTCCAGTATTTTTATTACCTCAGAATGAAAATACGTTCCGTATATTTGAAAAGAATTGTGTTCGAAGAGATTTAGCTTTTTAATAAAAAACTAAAATTACCACACTATCTTTGTGTTCAAGAGATAAGCATTTTAAAAATTTAAAAAGTGCGCTATACAGTAATCCTGCATTAAAAATGTAAATTATTTTCAACTTGTTTATTTGGACCATATATAAGGTGATTTTGATAGTGGGGTAGCAATTTGATAATGCTCCTACTTATTCGAAGAACAAGTGATATACAAAAATAGCCCAATAAAATGTTAATATAAGAAATTATAAAGAACTCCCCCCCTATTTTCATTTTTAAATTATGTAAGCCGGTCCTGTACACTCAATAAATGTTGACAGATCAGAAATTTTAAGATCCGTAGCTATCTAACAAAATATACATAGAAAAATCTGTAGATTAGAAAAATAAGTTTTATTTAGGTTTAAATATCTAAATTAATATAGTTAAAAAATAGAATATATAACCCTAATAAAGTGCATGTGTAAAATGAAGATACTTATATAAAAAATAAATTAAATAATGCTATAATAGATAGATGAAAATCAGTAACAAAATAAATAAAATGTCTGTTTGAAGTATACAACATTTACTTTATATTATTTTTATGTAAATGTATTTAAGATAAATTAGAACAAAGACTAATTAAAGTTGTAACAGATGTATTTATCTACATAATTTGGCGTAAACCTATGTAGTATTGTTTTAGTGGACAAACGGTTTAACTGTTTTATTTATTAAATTAATATCTGAAAATAACTATTCACATGATGCATTTCAGTGAGACATCAATGCATACAGCAATGCATCTAGCAAGTAGTAGTTAAAATTATTAGTCCATTTTCAGAATCACCCTGTATTCACTGTTCTTTGCTTTTAAAATACGCATATGAGGATGAGACATAGTTTGACAACCTTGTCAACTATTGAGAATTAACGGAGTTTTTTATATTTATAACTTTGTATACATGAACTGATTTACTGATTTTTTTGGGCGAAGTTTATTTTTATGTGATGGTGAATGAGTTGTTTCCTTTCCAATAAATCATTTGCAAATCAGCCCCGCAATTTATTTTGCACCAGGCCCCGCAAAAGCTAAAACCAGCCCTGGTAGCAGCATTTTTAACAACCCACTTAATAATAATCATATTGTTGTCGTATTTCCTGCTGACATATGGTTTCCTAATATTACTAACAGAGACGCTTTCTTTCGTATCTTCCAAATCCTACAGAAATATTGTTTTGGGTAAAGGACAAAGTGTCCAATACCGAATAAGAAACACAGCCTACATAAGACCGGATAATGTGGAACATTCAGCACTGGCAAGGCTCTATCTGCCTGGGAGTCAGGAAACCGACCATAATAAAAAATATTGGCAAGGAAAACAGTGTATTTTTCAAGGGTTATCGGGAATCCTGGAAATAATGAAGAATGGAAATTGCTTTAACAGAGCGGACCCATTGGCGGACATACAATTGAAAAAATTACTATGATATCCGCTGTCCCATCTAATGTGTTAAGATCTCAGTATATTTATCCAGAGTTTGTGTTTGGAATGAATATTCAAAAGGGAATATATTTGTTAAAACTATACCTAAAACAGAATAGTTATTGTTAATAGTGATATTTTATTTTGTGATAGAATTTACCCTTCTAACAAAATAAAATCACTTTTAGCACATACATACAGGGTGAGTCATTAATAATGATTCATAGCTTAAGAGCAAATTGTTAACGCCAAAATAAAGCGATTGAGCCTAACATGTCTTATTCAATTGTTGCCCCTGTTCATTCTACAGGGTGTTAAAGTTGAAAAAACGCTCGTATATTTTAAGAACGTTTTGAAAATTTGTAGTCTTATGTTTTTTGAGGTGGCAATTACGAATGGGCAAATAGTGTTGTGAACACGACTATGGGGCGCTACTTATACGGGCTGTCGATGTAACAATATGTAACTGTTTATATTTTACACTTTTGAATTTTTTAATAAGAAACTATTGAAATACCTTCAATTATAAATAGGAAAGGTATACGTATTACAAATCGATAAACTCAACCGTTTTTGAGAAACAGACTATTTAAGTTTTTGAGATTCGACGGGAATTAAATTAGAAAATTATTTTTTTCAAAGTAGTAGGCGTAAAAATAACAAAATTGATTAAATTATACCTATTGTGTTTACTAAAATGTCAATAATATATTGGTCAGTTTTGAGATTTTTTTTACTTTAGTTTCATTTTAAAATTTTGTCTTTTCTTAAGGCTTAAAAATAATAAAATTGCGTCTAAATTTTTAAAAACAGGTTCTATTAAAATTATAACATAATAATTAAGTCAATAATTTTGATCTATCTTTTGAACATCTAAAACAATAATTTACCACGTCTCTATGATGGCATATCTTAATAAATATATACAAACTATCCTGTCTGACATAGTCATAGATAATCATAAGATTCTCTGTGGTACGGTAGAATTTAAACACATTTTGTAAAGCATGTAATTGGTACAAATCCAAAATACTCGTCAGTGAAGCCGCGATTAATAGCTAGTATTATCGTAAACATTTATGACTGCTAATGCATTTTAGTTATGTTATAAACAAAAGTAAATTCTAGAAAAACATTACAGAATTCGCCACCAGGCAAACCAGTGGCACATTACTGATATATAAATAAATAAATTTAACTATTTAATATAAATATTGACAAATGACAACTTTTAGGTTACAATATAAAAGATGGAAGATACAGAATAACAAAATAGTAAGCATTAACGTTTTTAAGAAATTAAGATATTTGTAACATCGTTACTAATCGTTGGGATGAACTGCAACTCCCCGACCGTATTAAGATGACAAAGGATTGTCATCATCTAAAGAAGACGAATAATGTGATATTGCATCTGCAAAGAATATACTTATCATCCGGGTAATTTCTAAATTGCGCGCATCACTTTATTACGAATCTGTGGGAGGGCCACGTCTACAATTTCTTTTTAGATTCAAATTTTAAACTCTGAATTCAAAGTTTAATCTCTGAATTCAGACTTTTAACTCTGAATTCAGACTTTAATCTCTGAATTCAGACTTTAAACTCTGAATTCAGACTTTAACGTCTGAATGGAGTGGATTGTTTTCCGCTTGTGACTGTATTCGGGCTCAGCTTTCAGTAGCCAATGACTACTAGATGTGTACACACGTGCTACGTCTTGCGTACTCATTTTCTGTTAACTATTATGACAGATTGTGAACAGTTAAGGTTGCGAGTTATTGGCCTCATTTGTGATATACTGATAAGAACTAACCAGTTCGAAACCAGTACATGACTAGTGGCACCGCTGACAACCAACTGCGGCTGTTTGCTGTAGGAATTTCAGGTGTAATTCAAAGGCGCAACGTTATTTAGACACTTAAACAGTACTATTCATGACAATGGTACAATCAAATTTAATTAGGAAATTGGCGTTAGTACATCACGGCAACCTAGATCCAGAAATAAAAATAGGTCTAAGGAAATTAAGTAGTCTAAATCATTTCCCAAACAAGTACAGTCAGACCTTAAATCGTCTCTAGAATCAAAAACCGTAAAATTATACAGGTAAAATTTCATAGTTGATGATAAATATCGGACAGTTTCATTTTCCCCTGTATATTATGGCCTTTAAATCTCAATTCTCTATCCAGAAAGCTCTCAGTGCTACGACTTGTCTCATAATTTTGTTAGCAGTGCAAGTTTAGAGATTAAAGTCTAAACTTAAAAAAAAAATGTAGACATGGCCCTTCTAGGGCTTCGTACTTTATGACAATATTTAGTGTAAAAAATTTAAGGATGAAAATACCTGCAAATACATATAAAAAAGCATTGAATTAATTTTTATAAGTGAAGTTATTTTGTTGAATTTTGAGTAATTAAAAAACATTTTAACAAAGAAATGAGCTTATCTATCACACAGTTTTTGCTCAGAAAGATGATTTGTGGAAAAACGACGGAATATATTGATAATATAACTGAATTTTGTATTTGTAGTCACACGTAGTTCAGTAAGCTGACTCAAAACTCTTTAAATGTTACTCATATATTTATTTAGCTAACAAAGTGTGCACAGAGTGAATATTATTTTTTCATATATTTTCAGGTATTAACAATATTGTGTGAAACTAACTACTCAGTGGACAAAAGCCCCAACCTGTGTTGAATTACACCCACAATATCTACCCATATATTCCTTATTATTAGCTTTTGTAACATTTTTTTACTGTTTAAGAAAGGTATTTTAAGCTAATATGTATCAAATCTCCTACAATTCCTATCAATGAAGTCATATGCATGCTCTCTGATACCAAACATCTAGGTATGCTAATGAACACCCACAGACAAAACTCTATTCAATAATTATCTAAAAAATGTATTATATTTACTAACCTGATATACCCTATATATGTAGTGTGAACTCGAAATTCAACCACAATAGATGAGATCTGATATATTTCTGCATTTTAATTGGATTGCTTCATCAGGTGGCCTCCTTTAACTTGAGTCAAATATCTAACTATAAAAATTATTATACCAATAAATTAAAATTATTTGAAATTAAATGTCAAAATGAAATTAAATAATATCGACAGCGTCAAACTGATTAACTGTCAAGTATCATAACGACCTACTAAAATAAATAAAAATGTACCTTTTATGTATAGTTTTTTCATATATTTTCAGGTATTAACAATATTGTGTGAAACTAACTACATTTTTATTTATTTTAGTAGGTCGTTATGATACTTGACAGTTAATCAGTTTGACGCTGTCGACATTATTTAATTTCATTTTGACATTTAATTTCAAATAATTTTAATTTATTGGTATAATAATTTTTATAGTTAGATATTTGACTCAAGTTAAAGGAGGCCACCTGATGAAGCAATCCAATTAAAATGCAGAAATAGATCAGATCTCATCTATTGTGGTTGAATTTCGAGTTTCCACTTCATATATAGGGTATATCAGGTTAGTAAATAGAATACATTTTTTAGATAATTATTGAATAGAGTTTTGTCTGTGGGTGTTCATTAGCATACCTAGATGTTTGGTATCAGAGAGCATGCATATGACTTCATTGATAGGAATTGTAGGAGATTTGATACATATTAGCTTAAAATACCTTTCTTAAACAGTAAAAAAACTAGTGAATATTACTCAACGAATTGTGTTATTATTTTAATATAATCGGATGTGGATTATTGTGGATTCGTTTTAACAACCAATTGTGTTGATTTTGAGTGAAATTTAACTAAAATTGTTTTACGGTGTACTTCCAAATTCACAAAACAACTCTGAAAGCTCTCGAACGAAATTTGAAACCGAATCATGGAAGAGGTGGAGGTCCAGGACGTCCACGGCGTATTGCAGCAATCTGGCGTATCATCTACGAGATTCAATTATATCCGTATATACAGCGTGTCCAAGCATTAATAACAAAGGAATTGGACAAGGAGGACCAATACCATGACCGCCACGATATCCTGACTTTAAATCATTTGAACTTCTTTTTGTGGGATATTTAAAAAAAAAAGTGTATCGCACCGAAGTGGATACATGCTATTAATGATTTATGCAAACGTATTAAAGTTGCTGCCAATAACTTACGAGTTCAAAACGGACAAGAAGCAGAAAAAATCGTGTTAGTTGTAGAAATTGGGTAAGACGGGTCCAAAATTTTGTTATTGTAACATCAGGTATGTCAAACTATTTTATTAATTAAAACCACAAATTAATTCCAGTATCCAGTGCCGCGCGGAAGTATATTTTTAAATCATTTTCGAACTGCTCTTTTTGATTTTTTTTACAAAATTGTATTTGTAAGACTCCCCTGTACATCAAACTTTTTTTAGATAAATTCTGAATCACCCTCTATAGTGCACATCGACATAACCTTATAAAATAAATCAAAATGTAGCTTTTCCTGAAATTACGGAATACCCGTATACTTTCTATTTGAAGCAGAGCGGTACCAAGCTACACCAAATTCACTTGGTCCGTCACCACTCGCTCAGCGTTCGCCATTGGACATTTGTTACATTTTGAACATTTGTATACCCCCTGTACATCCTGCATTCCAGTGTCGACTACTTAAACGTTTCCAATGTTATTGGCTGTAGGAAAATAGTGATAAAATTGACATGGATTTATTTGGGTCACTTACCTTACAACATAAGTTTTTCCCCTCGACGTTGCTTTCGATTAGGTAGCCCAACAACTGATATCTCCACAAATCTAGCAACGTTCTCTACGCTAAGCCAAACGTGGATCAACGAAAACCGAATAACAAACAGAACGGCGGCGGCGGAACACGAAAGTAGGCCAACAGGCGGATGCTACGTTCCGAGCCTTTGAATGTGCACTCCTAACCTTTATCCTCCTCTGTTTTATTTTCTACGTGAAGGGTCACTAGGTTGCTTCTTGGAGATGCTTGCCGTTGCACGGTTGTTTGAACTCCCCTAAAATCGTTCTGTAATATTTGATATAAACCGAAACTGTTGATAATAATAATTTTTGGAAAAAATGTGAACCTCGATTCTTCGACTCGGTAAAAGTCTGTTGATATGGTTCCTTGAAGACGTAAATAGTTAATATATCTAGTGAAACTATGATCTCGCTAATAACTTTGGCTGCGAAGTTTTAAGCATACTTTATGCTGATGATACTACGATGTGATAGAGTCTACTTTAGGGTATGATTTATCCGCGGTATTTACTACTACTAAACTTACAGTGACAGAAACAATGATTTTTAATCTGAGCAGCTTAAATGATGTTAATAATCCGGAAACAGTCAAATTGCTTGGCGTACACTTAGATCCGAAATTATCTTGAAGTCAACATAATAAGTAATTACGTTTGTGATAAAATATCTAATATATCTATTTCAATGAGCATATAATGATGCTTCGGTTGATTTACAACCTTCACCCTTGTGAATTTCAGCCATTATATAGAAGTAGAATACTATACTTTGTCCAAAACTGTTAACAATATTTTAGAAAACTTTTTACTGAAAAAATTGAACATGAACATGATATAACATACAATTCAAAACTGTCAAAACACCTTACTTTCAGGTTTGGCATTCGTCGTTCACGTGATATTGTTATAGTGCATTATGTACATCATTATACTTGACAAGTCGTGGACAATAGTACATTATACTATAAGGGAGAGAAATGCGTTATTTTGGCAGAGGTGCAATTTGGCTTCGCCCTCGGGCTACAATGCACCGAGGACAAAATAGCATCTCTCCCGAATGGTATATACTATTTTTGCCACGGTCTCATTAACTTAAAAACACATATTTTGTCATTATGAAGTAAGTAGCACCAGAATTATTGTATTCGGATTTGAGTATTTACTTAGTAGTCGTTGAGTTATTGTCATAACTATAAAATAAACAAAAAGAATTGTCAAATTAAGGTGCTAGTTTGGTTTAGTTTAAAGTTTTGTTTAGTGTACAATGAATAATTGTGAGTCGGAAGAGATTGTGGAGGCTGTAAATATTGCAATAAGCAATTTGCTGCCTACGAAGTCAAGATCTTTATACGATATAGCCTACAATCGGTTCAAAAGTGGTGCGCCGAGAAAAATGTTTAAGTATACAGCGAGAATGTTTTGTTGGCATACTTCAGTGAAAATGCAAAGAATTGCAAGTCTTCCACATTATGGGCGCAACATTTTATGGTTAAGTCATGCTTGATAATTTACGACAACATAGATAAGCAAATTCCCAAGCTGATCGCATTTTTGAAAAGAACCGGTGACGGATATCAAGCGAAAAATCGAAAATATTGACAAAGGGTGAAATCGACCGTTTTCTATCAAGTGCAGATGACAAAGAATTCTTAATGATTAAGGTAAGATTACTTTTGTTGTTAGGTATTTCAATTATTAAGTATTTTGATTTTTTATAGGTTGGATTAATTCTGGGGATTGCCGGAGCTTGTCGAACTGATGTGTCAATTTAACTGTAGATGATATTGAGGATGTAGGCTCTTCTTTGATTGTAAAAATTCCAAACACTAAGACAAAGATTCCACGAACCTTTCTGGTTACCGATGTGGGAAATATGCTTGAATTGTTTCGAAAATACCTGTCCCTTCGTCCTCCCCACGTCAAGCATAAGCGCCTTTTTTTGTACTACAATGCAGGAAAATGTAGTTCGCAGCCAGTTGGCAAGAATACCATGGGAAAAATTCCGAGTGTAGTAGCTTCGTATTTAAAATTACCTGATGCTGCATGTTATACTGGTCACTGCTTACGAAGATCTTCAGCGACATTACTGGCAGATGCTGGTGTGGATATCACGACAATAAAGCGTCATGCTGGTTGGAAATCAACGACAGTCGCTGAGGGTTATGTCGAGAACTCCATTGAAAATAAGACCAAAATTGCTAATCAGGTTTTAGTAGGTACCACTACTAGCGCGATCACAAAAACTGTAAATGTAAGCGAAAGTAATATTCCTTCTAATATTAATTTTGAAAATTGTACAAATGTAACATTTAATTTAAATGTCAATAAATAATTTCAATGTTATCTTTTTTTTTTGCATGAAAAACGTTCTCCATAATGTAAACTCCCTTGGGAATAATCGACTACTTCTGTTTTAATTTTGATGTCATAGAAACTGATTTCTACTCCCGACCGTGGAAAAACATCTTTATATAGTTACTACGAAGCCTAGTAGATAAAATGTCCCTAACTACTTTAAAAGCAACTGATCATCTGCACCTGATGGTAGTGAAATAAAACTTAAACTAAAATGCTTAAAAAATATTAAAATCAATGCACAATACATTTTTCTAAAAACGAACTCAAAAATACCTTTGAATTAATAAGGTACACTATTTCTATCAGCGCAGCGCGTCGTAGTAGACTCTGATTAGTCAAATGAATTATTTTTAAAATGGCTGAATACACTAATGAAAAACAAAATGATATGATAACAATCGAATCCCAAAACAATGAAAAGATGCGGTTGGAAGATTGCAGGATATCGGTAAATACGAAGTTTGTGGGCAAGAAAGACAACAACGTGTCTTAAATAGAGAGCAACTTAAAAATAAACAGCTTAACTTTTCTTTTTAAAGTTATACCTATATTTTATTACGTATTAACAATATTGTGCGAAACTAACTAGTTACTATACGGAATAATGCCCGACAAGTATAGAATTATACCCACAATATCTACCCATATATTCTTTGTTATTAGCTTTGTAAAGGTATTTAAGCTAGTATAAATAAATTTTTCTATAATTCCTATCAATAAAGTCATATGTATGTTCTATAATGCCAAATATCTAGATATGCCATAGAAAAAAATATATTCAATAATCTAAAATAACTAGCTCTAGTTAAACTTACTACAAAAATACCCGGTTTAATAAAATCATTCTATACACATTCAATACTTAAATTCTCTTTTGAAACTGTTTGAACTCGAAAATTCTACCAATTCAACAATTCTTCTTCAGGTGGCTTTCTTTAAGTTGGGTCAAATATCTAACTATACTCGCGTCAAGAATTCAGACGTCTTACGTCACGGCTGACGTTACACATTTGTTTTTATTGTCAACTTAATTTTCGATATTTGGTCGCGTTAAAAACTATCTTGTTTTGGAATTTAGTGCAATATATAATGCAAACTTTTAGTGCAGTATATAGTTTTATTACTATCAGTTGCAGTTTCTTAAATATTTTAATGAAAATATAACGAATTATTCATTTGTTCGTATGACGTAAGTCGTCTGAATTCTTGTCGCGAGTTTATTAAAATTATTTGAAATTCAATTTCGACAATGTCAAAAGTCATGTTGATCTGTCAAGAAAACACAAAGACATCCACTTACTTCATCGAAAAATATACCTTTTATGTTATAGTTTCTTTATTTTTATATTCACTTCCATTTAATTAATTAAAAATTATTTTGACTTAAAAAACAACAAGTCTCTAATAGTAACACTAAAATGAGCGGTGCCCCATCATGCATAAACCAAAACTGTAAGTTGCAACGGTAAATCTTCGATTAGATCAGGGAGAGTATTTAGCAGAAATTCGAATTAACTTTTTTCGGTAAAATAACTGGTCCAATCAAATAGCCATCAATAAAACCGGTCTAAACATGTATGTTAAACACGCGTTGAAAATGTTTAGGTGTTATTGCATAGGGATTTACATCGGAATATTCATAAAAGTTGTGAACATTTGTAATTCTTCTACGAATGAAACAAGTCTCATCAGTGAAAATAATTTTCTTGTGAAAATTAATATGCTGATGCAAGATACTTGAAAAAGGTCACTCGTCGATCCAAATCTTGAGGCAATGGCTCTTGCACTTTTTAAATGTGACATGGATATAGTAGATTATGTTTAAGAATCGGTGTACACAAGTTCTTGATAATCCCGTTTTGCGAGATACACTTTTGTGTATTTGTTCTCTCGAGCCCGTCTTTCAGCATTAGAATATGATATTCTTCCACACTTCTTCTACAGTTTCCTGCACATAAACCGAGCATGGTATAATTTTAAGGACTCACTCTCAATGAACACCTAGTAGTGTTTCAATTTACTTGAACTCATAGTCAGAGAAGACCACAGACCTTATAAATCATGGACCGGCCCTAGAAAAAGAGGTCCGCTGTCCTGATGTGTACAAGAGGGATGAAGCTAGTCCGGGCAAAAACAGATGTTCTATGACAGAAAAATATATAAACATAACATGACAAAACCTTTCCTTTTAATATTGTTAATGATTTGTGTGCCTTTTGCGATTTAGTTGTGTTTAGTGTGTTTATTAGGAATAGTTTTTAAAGACTCATAAACTATGGTGGAGTCGGTCTGTCACCATAAATGTCATACGTCTGTCATTTACGGTTTTTGTTTTTTTTTTTCGGCCAATGATCTGTGGGTTTTTGCCCGGACTTGCTCTATCTCTGTCGCACACATCTGAGCATCAACGATTTGTATAGGCAGAAAACGGTTTTGGGCGCGTCCATGATTTATAAGGTCTATGGAGAAGCCCAATAATAAACCTGATTCATATACCAAATTTGGTTATTCCAAGTGAAAGTGATTCCGTGTGCAACTTTGTATATGTATGTTCAGTTAAATTACAATATTTTGGAATCCCATACATGCATCTTCTCTGTGTCGGTTCTTACAGAGCACTCCGTATATTCCTTGAACCCACTGATGAGTGCTGCTTTCGCGCTCATAATCCCGTTACACCGGAAACAGTTCCATTGCCGATACTGACTATCGAATAGATTTAAATTTAATTTAGCGGCACTTTAGAGCCGAGCGCGCTAACAGGCTCCGCGACGCGCCATTCTCCCATTCCCAGAGCAAACATTTTATTTCCTGCATCCGCTGACTTAATTTAAGGGATCTTTCACCCCTCCCGAAGCCATTCTTGTTGGGGATTTCAGTCACATACGCAGCGCTGCGTACGAACGCCGTTAAGCGCCGGGGTTGGAATATGTTTAACCCCACGAGAGGAGGGGGAACAAATGGGTGGTGAAAGAGATTTTTTTTTAACTGAATTATGTTGATCTCTGTGAGTTTGTGTTTTTTGGAGAATCGGCTTTACAGAGTGGTTTGTGGTGACTTGTTTGATTAATATTGAAATGATATACGGTGTGGAGTCGCCTGTGGAATGGGGTCGTCAGAAAGATGCCCCTTCTGCAGGCAAACATGCATTGACAGTATTTCTCCCAAGTTTGCATCTGGCAGACCTTACACGGTACTTATCAGGAATGAGGAGACCGCCAGTGGGAATGTAATCAACATTTTCACAGACGGATCAAAAAGGAAGGAAGGTGCAGGATGTGGAACTGATTCCAGACTCTTACACATCAAATATCAGTGGGCAATGGATAGGCATGCTACCGTGGTACAAACGGAATTAGTAGGTATAACCATAGCCGCCAAAGAAATTGCCTGTAGACATCCAACGGACAAAACCGTCAGAGTCTACACAGATAGTAAACAATCACTACTGATCTTACGTAATGATATGAAAACAACTAGATCAGCATGGCAATGCAGTATAAGCTTCCCTATCATATAGATTAAAGTAGGAATTTGCGTTTGGCAACTAATTTTGACTGTATGTAGGCTGTTTAGATCCAATAAACAAAAGTATGCCTCTGATTTAAGTTGTAAATAATAGCTATTAAATAAATACAATTGTCTAATATGCACACTCACTCTGATCCATTCCCTTATTAGTAAATGGGACTTAGTGTGTAGTTAGTGATTTATTTTATAAGTACTAATATCCCCGATTATTTTCGGCGGTCTTCCGAAATAGTTCCAATAAATTGTTCCATTAATAATTCATGTGAATTAATTGAATCGAATTAGAAGATCTAAGAGAACTTTGGCCCCCGCATTCGTTAGAATCTGAAAGGAACTAGGGCAAGCTCTGAAAAAGTTCCGGTCAATGCATCTTTTATATGCATATAAAATTCAGAAACTTTCATGCAAGATTAAGTTTATGGAAATGAAGTTTGAACGGTTTTTCCCTTCATGACATTATCGTGGGAAATATGTAGGATGATCTTTGTGTTCTTTTTAATTTTTTTATCTAAAAACTTTTTCAGGCTTTTTTTTATTGACGAGGAATTGCATTTTTATATATTGCCTGATAATTATTGATTACTTTGCCTATTTCCGAAGTAGGTAAGACAATATGTAGTACCTACTTCTATGTAACAGAGCACTTAAGTTCTGAAATTTTAGCACGTTTGAGCATGTGGTGACAATACTATAAAAGAACATGCATCGGAGACTCCTGAGAGCTTTTCTAGATAGATTATATATCATTTTTAAAGGGTGAACCTAGATGCATTGCAGCTATATCAAGTTTTATTACATTTATTATAATAAAGCCCTTATACAAACAACTATCTTCTGAAATCCATAATTCTTATTATTTATTTAATAGTTTATTGCATGATTAAAAATGCACACAAAAAATTACTTTTTTCTACGTCCATGCAAAAATCAAAACTTTGTTGAACTATATTTAGTGGGAAAAGTGGTTATATTGAAAGAATTTTTTATTTCAAGCTTTTGTCCCAATAACTTTTTCTTGTGTTTATAACAGTTTAAAAGAAACAAAACACTTATTGTGAACTGAAATTCTTCGTTTACCACATAAATAATCAATTTAGATTAGATGGGCTATGCAAAAACATTAGGTAGTGTTTTAAATTTGTTTCATTTATATCCCAATTATATATAAAGTAGACTGAAAAAAATGCGATAACTTGTAAGAGTATGTAATACTTAGTAATAAAATAAATATCTTATAAACGAGCAATGATACACGTAAAAAAAGTTCACTACGCCAATTAAGAAAACTTAATTTAAATAACTAACTTTATCTCTCATAAGTCATGCTTTTGTACATGCTCGTAAAAACGGCAAGGACAAGAGCGAAGTATTTTTGTCCACATATTTATGGCCAACCAACTTTAACCAAGAGGGTTGTAAGAATGTTTTTCATTAAAAGGCAAATCATCATTCATCACCAAAACTGATCTTAAAAACTGTTTGTGTTGTTTTGGTTTCACATTAGTCTAATTAATTGCTGCACATGCTATGCGTGGATGGTCCTCTGGGGTTAAAGCTTAAACTCGTTGAATATCGTAAGAAAGTTACTGGCTTCATGAAACTTTGCTTTGGCTTCCTGTATTATGGAAAGCAATTCATGTGTGCTTGGTGTGAAAGTTTCTTAAACTAAATTCTGTGTCTCAAGCTGAACGCTAGATGCTATTAAATATGTCTGAGAAATCATTGTACTTGCGGAAGAAGAATTAGTTAAAAAGTAGAAACATTATTAAAAAAACATGCCACTTCAATGAACACATGTTTTTAATGTGATACATGGTGATTTTCCGAGTTGTGTGGCGTGACCTCGGTAACTGGTAGCTGCCAGAAACAGAGTTAAAATGCACATCCCTAGAATTAGCCGGGATTCTTTTACCTGTCCTGGTTGTTCTCGGGCTAGGCACTGTAGGGACATACCCACTATAAGTGTCTCTGGGCCCGTCCATATATTGATTTCGGTTCCTATTGTTGGTATTACGACTGCTGCGGACGGAACCGTTCCTCGGATAATGGTGGTCCTCCGAGGCGTTCCGTAACCGGCGCTGTAACTGGTCGCATCCCATGCTTTCATGCTTGCCGTTAATGCCGTTCCATGTTCAGTTCTGTTGGAATAAATTTTTACGAAAACTACAGCCATTTTAAGTTTTGTTCCCCCACCCTACACTAAAGAATTTTTTTCAGATAATAAATTCAGTGAATTCATTAATTTTAGTCACGTATTTGGAAGGCAAGACAAAAAATCGAAAAAGAAATTTTTTACTCGACCTTTAGAAAGAGAAGCGAATCAACCCATAACTTCTGGTAACACGGCACTCCTGGTACGTATGTAGCGTTCGAGCGTTGAAGCAGGCCGACAAATAGTTGATTTGAAAGCTGTGAATGAATCGAGTTCGCATTTAAATAATGCTTTAACAATATTTTTTCAACGTAGGTATGCATTTAAAAAAATTTCGAATTGCGTATTCGTATTATACTATTTTTTCTCTACCTTCTCTTAAAATTAATGGCATCATTCTTATGTTTACTGAAAAAAGAAGCATACATAGATCTTTTCCTACCTCGTATATTCTGTTATTTTTTATTTATGTTCTGTGGTAACGGTTGACCGATTTCTTATAATGGATATATAGAATTCGAGCCTCTTCTGAATGTATTTTCGGTCGTAAAGACGTTAATGTGTCAAAAGTGGCTGTGAAAAGATACTTTTATTCCATTGAATACATTATCCCGTTCCCCGAGCTAACCTACTTCACAGATCTTATTTGCCTTTCAAGTTTATTCACGGCAAATTTCAAGTGAGACATTTTACACCTCGAGACTAGAGAGAATTAAAATTTCAACGGGTTCGTACAGATCTTATGAAATAATAATTGTGACTGGAATAAGTTTGTAAACTACAGTAAATACTGTTCAGTTTTAGCACAAAATCAAAAGAAGATAATAATATACAGCATGTACTTTAATTAATTGATGTCTTCATAAGCAACAAGAAAGGGGTCATTTCGATTTTTTTAATTTCACCAATCGAAAGCTCTCTATCAGAAAAATCAATATGCAAAAAATATTTTTTTTGCACTCAGCTCCATCTCTAAAGTTGTAATGATTGGCCATTGCTGGTTTAATAGAATAAATCTATTTATGATTTATAAAGATAATGCCAATATTAGGCCAACCATTTACAGTTAACAACAGATTCAATAATATTGGCAAAATAACTTTAAATAATGTTAGACCAATAACATTAATTATAATATGGTGGAATATTGTAATTTAATTAATAACCAATATTGGTTCAATCCCATAGAAATAATATAATTTTAACAAACATGAATCAAATGTGATACCAATATTTCTAACCAATAAAACAAACAGTTATTTTTAACAACATAATGATCTAATATTGGTTTCATATATTTTTTAAATATTGGTTAATTAAATGAAACCGTTAATATACCAATAATGGTAAATTCTTACAAATATTGAACTACGGTTTAAATATTTTGCTAATGCTGATAATGTTAAACGTGTGCTACAGGATATTTTTTTAAGTGAGTGTAAAATATTTGGTTACGTCTCAGTTAATGATGTAAATGATATATAGTGTCAGTGGATGGATACCAAATACACAAAAATACTAAAACATGCTCTGACTTAAAAAAAAAACTAATTATTTATTCATCAATACCTACCTATAACTTTATCACTCTGTATGAAAAGAAAATCAATTGCGGGTAAAACAATATGATAAGCTTTGTTTTAGCAATATTGCATAGGTACGTCTCTTTAAATACATCTATAAGTGGATAAATACGTTAAATAGTAAAACTATACAGGGTGATTCAGAAATTATCTAAAAAACATTTTTGAATGTACAGAGGACTCTTACAAATACAAAATTGTAAAAGTAAAATCAAAAATAACATATAGGACGTATCGGAGTGCGGTTTTTCGCATTCGCTTGCAAAAATTATTTATATCATTCGTACCTACTTTGTACCTATTACAAACCGGAAGTTGCATTGCTGCAGCCAAAAATGCATGAAAAAAATGCATCTTTTGAGAGGCCTTTTGGCAAATTTAATAACTTCGTAAATAAGAGTCAGAATTGGCTCAAGTCGGGTACTCGGGGGTTTTCGAGGTCGCTGATCACGATTATGATGTTCAAATTGACCCCCCGAATACCTGGAGCTCAGGAACGCCGACGAACGTCATCTCCGCGGATTATCCCGAACTTTATGCGAGAGAGGAGAGAAACTGGGCACCCGGGGGTTTTTTGGGTCGCCGAATTCGAATATACCATCGGCGAATACCCCACGGACACCTGGTGGGCCCCAACCTGGACGCGGACGTCATCTTCGATAATTTTTCTGGAAATATCAACAATAACGAACCGAAAATCGTTATGGGGGCTTTTTGTGTACGCTGAATCCGAATTTTATGTTGAAAACGACCACCCGAACACCTGGTGCTCCCTAACCTGGCCTGAACGTCATCCCCGAGGGTTTTCCAGACATAATTGAAAAAAACCACCCGAAAATCGTTACTGGGGTATTTTGGGTCGCTGAATTCAAATATGGCACCGACGAACACCCCACAGACACCTGGTGCACTGAAACTTTTACCTCGACATCGATGTCATTCCCATGAATGTCAACTAAACCTGATGTTTAAGCGATTGACGGCAATGTACTGTAATAACTACATGGAATTGTTGTTTCTAGTGAAAATATGTATGGAGGAAAGGAAGAGAATGAATAGAAATTCAATGTTTATGTAATTAACATTTATAAACTTGCTATATTTGAATTCAGCGACCCGAAAAACCCCCAGTAACAATTTTTGGTCTTTTTCAATTGTGTCTGGAAAACCCTCGGGGAAGACGTTCAGAGCCAGGGTAGGGCGCACCAGGTGTCTGTGGGGTGTGCGTCGGTGCTATATTTGAATTCAGCGACTCGAAAAACTACCAGTAACGATTTTTGGTTGGTATTTTTCAATTGTGTCTGGAAACCCCTCAGGGATGACGTTCAGAGCCAGGGTAGGGCGCACCCGGTATCCGTGGGATGTTCGTCGGTGCCATATTTGAATTTAGCAACCCAAAAAATCCCAGTAACGATTTTCGGGTGGTTTTTTTCAATTATGTCTGGAAAACCCTCGGGGATGACGTTCAGGCCAGATGTTCAGGTGGTCGTTTTCAACATAAAATTCGGATTCAGCGCACACAAAAAGCCCCCATAACGATTTTCGGTTCGTTATTGTCGATATTTCCAGAAAAATTCTCGAAGATGACGTCCGCGTCCAGGTTGGGGCCCACCAAGTGTCCGTGGGGTGTTCGCCGATGGTATATTCGAATTCGGCGACCCAAAAAACCCCCAGGTGCCCAGTTTCTCTCCTCTCTCGCATAAAGTTCGGGATAGTCCCCGGAGATGACGTTCGTCGGCGTTCCTGAGCTCCAAGTGTTCGGGGGGTCAATTTGAACATCATAATTATGATCAGCGACCTCGAAAACCCCCGGGTACCCGACTTGAGCCAATTCTGACTCTTAGTTACGAAGTTATTAAATTCGCCAAAAGGCCACTCAAAAGATGCATTTTTGCATGCATTTTTGGCTGCAGCAATGCAACTTCCGGTTTGTAATAGGTACAAAGTAGGTACGAATGATATAAATAATTTTTGCAAGCGAATGCAAAAAACCGCATTCCGATACGTCCTATCCTAAAAGATTTCCTATCTTTGGCCTTTTTAGTGCTTCATTGCCTCGACTATATGGTTTTAATTAGTAAATAGTTTGACATACCCGATGTTGCAACAAAATTTTGGACCCGTCTTACCCAGTTTCTACAACCTAGCACAAATGTTTCTCCTTCTTGTACGTTTTGAACTTGTAAGTTATTGGGAGCAGCTATGAGACCTTTGCGTAAATCATCAATATGCTCCAATTTGGTGCAATATACCTAATTTTTAAATATCCCCACAACAATAAGTCCAAATAATGTAAAGTCAGGAGATCGTGACGGCCATGGTACCGGTCCTCCTCGTACAACTCATTGGTATTAATGCTTGGACACGCTGTACATGGCATGGATATAATTGAGCTTCGTTTATGATACACCAGACTGCTACACTACACCGTGGGCGACCTGGACCTCCATATCACGATTCGGATGCACGTTTCCCGCGTCACTCCTGCGTTTGCATTACTCTTGCACTCGCTGAATTATAGGTAAATGTATACAGTTTTGTTAGTTAATCTTGGAAGTCGTATATATTCACTTGTAAATTTTATAATAAAATATCCTTACGTACTCTACTATATAAAAAATAATGTAGCCATGAGGAAAATTTGCAATAAAATAAAATGTTTATTTAAATATTTAAAAAAACAATCTATATTGTTTACAAGTTACAAATGCTGCAGTATAAGTTTTTACTTGCTCTTTTAATGCAGCTTTTCTTGGACTCCTACACCAGTGTTTGTGACGTTTGGCAGTCTTGATCTGAAATATAATAAAATATATTCTTGTTTTGTAATTTAATGAACTATATATTCTTTTCAGTAAAAAAATTACTCAAATGAAAACCCAATGTACCCAGGTCAATTTTTAGTACTTAATATTAGTTTAGTGATTTGTGTATTTCTATACGTATATTAATTAATTTGAGACAAATCAACATCTTGAAATTTTGGCGCCAAAATAGTTTTGGTATTATCATAAACTCTGCTTGAACCAAAAATGCTTGAGTGTAAAATGTACATGACACAATTAAGTACTTACTTACATGATTATTGCATATTACAATTTTATTTAATAAATACCAGTACAAATAACTTAGTTGTTGGTTCATACAAAAACAATGTTTGATGTTTCATTTGAAAAATATTTGCTTCAAATTCTAATTTTTTTTATAGCCTTGATCAGGACAATCTTTCAAATGAATATTGTAATTTTTATCGGCCTACCGCGTAAAATTTTATATCGTAACCTATTTCTTTATATTATTTGATGAAATATACAATACATACCTTGAACAATGGAAAAAGAAAAACCACGTCTTGAAGGACAATTATTCACAGTACAATATTCACGGGCATTTTTAGAACAAAAATAAAATAAAATAAACACTAACAGATATTCAAGGTTTTTTGTCTCACACTATACCGATCCCACTTAACACTTTACAGTTCTAGCGTCGGCCACCGTGTAGGATTCTGGGTATCAAACGGTCCCCGAGACGGGTGAGGAGAGCGGAATTGGTAGGGCGGGACGTGTTCAAGAGTGAACAACTTATATATTTATTCTGTAAACTTTGTATATACGTAGGCTATTTCTAATATTTGAAAAACTAATGTAAATACTTGCATCACAAAAAAGTTAATACGATGAGTAATCGGATATTTGAAATCGGTTAGAGACTACAGCAGCCTAGCAATGTAAAGGTTGATACTACTAAAACTATAATTTTTATTTCGGAAACTATAAGGATTTTGCATGACGCATTTATTCCGCAATTTTTTTAGATAAGTTCTGAATCAACCCTGTATTTAATATTTTTGTATATATCTACGTAAAAATATTTGTGTACGCATTGCATAAAAAGTCCATTTAACCAAACCAGAGTCCCTTATGTAGGTACACAAATTAATAAAACAAAAAAATCGTAACGAGAAACGAATACATCGACTACACACAAAGCGTCAACGGAGGAATGGCGCGAATGACGGAAATATGTGACGTCAAATCGCCCGTTGCACGGATTGAGAAAAGACCGAACTTTGGACTTTAATTTTTTCCACATGCTTAAATCGATTAGGTCTGTAATAATATTGACAAATTGAAATAGAATTATCCCATTTGTACATGCAATATTTGACATCTGTATCTAAATTTTGTTACACTAACATTTATTTTCACCGATAAAATTAATCCCTGTAATAATTTTGGCTTCACTAAGCTTAGATATACACTCACAAATAATTTTCAGAACAATTTCCAGTTGGCAATCTCATAAAACCGAATGCATCCCCTATAAATCAGGGGCAGCTTTGCCATTTAGCCAAATAGTCGGGCACGAGGTATTCCATTTAGGGAAAAAACATTCAAATCCGAGTAATCCTATACACAACGCTTCCACCGCCGGCAGATTGCAAGTATCCGCAGTGCGATTTAATATATCTTTAAAGTACACTGGTATACACAACAATGGATCCCCTTTGCTTGTTGGATCGTTTCTTTTCGCTTCGCAATTCGGATAACATTTCATTTCTTTCCAGCAATTCAAAGGGTTATCGTTAGAAAATTGTGGTGAAAGTAAAAGAAGTTTCGAAAAACAATTTATGATTTTACAAACTATTCAAAGAGAAAACAGAACTAAGGACTTATTTTTACTGTAAAATCATTGGTTCCCAAACTTTTTTATCTCGTAGACCGCGTGCCAATTTTTTTTACTGGGACCCTCAGTACACACCACTTTTTTTATTTGTGGACCTGTGTTATCGATCTCGAATGATTAAAGCATGGAGTCATACAGTTTCACAAATCTAGCTCTAGATCTTCATCATGTTTCATAAGCATTTATGTTTCCAAAAAATTTTGCTTCATAGTAATTTCGAAGGTAATTTATATATTATACTATGTGTATTATACTATTTTATATGGAAAGTCAAAATTTCGGTAGCTGCAAGAGGTGAGGCCCAAATAATACCTAAATAGGAATAAATTTACACGTCTCCCCTGAGGTAATATTCCTTCATGCGTTGACCATTTTTTATTATGGAGGTCTTCGTCAATACTATAACCATAAATTAAAAAAACTGAATAACATCAGAACTCCGATTTTTATTTACAATATAAATAATAGAAAAAAACATATGTTTCAGCATCTAATAATTTAAAAAATTGTTCCTACGTGTTTAAAACACTAAAAAATATGAATAAATATAAAAACCAATTTTCAACTACTTATCTATTTACATGCAAAATAAAGCTACTTTTACCAAAAATCTTTTAATATTTTCACTTCTTATATAAGTCTATTCGTCGGTCTTTTAAATTCGCAAATTTATTTATAATGTCTTCATAAAATTGGGAATCGGCGCTAACACTTTGCAACAGTTCTTTTTCTATAGCCACCACCGATAAGTTGTTTAAGCGGTCTTGTGTCATCGTATTTCTTAAGTAAGTCTTAATGCGCTTAAGGCACGAAAAGTTTCGTTCTACTGAAACACTTTCTGCAGGAATTGTTAAAACTAAGCAAAATAATTTGTATGTTTCCGAAAATATCATTTTAAATTCCTTATATAATATATCTACCGTTTTCTGAACTTCTCAATTATAAAATTGTTCTTCTCTGTACAAAACATAAAGTTCATTTTTCATTTCAACTTATCTATGTCAAATATGTTTGGATATATTTGTAGTAAACAAACGATATTTGCGGAAATTTGTTTGCATATTCGGGATATTTCAAAGCGTTAGCTGACTATTCAAAATTTGTCGTTTCTCTACTTCATTACGTATTGGAAAAGGCGTTTCAAATAGAGATAAAACAATATCGTGAGAGGGATTCATTATTATAAATAACTATCAACGAGCTCATCGATAATATATATTTAAATTAGGTTTTTATTCTATGTTAAATTTAGTCTTACCTTGTAAGGAAGTTGTTTTCGTTCTTTAAATTAATCCTACCTGCCTTGTCCCTAAAACTTTACTACCGCGCTTTCCACCCAATCTTCAGAATATTTGAGAAGTCACATTCAACTAAACAACCACTAACACTAACCACTAGAAATACAAAACACATAAATAAAAGTATTAACACTTGAACAATCGATTAATCGCGTCACACAGGTAAATAATCTACAGTTTACAAGTTCCCACGGTCACTAGTCCCTATCACATCGTCCATTTGCCGTTGAACTAAAAACTTGAGGCGCCAGAAATAGGGCCTCAGTCTCGAGCAGACATGGAGCGAAAAATATCGATTTTAACCGTCTCGCGTGGTGGAGGAAACCATAACGTATAGACATGTGCGACGCAATTTGAGGCTCGGAAAATTCGGCCTCACTGTGGTAGGATTGGTGGGTGTCCCGGACTCCCCGCGCAGGTAGAAACAGAAACGCCGGGATATTGAAATGTAAACCAAAGGTACGTTATAACATACGATGGCTAAGATTGAAGCAATTATTTTATTTCGTTACATTGATTTTTGATAAATGTACCTAGTAGGCAATCGCATTGGAAATTATGGGGTATTAAAATATATAGTGAAAGCCAAATTTTACAGTGAGGCCCGGCCTCAGTTGCTTCATCCGACGAGCCGCCACTGGTTAATATAGTTATACTATTATTAGTATTATCACTATTTAACTCCCCAACAACATAAGAAGTTAAAAAATGGAACTAGTGTAAGTGCACCTTGCGCTACTAGCCTTCAGATGCGACTGTATCAGATTCCGGCAAAAATATCGCAAACGGTTTGTGAAATAAGTTTCAGTGTTTGGTTTTCGTATATTTAATTTTACGTAATCGCATATTTTTGTAATGTATAACAAGCTATGCTAAATTCTCATACATATGTGTAATAATAAGGTAGGTGCTACACTCGGTGTTACCATATCGTATTTCTCATTAAATAATCTAATATATTGTAAGCAATTTTTTCTTTAAAAGTGCTGTAAATCGATACATTTGGCAACGCGGTGCCCTGTCATTAAACTTAAATTAATACGGGTAAAATTATTTAATAATTAGCATACTGGTAAAAAATCGATATAATTTTAAGGGCCCCCTACCCCTAGTCCAACAAATTCGTAATTTTGACAACAAACGCTCATCCTGTACCAAATTTGGTTCGTCTATGTTAAGACATTCCTAAGTTTTTCATTATTTACCATTCATCTTCAACGGTACATTCCAGAAAAAAATGTTACATAACAAAGCGGCAAAGTGTCAGTAAAGTTATGAAACAGCCTGTATAAAAACAATTTAGTTTTGGCTAGTTCTGGTCCGATGTAGCGTTTTCGAGTTTTTAAATATCTAATTTAAATACCAAACTATCTGGATAAATTTGTTTTTTACGCTTAGTCTTTGCCACAAATGAAAAAGGCAATTCAATGTTCTTTACTGCTTGTGGTCCCAGAGGTCACATAAAGGTATAATTCCCACTTTGTTATTTCATTAAAATTAAAGTAAAACAAGCAGAACCATTTGGACAGTCCTTCTCGAGTAACGTGGCTTTTAAGATCTTGGTAACATCTACATATAAATGTCATTTTAGCTTAGTCTAATTTACCTTAATTCCAAATAGCAGTGTTGCCATGAATATCTTAACAGTGAGATGAAATTTACTTACATTTGAGCTGTAACAAGGTACCTCATAATTTTAGTCTTGAAATTTAATATTACAATGTACAGTCTATAGCAAAAATAATGACACATTTTAAAACTAATTTGGCAATGTATGCCCAACTGTTGACGTATTCGTTATTATTTCTACTTTCAATTTTCAACATTAGTTCTTAGTTGTCTACTCACCAATAAAGATCTAGTGAAATTTCTACTCAAAACTTCCAGTAGATCAAAAACTGATTTGAGCGAGTGCCATTATTTTTGCAATAGTTCGTACTTATTATTCAACTTTGATCGGTCAGCTTTTAAAGGCTTTTACATATATATTTGTTAAAGTGAAAATCTGTTTTGATCGACTGTATATTTCGGAAAGGTTTTGAGGAAGAAGAAGAAGTAAGTATATCAAATATTATTACTTCTTAGTTATTTGATGGAAATGATATAATAATTATTTTCAATTCACTATTCACACCCTGCCACTTTTTCATTAAAGAAGAAAATAATGTTTTTGATCCTTGTAACAATTCATGACATAGTTAGAAACCCAACTAGAAAATGTGTCAATTAAAATAATTAAATATTGCAATTTCAATTGCATATCGTAATTGGGTCATTTTTGATTTTTTTATGTCTCTATTCGTAAGATCTTTATTAGAAAATCAAAAAATTAGATGATAAACAAGAAATGTACTTGACTGTAAAAGTAGAATAAACATGTTAACTATTTAACACTTCAGATCAGATTTTACTGTTTAATTGAATTTTAAACAATAAAAATAATATCGGTGTGAGTGGGTAAAATACACAACTAAAATGGTTTGTCACTTAAAGAACTGAATTATTTATCCATCAATACCTATAGTTTTATCACCCTCTATGCACGGAGAGTCTAATGTGGTAAAATAGTATAAAAATCTTTATTTTAGAAATATTGCATATGAACTTCTCTTTAAATTACTTGTGGATAAATATTTTAAACGGGAAAATTATATTCAATATATTTGTAGATACCTAACTAGGTACCTAGGTATATAGTAGTTAATTATTGTATAAGTGTTTTAAGTAGCATTTTATTCAAGCGAGAATGTTTAATCTTTTTAAGTGGATGAAAGGCATTTAAAACACGAATTCAATACAACGTTTTATCCATAGTCATATCATAATCATGTTTGCAGCCAAAATTACTGGAATTTAATAAACAAAATATTCGCACGACTTCTTATTTCTTAGTTCTCAATGAAACATAAACTTGATATTGCAAGGAAAATCCTGTTCCTTACAAGAAGAGAGAACACCCTCCTTGGTTTGGATTTCTTGACACTTTTGATTAATCCGTAGCTGCAGCTCTTCCAGGCTATTTACAGGAGTACCATACACTAATGTCTTCAAATATCCCCAAACAAAGAAATCTACCTGTTTTATGGCCTTCAAGATCGCCTGATCTGAACCCTCTAGATTTCTTTGTTTGGGGATATTTGAAGACATTAGTGTATGGTAGGTACCCCTGTAAAAAGCCTGGAAGAGCTGCAGCTACGGATTAATCAAGTGTCAAGAAATCCAAACCAAGGAGGATGTTTTCGAAAGATTTCGAATATCGTTGAGATGAAGATGTCGTGCCTGCTTGGAAATGGACGGAGGGCACTTTGAACATCTTCTGTAACTTTGTTTTTTGTTTGTTAAAAGCTTTGTCAGTTTATTCCTAATAAAATAAAATGTTTGAAAAACGAAAAGTGGTCCATATATCCGCAACCGTTAATTTGTTTATTATGACTTTTCTGCTTATTTTGGTTCATACTATTACCTCCTGAAATATTTTACAATCTTTTTTTAACACCCTGTATATAAGTTAAAAAAACATATAAAAACTTAACGAGAAACGGATACACTGACTCCACACAAATCGTCAATAGTGGCTATGCAATGGTCGCTTGTGGGATAGCGCGAACAATAGGAATATATGACGTCACACCGCCCGTTGCACTAATTGAGAGAAGAGCTAACTTTGGACATTAATATCTCCTTTGCTTTTGGGTCAATTAATCTAATTTTGTCAACATATGCATAAATTGATTAAATCTGTAATAATATTGACAAATTTATATAACATTTGATTATACCAAACGACCCCATTATGCACTATTCGCAGTGTGTATGGAACTGGATTTATTACTGGAGTACCACGGTCGATGTCGTATTTATTCCAAATGTAAATTGAATTTGTTGGAATACTCGAAACGTACAAAGTTTCAGGGTTTGCCCCGATTTTTATGTCTATGAGGCTCTTCCTTGGTCGTTTTCTTTTGTAGCCGTTGCGTTCATACCACTGATTTTATGCGACCCAAATCATGTATAATATATTGCCTCTGGAAGTTTTTTAAAAGTACTTTGTCCGATATGCGGCTCTAACTTGTTTTTGAGGAGGGAAAGGCAACGTAAATTCATATAGCAGGAGAAAGAATAAGGAGTATTGTTTGAGAAGAAATTGAAACGAAAATATTATTTATGACAAAGATTTGAGAAACATGAGTAAAGCGCAATGTTACTCAGTTTGGTGTGGAATAAAATTAAAACCATCGAAGAGAACACTATTACTTAGTATATTGCACTTGCTTTCAAGTGATTGAGAGACTTATTAGCATTTTAAACGGAGAAGTTGCATGAATTTTATAATGAAGCATATTGAAAGGTCAGAACAGGTATCTGGCGGTAGTAATTAAAATATTAAAATTATATTAACAGATACAGGTGCAGGTTACGGTGTTGGTGATGTAAACAGACGTTTCTTTCTTGTGTTTTTGTGACATTTTTGGATCATAGATGATGTAAATATTGTGAAGGTAATTCCATAATTATTAGAGGTGATGCAGTGGTATTCTTAAACGTAACTTATTCCTTTGTTTACAATATGGATCTGCTCGTGGAAATTACGGTGACAATGCTGCTGGGTGTGTCCAGATAGATGGTTTTACTTGAGGTATTTATAAAATCATACCATCTGATTTCATATTAAACTACTTGTTAATTTGAAAAATGATAAATAAGAGTAATGAATGAAAAATATACAGGGTATCCCAACGAAAATTTGACCCCCCCCTATAATTGTAAAACCGAATAATATTTGAAAATTTGCCGAGACCCGTCGATTTTTGTTCTTGGGGGGAGCTTTTTTGACAGTCAAGCCAACTCGATATGTTCATCCCCCTAATGCCTAGCAACCCCAACTTAAAAATTTCAAATGCAACTACCCCACTTGTGGCACATCATTTTAAAGCCCTTTTCATTGCGAATACAGTGACGTACCGTTTTTAGAAATCGATTGAGATTTGACAGAATTATTGGTTACAAACGAAATGATTTCAAACCTACTTACGCGTAGTAATTTATAAACAAATGCCCTACACTAATATGTTTTTCATCTACTACAAATTGCCGCATTTACTAATTGTTATTGATGTGTCTATCAGTTTACAAAAAGTCAGAAATGAAATAAAAAGCTGAAGCAAATAATAAATCAGATTTATTTGAAGAATTCATAAAAATGAACCCAGTTAAATTACAAACAATAATACAGTCTGTTTTCAAATTCTGTTCGAACATTATTAAAGACATCTGCAGTTATTAATCGGCATTCTTCTACAATTCTCTGACGTAGCACTTGTCATGTTTCCGGCTGAGTGGCGTACGTACACTCGTGGTTTTAAATGAGTCCACAGAAAAAAGTCCAAAGGGGACAGATCCGGAGATCTTGGTGGCCATTCGACGGGACCTCTTCTGCCAATCCAATGCCCCGGGAAATGGTCATCCAAAAATTGTCGCACAGCAGCAGCATAGTGCGGGGGCGCACCATCTTGTTGGAAGGTTTCATTTCATTTTCTAGTAAATTGTCGTCACTTTCAAAAATCTCTGTTATCCTAGGATCAATTGTACTTTCCAATAATTCTAGATAGGTGTTTCCATCAAGATTAACTTGGATGAAAAATGGCCCAACAAGATGGTCGCCCAAAATGCCTGCCCAAACATTCAATTTTGAGGTGTCTGAGTATGAAATTCCCTGATTAAATGCGGATTAGTATCACTCCAATAACGACAATTGTGTCTATTCACTTCGCCATTCAACATAAATGTGCATTCGTCGGAGAAACATGTATTGTAGAGAAGATTTGGATTCAGTAGAAGTTGTTCACTAAAGTATTCGCAAAATTGGTTACGACGATCAAAGTCATCTTCATGTAACTCTTGAACCAGCGTCATCTTAAATGGATGAAACTTGTGTTTTTTCAAAATTCGATGAACACTGGAACCGGATACGCCAGAAGCTTGAGACACAGTTGTAATCGATTGCTTATTATCCATCTGTACATGACCCAAAACTGCCACTTCAACTGCTTCATTTCGAACTGGCCCAATTACTTCACGTTTCTTGTTTAAAAGCGAACCTGTTGCAACAAATTTGTCAATCAGGTGTTTAAAGTACTGGTGGTTTACATTTTTTCAGGATGATTGGCATTAAAAATTCGTGCTGTAGCTTTAGCGCAATCGTGATTTCGATAATAAATTGCAACAATTTCTACTCTTTCACGATAGAATAAACCATTTCGAACACACGTTAATACTTTCAATAACGACTGAAACTAACGATTTCTTGGTCACAAGCAAAAAAACACCGACTTTTTTTGTAGTATTGATTTTTTGTTATTTTGAAAAGGTCTGAATTCCTATAAACTTAAGTATCTTCTACTAATAACTATTTTAGTATCTAGTTTTATTTGCTTCAGCTTTTTTATTTCATTTCTGACTTTTTTGTAAACTGATAGACACATCAATAACAATTAGGTAATGCGGTCATGTGTAGTAGATGACAAACTTATTAGTGGTGGGCATTTGTGTAGAAATTACTACGCGTAAGTTGGTTTGTCATCTTTTCGTTCGTAACCAATAATTCTGTCAAATCTCAACCGATTTCTAAAAACGGTACGTCACTGTATTAGCAATGAAAAGGGCTTTGAAATGATGTGCCACAAGTGGGGTAGTTGCATTTGAAATTTTTAAGGCATTAGGGGGATGAACATATCGAGTTGGTTTGACTGTCAAAAAAGCTCCCCCCAAGAACAAAAATCGACGGGTCTCGGCGAATTTTGAAATATTATTCGGTTTTCCAATTATAGGGGAGGTCAAATTTTCGTTGGGATACCCTGTATTTTTTAAATTAATTTATTAAATTTTTGTTGCCATTTAAAACTATTTTTATTTCTCCTTAAACATTAAAAAAAATCCTTATTTTTTACTTTTGTTTATTATGTTTTCAGAATGAAACAGGTAATTTAATGTAGGGAAATGAAATAGCGACATTTTATAAATGCCTCAAATAACATTCTACATCTTGTAAATCGTAAGAGCAAATATAGAACATGTTATTTGGAATCCGAACGAAGCGCTGAATACAATAAAAAAAAGAAATTTGCTTTACCATCGATTTTATAAACTCCCTGTATAGTTGATAGCTTAATAGAAAAGTTTAATTGATTCTTTACAACTTTACATTTACATTTTTTCAATCAACGTATGTACTTATGTAGTTATGTATTTCCAATTATACTTAAAATGGTCTTCACAAACAGACAATGTTGCAATACTTCATTTCGTCGCACTTCATCGCTCTATATCACATTTTTCGTTTCATTTTCTGGCATTGCGAAATATTTTTTATTACTTCTTCCATTTGCTCGGCGAGATGCACTTGCTGTACCCATTTTTATTCAATACCAATGCTTATTAAACACATTACCACTAATGATATCAACTTTTCTAAACGTATGTACTGCGTTGCCCGAAAATGGAAATCGTATACAGGTATAAACTAGAGCATGCTGCTGTATTTAGGTAATTCACAAATAAAGTAACTAACAAATAAGGTAACTAACAGATAAATAAAAACAGACTAATTCGGATATATCAATAATTCAATTGATAGCTGATGTAGTGCGCCGATGAAAAACTATTCAATAACCTAATCTCTCTCAATAGTCTACGATCTTTCGTAGCTAAAAAGAGCAAGTAACAGAACTGGCAGAATGCAATTTTGTTGTATTTTTTTTACGTAATTTCTTATTTTTTGTGTTAGGAAAATTGACAACCTGTATAAATTATATTGGCCAAATTTTTAAATAATTCTAATATTTGATATAAATACAGTACCCGGTGTAGAACTAACTACATCTATCGGCCATTCGCTACTCCATGCTGGACTGAAAATGTCACAGGCACGAAGCGTTATACATGCAGTAGACACCATTGAAAGCTGTCGACCTTTATCGCGATCGGCGAGAAACGATATTTTGCAAACACGGAATTCCAGGAAACAACTACTCTGCGGGCTAATGCCCCGACCAGCATTGAATTACACCTGGAAAACCTATAGCAACAGCTAGAGTCATTCGTCAGACGCCCACCAGACATATACCGGTTTCGAGCTTATTAGCTCTCATCAGTATGCCATAGGTGAGGTATCCGACGAATAATCCTAGCTGCTTTCGTCTGTCTAACCCGACAGAAGGGACCATGAGTACGCGGTGTAGAACTAACTACATCTATCGGCCGTCTATCCTTGTTTGCAAAATATCGTTTCTCGCCGATCGCGATAAAGGTCGACAGCTTTCAATGGTGTCTACTGCATGTAGAACGCTTCGTGCCTGTGACATTTTCAGTCCGGCATGGAGTAGCGAACGGCCGATAGATGTAGTTAGTTCTACACTGCGTACTTATGGTCCCTTCTGTCGGGTTAGACAGACGAAAGCAGCTAGGATTATTCGTCGGATACCTCACCTATGGCATACTGATGAGAGCTAATAAGCTCGAAACCGGTATATGTCTGGTGGGCGTCTGACGAATGACTCTAGCTGTTGCTATAGGTTTTCCAGGTGTAATTCAATGCTGGTCGGGGCATTAGCCCGCAGAGTAGTTGTTTCCTGGAATTCCGTGTTTGCAAAATACAGTACCCTTTCACCCTTCGTTATTTTTATTTTTAATATTAGAGTCCTTTCCAAAGTCCACATAAATTTAATAACAAACTTTACGCCCACTTATGTTTACTCTCCCAATTCCCAAATTTTATAACCCCAGCTAACAGTGGATATCGTGAACAAACCCTGCATAATTTAGTCCCAAATGCATGCCCGACACCCAAAGTTTCCTTTTTAAATAATTCAGGCCGAAGTTACAGCTTTATCTGATTTAATTTGTTGGAAACTTCTCACAGCTCAGGGAGATATGATAGGAATTTTGCTGGAAAACTTCACTTGAAAGTTGCTACATAAACATAAAAATTACGTACTTACTTTAAGCTAATACAGAAGATAAATACACAATTTCATTAGAGTGACTTTTATTTACAGAATAAAATATAAAAATATCAAATTTCCTTGTTTCAAATTTATAACATTTTGAAAATACTATACTATACATATAGGGTGATTCAGAAGTTATCTAAAAAATTTTGCTCATTGATGCTCCATGAAAAATGGTCAATATCTTAAAATATTTTTTGTTAAATCCTTATAGTTTCCGAGAAAAAAAAATTATTGAAGTTATAGTAGTTTCAACTTTTACATCGCTGGGCTACTGTACTCTCTAGCCAAGCGTTTTCAAATATCCGATTATTTATCGTATTAACGACGCTGCTCCCCAATACAGCGTCTGTAGTATCATGTCCGTTAATTAAAGTGTACAGTTTGCAGGTAAAATCCTTCAAAGTTCTAGATCTACAACTAACATTAGAAATTTTTTGTGTGACTGACAATCGGTGGGAAGCAATAGTCATGCACGCAAGCCCCGGACAAGCATCAATTCGACGATTATTCGTGCGATCCATGATCTGATTGAATCTGACCGGCGCAAAATACTATGTGAAATTGATGCAGAGATAGAAAATCGTATGGTAGTGTTCAATCAATCATTTTCAATCACTTGAGTTAAGTGTCGACTGAGTGAGTCATATTTAATTATTTATGTACAATGTAGCAAGAATATCGAAATACTAATTATGTACATCAGTTATATTTTTTCTTAATGCACTGTTATTATTTACTTTATTCAAAATGATGTAATATCACATAACTTTATTTTAAGAATAACAATTGTTAACTCAAGCAATTCATATTATATTAATGAAACCAAACAATTCTTTAAACAAACATAGCTCTATCTCATATTAAGTGTAGTAGTTTTCTTGATTTCAAGTAATTTGTATTCTTAAATGAAAAATATACAATGTGAAGAAAAGTATGAAATAAATTCATTATTTCTAAAACAACGAAGTTTCATGAAATTTCCTTTTTTGCTTTTGCTTTTTAAAAGGACTCTTTTTTATATACCAACGCATTTCCGACGTTCATTTGTTTTCGCGTGATGACGCGAATAGAACCCTATATTTTTTCATCGGATTCTTGTAGAGCTTAACTTGCTGAATTCAAAAATATATAATTTCAACACTTTGTTCCTTCAACTTTCCGAGAAAAAAAATAATAACCGATCCAATAAACGCTGCAGTTGACAGATGTCAATTCTGATTAGATTTTGTTTAGCTGCCAGAAACAGTTTCTGAGGTGACTTGATTTAATTTGTTGTTTTTGCTATCAAAATATGTAATATTCTAACATGCAATCTAATAAAACAAAATAATAAATTAGGGGGTCAAATACGATTGAGGCAACCAGAATTTAATTATTAATTAATTAATTAATTAGTTACTTATTGTTAAATTGTTTTAAAAATGAAAAATCCTTATTTTGTGATACTGTCGATGAATTCACTATATCCATTTTACTCTCAACCAGCCCATCAGACACAAATGGGAATATTCACATTTTTCAAGCCGATTTTATTGGATCGGTTTTTGAAAGATGAAGGATTAAAGTGTTGAAATTATACATTTTGAATTCAGCAAGTTAAGCTCTACAAGAATCCGATGAATAAATAGGTATAGGGTTCTATTTAAATAAATATCCGATAACGTCATCACGCGAAAACAAATGAACGTCGGAAATGCGTTGGTATAGAAAAAAAAGTCTTTTTAAAAAGCAAAATCGACGGATCCGAGGAAATTTCATGAAACTTCGTTGTTTTAGAAATAATGAATTTATTCCATACTTTTCTTCCACACTGTATAATCTTATTATACAACAATAAGTTAATCTTTCAGTAAAGTACTACTCTACTTGAGGAATAGTGAAACTAAGCTAACGTTGAAATAAGTATAATCTTGATATCAGTCTAGCTTCCTTTCCGTGCAACAAGCAGGTTGGTTGAACTAATTCTTGAAATAACCACTAAAAATCAGCAAGAATACCAAATTAAAACCACTTCTGTTGTTACTAATTTTATCGCTAATTTATAAAGGCTAGAAAATTCACCTCAATTTACCTGTTGTATATAACTTGACCAATTACTTATTCATTTTATTGAACAAACAATGTGAATGTAAGAACAGAATCACAGCTGACCATTTTCGATTAAAATCTTACGTTTTAAAGATCACAAATTTAAACGCCGGTTTTTTATGGTACCAGTATATTCTCTTTATGCTTAAATGGAAGAGCGTAATACTTCACGTCGGGGTATTCTTTAAACAGTAAAAGATTTATGCAGATACACGATATCCTTTTTACGAAATATGATGAAAATTGGAAACTTTTATAAAATACTGTTCGGCGAAGCGGTGGTTGTGTGTGGAATGAAAATATCTTACTGCAAATCACTCAGTGGCAAGCCCACGGAAGCAGAAACGCCGAAATTTACTTATTAAAATTATTCGTACATGCAACTAGCATTATTTGTATGAGGGAAGGTCTAGATGTAAATCCTTTAATTATCTTGCAATGCAACCGGCGATCTGTGAATAAGTAGATAAGTAATGCCATACATTTTACAAAAGAATGAGGAGATTGCATGATTTCTCCAAATATGTGCAGAAGAAAGTGTATTATACGGGTGCCGAAAATTAGTAGGTCAATCCGTTAACCATAGATAGCTGATATGAAAATAATGAGACTTTCATTATGCCACTTTTCATTTAGGAGCCCCATTTTTGAAATACAGGGTGTCAAAATGTAAATGTCAAAAGGAAATTCTGACTCTTGTTCAATGTCGCCGACATGAACCGTTCTCTTTAAAATTTGCAGAATTTATTGTCGTGCACCCGACAGCAAGAATGCTGTAATCAAGAAGGCTATGCTTTATGTGGTAACTGGGTATGGATTTGGTTTGTAAATTTGTTATAACATTTATTTTTAAATTACAACATAACAAAACTACTTACTACAAAAAAAAGTTATTTAAGCATATGTTGAAAGTGATCACCGTTAGCTCTAATACATGCCCTAATTTTGTATTGTGAATGTCGCACAACTGTTGCATTTGGATTTTCATCATTCCAGTGATGACTATTTCTTAAATTGAACATGCCATTTTTCGTGAAACAACACTCATCAGTAAACAAAATACGTTTGGCGAACATCGCATCAACACGAACCTTTTCTGACATCCAGTTGCAAAATTGTAGTCGTTTTGGCTAATCTTCAGCAAGCAATTCTTGTACTTTAGTCATATGATATGGATGCAGTTGTTGTTCCTAGCAATTCTTCATACCAAGGAATGTGGCATATTTTCGGCGAAAGCAATTCTTCTAGTGCTTAAAGTATCATCTTCTTCAAAACGTTGGAGAACACGCTCTTCAGCCTTTGGAGTTCGGATCGTTCTGGGACGGGCAGTGTCATAATGACTTTTTAAAAGTACCTGTTTCTTGCCGCCGGCCGATGGACATAAACAATTTTCGAGAAGGTATTCTCCTATTTGGATAGGTCTGTACATATAATCTACTTGCCATTCTTGTATTACAGCCACATTTTCCGTAAATTAAATGCATATCTGCAAGTTATCCAAAGGTGTATTGTTCTGTCATAACAACTTTTAATGAGTAACGCCAGCTAAATTTTATGCTATCAAAACTTACAATTAACTTTTGATAGGAAAACTGAAAGGTTATTTTAAATTTCATGGCTACTATGATGATGAACTTCCATTGCTACCTCGATCTTGTCGGGTGCACGACAATAAATTTTGCAAATTTTAAAGAGAACGGTTTATGTTGGCGACATTGAACAAGAGTACCTTTTGTGACATATTAGTTTATTTTTCAGAAAATTTGATCAATTTTCCGAAAATGCAAAGGTCATTTTTCATAATAAAATCATATCTGCTACCGCGGCTCTCCGCTCCTGGGCGATGGGAATAAATTGTTTTTGCACGAAATTGTTGCATTTTAGTGGCTAAGAAACTGCACCAAGATTCATTTAAAATGCCTAACTTTTGTAGAAGTTATTGCCAAAAATTGTTTCTCAAACTGTACCTTTATCCTGTAACTTTTTTATTATGCATTTTCGGACCTATGTTTACATTAAACTTTTGCTCAAAATGACATTTTCTATCTGTCATGTTCATTTGGCACCATAGTTTAGAAACACCCTGTATAAGTAGGTAGGTTTAAGTTTATCGAGAATGAAAATGTAAAGAATCAATTAAATTTTTCAGAAGGTATACAGGACGTTTAGAACATCAATGGTAAAGCAAATTGATATATATATTTTTCATTTATTGTATTCAGTGCCTCATTCCGATTCCAAATAACATGTTTTGTATTTGCTCATTCCATTTAACTATTAGGCATTATTGTTAATAAAAATGTTCGTGTCGTTTCTACATTTGGCAGTGCAATAAAAAAACGACCGCATGGTAGTTGACAGATCTAAGGTGTTCTAGACGATGGTTATCATAAGCTCCGATTTTCCAGAGGTAAAAGAGGGTTTTATCCCAATTTTTATACTTCAAGATAGAATTCTGAAATAATTTTGTTTTTCAAACCTTTCTGGCTCAAATTTTTGTAGTTCACCCAGTATAATAACAATACCTACCTCTCATTCTAATTGCGAGGGTCTGTCCATAAGTAGAATTTGTGCGGGAAAGGGGGCGGCATATTAATATTGAAGTAGGCCGCATGTGCGTCTAAGAACGACATACATTGGTAGACCTTATTCAGCATTCAGTACAAAAATGCCGAAAAACATTTATATACAGGGTATTCCAAAATAGAAGGCCATACCATTAACCACATGTTCTTTGAACAAAAATAATGCAATTTTTCTTATGCCATTTTTTATTTGGGCGTCCCTATTTCAATATACAGGGTGTTAAAGTTACATTTTAAAAAACTATTTTTATTAATAATTCCATTGTTTTGTAAGATACACACTTGAAATTTTGCACGTATTTTTATCTTTTTCCGGCATACCTATCATGTAATTTTGGTGAAAAAAATCGAAGGGCGACTGGAGGTAACTGAGGGATGCAGTACTCTTTATCTAATCCAATTATTTCTAAGTACGCATATGCAGCTTTTTCTTGAAATATCAGACATAAAATTATTTTATCTTTTGTATTTTTTTTTGTTCAAATGCTCCGTTTTGGAAAAAAACGGTAATCTGTAGTGCCCATAAATTCACTATTATTTTCAAGTAAAACTGAAATTTTGAGGATATACCTATTATTAAAATGCCTTGGCAACATAGCAAATCGTAATACTTACTGAATGAATATTTGCTATTTAAAACAAAACGGATAATTCTAAATTTTATAAAATGTAACTTTAACACCCTGTATGTTGAAACAGGGACACCCAAATGAAAAATAGGATAAGGAAAGTCGCATTATTTTTGTCCAAAGAGTATGTGCTTAATGGTATGGGCTTCTATTTTGGGACACCCTGTATATGGAAATTTTTACTATGCATTTTTGCCTAGTGTGTAATGAATTAACAATTATTTTTATTATATTTTTCATGAATATGACCACGACACCATTTGTCTTGAAAAATTTCCATTTTCCACCTGCAGTTTCCCAGACAAGGCATCATGTGTTTTCACCCCTCCTGCCTGACCTATCTAATCCTGACGTGGAAAGTTCGTGTTTATAACAATTAATTTTGCAGGTTAATTACGCCCCAGTCTGAGGTTAATGATTATAAATGCCTCACGTTCTAGAAAATTAATTTATCTAACAAGATCCTGATAAAATTGCGTAGGTGCAACGCCGTTTGCCTTGCTCATGCGGATTATCACCATGAGATCAGCAAATACTGCTCTTAGGTATGTCCCTGTTATCTGTCTGAATTATAAATATTAATAAACGTTACACTTTAATTACGATAAATGGCAAGTTGGCATGGAAAACAGGGTAAAGGGCGTAGGACCAAGTGAAATAAATTCTATAAAAGAATCTAGCTCAAATAGCACGATTACTGTAGGTACGTACGTATTTCATTATTTTCTACATCTTTCATCTCCATTTCGTTAATTCTGACTCAAGTAGGTGTTGGGTAGACAATTATAAGTGCAGTACGTAGGTATTACTTAAGCAAGTCAAATATGTATACTCAACCACGGAAAATCTAGAGAGTGGCTTATGTTATAAACCCGCTCACAACCGGCAGTCGATAAAAAAAACATAGGTGCAACCCATATATTTTTTCTATAAAATCGTGTGTCGCATATCTCTGAGAGCATACGCATGCGCCTGATTAGACTTCTATTGGTTGTGACGAATTGACGGATCCACATGTTTCATCTCCAGCGTTATCATGGGCGGGTATATATTTTGGGCGGGCAAAGATTCGGGTATATCTTTCTCCTAATTTAATTATGAATGTAATTAGTTTACGAATGATTTTGTGTAATTAGGAATGGAGAATAATTCAAGCTATACAGTGTATTCTCAAAATTGGAAACGTCCTAATTTAACGAGTGTGGAATATCACATGATGATATGCATGAAGGGTTTAGGGCGCGAGGTCAAAATATGAGTATGATGTTGCAATATGTAGTTCATTAACAAGAACTTATGAGAGTAGAACATATGTACAGTGTAATAAAGATTAGCGAAGAAGTACAACACCACAACAAAAAATTGGGTTGCTATATCTGACAAGATGAAACTTTGTCTATAATATATAGAAGGGTGCTTTTGTGAATTATGAGTGACATGAAAATTATGGTATGCAAATTTTTGTATAAACAGAATTGAAGAGAATATACTGAAAAAATGACGAAACAGTGATATGGTGAAGAAACTATTTAAAATAAATATTAAAATGTCGGAATCTGTAAATGATACACGCACTCATGCACTCAGTTTATATGTGAACATACATATGAAGGAACAGCCAGTTCAATTGTCGGTCATCTCACCTATGGCATACTGATGAGGGCTAACAAGCCCGAAACCCGTCTATGTCTGGTGGGGTGGCCGACAAGGGTTCTTGGCTGTTCGCACAGATACTGCAGGTGTAATTCAATGCCGGTCGGGGCATTTAGTCCGCGGAGTAGTTGTTTCCTGCAGTATCATTTATAGATTTAATGGCTCATCGCCCAGGGCGTGAGGTCTGCATTGAAGTACCTGCTGCAATGTGGGTCGCTTCCTGCAAGTCAAGGCGCTTAGGCCGAGCAGAAAGTAGCAGACCACTTACATCTCACCAAGTCCGAATCTGAATCCAAGAATATATTAAATTTTGACGAAACAAGGATACATGAAAGCCATGCGGAAGGCGATATGATATAATATAATAAGTGTCAATTGTGTGGCCGCTATAGTGACAGTGCGAATAGTGAATCATATATTGCAATGTATTCTAAAGCCTTTTGTTCTTATGGATGCAAAATTTACGAATATGTGTATGATTTATTTAACGGTGGAAAAATATGTAGGTACCTACTTAATATTCAGTATGGTCTGTCGACAAACCCTATACAATATTAACAGTGCGCCTGTTTTTGAAAGCTAATATAGATTAACATGGCTGATGTTTTATTATACTACAAACATTTTGAAGCCAACGAAGTGCATTACAGCATTCTTGCACTTCTAAAGCACAACTCAAGTTCTCGTAAGATCCCATAAATAATGCAAAAACTATTTACTTGTCTTCAGTTTCTCTCCGACGCTAAGACAAGAAAAAATAATGACAGGGCATACATTTTAAATGCTTCTCAGAGTTGCTAGGTCACCATATTTCGCTGCCTTCATTGTTTACAATCTTTCGCTGTATTGTGTAGTGCCATTCCTTACCCTCTTCCACTCTATTGTTCCTGTTTACGTTAACTACTCCTCTTTTACATCATTTGCTCTACAAACACAGACTCCCGTTAATGATTTCAACGGTTTTTGTTCTGTGCCATTTTATAGACCCATGCACAGACAAAGAGTAATCTATACTCATTTATACAGGATGTTCAGCATAAGAACTGACGCAGAGCAGGAGTCCCAAATTTTGCAATTTAGCTAAACATACCTTTACACAGAATTGCACACAGGCGTAGTTACAGGCCTTCGAAGTGGGGCGAAATATTTCGAAAATAATTAATATTTCTCAATTACTTTAACATTGGGAATAACCAAATATGGTACATGATTTAGGCTCATTATTGGTCCTCTTTGGCTATGAGTTCAAGTAAATTGAAACACTACAAGGTGTTAAAATTTAAAGAAAAAAATGGTGATATCCTGCGCAGAATTGAATTTAAAACACTTTTTTAGTCTAGTTAAATTTGAAAAAATGTTTATTGGAAGAAATCAAAAAGTCCATAGTAAGCTTTGTCTTTAAAATTTGACAGTTAGTAATAAAACTATTTTATTTTTATACGACTGCCTTGCAAAAGGGGGTTTTGCACACGGAAAACACGTTCTGACAACGGTATTTTGCACACGGTTATGTCATCTTTGCACACGCCTCTCCAGATTGTGATTTTTGTTTGATGTTGTCACTCAAATTATGCCGGCCACAATTTTAGTCAATTGTGGCTCAAATCTGCTTGCCCTCAAACGCCATGGAGGGTGGAAATCCAGTGCAGTTGCCGAAGGCTACGTTGATGACTGTTTGTGAAATAAAATGGAAGTTTCGAAAAAGATAGAGTCTTCAGTGTCTTATGCTGCCACAGAACCAGAACAACGATCGTCTACTGGAATACAACAAGAAAACAACGACCGCACGCTGAAAACCTGCACTAAAAACATGACACCAAAAATATTCTCTATTACCGAAAACAAGGTGCACAATAATATTGCTTTTCCCAGCGTAACCTTGAAGGAATGTTCAAATGTTACCATAAATATTAAATATTAGTTTCTTTTGTTAATGCGTTAGCAAGTTTCTTAATAAAATCGAGTTAAATTAAAAATTGTTTTAATTTATTTTGTTAATGCGTTGGCAATTTTAGTAATAAAAACGATTTAAATTAAAATTTGATTTTTGTAGTCGTATAAAAAGTATCGTAAAAAACTCGTTTGAAAACCTTGTTGTTTAATATACTATTCTGCTACTGTTTGTTGTTGAAACACAAGTTGACATGTTACTTGTGCTAGGTTCCAGTGAAGGAAACTGTAGAAGAAGTGTGGAAGAATATCGCAGGAGATGAGATGAGAATCGAGTGATTCCTCACAGAGAAACATTTTCCACTGTTGACAGACGAGAGAGACAGGAAAGTTTTTCAATAATATCCAATAACGTCCTAGTGTAACAAGGATACAAGATGAAGAAAATATTTTGCAAACAGTTGAAGATGAACCGCAAATAAGTACCTACTAAACGTTTATCTCGAGAAACCGGATTATCAAAGCCTTCTGCATACCAAATTCTTAAACATAATCTACTACATTCTATCACATTCAAAAAGTAAAAGAACTATTATCTTAAGATTTGGATCGACGAGTGAGGTTTTACGAGTTTATCGTATATCAGGATATTAATTTTCACAAGAAAGTTCTTTTCTCTGATGAGGCTTGTTTCACACATAGAATTACAAATATTCACAACTTTTATGAATATTTCAATGTAAACCCCTGTGCATTAACTCCTAGACATTTTCATAGCGAGTTTAAACTAAATGTGTAAGCCGGTATTATTGATCGTTATTTGGAGAAACTTATTTGGAATTTCTGCAAAATACTCTCCCTGACTTAATCGAAGATTTACCGCAACTTAGACTAGAGTTTTAGTTTATTCATGATGGGACGCTACCTTATTTTAGTGCTACTGTTAGAAACTTTAAGAACTTTAAGTTTCGAAGTAAATGGTTAGATGAGGAAATAATTATCCTCAGAATTGGCCACCACGATAGCCAGCCCTCAACAAATGTGATTATTGAAGGATTTTGTTTATTTCTCGTCAATTGAATCCCGAGAAGAGTTGTAGAATCGTATTACGAATAAATGTAGCATTATAAGAAACTATCATCATTTATTAGACAGAGTAAATTTCAATGTTCGGTGAAGAGTCAATTTATGTTTCAAAGAAAATGATGCTCATTTTGAACAATTTGTTTTTAGTTGTTATCTTGTCTTGTCTTGTCTTTCAATTTACTTGAACTCATGGTCAAAAAGACCAATAATAAACCTAAGTCATATACCAAATTTCATTATTCCCAGTTAAAGCAAATCAAATATATTAAATATTTTCCCGAAATATTTGGCCTCACTTTGAAGGCCTGTAATTCCGCCTGTGTGCAACTTTGTATATAAGTTTATTTTGTTAAGCTGCAATATTGTGGAACACCCAACATGCACCTGCTCTGTGTCAGTTCTTATGCGGAACACCCTGTATAAGTGGTAAGGTAGGTAAATTCATTGATACAGACTTGGTGTTTTTTTTTCTGGTCATCATGTATTAACTTTTCATAATTGTGGTAGGTACGTATTAGAAACTGCAGCGTTTCTATAGTTTTAAACGCAAAATTTTGGCCAATTGGAAAATGTATTTTTTATTACACCTTACTAATCTTAATAATAAAGGGTATCAAAAAAGATCCAGTGAATCCTTATAATCAGGACCCTCATCTGTAAATTCTCCGGTTGACCCTCTCACCAACAATCCCACACTGAATATACCCAAGCCTAACTGCAAACACTTAACTGACCACAAAAATAACCTAAATTCTGGGTCGTATGTTTTGTAACATGAAATTTATTTACAAATGCCCAGAAAGCATTTAAAGGGAAGCTGTTTGTCCCCTGAAAATATCTTTCCAGGTTGTTTGGTGAATAATACCTAGAGCAAAACGGCTGTTTGCTAACACAGTTTTTAATAATGTTTGTTCAGAAAGACTCCATTTTCCTAAATTCGCTGTTTGTGTGCAGTAATTGTGACAGATAGATTTCAATAAGAATTGTTCTCAAACCAACAGTTTCAACTATCTGATTAAGGGTGCTAAAATTAATATCACATTCATCTGAAATTTTATTCAAATGTTGGCACATAATATGGACTGGAGACATTTTAAGACCGTAAGACCTTGCTCTAGTACAAGAGAATGTACAATTTTGACGAGAATTTAATCGAGGAACATGAAACGAAAGAGACGGACATTCTAATTATGGAATAATTTGTATAAAAATTTTGATACTAAAATCCTGCGAAACTCTAAAAAAGGAAAACCAAATCTATTAAGTAAAGTAACTTGGTCATAATCTCATCTGTTTTAAGTGAAATAAATTTTAAAAAGTTTCTCTTTCAAGCAGATGAAGTAATATCACTGATATGTTTACAAAATGTGAGTTTCGAATGAAATAAGACGCCCAAGTCTTTTATGGAGTTCACCCTGTCAAGTATCTTCAAATCTAATCTCTAATTATATTCTAGTGGATGCAATTTACTGGTGTAACTTAAAGTCTTGCATTTTGTTACATTCAACTGCAGAAAATTATTAGCGCACCAGTTGTTCAGTATGTTAATTCGTTTTGCAATCTTTGACAATCCTCAATATCTCATATCTTACTAAAAAGCTTTAAGTCATCAGCAAACAATAGTTTCTTATCCTACAGCTCAGATGTTAGATCATTAATAAAATATAAAAAATTAAGGACCCTAACTTAGATTCTTGAGGAACTCCGGAAGTTACCGTGAAAATTTGTGAATATGTAACGTATTGTTTTCTGTTAAGAAGATATGAGTCAATGAGAGTACCTAAATAAATTAGAACTAATATCGAATGTCTTCAGTTTTTGTAAAAATATTTTGTGATGGACACGATCAAACACCTTAGCAATGTCTGTGTAAATCACATCTACCGGCCTTTGCATATCAAGTTCATTGGAAATGAGTGGTGTAAGTAGGCACAAGTTACGAGTAGATACCGTGGATCGGCCCTGCATGAAGCCATGCCGATCCTATGATATCAAACATATTACAAACAACTATACAACTGTCTCTAGGTTTAATAACTAACAATCTCTTCATAGATTCAGTAAATATATTAAGGATTAAGAAGACACACTAAAACAAAAAACAGACTTATATTGTATATTTACAAGTTATACTCAACATTATAGCGCGTACGTTAAAGGTCGTCTTCTCCTAGTTCACATTCACAATCATCTTGACATTCTTCTTGCCAGTTGAGCCTGTTACGTATCGGTTGGTCAAGAAAACGACCGAGAATTTCTCTGCCATATTTACCAGCGACTATGCCAACTACAATCCCAGTAATTAATGAAACCAAATCCGTGATTATCTTTGCCATATTTGCGGTTTTTGTGAGCAGTCGTTATGTTTGTAATTACACGGCATAATTTTGACAGAATAGAATGGCAGATCTGTCAAAATTGTCAACTAATGACCTGTAATGTACTAGACAGTAGTCTCGTAATGTTGTCTTCAGAAACTAGCTAATTTATTATGTTTAGGAAGAATGTCAATGGTTTTATGGATAGCAGTGAAGATATAGTTAAAAGAATTGCCATTTAATAATAGAATAAAGTGAGCCTGCAAGAAGTACCCAAGGTTTCTTACAGTAGGTTATAATTTGACGTAATAGTATCTAAATAATAAGTTAAATAATTTAAATGGGTAATATTATTTGAGTATAATGGTACCATAATACTAACTGCTGCCATATAAGTAGATCCTAAAATGTTTACCCTTTATTTACTGTAAATATATAGACATTTTTAAGTATTACTGCAAGGCTAGTTATAGTTATCAATGATATAAATGCTAAAGTTACATTTTATTTTGTGTGAAGTGAAGAGATGGAAAGTCTAATCTCTTCGAACAACTTTCACTTTTCGAATATACATATATCATACACTATTTTTTCTACAGACACTATTAAAAGTAAAAATTAACGGCTTTCTTTATTAAGTTAATAATATATCATTTTTAAATCCAACGTCCATGAAGTTTGTCGCTGCTAATAAATCCATTTTTGAATTATTGCCAGTAAGTCAAAGCAACGGTACAGGCTTTCGTACAATCGTTGCTTGAAATGGTGTGATATGGAAAATGTTAGTTGGAAGTTCAGTGAAAAGTGCTTTTGACATAATTTGAAGAAAAGTTAAAAAAAATGACAATCGTCAACGCCTTGGTCAACTTACTCCAAACTGAAGACGATGATGAACATAAAGAATGAGGACATATGCAAATACTTTTAATACTTTTTTAAGTAAAAAGGCGAAGGATATTGATATTTTCTCACCAGTGCCAAAAGTAAATCACGTCATTTATTTTTAGTAGCAGTGTTAAAAGTAAATTACTTTTAACCCCAGTGCCTTAAAGTGACATACACTGATAGCACGCACGCATTTTTGGAACCAAAATAGAAGCTTTTCAACAAGTGGAAACATCTAAATTAATAGAGATACAGTGACGTTTAAAAAATGCACTGCAGGCTCATAATATGTAGATTTATCCTGCTATAAACTTTATCCTACTTGATGTAAGCAAATCCTTAAAATATTTTTCAAAGTACTCAAATAAGCCATATCTGTTTCTGGCACTGTAAATTATATCATTAACTGAGAGGAGAGTTTAATATATTCTAATAGGATAATTTACAGTGACAGCAGTAATTAAACGTTATTTAAGAACTTGTTCGTTTTTATGAGAAACGCCTTAAACTTTACAATTTCTCTCTTAAAGCCTAGAAACACGTCGGCAGTAAAGTGGCACAAGAGGGCAAGAAATTCCACGGAAAACACTTCGTTACATAATTTTAAATGAAAATCATCGTTGGCTGTGTAAATACGACAAAAGAGAGGCGACGAACAATAAAGCACAAGTGGGGCACTGGATGATCGTAAACTTAGACGATGGTAGAATGGAGCCTCGTAACCCTAATTAGCGAAACAAACAGTCGACTGAAATTTACATGACCCTATTATTTCAGGTTTCTTCCAAATGGGCAGTAGTTTCGTTTTAGATTATAATTTATTGATCACTGAATATTCAGTACGTGGATCCCTGGATTTTTTTCTTTATCGGCGTTTTAGAATCAGCAGAGTAGAAGAACACCGAAAACTATGTTCAGTGCGTTCTTCTGGTTCAGGTAACTAAAATGTGCAGCAATTTTCTTAGGTGACTGAGCAAGGTATTGATTCTGCTAGGAAATATATATATTTCTCTTACCATGTTTACTTTACTTATCTTTATAATACAGACGTATGAAAATTTATTTTTTTTTGAAATACAAAAAAAAAAAACAAAAAATCAATTAACAACATAATTTATTTGTTATGTATATTTTACATATTTTGTTTACTTTACTTATCTTTATAATACAGACGTATGAAAATTTATTTTTTTTTGAAATACAAAAAAAAAAAACAAAAAATCAATTAACAACATAATTTATTTGTTATGTATATTTTTACATAATTTTTTAAATTACCTAAACATCTTAGGGAGGGCGTGCAAAACAATAATAACAATAAGACGTCATCTTATTTACCATTGTGTATTGTCAAATTAAGCTTATTTTTTTAAAAAGATTAAGTCTTAATCATGGCTTTTGCATATTCAAATACTGAAATGGCCAATATGATTTACATTTATAGCCTTGCAGATAGATGGAAATGGTACTGACGCTAAGCTAATTTATATGGAAAGATTTCCAAATCATCCTACTCCAAATCCAAAAATGCTTAGAAATGTTTTTCAACGTCTTTCGAGGTCAAGCTCGTTTCAGTTCAATTCCTGGAAGACTTTTGAGTGTTAGAGCGCCTGAATAGCAAGAAACTATTCTACAGGATATTGAAGCAGACCCAAATACTAGTACTAGGAAGATCGTTCTGAAACATCAACAGTTATATCTGTATCACATACAAAGAGTTCAAGCTTTACTGCCACAAGGCTATCCTGCTTGCCTAAAATTTCTTCACTGGATTTTGCAAAAAATTGAATAAAATCTTGACTTTACCGCTGACATATTGTTTACCGACAAAGCTAAATGTTCCAGAGATGCTATTATGAACTTTGACAATAAACACGTTCGGTCTGATGAAAACCCTAATGCCATAATGAAATCTCGATTTCAGCATCAGTTTTCTTTGACCAAGAACTTTAACTGATACAGAAATTTTCTTGAAAACGTCTTGAGATAATTTTGATTGCCAATATAATCACAAGAATAATTAAAATAAATGTTAAAATACCTCAATTTTAGCCACACAGTTACTAAGCCAATATGTTGCAATTAGGGCAAAATTATCACAGCCACACTCACCAAATTACTTCACTCACTAGCCAGGGCATATAGGACAACTTGGGTTTCACTTTCAGATTAATATTTATTGCTAATTTTGCATTTTGTGTCGTCGAGTAAAATCATAACATATATCACGGCTTCCATTTTTATGTACGCCAAAATGCACTATAAACTTCAGGGAACCTTGTGGTTCGGGCCTATACGGTTTGTATACTGTCTCATAGACCTCGTTGATTCGCCGTTTCGCTCACTCAGGCTGTGCAATTTCTTTTCTAGAAAATCCCCACCTTAATGATGCTCCGTTTGCCGCTGCTTCTATATCAGATGGTAAACTTCCCTCACAATCATTCTGAACAGTGTTTTTTATTTATGGGTTTGTTTGACACGAACCATGCGAAAGGTAACATAAGAAAACTTGATGCGTAAACTTATTAGTAGGTACTTTTTTCTGATCATAGAAAATACAGCAGCTTCTCGTCCAGTCATTTGACACTTTATGAGATACATATTCTCGATTTTTTTTATGTTATTAAATGAAAGTGGATCAAATGTTGTACAATATTCTTGTTGTAAATTCGTATTACTACACTCGATGCTGCATGTTGTAACATGAATCTTTACAACACTTATATTGTAAATAAATATTACTTGTGTGCAGCTTTACTTTATTCTGACCTTCTGAAGTAATGCCTACACCGTGTACATTCGAATTATGAATTTCACGTTTATAATTAATTTTGGATTAACACTAGCTCAGTGATATCTTATTTATTTTCATGTTATTAGTTGAACACCACAAGCCATATCACTCAAATTGAAACCAACGATGTTTCCTTACTAATGTTCTATCCTCATCCTTCCGATTCATATGAAATCACTTTTTCTGTGAATTCAAAAAAACCATTAATATGATTGCTTTTGGAAGTTAACTCCCCTATTTCATGACAGAGCAGAATTTGACGAAAAAATATAATTTTCTAAATGCTCACCAGCGGATCCGATAATGTACTTTTTTAAATCAAGACAGAGTGTTTTCCGTCGAGCTTTCACGATGCTGGTACTATATTAGGAGCTTCGGACAATTTATCAACATCGACAGAATTCGCTTCTATACGTAACTTTAAACTGTATCGAAGTGAAGTTGTATGTGAATTTCAAAATAAAATAAGTATTCATCGATAATAAGAAATAATAGTATATGGAGCGATAATAATTGTTCAAATAATTAATAGTTATTTCTTTGCCTTGTCTGGTTTCTAAGCCTCTTCCAATCTTGTGCTTTTCTTTTTCATCAAATTTGTTCCAATTTCACGCAAATTCGTCTTTTTTACTCGTGTATTAATTGCGCTTTATTATCAATATCCAAATCTGGCATTTAGTTGCTATGTTTACCCCTGATGACGTTTGTTGAATTGTGCAACTCTTCGAAATGGATGTAATTGAATGTGAGGATGAGTTATTACCATTAACACCACCTGAGATAAGAATCCTGGCGTGAGATGTGGAATTGAATCGATCACCGGATATCTCAAAAATGTAGCATTTTTCTCTGAAAATGTGGTAATTGCCTATTTTCCGATATCTCAAAGAAAATGAAGTCTTCAACGTTACTGTTTACTTGTTCGATGTTGAAAGCTACCTTAAATATAAGAAAATAACATTGATTTGGCAAAATATCTGAGCTTTATTTGAAACGGCAGTCAGATGCTTTCCATGCAAGAAAATTCCGAGTTTTTCAAAGAGAAGAAATCAAGAAATTTTTATTAGAGGCCTCAGATCAAATGTATTTGAGGACAAAGCTAGGAGCATACTGGAAAATATCTATTATAGATTAAAAAACTATTTTTCAATTTATATTTTAGGCTGTACTTATTGTTGCAGTCGCTGGGGCTTGTAGATGTGATGAGCTTTTGCAAATGAAAAGGGATAATATAAATAATATGAGCGTCAGATTGCCAATTATGCTACGAATACTAATACCAAAAAATCAAGATCTTCTTTAGTAACCGAATATTTAAGAAAATATGCAGCGTCCAGACCCTCGAATTTGATTATTCGGTGTTTCTTCTATAAGTATGCGAGCGGTAAAGCTTATCTACAATTTATTGGCATTCACAAGTTTTTGGCAGCAGTAAATATTGTTACGGAAGCTCACCTACCTTTTAGTTTGTTAATTATGTTCCTGTTTACTTTACATTGTGATGCCTTTATTTTGACGTTTTCTGGAACATTCTCAGCCACATTCTATTTGATTCTCAAGATCGCGTAAAACTTCTAGAACCCTAAAAATCTATATAAGCGGATCGGTTTCGCCGCTGGAGCAGTCAAACGCGAATGAAACGTCAAAGTAGAGTCTGATAGTTATGAATTTGTTGAAAGATATAGCCGGCTTCAGAGAAAAATATAGCGTTGCTGGCACCATCCCCACCACCAGTTTAATTTTTATGAAATAAATATTTTATAATGTTGGTTTTATTATTGTTGGTTATGTTATGTACAACTATTGCTCCGTTGGATAGTTGAGGTTGGAAATCTTGAACTTCACCCGATTTCAACCGCGAAAAGAAGGTAATACGGTTAATTTCATTGGCCGAAAATCACATGACTACGTCGTTCTCTGAAGCCGGCTTATTTCTTGTGTAATCAAGAGTGACAATAAAGTTTGCTTGTCTACGTGACGTTTTTCCACGCTAACATAGAGGTTAAAATATTATTTTATTGAGTGACTGACCACTAGATGTAGACATATACACTCGCATATATCTCGCGCATTCTTGTTCATTCGTCCTATCAGCTAACAAGAGAACAGCCACTATAGTATAATAGTGCATAATTTACGTTTAGTTTTAGTGAGATGGTAATCCCACTAATTGAAAAAATGTAATTTATGCTATGCTAAACAACAATAATATTTTGTAATTTAAAATTTTTCTTGTCTTTAAATCAAAAGTTAAAAATTGATAATTTAATTTATATGGCTAATCAAGTAAAACTGATCAGTCCAACAAAATAATTTTTTAAAATAACAAAATATTCCATTGATGTGAGAAACGAATAGTCTTGATTTGAACAAAATACATTTTTATGTTAACAGCATTTGCATTATCTTAACTAAATAAAGTTGTTAGATAGACTTACTGATTCTGAAATAAATTCACATATTTTGTTAGTTTCAATCAAAGAAAAACATGTATAACTGTCTCAACTAAGGATGCATTAGCATTTATAAATATTTTCTATTACAAGCCATTGCCCAAATCTTTGCTCTAAAATAAAAATTTGTATTTGTCAAAAATATAAATATGTATATTTTGAACTTTACTTTCATGGGAAATATTTATAGTCCAATGCTATATTTAAGAAATAAATTAATAGGTATGTCAATAGCAGTAAAATATCATTTATGATTTTCATAGTATACTTATAAATTTAAAGTAACTTAAATTACTTAACTATTACAAGATAGAGACTCAGACTGATAATTTTGATTTCTCTATATTGTCGATGTTCGCACGCCAACATTAGAGACAAACTGACAGGTAGCGGAGGTCTTTGCAGCCTGAAATGGATGCGCTGGCTGCTGTGTGTAACTAATTATTTCGGCTCAAGTGATTCTGCTGGTCTGTCTGTGCTGCGCTTGGTATTTTCTCATCATTTCTCTACAATTTAGAGAATATTTGTATAATGTTCAAATCCGTGTTACTCGAGAACAGTGCACCCTATCGATATTCAACAAGAGTACCTTTTGTATGTAAAAATCAACAAGAAACTTAAATCAATGATGTGACAACAAGTTCAGAATTGTTCAACCATTGGCAACTGCCAGGGAAGTCTGCGAACCAAACTAAGATACATCAATATTCCCCTACAAATTCAATAACCAAGTTCTGGAGCAAAAATATTTATCTCTGAGTTTTCCGTTTGTAAAAAAGTAACAATTTTCTATTTCGTGTTAAAGTTGTAATAAAACTTTGTCAACCTCAAATTGTAATTCGGTACGCGTTCTGTTCGGCAAAAAGTTGCATATAGCGAAGGATTTGTAAAGTTGTCGGGGCAGAAAATTCTTTAAAGTTTAAGGCACGTCTGGGTTTAATTTGTTTCGTCGCTCTAAGAGCAGCGGTAATGACGGGGGCACAGTCTGTGCTGAAATAATTCGCTCTTTTCAGGACGTCTGAAATTCTGTGTGCAGTATGGTCAAAACTATATTAATAAAAATAATATTATGGTTAAAGGATTCAACTACATAATTCGATCAAATCTTTGTGTATTTGTTTTAAATTTAGCCCAATTAGATAAATAAAAGTTCTTAGAAACTTTACAGTATCACTAACATGTACTAGTAAATAAGAAATTTGAGCTATGTATAAGTTTTTCAAGCAAATTCAATTTTTGTGGTTAAAGTAATATAATGCGCAAAATTACTTAGATTATTCTTGAATATAAAGTTCTAGTGCGAACAAAAATAACGAGAAATAAATCTCCCTCGATCGAGAACTATAATTGTATTTATTTATTTATTTGATTTATTTATGAATTTATTTAAACACAAACCCAACAAATAAAAGCCCATTTACAGGGTAGGTTACACAAAAAGAAATATAATAACAGTATTACAACACAATACCAACTACAATCAACAAGACACGCAAACATGGTTTATGAATACACACAAAAATGGTTTATATAGACACACGTAACAATTGTAAACTAGGATTTTTTGTTAGAAGTACCTAAATACTCCAATTCTTTAGATTATTGGATTTGTTACTAAAATTGTTCAAATCTTCGTCAATATGTTCAGTGCGGTGGTTACATGTCTGAGACAGTGCTAGTTACATCGGGTGTGCCTCAAGGGTCCATTTTAGGACCCTTATTATTTGTTATTTATATTAACGATATAGTTCAGACTCTTGATTGCAATTATCTTTTGTATGTGGATGAAAAATTTATAGTGATCTTACTACCGTTGATGATTGTGTTAAGTTACAGCATTCCCTAAGCCATATTCATGATTGCTGTACTATTAACAGTATTTCTGTAAATGCTAGCAAGGAACTGTGATGATTTTCTCTAGGAAACGCTTTCTCATACTATATAAATATAATATGAATGACATTATCCTGAACCGTCCTGAAACTATAAAAGATCTAGATGTATATTTTGATAATAAATTAAGTTTCAATATTCATATTGTGAAAATCGTTCAGTTTGCTTATAGAATTTGTAACTAGAATGTCCTATGGCTTTACGGATATACAAGTATATATGACTATTATACCTTCCGAATACGTGATTAAAATTAATTACGTAATAACTAAATCACTCTGTATATGAAAATACATTGTATATACGGGCAGTTTGTTAAAAAAGTAATACTACAATTTATTATTTATATTGCAGTGTTTTCCTAGTCCATAATCCAAAATATGCTTTATATATGTATTTCTTTAACATTTCATATAAAGTCTCTTAAAATTGCTGATGCTACAAGCTACCTTGTTACAATATACAATGTTCAGAACAGTACCACATACTGCAACAAAATGTCCATTAATCATTTCCCAGTTGCTAGGATTTCAACATCTGCAGTAAAATTAAGTTGTCTCACGTTTCTTACATCCTTGTGGTAGCAGAATCCACAGTATTGTAATTGCATTCTTTTGACTTTCCAGTGATGTCTTTACTGATGAGCGTTTTGATAAATTTATTACTTTTATTGCTTCAGCTGTTTAATTACATTCTTTTGTTTCAGTTACAGAGAAAGAAATTCGACAATGGTGAGTACAATTTTTTGATTTGTATTTACAAAAGAGGTAGCGATTATAGAACAGCTTTAGTTCATTTTTATGTTGTGTATTGTGATTTTTTTTTAATTAAGTGAAATACAATTGAAACATTTTGACAATGTGGATTTTTCATTCAAGTTTTTAATTTAACATAACAAAATATGTCATGATTTATTAAATTTGTATAGGTAGTTATTTACAATTTTGTATACTTATTTATTTTATATTTAAATAACATTTAGGCCGAGACGTATACATTTTTTAAGTAGGTAGTAGATACATTAAAATCTACTTAATTGTGTTTTTTAACTTTGTGAATACTTAATTGATGTTATTGTTTTAGCTGCAGAAAGTTGATAGACTATATACATAAATATCTCGAATAGCGTTCACTCTTGTTAAAAAAATTATTTATGTAAAGAAGTGCAATTTTTTTTTAAATAAATATAAAAGTGTTGAAGAAATAAACACCTCCCCTTACAAGAACAGAATAAATATGGTTTTTTCAATGTCATCATGAAAATATACAGGGTGGGTCGCTTTTCATGGCCCACCACTGGCATCAAGGTACCCGTAAAATATACAGGGTAGCTTAAATTTAAAAAAGGTGCGCCTTTTTACGACAATTAAGATTAACGAAATCCAAAATGTTGCCGTTGCTGAAATACTGTGAAAAATTGAAACGATTTTAGAAAATGCCATCTAGCGTCATTGAAAGAGCTGAAATTTGGTACAGGGGAATGAGAATACAAGAAATCAATTTTCATTTTACTTAAAGAATAATTCATACAATTAAATATATCCAATTATATATATATAAAATTCTCGTGTCACAGTGTTAGACGCCATACTCCTCGGAAACGGCTTGACCGATTTTTATGAAATTTTATATGTATATTCGGTAGGTCGGTCGTAATCTATTTTTCATAACCCTAAGTGAAAAGGGTGGTCCACCCCAAACATTTTTTTTATTTATTGGACAAAATTTTTTAATTTTATTTTTTTATGATGTGGCATTAAAAAATACATACAACCCTTAATTTCCACCCTTCTATCACAAACCCCTATTTTTTAATAGCTTAATCATTTTTAACCCTGGTCGATAACTGATCGATTATCACTAGATCAGTTATTCCCGCCAGGCGTCTACCGGTGTCACTTCTCACCACAAAGTTAGAAAAAATATAGACAGCGTCGGTTCATGAAATAGGTCACGTGACAGGAGCCGCGTTTTCTAGGGGCCTAAGGTCCAGAAAATTGATATTTTATTTGCGTTATGTTGACCGTTGTGCAAATATGATGGCTGCATTGCAATATGAAATTAACTAACTTGCTGTCATTTTAAATGTCATTAAAGAATGTGACCAATCACAGTAAACAAATGAGCTTCACGCTACAATACAACCAACGTAAATTGGCATAAAAACCAAGTTTTAGTGATTCTGGACCTTTTAGGGCAGCCATGAGTTAGCGGTCGCCAGCAATATGATACTGGCACAGTTTATATTTTTTCTAGGATTGTGCTTCTCACCCTAGTAAACAGCATGGAGTAGGGATGAGAACGAAGCCGACTACCAAAATATTCACTAGAAATCATTCATATGGCAAAACAACGTTTGCCGGCTCACCTAGTTTAAATATAAAATCAAGTTATTCTTGGCATAAAACAAAAATCAACAAACATTTTGACATATTCAACGATTGCTAGCTCTATTCTTATTGTTGAAAACTCTACTTCTCTGAATTATTTAAATATTTTAAGAATGGATAAGAAGAATGCTCTGATAATAATTTTCCATTACCTACTTTGTAATTGTTAGAAATGTTTCAGCAAGGCATGGCGCACGGCCTCATAATTCTGGAAGGGTGTCCCAATATTTAAATAGATGTTTTACAAATAATTAGGTCATAGGCCTGTTGCTTGGCCTCCACGGTTTCCATGTCTCAACCTATCAATTTTCTTCTGTGGTATCGTTTGAAAGATAAAATTTATTACATTCCCTATGACAATATAGAATACCTATACGGCTGCTGCTTTTATGTCCATTTCACGATGTATTTGAAACGCTGTGGGCAATATTAGGGTAGAAATACAGTGGAAATAGGTTTCTTTCTTACGCTTATCGGCTTGGTTTTCTCGCGCCGAGACCCGCACAGCTGTAAAAGGTGTTGAAAGTGGGAAGAAACAAAAATTTAATCAGTTACAAATTTATTTTGTTTCTAAATCTCATCATATGATGATGATCTGATTGTTTTGGATTCATTAGCTGCCAAATTAAAGAAAACATTTTAATCTCAAAAGAAGAAATAAACAAAATTTTCATTCTATATGAAAGTTCAGCTCTATCTGTTTTGACATAATGACGCTAGATATCATTTTGTAAAATCACTATTTTCAGTTTTTTCACAATATTTCAGAAACGAAGGCAGATTTCTTAGATTTGTTTGGTCTACTATTGTTTATGTCCAACTTTTAACGAAAACGAAGTGTGCAACTTGCTTAAGGAGCATATGTTTTTATGAATTTATTTTTTATTTTTATTAGCCAATTGTTTAAAAATGTCCTAAATTACATCCCAAAGCTAATCACACTATTGTTTTACAGCCTGTATCAGAAGATGCAAAAAAAAATAGGGTTAGTTAATAATAAAGGTAGGGCTTCCTTTAACTGCTTTTATTTACAAAAACAACAATGAATTAACGTTTGCCTTAAACATTCACAAACTACAATGTTACTATTAACATCTATTTAAATCACTTCCAAATCTCTAGTCTTAATCGTCACCGTAATCTCAACTAAACCCCAAACTAAACTGACTCTGTCTGAATTCTAATACTACTTAGTTACAATAGAAACGTAGGGAACGTCTCGACTTTTCTTCCCAATTCTAGCGAGGCAACGCGATTCATCTTGTTGCATATCGAAAATTATGCCAAGTAGAATATATTTTTCTTCCAGACTAAATCGTTATCGTTTATCAAAAAATGTGCTAAGAATTTAAGTTTTCCATTAACTACAATTTTTAACAAATCGGTTGATGAATGTGTTTATAGAAACAGGCTTATATATTCCGATTTTCAAAAATGACAATAAAAAATTAGTTACTAATTATGGGCCTATTAGTAAGATAAATATTTTTATCAAAATTTGTGAAAAAATAGTGTACAATCTTCTTAGTAAAGTAAAATCCAGTGTGACTAAAGAACAACTTGTTTTTTTTTTACCTAGCAGGTCTATAGAAACTAATTTGATAAATTATTCAGAACATAATATTGTCGGCATTAGACTGTCAAATAAAAGTAGATCCCGTGTGCACCGATGTTAATAAAGCTTTTGATAAATTGAATCATAATATGCTCATTGCTGAATTAATGAAAATTGGTGTGCCTGAAAGTCTACTTCGTAGGTTTTCGTCCTATCTGTTCAACAGGTCACAAATAGTTGCGTTAAATGAGCTTCATTCTGCTCCTTATATGTATAACTACTTCTGGGGTGCCTCAAAGTTCTCACTTAGGACCACTGCTTTTCATTATATATCTTAATGACATACACTTATGTTTTCGTCACGGTAAGTTTTTTTTTCACAGAGATAAATAATATCGATGATTGTTCACTTATTCAAACAGATCTTGACCGATTTTTCGACCAGTGTAGTATGAATAAATTATTTCTTAATATAGATAAATGCTTATTTATTACTTTCACCAGAAATATCAATAAGTACTAATTTAACTACAATCTTAACCAAACTAATCTGAAAAAAGTTTCTGTAGCCAAAGATCTAGGAGTAATGTTTGACAATAAACTGTTATTTAAGAAGCATCTTGATTACGTTGTTGAGAAAGGTAATAGGATGTTAGAATTCATTCTTAAAAATAAGAGATTTTTTAAATCTCCAACGGCTTTAAAAACATTATATTTCGTTTAATGCAAAGTAAATTAAGTTTCGCTTCTGCTGTTTGGTCTCCTCAACATAGCATATAAGTTTCTAGGCAATTCAGAACGTATTACAGTAGAACCCAGTCTGAACAGAATTCACCAATTAATATAGAATGTGTAAACCATTTAATACGAATTTTTCCAATTTTGATATTTTAAATATTGGTATAGATAGTTTCAAAAAGTATATTATAAACCATTTTGTTTTGAATTGGCAGCATGTTTTATTTCTGTTGTATTTATTTCTATTGAGTTGATAAATGTATAATGTTTTTGATACAATAGTATACAATATATTATTCTTTTTACTAATTTTGTACACCCATTTCTTTATTATTATTTTTTTTTGTTAATATGTGAATCCCTTTTTTCGTCTTAGGCCCTTTTTTCATTATGTGTCATGTTTCCTTTTATTGTGAATAAATAAATAAATCGTGTGAGTCATTAGGGCCACAACAGCGGCTGTAACATTCAACTTTTGGACGATTTAAAATCATATTTTCGTACTGCAATAAATTTTATGCATCACCGTAGTAAATTAAATAAAAAATACTGAAATATGCATCACTTTTTATGTGTTTGTATGCACCCCTGGGCTCCCATTCATTGAAATATATGAGTTATGAATTGCGTCACTTCAGAGTGATTTATTTTATAAAAAGCGCCGAGGTGCAAATCATTTGTTTGCATTATGTCAAAATAGAGCAGTATTTTACATATTTATGTTGAAATCAGTGTGCAGCGGAACGAGCATCAATATGAAGTAAATGAGGTAAATTCAATTGTGTTGGATAGAACAATCATAGAGGCGTTTTATATTTGTTAACAATCTTCACCATCATAAAAAAATATTAAAACGCAACAATGTTGTTTGTATGATGATATCACGTTATATTGAATTATTACAAAGTGTTAAAATTAAAAGATAAAATTGAACTTGAGCCTAAAGTTTTGTTTTTTGCAAATATCCGGAACCTCTAAACCGATTTCAATTGAATTTGGTATGGGATTGTGGATAGTCAATCTGAATATTATTAATTAAGAGAGTAGTTTTGTCAAGGATTACGGGGGGGCGTTAGTTATGAGTAATGCCATTTAATTTTTTTATTTCCATCTTTTTTTCTACAGGAACAGATATCGATTCGTGATTATGCTGTCGCTTTATATTTTTTCAAGGGATTTAAGGGATTTAAATGAAAAAAGTAGAGGGTTCTTCTTTGTGTATAATGAAAGGCTGTTTCAAATGCAATGGCAAAGAATTTAGAAAAAAAAAACAGAAATAAAAATCGAAAAAAGAACTGAGTGGCATTATGCATAATTGGCGCCCTCTATGGTACTTAACAAATCTACTTTCTTAATGTTTAGAAAGACTATCTACAACCCCATACAAAATTCCATTAAAATCGACTGGGGGGGTTCTGAAGATATTTGCAAAAAACAAAATTTTAGGTATAATTTCATGGAGCCGTAAGCCCTCAAAAATAAAAAACCGGGAAAATAAAAAAATATGGGTGAAATAATTTCTCACGTAACTTCTGTACTTAATTTACTTCCTATTATTTCCGAATCAACCTATATTATAGAAGATGGTAGTATATAATTTAACAATGTTCATAACAATTGATTCAAAACTAACTTATCAACTACATGTTGGCAATATGGTTAAATCTGCTTACAAATCTTTAGAGTTTTTAATAAGGGAAGCTAGACAATAAAACAATTTAAAAGTAGTAATATGTTGTTCCATGCGTTGGTGAGACCTAGACTAGAATGCTGTTCTATTTTGTGGCATGCACAATCTAAGAAATATACTGAAACTATGAAAAAGATGAACAAACATTTTTGCAATTTTTATATTTAAAAAAATTCAACTGACCTCCTGATTATAACAACATTATTATTCGAACATTTACGGCATGAATTTGAAGTTAACTCTCTATTTAATCGTAGAATTATTGTTGTATTACCTTTTGCATATAAAATAATTTAACAAATGATTCTCACATTCTCTCTACTTTTGAATTTAATATTCATAAAAAAATACTACATGTCGTAAGTTACTGTCTGTACGTACAGTTAAAATTACTTACAATTCTCCCTTACTATATTGACTCGTTTAATGAATTTTGGTTTCATTGGTTAAGTTTCAAGGTTTTATATATTTTTAGGTACTAATAATATTGTGTGAAACTAACTAGTCTGTGGACAAAAGCCCCAACCAGCGTTGAATTATACTCACAATATCTACCCATATATTCCTTATTATTAGCTTTTGTAACATTTTTTACTGTATTAGAAAGGTATTTTAAGCTAACATAAATCAAATCTCCTACAATTCCTATTATTGAAGTCATATGTATGTTCTCTGATACCAAACATTTAGGTATGCTAATGATCAATTCCACAGACGATATTTAATTTCAATTAATTTTAATTTATATAATAATTTTTATAGTTAGATATTTGACTCAACTTAAGGCCACCTGAAGAAGCAATCCTAAAAATGCAGAAATAGGTCAGATCTCATCTATTGTGGTTGAATTTTCGAGTTCCCACCACTGCCAAAAGTGAAGTTAGATATTTATAGTGTTTTCATTAAAGCAGGTTAGTCAATTTAGATAGATTAATTTCTTTAGATAATTATTGAATAGAGCTTTGTCTGTGGAATTGTTCATTAGCATACCTAGATGTTTGGTATCAGAGAACATACATATGACTTCATTGATAGGAATTGTAGGAGATTTGATTTATATTAGCTTAAAATACCTTTTTAATACAGTAAAAAAGTTTGAAGGTATTGTTCGAAATATATTTAATTGTAATTATACAGAGTGTCCGGAATATGAGTGTCTTAATTTTGCCATATGATAAGTTGTACTAAACAAAACATATTTGACTTAACACATTTTTTTCTCTGACCAACGGAAACAGAATTATGACAGCAAACAGGTATTGAATATGTGACAACATCGCTCACATACTATCTTAGGATTGTTAATGTATTTATACATAATTACAAATAGGTACACCTAAACATAGGTACTTACTGTCAATGGTTTCCTTAGAGCTCTTTTCACAGCAGAATAATAGTGTTAAAAATGACTTATGTTTCTTGCAAGAAGCGTTCACCCTACAAACGTCTCATAGCTAGCAAATTTTGCCTAGATTCGCCGTAAATTAACATGCCATGCAGCTGGTTATGGTTACTATAAATTGTTATATTTTTGTTTATGTACACTAACAAACATCAAAGAAAAATTAGCCAAAAATAAATCGCACTAACTATACGCACCATTATGACTAACATTACTTTTAGGTTATCACCAGCAGCCTGACACTGCAACGTTGTCGTACGTTACAGTTTTAACGAATTTCTCGTAAATTTCAATTGTTTTGTTAATTAATACTGATCCAAAAATCAAATTATGTTACAGGCGCGTTTACTTAACCTTAATTGTACCTTAGTTTGTAATTTCGTTACATAGTATGCATATTATTGCAGTTATATTTTTATTTTCGAAATGTATTTCTAGACAACTATTAATTTTTGACATTAGTTTAACATAGTTTTTTATCGCTTTTAGTCAGATATATAAGCCTTTTAAAATGATGGCACTCATATTCTGGACACCCTGTATGCCTTAGTTTTTTTCTCCTTTCAGCAATTTTGAACACTATTATCATTATTGTTATACAATTAATTTTTTTCTTTTAATTGTATATGTATGTATGTGTATGTATTTTTTTGTGTGTGATTTATTATGAGATTATAATGCGCTTGATTGTCATTTGCTTTAATGCCTGTTTGGAATGAATATAAAAATAAATAATAGTGAATATTTCTTCCTTTCGCTTCTGAGCAGTTGCTTTAATTTTAATCATATGGCTGCCTATATACAAACAAGACAATAACTTTTTGATACCGTTGTAGTAAAGTGAGACACGCCACAAAAAAAAGCGAGACAAAACCCACACAAAGCACGAAGCGTTGTGCAAAGCCCGCTAATAGACAGCGGGTAATTTCTCATATTATCCCTGTCGTTGTGTTTCATTCAGAAACACATTTACATCTGTCGGCAGGCGATTCTCCCTCCCCATCCATCAATCAATCCGATTTCGTCCCAACCCTTCGGCTGCTAAACAGATTCGGTATAATTGATACCACCTTTAAGCGCGCCGAAAATTCGGCGGCGCGGATTGGGATGGACAGATAAATTTGCGTGCGGCCTAGGGGATTATTTGCGAAACGTTGGCTCTAATCAGAATCGGTTCAGTTAATTTAAGGAGAGCCGGTGGTTTATCCGCTTTTTCAAGCGGATTGGAGGGTCGAGGAATATACAAATCGATGTTCTTTGCAGGGGCTAGACTGTTCTGGCTTTTGTTCCCATTATTCGTTTACGCTGTTGTACACCGTAAAAAGCACAAAACATATAAAAGACTGGGATTATTTATAAGAATAAATTATTCGCAACATGCATATCAAAGCGATTGGTACTCCAAGTAGCATTATAGTAACGAAAAGTACGTAATCCTGACCATTGAAAATCACTTCATGGTTTTGTAATTTTTAGTGAGATGGTTTGGTGTCTGCAACGTTATAAAAACTAAGCAGAAACACCTTAAAGTTGCCCAAACTTTGAAGTGGATATTAAAGGTAACGGCAACCAAGTCATATCACTTACATATTACTTAGAAGTGACAGTGGCTTTAAAGTGTTTGTAATAGGTTTGGCGACGTATTGGGAACTTTTAACAAACCTTTAAGATAGCAGCACTTCATTATACAATAATTGTAGTAGTTGACGTCACGTTATTGCGTCATCCATAAGTGATTTCCACTTTTTCTATCGTATAAAAATTGCTACAAAGTTGCTACTTCTCTCAAAATCCAATATGGAGTAACCTTTACCCAGCAGAAAGTGCTACAATTCTTAAACATTATTATTTTTCGAGTTGAAGAGCATCTTTAAAATTTCCTAATTCTGAGAATTTTAAAATGCGTCTAAGCGAAGACCAAGTGTCTTCGGAAACACTTGTTGGATTGGGTCTTAAAGTTTCTTTTTGAGAATAGTTTAATTGTTCTGGCTAGAATAATCCATCATTCTCACTGGTATGGAATGACACATAAACAAATACCTTTTTTGTCTTTTGTAGACACTATTTTGAAACTGAATGTACAATACACCCACATACACATATTTTGAGGTTATTTCGAATTAAGGTAAAGAGGCGTTGCTATCACCTTTAAGTGACCAGAGTGATGGGTTAGTTCCATTGGCCACTTGTTTCTTGAATGTATCTGAAGAGTTAGATATTATAAAATCTCAGAGTGAATTTTTGTTAAGCTCCAATATTTTTAAGATTTATAGCTTTGATTACCTTACTACTAACTATTTTCTTTGATCAACTTTCAATTTGAATATTCAATATTCTTCATTTGAATATCGCAAACGAAAATTAACTGAACATTACAACGCAGCACGACCACAATGGTAGGTAGGTACTACACCTGCGCAGTTCTGCACAACAACGTTTCACGAAATGGTGTAATTTTAACATATTACACGGAATCATAAAGAAAAGTGGTGTGTACGATGGACTAGACCTATATATTTTTATATATTTTCACATGCTGAATTTCTGGTCTATTTAAACCCCATTGTCTTAGGTTCATCATTCTAAGGTCCAGACCGGACTATCCTTTACGTTTTTGGGGTCACTGAATCCGAATCCGGGATTCATTTGGGGCCGTTGGATCTGAATAGGGGATTCAGTTAACCCTATCAGGTCAGCTTCAAGGTCATTCTAAGGCCAAATCCAAAGGCAGATATGCAACTGGGCATTACAATTCTACGTTTATATTCTTAGGGTTGTTGCATCCAAATTTGAACTTCATTTAACACCATCGGGTCAACTTACTCTTACAATCTCAAAACTCTAATGCCCAATAACTGTAACGCTAATACCTTAACTAGTCTACTGAACAAACTCAAACCTGGATGGTACAGCCCAATAAATTGAGATTGTTCACTGATTTTTCTTCAGTAGCGCATTCAGTTGTTTGAAATGAAGTTGTGAAGATATGAAAATTCACTGTTTTATTGAGATGTTAATCAGGTTTCACAAGATATCCATGCTTGTTATGTGAATGGGATAGTAGAAACAGAAAAAGAAAACACTATGTAGTAACAGAATGGCTAAGAAGAGCTTTATTTCAGCCAAGTACTAAGAACATCAATAAAAAAGCATTAGTTGCTCTTCCTGATTCTAACTTTTCACATCAAGTTAGAAGTTATGAAACAATGGGTGAATGTGGATGATATGTACATATCACGAAAAGTTTTTTTTAACATTTCAGACGCAAAACTGCAAGAAGAAATTTTCAGTGGATCCAGATTCGTAAAATGATGAGAGGCGACATTGTTGTCATCAAAATGTCACTACAAAATTGAGTTTCAATCTTCTTGGCAAAAATATAGAACTCTTTGTTATAAGACTTTTGTATTTTGAATACTGCCAGGAATTTGTATTCTATTTTTTCTGTATCAAAAACGGCACGCTAAATATAGTTTACAATCAGTCCCTAACCACGCAGGGGAACTTATAACTTTACAATCATCATCATTTTCGGTGCTTTATTGCTATCATAAAACACTTTATCACTTGTAAAATAAAAGGTCTATACGCTGTATAACCATTTCCATTATTGTAACATAAATAAAATATTACATTAAGCATCAAGAAATAGGTATATTTATAGTCGGACATAAAGATTTATAGGCAAGAGATTTATTTGATGACGACAGGGATTGAAGGATGTCTACCACCCTAATATCTACCACCCTAATATTAAATCAATAATGGATAGCTATAATGCAATGTTTGAAAAAAGCGATCCATCTTGCCGGCTTAAATTTGAATTGAGCGGAATCTATAATGTACAGAAAATGAAAGATGTAATACGATTACCTCATGTCGAAAAATATATAGTCCTGAAAAATTATAATGTTATCTACATTTTTTTAAATATTGTAACCTCGACGTTGACTTAGCTTTGAAATACGTCACGTAGAAAAAACAATGTTTATTATCACTATGTACAATCGTTTGCAATAATGATGACACTCTCTTAAAACAGTTTTTGAACTTCTGGAAGTTCTGAATAGAAATTTCATTAAATGTCTCTTGGTAAGTGAAACAACTAATAACTAATGTTAAAAATTTAAAGCAGATTTCAATATGAATACGCCAGAAGTTCAAAAGAAATCGCAAAATTCATTTTAGTGAGTGTCATTAATATTGCAAACGATAGTACATACTTGATTACACAAAGAATGCACTTCAAATTCAAACTGTTAAATCTTTACTTCGATTGATTTGATTGAATATAGTATTAAAAGAAATGTAAAATCCTTAGTTTCAGAGAAAAAATTATTGTAGTTCCAGTAGTTTCAACCTTTACATCGCTGGACTACTGTAGTTTCTGGCCAGGCAATTTCAAATATCAAAAATGGCTTACGTATAGCAACCCGCAGTTGATGGGTATCGCTTTAATTTATAGTGAAGTGAAAATTCTTTGGCAGAATTATTTCCCGGTAAATATACGTCAAATGCAGCTACTTTTACAATGGTGTGCAGTGAGTGCAAGTGTAGTGCAAACGCAGGCGTGACGCGGGAAATTTTCAACCGAATTGTGAAACAGATGGACATCCAGGGATGTGAGATATAAGTGGTCTGCTTACTTCCTGCTCGGCTTAAGCGGTTCGACTTACAGAAAGCGACCTACATTGCGCTCTGGGCGACGAGCCATTAAATCTGTTTAATGATGCTGCAGGAAACAACTACTCCGCGGACTAATGCCCCGACCGGCATCATTTACGGACATCCAGGGAGTCTACGGCGTATTGCATCAGTGTGGCGTATCATACACGAGGCTCAATTATATCCGTACCATGTACAGCGTGTCCAAACATTAATACCAGGCGATCGGACGAGGGGGGGCGATACCACGGCCGCAACGATCTCTTGACTTTAAATCATTTGGACTTATTTTTGTGGAGATATTTAAAAAATGAATGAATGTTGCACCGAAGTGGACATTATTGATGATTTACGCAAACTTATCATATGCCATTGCATTGCATATGATACGTTTCCATCTAACGGCCATGGAAAAATGGAAAATTGAGCTGGAGCGCCATAATGCTGGAACTACATTTGTTGCCTCTGATTCAGAAGAATGTCTTCCAAAAACTCATACAATGTGTTCTGCAGAATGTTGAGGTAAGTAGCGCCTGTTAATCATTAGAGAGAATTTACACCAAACTTTTCCACATAGATGGGTAGGAAGGGCCTCACCTGTTTTATGGCCTCCAAGATCGCCTGATCTGAACCCTCTAGATTTATTTGTTTGAGGATATTTGTAGACGTTAGTGTATGGTACTCCTGTAAATAGCCTGGAAGAGCTACAGCTACGGTTTAATCAAAAGTGTCAAGAAATTCAAACGAAGGATGGTGTTTTCGAAAGAGTTCGAATATCGTTGAGACGAAGATGTCGTGCCTGCTTGGAAATGGACGGAGGGCACTTTGAACATCTTCTGTAACTTTGTTTTTTGTTTGTTAAAAGCTTCCTTTGTCGGTTTATTCTTAATAAAATAAAATATTTGAAAAACGAATAGTGGTCCATATCTCCGTAACCGATACTTTGCGGACCCATGTTTATTAAGACTTTTCTACTTGTTTTGGTTCATACTATTACCTGAAATATTTTACACTCTTTTTTTAACACCCTGTATAATGCAAACTTTTAGTGTAGTATATAGTTTTATTACTTTACTTTATCAGTTGCAGTTTCTTAAATATTTTGATTAAAATATACTGAATTATTTATTTGTTCGTATGACGTAACTCGTCTGAAATCTTATCGCGAGTATATTGAGCTAAGTATATTTGAAACAAAAATACTATAATAGAAAAGTTTTTTCTTTTGTAACATTTATTCTTATTTCGAACCTCACCATAAAATGTGTTTGGTATCATGTTTTTTTTTGGAATGATATTTGAAACCTTGCGGAAACTGTTGGGTAACAAAAACCGACAAGGTGAAATCTAAAACCCCAAGTTAAAAGCCTGAAAACATTAAGTTCCGCAACAGTATATATCGTGACGAAATTCATTAAAAATAGGTTCCATTATCCGCTTTGATGGCTACTAGACGCCAGGTGAGTCAGAATTACAAACGAAGAGTCGTGCAAACAGTTGTTTTGAGGGTAAATTTAAATTTATTACGGTCCTTTAAATTAATATTAATTTATTAAATCAAAGTAAAATACATTTATCACCTGTATTTAATATACCTACAAGCTGTCCGAAACATGAGTGCCTTTATTTTGCTGGATAATAAATTGTACCAAACAAGACATATTTTTTTCATTCCTTAAATTAACATGTCATGCTGGTGATTGTTACTATATCCAATTTAATGAATGTACAGGGTGTCCTAAATTCGATAGTATGGGTGTGGATACAAAAATTTGAGACATCTGGTGTTAGGCAAGGCGCGCACTGAAGTAGTGTGTTAGTGGTGAGGTATTGGAATGGTGCGTGGTATGGGGATGGTGAACATTTGGAGTGGCGATGGAATAGCGGCGAAGTGGTATGAAAGTGATTTAAAGCGCACTGCAGTGGTAAACAACGTATTGTTACGAAAGTTCACCTACCTTTTTAGTTGGTTAAATATGTTCCTGTTTTCGTTAGAATTTATAATTGAAGCTCACCTACCTCGTTAGTTTGTAAATTATGTTTCTGTTCATGTTAGAATTTATAATTTTTGTGATGCCTTTATTTTGACGTTTTCCGGAATATTCCAGGCTATATTCTATTTGTTTATCGACACGTTCTCGAAGTCTCAGAAACTTCGAGAACTGTAGAAACCTATATAAGCAGACCATTTTCGGCCGCTGCAGTCAGTTTGTATTGAGCAGCCAAACGCGAGTGACAAACGTCAAAGTAAAGCGTTGACAGTTGCGAAATTTGTTGAAGGATATTTCTTGTATTATCAAGAGTGATAATAAAGATTATTTGTCTACGTGACGTGTTTCAACGATAACCTAATTTCGAGGTTACATTGGTGTCAGAAGTGTGACGTTCCACGAAGAAGACATTTGGAGTAGACAAGTGAATGCCAGTGACGAGATCTAAAGCAACAGAAATGGAGGAATCATTGAAACAATTAATGGGAATGATGAAAGATATGAAGGAAGACTTAAAGAAAGAAATGAAAAACAACCAACATGAAATGAAAAACAGTCAAGACGAGGTGAAAAACAGTTTAGAAGTAATGAAAATAATCAGGAAGAGTTAAGAAACGAAATGAAAACCAGTTTACAAGAAAACAATAAGAAGTTAGAAGAAGCAATTAAAGTTAAACTCAATGAATTTGAGGAAACTGTAGAAGAGGAGATTAATCAATTAAGAAATGAGGTACAAGATAAGGTCCAGGTCGTAGAAGAAAATATGACTAAGTTACAAAGTGAAGTATCAAATCTGAAATCCCAGTTGTCGGTAAAGGAGCCCATTAAGACCGAGAGCAGTTTTCTACCGTCGTCAAGAGTGAAGCCACCAACATTTGATGGAAAGGTGTCATGGAGCACTTACCTAAAACAATTTGAAGCAGCTGCCTTGGCAAATAACTGGTCAGAAGAAGAAAAAGCCACATCACTTATAGTTTCTCTGGTGTGTGAAGCTATGGAGATATTAAGAACACTAGCTGACGATAAACAAAAGGACTATCAAATGCTGAAGGGTGCTTTGGAAATGAGGTATGGCGACGCCCATCTGCAACATGTATACCAAGCACAACTAAAAGGCCGAAGACAACGTTTCGAAGAAAATCTGCAGCAATTTGAGGCGGATATAGCACGTATGGTGAAGCTAGCCTACCCCACCGCACCGACAGAATTCCAAGAACAGTTAGCAATAAGTAGCTTCATTGATGGCCTGCGAGACTCCGAGATCAGCCAAGCGTTAAGGTTAGCCAGACATAAAAACATATCTGAAGCTCTGGCCCAGGCACTGGAAATTGAAGCCGCCCGACAGGCTTCCAGGCTTCGAGGCAGAACAAGGCAAGTTAAGTTTCAAACTAGCAAACAACGAGCAAGTGAAAATAACATGGAAGGATTTATGAAGAGTTTGCAAGATTTAATGAATAACTTCCAGCAAGAACAAGACCGAGCTAATTCCACTGTATATAGCAGGAGAAGACCCATTCAGTGTTGGAATTGTGGAGTTGAAGGGCATCTTAGGAATCGATGCCCTAAGAATACATCTAGTCAGGACCAGGAAACGCCAACTAGTCAGCTTTGAGGGGCGAAAGCTGGCTAGGTGCTACCAAGCCCCACCAATTATTAAGATCAAGGTAACCCGTCTGCAAAATAATGGAACGAGTTTGGGAGTACCAGGGCGTATATGCGGACGGGATTGTGAAATGGTCCTTGATACAGGGTCTAGTCACACCATAGTGAGACCGAACATCGTCGCTCACTGCAGAATACAAAAGCCAGACCGGAATTACATCTTGGAGACAGCAAATGGAGAAGTCATATCAGTGAAGGGCATCCATCTAGCTAGAATAACCCTGTGGGCAACCACATTCCAACACAACATCCTAGTAGCAGATATAACCGATGATGTCATTCTTGGACTTGATGTAATGACTCAACATAATTTTGTATTGGACCTTCCACGAAGACTATTGAAGACCAAAGATGAAGAAATCATCATGCAGTTTCCTGAAATCAGAAACCTTCCTATTAGAACTGTGATAGCGTCAGCAGACATAGAACTTCCAGCAGGTTCAGAACTAGTAATTGAAGCTATTTGTAGCAGTCCTTCGGCAGTTGAAGAAACTGTAATCGTAGAACCAGAACCAGAGAGCAGCCTCTATAGGAAGGGCATATTAACCGGAAAGACATTAACAGAAAGGAAAAACAATTTGGTATTGGTGAGAATGCTTAATCTAAAGGACTACCCACAACAGATCAAGAAAGGCGAACCTTTGGGAATTTGTCAAACAGTTACATCGGTGTTCAGCAATATGGAATCATCAACACCTCGAAATATTCAAAACTACCCGAAGTCCTGCAGACCCTTGTTAACCGATTCAAGTCCCCATTACGAGCTGATGAAGTCCAAAATTGGAAGATTTGTTGAGGCGCTACCAGGATGTATTCTCGTTAACAGAGGATGACGTCGGAAGGACTAATCTTGTGCAGCACCGCATAAATACCGGCAACACCACTCCAATTAAACAAGCTCCACGACGTATCCCTTTAGCGAAGCAAGAAGAGGTATCGACGATGCTTAGAGACATGCAGCAACAAGGAGTCATTGAACCATCCCAGAGTCCATGGACTTCGCCGGTTGTTCTGGTAAAGAAGAAGGATGGCTCTACCAGATTTTGTGTGGATTATAGAAGACTAAACGATGTCACTAAAAAGGACAGTTATCCGTTGCCAAGAATAGACGATACCCTGGATACCCTGTCTGGATCCCAATGGTTTTCCACATTAGACCTGAAAGTGGCTATTGGCAAGTGCAACTTCACCCAGATGATAAAGAGAAGACAGCGTTTTCCATTGGAACAGGGTTGTGGCACTTCAACGTCATGCCCTTTGGCCTCTGCAACGCACCAGCCACCTTTGAAAGACTTATGGAAACCATTCTACGAGGAATGACCTGGAAAACTTGTCTCGTTTATCTTGATGACATAATAATACTTGGCAAAGACTTTGAAGATCATTTGAAGAATGTTCAAGAAGTTTTCCAAAAGTTGAGGGAAGCCCGGCTCAAGCTAAGTCCCAAGAAGTGCATGCTCTTTCAAAAGGAAGTCAAGTATTTAGGACACATTATTTCCTCTGACGGAGTGAAGACTGACCCAGAGAAAACTGAAACCGTCTGGAAATGGCCAGTACCGAAAGACAAACATGAATTAAGGAGTTTCCTTGTGCACTTACTATCGCAAGTTTGTGAAAAATTTCGCCGAGATTGCGAAACCCTTACATCGACTCACAGAAAACAATCAGCCATTTATCTGGACGGAACAATGTCAACAAGCTTTTCAGAGATTAAAAGAAGCTTTGTGTTCTTCTCCGATTCTGTCATATCGCAAGCCTTGAAAGACATTCATCGTTGACACGGATGCTAGTAATATTGGAATTGGAGGAATATTATCACAAATTGAAAATGGGCAAGAAAAAGTGATTTCCTACTTTAGCAAGGTCCTCTCTAAGCAAGAAATGAACTACTGCGTAACCAGAAGAGAGTTGCTTGCCATAGTTAAAACTGTGGAGCATTTTCATAAGTATCTCTATGGTCAGTCGTTCGTCTTGAGGACCGATCATGCTTCTTTGAAGTGGCTACTGCAGTTCAGGAATCCAGAAGGCCAAGTGGCAAGATGGCTTCAACGGTTGCAGGAGTATGACTTCAAAATTGAACACCGTAAAGGATCTAACCATCGTAATGCTGATGCTCTATCCAGAAGACCATGTCCTTCAAATTGTAAACATTGTGTGCGACAAGAAGTGAGGGAAGAAGATGAATTTCTTTGCAGAAGAACTACCATCCAGTGTCCAGAGGATTGGGATATTAAAACCATTGCTAAAGAACAAAATGAAGACCCGGATTTTGGACCAATTTTCCAATGGAAGATAAACAACATGGACAGACCCACCTGGCAGGACATTGCTGATAAGTCACCATCTCTAAAAAGTTACTGGGCGTTATGGAATTCTTTAGCCATCGAGAACGGCCTATTAAAAGAGTCTGGGAGAGCCCAGACGGCAAAGAAAAGATTTATCAAACAATACTGCCCCAGAAAAGAATTCCAGAAGTTCTTCAAGCACTGCACAGTGGAGTCGGTGGTGGGCACTTTGGAATAAACAAAACTCTGAATAAAGTGAGAGAACGATTCTACTGGCTTGGCAGTCGGTCCGATGTGGAAGAATGGTGCCGACGTTGTGATACCTGCGCCTCTAGTAAGGGACCCAGGACTCGAAGCCGAGGACAGATGAAGCAGTACAATGTTGGAGCTCCATTCGAGAGAATAGCTATTGACATAGCTGGACCATTTCCTCGTAGCAGCAGTGGGAATCGTTATATTTTGGTAGTGATGGACTACTTCAGTAAATGGCCAGATATATATCCCTTACCGAATCAAGAAGCTGTTACCGTAGCCGAAGCTTTATTCGAAAATTGGATATGTCGTTATGGGGTGCCCAGAGAGATCCATTCCGACCAAGGACGAAATTTCGAGTCGGAAGTATTTCAGAACGTTTGTGAGCTGCTAGGCATTCACAAAACCAGAACTACACCTCTTCACCCGCAATCAGATGGAATGGTAGAAAGATTCAATCGCACCATCGAAAACTTCCTGAGAACGGCCGTCAACGAGAAACAGACCAACTGGGATACCTGCCTTCCACCATTTTTACTGGTTTACCGAGCAACAATTCATGAGACCACGGGTAAAACATCAGCTAGCATGATTTTTGGCACGGAATTGCGGCTACCAATAGATCTAATTATGAATCGACCGCAACGCGAAGAAAACTTAGATGATTATCTCAGCCATCTGAAAGATCGAATAAAGATGGTACATGAAGAAGTACGAGAGAAGATAAAAATAGAAAGCGACAGAATGAAGACCAGATACGACTTGCGTGCCAACAGCAGCGGGTTTCAAGAGCTTGAGAAAGTGTGGCTCTATAACCCAAAAAGAAGCAAGGGTAAATCTCCGAAGCTGCAGAAATCGTGGGAAGGCCCTTATACCGTCGTGTCACGATTGAATGACGTAGTTTACAGGATCCAGAGGAATTCCCAAGCCAAGATGAAGATTGTCCACATTGATCGTTTAACACCTTATCAAGAAGGCCATGCGGACAATGGAGTAACCTGATCGGGACGATCAGTTCTAAGAGGAGGCAATGTTACGAAAGTTCACCTACCTTTTTAGTTGGTTAAATATGTTCCTGTTTTCGTTAGAATTTATAATTGAAGCTCACCTACCTCGTTAGTTTGTAAATTACGTTTCTGTTCATGTTAGAATTTATAATTTTTGTGATGCCTTTATTTTGACGTTTTCCGGAATATTCCAGGCTATATTCTATTTGTTTTCGACACGTTCTCGAAGTCTCAGTCACTTCGAGAACTGTAGAAACCTATATAAGCAGACCATTTTCGGCCGCTGCAGTCAGTTTGTATTGAGCAGCCAAACGCGAGTGACAAACGTCAAAGTAAAGCGTTGACAGTTGCGAAATTTGTTGAAGGATATTTCTTGTATTATCAAGAGTGATAATAAAGATTATTTGTCTACGTGACGTGTTTCAACGATAACCTAATTTCGAGGTTACAGTATGTTGTTACTAATTTGTCAGTTAAAATGTCGTCCTCAGAGGATGAATATGCTCCTTTATTTGTACAAATTGCTAACCTAAATGCTCAAAGTCAGGAGAAGAAATAACACTAGTGAGGTCATCCTCTCTGGAAAAAAAAATAAAAAAACTGGAATTTTCAACGTTTATAAAAAGGATTTGAACTTGGATGACCAAAAATTTAAACTTTTCTATCGAATGAGGAAAGTGACATTTTGTAAGTTTCTGCGACTACGACCTATGCTTCAAAAAAGGATATAACCTTCAGAAATTTCTGTTAAATTCATAGACGTCTCGCATGTTTTAAAATTCACAAGAAATATGCAGTTGCAATGCCACGTCGTCACCGGCCGCTTGCCACTCGAAAATTAAACTTGTTCGAGATTAGTGGCACCAGACTGGCATCACACCACCTGCAAAATACCACCCCACCGCTACTCCGTTTTGATACGCGTGTCTTCATATGTTTACATAGGCTTTAATGATTCCACCTGCCACTTGGTCACCACGTCACTGCCACGTCACTTGCTGACCACTTCAGTGCGCGCCTTGCCTTAGATAGGATGAAGTAAGCTCAATTTTAAATCGATAGTATTATCTTTGGGATTTGACAGAAACGACTAATGTACCTGTACACTCACAAATATCAAGTACCTAAATACAGAAAAATGAAACGAATTAACCACAATACTACTGTGACTAATAATAATTCTAGGTTAACAGCAGCAGATTATAGATTGCACTATTGTCGTACGTTAGTTTTAAAAATATTCTGGGAAATTACAATTGTTTACTTCATTAATACTGATACAAAAAACAAATTACGTTACAAGAGCTTTTACTTAACCTTAGTTGCACCTTAGTTTATAATTTCTTTTTTATTTGCATTTTATTTTTATTTTTTAGATGCATTTGTAGAAAAACTATTCATTTTAAACACTTTTTTGTTGCTTTGGTCAGATATACAATCCCCTTTAGTATCGACACCTATATTTTGAACATCCTGTATGAAAAGTTTTGAAAAGCATTTTGTGTTTACAGCAAAAGAGAACAAGTTTACTTTTATATTAAATGGCGTAAGTACTATCTATTGTAACCTCGAAATTAGGTTATCGTTGAAACACGTCACGTAGACAAACAATCTTTATTATCACTCTTAATAGTACAAGAAATATCCTTCAACAAATTTCGCAACTGTCAACGCTTTACTTTGCGTTTGTCACTCGCGTTTGGCTGCTCAATACAAACTGACTGCAGCGGCCGAAAATGGTATGCTTTATATAGGTTTTAGAGTTCTAGAAGTATCTGGGATCTCGAGAACGTGTCGAGAAACAAATAGAATATAGCCTGGAATATTCCGGAAACGTCAAAATAAAGACATCACAAAAATTATAAATTCTAACATAAACAGAAACGCAATTTACAAACTAATGAGGTAGGTGAGCTTCAATTATAAATTCTAACGAAAATAGGAACATAATTAACCAACAAAAAAAGGTAGGTGGGCTTTCGTAACAATATTAAGAAAAAGGCATTCTCTTAGAAATTTCTAATCGTATGTTTTATCATCTAACTTCAACAACAATTAAACTAAAACACTAAATTGGCCAAAGCGTCTACAACTCTCTCAGTAACTCTTGAATTTCCATTTATCTAAATTAGAGCAACTTACCAATGCCTTAATAAGAATTAAAACTAAAATTACTGTATTATCTTTGATACCAGGACAACCAGTAACTTATTATATGTAGGCAGTAGCGTCACGTGAAATAAGAAATAAATAAATTTAAAAAAGTGAACTAGAATTAAATATCGTAATTATGGAGAGAAGTGAACATCAAGAGGAAATATGTTTCGCAATATCTTAAAAAATAATCAAGTATATGTTCTGAAAGTCTTTAGACACTAGGTATATTTTCGATTATAAACATTTTTTAGGTTATGTGTGGGAACTTTGTTACGATTTTCTTATATACCTATATCTATTTTTAATTTTGTATTAAAACTGTACTCTTTTTAAAATTCGCTAAACTGATCTTACCAAATTCCAACACGATATGTTGATTACTTTTGATACTATCTATTGCAATAATAATGGCACTCTTTAAAACGAATTTGGCAACTTATTGTGAAATGTCGACGTATTCATAATGAAATCCACTTTTAAGTTTTAGCATTAGGTCTTAGTTGTTCCACTCACCTATAGAGCTAGAGATTTAGCAAGAAGTTCATCAAAAATTTAATTTACCACTAAATTATTATTGCAATAGATTGTACATATTAGCTTTAGTTTAAAAAATAATTTTAAGGCCCCATGTTTTTAAAATAAGGGCCTAAAATTTATAGAAAACAATTAACAAAAATAAACAGCAAACAACTTCTGACACATTGAGCAATAAAATCACAAAACAAAAAAAATAGTTATAGTCAAAGTCACGTAGTTAATAGTTAAAAAGTTTAAAAAAACACATAATTTTTTTTTAACATAATATATTTATTTCGTATTTCATGCATACTTCCTTGAAGATATAATTGAAATATATATTGAGATCAAATTGTACCACTTAAAACAAACAAAACGCAAACACATTAAGCCCTAGACACCCCACGTGCTTGATTTACTCTTGGATTTACCTCATTTGTTTTATCAGCACGCCCATTATGTTTCCTGCAATACAATTCTAGGACGTCTGAAATTTAGGCAAGCGATAACGCGTCGTTATCGTCTGTTATAAGGTCAAATTGGAAGGTGCAGGGGGTCGAAGCATTAAGCAGCAGGGTGGACAGAAATTAAACATTTTTATGGGGCTTATCTGGAAAATTATGAGCCTCGGTTAACGTGTGAAGACTCTAACTAGCCCAATAAACCAGTGAGTTGAGTTCGTGTTGAACTTTTTTAAATGACTATATTAACAGTACTAGTAAAATGTGGTTGTTAAACTTTACTATGTTTACGTTTTTTTTTTTCTTATAAAAGAAGTTGCAAAGTTAGACTTGCCAACTGAAAGAGATGAACAAATTGAAGAGATAGAAATAATAATTATTCTATACATGAAAGAGGTTATGATATAGAAAATATCAGTATTAATTTTTTTCCAGGGCCATTATACTTCCAGAGGATGCTAAAGAATCGTTTGTAGTTATTTTTGTTTCATTTGCAGTTCTTTAAAATTTAAAGTAGAGTCCCTATACTTAAAATAAAGGATGAAATATCGATTGTAGTGATTTGTAATAACCTTCATTTCGTTTGTGGTTCCGTGAAATATACATAGATTCACTATACTTCAACTGGAGGCTACAAAATCGTTTGTAGTAACCTTCATTTCGTTTGTAGTTCCGTGAAATATACATAGATTCACTATACTTCAAACGGAGGCTAAAATATCGTTTGTAATTGTTAGTAGTAACCTTAATTTCGTTTTTAGTTCCTCAAAATCTAAAGTAAAGTCACAATACTTCAAACGGATGCTTAAAAATGGTTTATAGCTGTTTGTAGTAACTTTCATTTCGTGATCACAAATATTCAAGGCCTGTTGGTCTTTGTTTTAGTTACATGAACAACCAGAATTGATTATTTGTGCTCATGTCACATTTAAATTCAAAAGTTCTTCATTGCGTAAAGCCCCAGCAATATCCAATACAACACAAATCTAAAATACCTAATTGTTACATTTATATCAAATTATTTTTTTAAAGTCAGCATAAATTACCTTCGTCACCAGGTAGACTTCATCCTGTACATTTAGTAAAACTAAGTATTTATTCTTGTGAAAGAGTTTTGGACTTTCTTGGATTATGATTTCTTCCTTTTTGTTTTTAAAAAGCCGTAAGTTTTTTATGTTTACTAATGTCAACGTCATTTTTTAATGAAAGGGTTGTCACAAATTATTATAATAATGAAATAATACGATCAGATTGAAGAAGGCAAATATTCTTTCGATAACTCGGGGAAATATGCCAGTAAAACATTTTCACTGTATTTTTTAATTTTGTGTTTCTGGCACCATTCCTTGAATAATACTGGCGATTGTATTTTTGTGGTTGAATTTCGAAACACGTTCCTAACAACTTTTCCCGAATTTCAGACGGCGTACATTGAATGTTTTTCCATCATTTTCTATAAATAATTCGCGACAAAACTTTTACTGTGGATAAGCTATGTTGATAAACATTTACGTCAGGTAAATTGCTTAATTTTTACAGTAAAATAAAGTGCTTGTTTACTTCCGGAAGTCGCTATGATAATGCAAGGCTCTATTAACGGTTGGCGATAAAAACTAATATTAATTAAATTCCAAAGTTCTTTTCAATGTTTTGAGTTTTTTGTCAAAAACTGTAAGTATGCATCTTATCAAAATATGGAGATACTGAAGTACAATAGATAGTTATTATATTTTGAAAACCCATGAAGGTAGGTGAAACATCACACAAAAGAGAACGTGAAGGATATGCTGGACAAAATAAATTGTTTTCTCCAATTTTCTTTATTGGCTGAAAAGCAGACTAGTCGTTACACGATAGAAACAATACCCTCACGGGACTCGTTAAGACTCACCGCCTATTACGATGTTGGTTTAATAAAAATTGATTTCGTACGCAGCAAAAAGGAAAACTAACAGTGAGCCACTAAGTTCTTTAAAACCTTCTGCAACTATTTTAAAGTTAATGAAAACTGGAAAACTGAAATAATAAAATTTCATTAATGTTGCTTAAGTGAGCTTTCAGACTAAAGTTGCATGTTATGTGCGACTTGCTATTTGGGAGCACGTCGTATCATGCGTCTTTTCGTGGTATTTCCACACCAAAGTCGCATAGCATACGGCTACGCCCAAATCGTCTCAGACATAGCAATAGTTCGAGCTCAGTTAAACAACTGTATCCTTAATAATGCAGAAGACGATAATAACCCTGTTCGCACAGCAGTTGGAAACCGTTTCAAATCGTCCGACGCACGCGCAGTTTATTTATAATGCCTCCATAAGGTTGAAAATCATTTGTTTTAGCACGCTCCGGATGATTGGATACTAATTTGTGTACTGTGCGAACAAAGCTATTATGTTAATTCCTGATTACAAGGAGAAAAAAGATAATAAGAAGGTTATAGATTCATCCATACTTAGGAGACAATGATGACACAGTGCGTTTTTGTTTCTCAGCATCTGCAAATTCTTCCTCAATAAATCAACAAGCTTATTGAATTTATGAAACCTACATAATTCGAATTTTCGTAGAGCTATTACTGTGGAGAAAAGACGGCTGATGGTAATATTGAAATAACTCCAGTTAAAAGCATAAAATATCTTGGTACTTACATTGATTGTTATCTATGATATAGATATTGATTCACTTATCAAGAAGTTGAGAGTGCTGTTGCCGAAATTTAAGTATTGTAAATGTTTTTGCACAATACCTCAACTAAGAATTTTATATTATGGTCTAGTTCAATCATTATTAGTATATGGGATACTTGTCTGGGGTAGTGTAGCTAATTGTTATTTTAAAAAAAAAATAGAGTCAGTTCAAAAGTAGATTATTAAAATTATATATGGAAAAACTTATACTTATTCAAGTGATGAACTCTTTAAATTATCAGGATTTTTTGATCTAAGACAAATGTATATTCATAGTATCTTAGTGAAACAATTTAAATGGATTGTTGTTGTGTATTGCATGTTCAAAACACCAGATTCAGTTAACACAAAAAAGTATTGAATGTGCCAAGAAAATTTAAAACTATAGGACAAAGTTGTTTTACCTATCTTGCTCCTAAGATATTTAACTTACTTCCTGCTGATTTTGTCTCTATTAATTCCAGAGTGCTTTTTAAAACTAGAACTAGGAAGTGGATATCAACAATTGATAGAAAGTTGGTTCATCAATGGATTGATGAAAAAGACATATATATTCCCTTGACCTTAGCCTTTTGATACTATCTGATATTATATATGATTTTTGTAAAACTTTGGTTTTTATAGTTAAATATGCATTATTTTAATTTTGTATTATTGTGTTGCATTTTGTTTCTCTGTTGAATATATTAATGTCTAGGTAGAAAATATAATTTGTTGGATTATTAACCCACGTACAAGTTTACTTTTGTGGGTTTATTTTCTCTCTTATGTTTCTTTTCTTGTCATGTCATGTAAGATCTTATTTATCTTAAGTCTTTATAAAATTTTCACATATATTGTCTTATATTGTAGATATTTACTGTTTCTTTAATGAAAACAAACATTATTATTATTCTTAGGGTAATGTATAAAAATAAAAAAGAAAATAAACAGGCAGTTGAATACTGAGGTATTTAGGTACTTCATAAAAAAGTTAAAATGAAAATAGTTTAATTTTTGCTAATAAGTATATATTAAGCAAATAATGAATTACAAGTACTTTCGCTAATGAGCATTCCACTAGATGAATCTAGAATAAAGTCGTCAGTATTATTATTAGAAAGTTATTGGAAATTCTTTTAATAGGTAGTGCCCAACAGTATTTAGTATTGTATTAATAAGTAATGTAAAATTCAAAATTTTATAACTCGGGAAAAAATTTACTGCGAATACTAATGACTGGACCATGTATTCACTGAACAATTAATTTTTCATTACAAATAATTTTGAAAAGCGCATCATCACATAAATTAAACTCAATTAATTTTAGAAGGCAACAGTTTTATATTAGAAAGCATAAAACACATTTTCAGTAAAATTGTAAAGTGAAATATGCATTTTATCCAGTTTTCACAAATATTTGCATATTATTTAGTTAAAAATTATATTAATGGAAAATACATTATAATGTATTTAATTTCATACATTTATGAACAGTTTCATTAAATAACATTTGGTTTTGATTAAGCTCCATATTAATGGTGCGATTTACTCGCCCTAAATATAAATGTATATTTTATTATTCACTGAATTGCCTTAAAAGCTTTCACATTTCATATTACAAGAAAAAGTATATCATTACAATTTGGTAGAAGTCACTGAGTTAGTATGCTTAAAATGTCATTATTATTTATTTGTTTTTAGTAAATTATCTTACAAATTTTATTCATATTTATTATTAAATGATACTTTAACCCTTAACACAGTTAGACCACTTATTTTATGTGATTAGAGCCTACACGGTTTTTTACTGAAGTCGTAAATCAACTTGGCAGGTGTGTTATGGGGTAATTCTACAAATTCTATACACATTAGCTACACCAGGGCATAATCGAGGATTATTTATGATATTGCAGTGGTAGATATTATTATTATTTACGGCAAACAATTCCATTTATTTAAACATAATTCATTCTCGGTAAATACTTTTTTTTGTGTAATTTATAAAAAATAAATTGATTTATTTCGTAAGAAAATTTAATTTTTTTTTGAGGAGTATGTGTTTAAATTCCATTAAGTCCATTTGAACATCATATGAAATCTTAATTTTAAAAATGGTTTTCAAATAAATATATTTTTTTCATTTCCCTAACCAATATTTATTATAATTATATCACTTCGAACATCCACATCACTCGTCAACTCTTTGCAGAGCTCATCAGTTCAATAGGCACCTGCAATCTCAATGACAAGAATTACCTGTAGAGTATGGAATTAGTGAGTATTTAGAAGTGAACTAAAAAAATTACCTTTGCTGTCAGAAAGACGGCATCAGGTGCGAAATCTAGTAATATCGTCTTCTGAAAACACAGGCAATTTCTTAGGTCTGTAAGAGGCGTTCTTTCGCTTTAAGTATGCAATTAATTTATAGTGTCTTCCAGCGTCAATATTTTCTTTTAATTTTAGGGTTGCCTTTAACATTGAAGAAGCGCACCATAGACTGGATGCCTTTTTAGTATCCTCGTGCTCTTTAAAGTATGCTAGGAGGACATATTTTGAGATATTGACGACGTTTTTTGTAAGACACCAATTTTTAGAAACTGTTTATGCTTTTACGTAGATGTTTGGACTTTTTTGGTAGGAGTTGGTTATCAACATTCTCTGCTATTTTCCTCACTTCAGGGGGTGTGCAGCCCATTTCACTATCACTTTCCATTATTTACAGCTTTAAATTAAATTAATTGCAAATTTATTTGTGTGAAATGTCACAAAGTTTGATTTCAAACAAAAGAGTGCCTACCCACTTGATTCTTGTACATGATATCAGAATTTTTAGAGTATTTATTCAAATGTCGTGAAACTGGATGCCAATTATTGAAACTCGATGTAAGGTGTGGTAGCTAGTAGCCTTTGCGCAAATCTTTCCCACATTCAAATTTTCGTGTAACATTTTGCGAACGGTTTATTTGTTGACGTTTAACTCGTCAGACAACGCACGAATGCTTAGGCGCCGGTCAGAAGTGATCAGTGCACCCATACGATCAACATTCGCGTCAGTACGAGAGGTGACGGGAGCTCCTTCACGTGGATCGTCTTCTACCGATTCACGCCCCTTCTTAAACCGTTTTGCCCATTCAAACACGCGTGTTTTCGACATGCACTCGTCTCTATACACCATCTGCAATTTTCTAAGGATTTCCGAGGATTTTTCGCCAGATTTCACTAAAAATTGAATCACAACAAGCTTGTAATTTGAGTCACTCATTTTCACGACGTCAATAAAAAAGTTACTTCCAAAATATCGACATCAACCTTGGACTGAAACTAAAAGGAAGATCTCCCCTCTCTAGAAAAACGTTGACAAACGATGCAGTGTTGTCATTTTCCGAGTTATAACTAAATTGCCGGAACTTGATTGCCGCACATCGTATGTATATTTTGATGGGTGCTGAATAGTCTGGTAATATTATCTTTCTCTCCATAAAGAGGCTAAATCTGCTTTGTGAATTATAATTTTCGGTGTGAGCACCACACGCACAAAAGGACGTTGGTACTCATTTACGGTAGTGAGTGTAGAAAATAAAATTATATCTCCATTTCCATAATTCTTATCAACTAAGTTTGGGTAAATATGAGTTTCCAAGTTTGCAAACTGCATCGCGCGAATTCTAAAACTAATTTATTGAACACTTAAACGAAGGAAATTGCATAATTTGTTCGCGACGCTCCCGCGAACTGCACCCACCAAATTAATAGGTTTGCGTATAATAAACTCCGCGAAACAGCTAATATCCGCTTGGCGCAAAATTTATACGTATCTATGCGTAAAATGGGAACAAGCAAATAAGTTTAATTACCGATAAAGTATTTGAATAATTAGCGTGGCATTTGTGTAAGTGAGCGTTGGATAAAAGCAAAAGGTGAAGTTTGAATAAATAAGGTTTAATGAATGCTTGCACGCGCTACGTTTTAGTATTTTTAACAAAGTTTTGTAGGATTAGGTTATGGCTTATTTCTTTATCGTCAACCAGCTATATGTAGTATCGGTTTAATTTATGGGTGCACGAATGCATTTGCATAAAACTGTTATAACATATAAATTTGTTGATTTAGGGTAATTTAATTCTACATGAAACTGTAAATTCTATCTACTCGTACATACCACATTTACATACAAATAGAAAACAATTGCTTTTTGCAGGCAAATATTAATTTCATACCGTAATAATAGTAGTTAAGCGCGGGACGTATGCCACGGTCTTCCAGCTAGAGGATTGTGATATTCTAATAGTTGCAAGCAAGGCAAGAGCCCAAATACCACCAAAGTAACACTGAGACGGGAACCTTCAAAGAGTAACTATTACGTAACCGCTACCAAAGCTACTTTGTTGAATAAATAACTTCATACAAGAAAGTTACAGTCATTGCTAAGTATTGTCGACTACTCCTGATTACTTTACAGCTATGTGACTTCTAAGTAGCTTATCTGGTTTTGGAAACGTCTTAGTTACCAGTGGGACGACCTTTAGGTTTACAGAACTTGAATGCAGCAAACGATTAACTTATGTTAATAAAATATGACAAAGTCACAGTCACTTTAAAGTGGCTATGATAGTTGCCGCTATGTTCAGGATACCTCATTTCTTTGTTTAAAATCGTAGAGCTTGTAAATAATATTTATCAATCTAAACAACGTCATCGTTACTTCTACAAACGCGTATAACATTTAAAATTCATCATGAAGTAAATTTTACCATGTAGTTTCCCAAAGCCTTCATTCGTCATTATGTAACGTCTATTCGATCATGTCACGTTTGAAACTTTTAACTTAGTGCTAAGGATGGACATCAAAACCCTATATAAAACTACATATATACTAAACTATAAATTACACAAACATCACAAAAATCCAAAGGACAAAACATGCAACAGGAGTAACAAGCAAAGCCACAAATAAATATAGAAATGAAATAAAAACACGAATGTAGTGATTATGAATGAACAGCAGGAAAAATGGTAGTAAGATGTGCTAGTGGGAAATTCGAACAAACAATGCATGACAGTCACAACTTTACTGCTACTTTAAAGTAGCGCTACAGCCTCATTCGATACTTTGTAATAAATACCCTAATTAATGAGGTTTTCCAGGTTTCCCTCATTCCTGCACTGAATGGTGGTTAGGGCCTACCAACGTAAGTCGTTCCTGGGCGCAAATGCGGCCTGCTTAATAATAATATGCCAAATAAAGATTTTGTTGTTATTTCTGCATCAAACTGAAACATTGATGCATACAAATTAATGTCATTTCCAACTAAGAATAACAAATAGCTTTCATCATATAGTGTATCACATTCACACAATAATCAGATATTTTATGCAACTTTTTTATTAAAACATCAAAGGCGTGTGCTGGATTTGGAACTCACTATGTTTGTCAATAAAACTTCATTTGTTTTAATTATGGGGTTTAGACCACCGCCCAATAATATTTATTTCGAAGCACCTACTTATTTCCCTTATGTAAATAATATGTACTGCACTTATAAATATCTGTTTTTTACTTATCTGATTCAGAGTTAAGGAAACTGAGATGGAATATGTGGAAAGAAATTAAATGTAACAATATCAGCTGCCAGATAAAGAAAGCTCATACTAATATAAAAAAGGTTGTGGTTTCCACGCTGTGACGTCTTTCCTGCGGAACTATAACGTCGCCGGAACTTGTCCGTTCCGGATACATCGCCGCGATGTAGCGGACACTAAAAATGTATTCTTCATTTTAGTAACAGGCATGTAATGGGAACATTTATATATGTGCCCATGGCTAGTGGCGAAAAACTTTAAAGTACAAACGATGGTCGTAGCTACGTTTCAACGACTTATCGTTACCTCTCCGAGAACACTTATTCAGGAGTATGAAGGTGCCCTGGAGCATCTGGCCTGACAGAGAGAAGTAGAGTTGGTCTGGGTTCCAGGCCATAAAGCGATATCCGGTAATGAGAAAGCTGGCCAACTAGCACCTGGTCAGGGACTAAAACCCATACTATAAATTGCACGGGGAAGTATTGACAGATCCCTTACTAAATGGGCTTATCAAATATTGGAACATAATTGGAGAAAGAAAGGAGAATGTAGACAGGCCCATGATTTTTTGGATGCACCCAATAAATCTAGGACAGTCTGGCTGATAAACCTTAGTCGAACCTGAACCAAATGGTAAAGGTTTTGACAGGTCATTGCAGACTCAGAAGGCATTTAAATTTGATAGAGATAGAGAAGGATTCTTTATGCCTGAAATGTGGATACCCCCACCCACTTTCTAGGACATTGCGTGGCTTTTGGGAGGCTACCTTTGTCATTCAATATTTCTGAATATGAACGAACGTCAACTGATTAAGGAATAATAGTCGTCCACTTCGCCGATAAAATCGACATCACGATGTTCATGGGTCCATGGGAAACAGTTAGGTATCCATTTCCTGCGACAGCATACACGAACATGCCTCATGAAGTGGATCAGCTTAATGTGATGTAACTTTAACGAGAAACTGGAAACTTGGCAATCTCTTGTTTTAAAAAGTTCAAGCAACACAAATTATTTTATAATCAACAGCCCTTTTATATTGGTCAGACTAAGCAGGTTTAGTGAGCTAAAAAGTAGCAAGGATCGAGTAGAAACTTATTTTTCTTATTCTAATTAATGCTAATCGAACAAATTTAAAGGACCCTTGCGTCCCTGAAGGTTTCGAACATTTTGGAGTTAAAACTGGGCTAATTCTAATTTAAACGATAGCTATTTTAAATCGAATTAACTGTTATAAACGAATTAAACCAGTTTTAGCTTTATTCGTGAACCATATTGACATAATATTTATTTTTTGTTTCCACTTTCATGCTTATGTTTCAGCAAATTGGGATCAGTCAAATTTATTTTTAAATATCCAGGGCGATTAAGAGTGCTTAACATGGTCATCTCGAAACTTTAAATGGTACAGGGCTGGTTGATAAGGTGAACAATGGATATCTATAACTATAAATATTAAAAATTTTCAGTATATAGTTTATTAATAAATATATTTCATCGATTAGTGCAGAATTTTTCTAATAGTTTTGCTGACGATAGTCAAAGTTATTTACCATATTTGTGGTTAGTTATTTTAATTCTCTTTTTGAAGGTGATAAACTAAGAATATTTACAGTCCGCAAATCGTTTAACTATTGATAAATTCCAAGTTAACTTGCAAGTCAAGCGAGAGAGCTTCTATGGACAGGAAACTAATTTTGCATGAAGAAAATTGGAAAAATTCACGACGAAGAAGGAAACTCTTAAACCAGTTGCCATTCTTATGCTGTAGTGGAAATGGGATGATCAAATTTTTAAAAGAGAAACATGAGTCCTTCATGGACATAATCTTTGAGACGCTCAATTCCAGTTTTTCAGTAAATTAGGCAGATGTATCTGGGATTTAATGAACAGATTGACCACAAGAGGAAATCGACAACTAACAGAAGAGAACTGTTATCAAAAGATATCTTAAGTCTAGTGAAGTCCTGAGCCTTCATTCGAAGTAGTCAATTAAATGATTACTTTAACTTTCCAAAGACCTGAATTGTATCGTAGCATCTAAAAGAATTCTAAAAGAGAAAAGCTTACACCGACATCTACCTTAAGAAATGGAGCAAAAAGTAAAAGTTGAGGCAGGACAATATTAGGGACAGCCAAATCTTGCAGAACAAATCTGACAAGAAAATAACTCCAGTCCATCAAATAAGTGTAGATAAATATATAAATCACAATACGTCCTGCCGACAAAGCTAACGCACCAGTAATCTTAGACATCACAGAATATGTCGCTAAAGTTGAAAATTTACTGAAGGATTCAGTATGTAAAAAAAAGATTGAATAAGAAGTATTGCCTGAAGTTCGAACGCTAATGTTTCCAAGGAAATACATAGAATCTGGTTCTAAGTAATTCAAGAACATCCCAAACGTACTGCTTCAGTCAAGTTAGTGCGGTCGAATAAGCCATCCACCCATTTGGTCGTTACAAATAAAATGAAAATCGTAATGATAAAAATTGAATACTATGTCAAATGCGCTGGAGATTTCATAAATGGGTTCAAGGAAATCCAATTCGATCGTCATTGTTTGCAAAAGAAACAAGAACACTAAAGATTTCACCAAGAAGCTCAAGAGAATGCAACTGGATGTAGATGATAGCCTAGTGAAGTTGCCCGTGATGTCGTTATTCAAAAGAAACAATTAAAAAAAGCTTTCATCGAAGACATCGCAGATACTAAGGAAGAGAATTTTGCAGACTTAAACAAAAACGTGCACCAAATAAACCTTTTGTTCTTTGCAAAACAAGGGCGTCATTTAAGAGCGCTCATTGTCAAGTCACTTTTTTGTAATTTTGAGATTTCCATCCTTAACTTGTATGTGATTCAACTATAATGTTACATTAAAAAATAGTTTGCTACACACCTACCATAAAGTAGTATAAAGCAGATATCAAAGCGGACTTTTAGATAAGACAAACGAAACCGTACAGGGTCTATATTTTATTCATAAACTTCAAGTGGACTTTTAGCACTCCCATTCTCTATAAACGGTACTCTTAGTATAAATTTATGTCCTGCCCAGGAATCAATCGATCAAGTTTAAGTTTCTTTCTTTGTTTCAGGCACAAGGGTTTTCTAAAGGATTGCCCCAACGGACTGCTCACGGAACAGGTAAGTCGCACCCTTAAGCTCAGTTCATATGGTACAATATATGTGTGTTGTGGATACTGTATTGTTATTGTCAACTTGATTAAATTTTCAGGTATATCTGTTAAGTTTTTTTGCATAGGTTGTACTTTGATAACATAGTATTCTGCTTCAAAAATTTCTGCCCACATTTGTGTTGTTAAAGCTTGTTGCAAACGACGGTTTTACAGTTGATTATGCCTATGTCTTATCGTCCACATTGGGTACTGTCAACATCAAACTAACTGCTTACAAGGTGTAGAGAGAGGATTCAGTAGGACCAAGAATGGAATCAGGTATCTTTAATGACGAATTCCGTCTCCTAAGCTGAGAAATATGCCCAAATCTACGTACTCTAGGCATAATCAACTGTAAAAAATGTCGTCTGTAACAAGCTTTGCAACACTTGCAACAGAAATGTGAGCCAGAAATTTTTAAAACTGAATGCTACGATATCAAAGTACGACCTATGCAAAATCCAAAAGGCTTAACAGATAAATTTAAAAATTGAATCATATTTTACTTTCACTGAGAGAAGTAAACATGCAAAAGATTCGTCAAAATAAAATTATATTTAATGGGACCTGTCTTTGTCAAGTGGTACATTTGTATATCATTAAACTAGTATTCATAAAATAAACACATTTTAATAATATAAAGGTTTCAGTTTGAAGTTCATTGAATGTTGTAGCTTTTATACTTCACATGCAACCAAAAAATTCAAATCAAACTATAGGAACTAATTATTCGTGTCAGAGTAACCAAGACCTCCAAATATCAAACAAGTTGCTTTATATTGCTCTAAATTCTCATATTAATAAAATGCGCGTTGAGAAGTTATTGAGCTAAAGATTTTAAGAAAACATAAGCTCTTTTCCAACACAGCACCTGACTGGTTGGAAACCTGTCCCAAGTTGATAGCCAAATCGTTCACCGACTTACTGCAGCGGAGTTGTATCTAATATTCAACTCACTGACGACTTCGGACAGGTTTCAAACTAGTCAGATGCCGTGTTGGAAAAGAGCTATAGAATGTCTTCCTTATTAGTACTGTCAACTTTTTCTTTGAATTTGAAATACTGAATGCTTATAAATTTTATTATTAAGTTAATCAAAATTTTCGAAAGAACGTAGCTGTCCTTGAAAAATGTTAGGTATTGTATTATGAGACTATTATCAATTCCCGATGTTTAATTTATTTAGATAATTCAACATTTTCTTCAACAAAGTCGGACATATTAAATTTTGTAATAAATATTCAAACTCGCGTCAAATAAAGATACAAAAAAAAACAAGAAACAATCCTGTAGCAAGTGACAATATCAGGATACACCGAATTTATGCAAAACAAAAGTATATTTTATCAAAATTCAATAGTGTAAATCCGGCTTTAGGAAAACTTCTTCCAAGTTCAACTTGTTACACCAATTTTGTCGAGGGAATTTACTTAGCTGATTTATTTTCGTCGAGACTTTATGAACGGTGAATATATATACAACAATTTTTAGTCCTTTTTGATCACGTCCTTTACGGGGACAAGCCGTTTCTTAACTAATTTCAGTTTACTTTAGAGTTCATTTTTCTAAATATTCTATTTTAAAAAGTCGCTTCAGTGAGTCGAAATATTTATAGATATAGTTCTTATTTTAATTAATTAATAATTATGTATTTATTTATAGCATTTTCTATAACTTTTTTTAGTTAGTTGAGTTTTTATAATATATTTGTTAATTTTTGTATTTCATGAATGATTACTTTTACTTATCAATTATTATTATTATTTTATCAACGGAAGAGGCAAGACTAAGTTTATAAAATCGACCCCTTAACAAATGGTTGTTGACGCAAGATGATATTTTATTTTATCTACTCCTATTAATTTATATATTAATTATTCAACTGCTTTTGAGCAATTAATAGTATCAATAAACAAATAGCGTGAGTTTTTATAGTGAGTTATTATAACTCACGCTGGGCTTCTACATTTCTACAATGATAATTCGGTATGTAAATAGTGTACGCAGTAAATTCTTGGAAATTTTTAAGCCGATAAATACGTTCCATTGGTGTAAAATGGAAAGAATTTTTAACAAGTGGAAAGGAATGAATAATTAAATTATTAAATTGCCAACGCCTGTCAGTAGGCGAAACTGTCAATTATTATCATTGAGGGGACTAATGTCATTTGATATTTTAACAAAATAATTTTGACGTTTTTAAATCAATTTCTAATAATAGTCCTAAAAAGGATATTATAGTCGTAGATAAAGTATAGTATTCAACTTGCGGTAATGGTCATAACTCACTTGATGAATTACAGCACTTCATCTACCTAAGTTATGACCTGCATTACCGCTCGTTAAATTATATGCTATTAATGTGTTCCATATATTTGAAAATTAATTTTATTTAAACTTTTGGTTAAGCATGACATGTACAGTGCCTTTATAGTAAACACAGTGGCGACAATAGCATGTCCAGTTTTCTATTGGTCGCCCGTTTTTGCCCCATAATGGCGGTATTTTGTTTACTTTTACAAGTGTCAACTGTCAAGTGTGTTGTACAAGTTTGTTTGTATATGTATTATACCTTCGTTAATATTCTATTCTTATCGATTTCTATCACAGATTACTACTAATTTATATATTACAGGTAAGCTTAGCACACAAACACAGATATGCATACATAAGTAGGTATATTGTAATTATTGTATCATTGTAAAATAACAGAAAACACTCATAACCTAACCAATCTTATGAGGTATGTTTATCGAAATCTTTGCTGTTTGACATTCATTTAATAAATTTGTATCACAAATTCACATACTTATTTACATTTTAGCTCAGAAAATATGCCAGGTTGTGCTGCAGTTGGATGTACTAATTCAGCAAAATGGGATATCTTATGAAGCGTTTTCCTAAAGATCCTCGGTATAGGAGAGAATGGGCAGTAATTTTTGTAATGAGATATACTCCTACAGACAAGTAAACCGCATAGATATAAATATATACCTATTATAGCATCAGTGCGTAATGTTCTATGCAGTTTAATCACAAGTGACCGTCTGTTAATAGCTTAAACGAGAATAGAAAACTAATACGTAAAACGTAATAAAAAACCTCATATTTTACTTGAAATATAAAAATTGAGATTTGTTACACTATTATTTTGAAATTACAGACCAAAGAGATATAACCTATACGCATAAACTTGGGGATTTATTAGTTGTCAAATGTTTATAGCCATCAAAATTTCACGTAATTTCTGTGTATTCTTAATTTGAAAGTAAATTTTACTACAATTTTTTCACGTACTAATTACTTGTCACGAGTAATAAATCCCCAAATTTATGCTTATAGTCTGATAATCGCCATGTTTAAACTATGTTTATAATTTAACACCTTACCAACTTTGTAAACATTTTAAATTAACATTATCTAATAAATAATAATAATATTCCAGTTTTTTTTAATCTTTTATTTAATTTTTATAATTTTTTAATAGTTTAAGCCAATATTAACTATGAATACTCGTATTTTTTTAATATAGCTACATTGAATAGTTATTTTGCTGTTTGCTGTCTGGTACACTCCATAAACAGGCTAATAAACTGATATTTACCTAACTCTTTAATACAACAGATATTACTAATATTTTTATCGGTTAAAATTATATAACAGTTTCCAAAATTTAGTTATCTTCAGTCGTTTTCATGAAAACGTATATCCCAGGATAAATTTATCACCCATTTTAGTTTGTAGCATTCCGTGATTATCAGTCTCCCACATCATGTATTTTTCAACCTGTAAACAAAAACAAGCATGATCATTTCCTCCAACAAACTGTACAAGAGGAGACACTTACCTGTAATGAAATGTTTACTGCAGACCCTCATTCTTCAGCAGTGATGCTAAAATGTTGGTAATTTGATTTGCTTTATTAATAGCAAATAGTTCTACAACTCTCATAATTAGCAGCATCATAACCCAATTCCATCATTTTGTTTAATATATCTTTTAGACCAAGTATGGGCAAAATGTCCCTATTTTCATAAGAACTATAGAAGGTTTTCCACAATTCATGTTGCACACTCGTTCCATGGAATTTGTGTGGTGGTTGAGGACATCACTCAAGCACTTGGTACATCAGTACAGAATGCATCCTTTAATTTGCATATTCACTAGCAAATAAAATAGCACCATCTTTGGCAGTGATACCGATACATGAAACATCTTAACGGTTTTGCACAATCTGAGAATGTTTTGCCTGAAAATAATGTTTACAAACTAATGTTAATCCTATACCTAACCTGTTAAGTCATACATATTATCTAAATCTACCTGCTTAATTTCACAAGGAAACGTACCTTTCTAATTAAAATGTAGAAATCATTCATTACTTTTGTCCCTGCATTTGTAACAAACCCAGGTTCAAAATATTTGTAAGACTGCAAACTTTTTGTAGCTCTTCATCTGCTCTTTGTTGTAATAATAAAATAACTGTGTTAGTGTTACGTTAAAACTAAAAGGGAAACAATTGTGTATGTGAAACTCCATAGATAGCATTGTTATATATATAAATTGAATATATATTTAACGTAAAGGGGTCCACATCATCTATTAACTTCAGTTTCATTACATATCTGCAAAAATATCTTTTATGAGAAACATGAACACAGCAACATTTTCAAACTTACCTTTCTCCAACATCAGGATTTTCCAATAATATTCTTTTAAAATATTCCAACATAATTTATTGCAATTTTTTATATGGATTTTAGATGTCTAATAATGGCTTTTATTAACATAATTATTTTCACATTATTTTGTTCAAATTAAATTTTGTTGTATCTTTTCTAACCTCTCTGTTGAAAAACTCAAATGTCAAATTCAAATTTGACGATATTGAAGACAAGATTTCGTTAAGAATTAAATTAAAACTTATATGTTTGAAATGCTCACGCCCTCGGGACATATTTCAACTAATAGTTTTTCGAATTTGAACTAATTCCGATAAAAATTAGAGAAATGAGAACCGGATTGCTGAGGGCCTACATTAAGCGGTCCGTAAATGGCTCCGGAAATTGTTTAATTTTAGTCATAAATGAAAACTTCTCATTTATGGGGACCGGTATTTTATATCAAAAACTCATTGTTACGGCTATTTTCTAATACTTTAATCACGAAATGTTTTTATTGCAGTATATTTTAAAATTAAAACTCGGTTTCAGCAACGGGGAAATTGTTCGCGCAAAAAATTTGCCCCATAATGGCGGGTGGGCGGGGCATAGGCTCTATTGTCGCCACTGTGTTTACTATAAAGGCACTGTAATGACATGCTGTAAGTAGCGCCTTCTAGTGATAACATTAAAATTAGAAACAAATTTGAATTTTTCGATAGCGATAAAAAATCCCGATCTCCAAAATGTATGCAAAGATGTAGATTTTTTTAAAAGTTATTTACAAATATCGAAAATAAAATCTTTGACACCCTGTATCTTTGTAACCAACAACTTTTGACGAAGGTAAGTTTGTCTACATCGCATTATTTTGTTGTTAGGAATATACTCTTGCTCTATGTCCTATTAATTTTGAGACACCCTGTACAGTATTGCATTTTTTGGAAAAGGCATGACATCTTTTATTTAGTAGTTCCAAAATACTACACCATTACTTGATTTTCTGTAGACCGTTAGTCTAAAATTGTCCCGAATAACCCGGTATAAATACTCATATACTCTATTTTTAAACTAAGAGGAGTAAATGAAGAAGTCATATATACACAGGGAAAGTAACTATAAAATATAACTATATCATTTTAGCGGTAAATTAAAAAAAAATAGAGAAAATACACAAAAAGCAATACAATTCGTTGCTGAGTTATGAAAACAACTATTTCATGTGCTTTAGGATTAACGAGGACGGTAAATAAACACAAAATAATCAACGAAGTGGCAACGTTAATCTTAGCCAAATATAACTGACATTTTAAATGTTAGTAGCTGACAGTATTGACATTGACAAAAAACATGAATGTATGTGAAGCTGTGTAAAATTGGCGACAAAATAACCAATAACAAGCTAGTGTTTAAGCTCGAGAAATTTAAATCACTCCTCTTAGTTTAAAAATAAAGTACAATGTAAAATACGTACCTACTATAGTCGCGATAAGAATTCAGACAACGTGATACGAACAAATGAATAATTCATTATATTTTCACTTATAATCTCAAAATATTCGAGAATGAGGAAAAATTTCCGGTTATTAAGGCTGAGATTTTGTATACATATTTTTACCGTCTAACAGGACTTCAAGCAAGGACACAGAACTCCAAGAAAATTAAAATAATTGGTTATTATTATATATTAACGTATTCACAAGCTCTATCGAATTGAACTAAGAGCACCTTTTACGTAAAAACTCTAAAATTTTATAATTTATGAATAAAATCGCAATAACCTAAAGAGTAAAAGAAATAGGATCTTTTAACCCTTACCACCCTCGTATGTGACGCCACTGAATAAAATTTTAAAATTTCGAATTTAGTATCTTATTTAGCATCAAAAGTTTATACAGTACACCAATTTTCAAAATTTAATTGTAAAGGATTTTAAAGTTATAGAGAAAAAATCGTCTATAAGGTGTCATATTCAAAGAGTCGTAGCTCCCTTAGGAAGCATTTTCGGACCCATGTTAATAGGAACTTTTTGTCTTATTTTTATGCAAGGATTATGCTCCTGAAAGGATGCAGCTTACTTTTGAATCACCCTGTATATCAACGTATTCACAAAGGTTCCCGCTAGTGCGTAAGATAATTTTCATTGCTCATAAAATCACAAGAATAATTAAAATAAATGTTAAAATACCTCAATTTTAGCGACACAGTTACTACGCCAATATGTCGCAATTATGGCAAAATTACCACAGCCACAGCCACCAAATTACTTCACTCACTAGCCAGGACATATAGAACAACTTGTGTTTCACTTTCAGACTAATATTTATTGCTAATTTTACATTTTGTGTTCTCGAGTAAAATCATAACATATAATCATGGCTTTCATTTTTATGTACGTTAAAATGCACTATAAACTTCAGGGAACCTTGTGGCTCGAGCCTATACGGTTTGTATAGTCATAGGCCTTATTGATTCGCCGTTTCGCTCACTCAGGCTGTGCAATTTCTTTTCTACAAAATCCCCGCCTTAATTCAAGCACGTGGGGGATTCAGTAAGAAAATTTCATACCAAAAAATGAATCAATAAATTTTATTTGACAATAAGATTATATGCCATGTGTCATTATTTATTTTAATTTTTTATATTTTGACATAAATATTTCCACTTATTAATATAGTTCAGGGTACGCTGCGAGGGATGAATATTTCGGGTAATATTTTGGGTGTCCATGGAAATTACATGAAAAACGGCTCTAGGATTGGCTTAAAAATATAGTGTGAAATTTTCATCAAAATATTTAAGAAACTGCAACTGAGAATAAATAAAATTATATACTACATTAATTGTTTGCACTATACAGGGCGATATCACTACTTATCTTTAAAAAATGGGAATAGATGCGCAATGAAAAATGCAGTCAATATCGTAAAACCAAAATTTGTAACATCTTTATAGTTTCCGAGTAAAAAATTATTGAAATTATAGTATTTCCAACCTTTACATCGCTAAGCTACAGTGCCTTCATAAATGATTACAAGCCACGTGATCAGGGTCGAGATTCTCAAATCAATCACAGAGCAATTCATATGCGAATATCCTTTTCCTCACTACGGCAAGTGAGAGAGACAAGAAATCTATTTGCCTACGAGTTATTCTTCGAGAATCACAGTCCTGGTCATGTGGCTTGTAATCATTTATGAAAGCACTGTACTATAATATATAGCCAGACGATTCCGAATTTTAAAAGTGTGTCAAACATGGCTTACGTGTATAGCAACTCAGAGTTGATAGATATCGTTTTAATTTTTGATGTGAAAATGCTTTAGCAGGACTATTTCCCAGTAAACATATGCCAAATGCAGCTACTTTTACCGCGGTGTTTAGTGAGTTCAAATGTAGTACAACGCGAGTATGACACGGGAAATTTGAAATCGAATCGCGGAAGAGATGGAGGTCTAGGGCGCCCACGGCGTATTGCAGCAGTGTGGCGTATATACACGAAGCTCACTTATTTCCGTATCATGTACAGTGTGTCCAAGCATTAATATCTAAGGGTTGGACACGGAAAACCGGTACCATGACCACCACGATCTCCTGATTTTTAAATCATTTGGCCTTTTTTGTGAGGATATTTAAAAAATTAAGTGTAGGGGAGACCGGGTACAAAAGTAACACGGGTTGGTTGTAACAGTAAGCCTATTGCCTTTCTCAAGAGGTTTGTCTATGATATTGTATCATCATAGAGTCGGCACTGAAATCTACATTAACTTATTTGAACAACAATATCCGTAGTGTGTTTTAGTTCGAGTTAAGACCTGCACGGTGCAAAATGATACGCAAAGTAAGTTTTCATTCATTATCTTAATCTATCATATCATATATCGGTCAGTGGTCGCGCGGTTTAAGGCGTTAGTACTTGAATCGAGGTGACTAGACGGAGTTGGTTCGAGCCCAGCTGCCGGTAGACCGTATATAAGCTATATTCGTGGAGAAGATTGGCACCCTCTCTGCGGGTATGGTAGGGTGGAATAATGTTAGCTTGGGTCAATGTGAGAGATTGATGCCGGTTGATATTTGACTACCCCCATATTTAATGAGGTTTTCCTCATTCCTGCACTGAATAGTGGTTAGGGCCTACCCACGTAAGTCGTTCCTGGGCGCAAATGCGGCCTGCTTAATAATAATATGCCGCTCCCTCTCCCGCACAAGTCTCCGACTTCTGGGCTAATCCCTGGGATTAGAATGAGGGGTAGAGATATTATTATTATTATTATCATAATCCTAGAACTGAACGTTATTTTGAATTATTTTATTGACTTGTTCAGTTAATATCAATATTGGCTATAACCTAAGCATGATATTTTAATTAAAAATTTTCAGTAAAAAAGTTTTAAGCAAGTATCCTGTCAATTGCGTAAAAAATGCGTAATGGGACGATTGTAACAATGCCATAGGGGGACGATTGTAACATGTTACAACCGTCCCTCATATTTAATACCTATGGTCGTATTTGTCATATTTAAAATGATAATTCTGTAGATATCCAGATAATTACTTCAGTATTTGTTATACTGTGTTCATTCTCTTTATTTAGGATGTCTAACAAAAAACAACGAATAACAGATCGTGGGAAAGATTGTTATGGATTCGGAAAAACTTCCCGCTATCTATCTATCCCAAATATGGAATATGGACGAGTCTGGCGACAAACAACCGTGCAAAAGCCAGATAGGGATAGGATTCTTTGTTACTACCAAAAAAAAATTTATTATTATTTTATATTTTTGTTTCATTATTTTATTTTATTATTTATTTACTTTTTTCAAATAAAAAAAATATATTATGTACCTGCACTACAACTTACTTTTATATAGGTATAATCAATAAACAAATACCTTGTAAATGCTAACTTTCTATACCTAGTTATTACCTATTATTCATATGTTACAAACGTCTCCATGTTTTGTTACTTTTGACCCATACCATTGGGTAGGTTGTAATGACGTACACTCTCTACTTGTTTATTAATTGTACATCAATATGAACTTTAATTACTTCAATATTATTTTTCTTCTATCTATAAAGTGCCAAGGAAACGACTTATAGTAAGTAAACTTACATAACTTTTGTAAAAAAAATTTATCCGGCTTTACAAAAATATGTTACTTTCGTACCTGGTCTACCCTATCTCTTACTCAAACACATCAGAGCTGCTGCGAATAACTAACTAGTTCAAAACGGACAAAAAGCAGAAAACGCTTGAGTTAGTTTGTAGAAACTGAGTAAGATGGACACAAAATTTTGTTGTTGTAACATTAGGTATGTCAAACTACATTATTAATTAAAACCTCAAACTAATGGATTGTTTCTTTACAAAATTGTATTTGTAAGAGTCTTCTGTACATACTAATTTTTTTTTGATACGTTCTGAATCACTAAATTACAAAAAATGTTTGTTTTTAATGCGACAAGCTATTCCGTAACATTAGCCGTGACGTAAGTCGTCTGGGTTCTTACCGCAACTATATTAACTTAGTACTCATCTTATACTGAGTGATATATTTTAGTAAAGTGTATTGCTTCGAAGCGAATAACCAGAAGTTTATTTTCTTAATTAAGTAAGTAAGTTTGAAATGGAAATTAGGCCTATTTATTACAGTTTAATCATGACATAACTTTCCCTAAGACTTAATAATAGGACAAAAACCGTGCCAGTCTTAGTTCCATCTATTATTTGCTCGGATGGCTGCAAACTGCGTCGCTCATCCACGACTCCCCTACGAGCTTTTCGACATCGCAGTCGGCGGTATACAAATAGCGATCTTTAGGCCTAAGCCCTCTTATATAATCTCGGCTTACTGCAAAGGGAGCCGATCTGAAGGGCAAAAAGAACGGCGCGGCCCAGATAATGACAATTGCGGGGTGGCAGAAGACTCGGATCCGTCCCTCCCCAAAAAGTAAATCACCGTTCAGACTTTTATCGGGTAAATGTTTATTAGCTTTACGCAGACAGACTGCGGCAGATCTACGCGTACTATATATGACTCGTTCATGATTGGAAACGGATTGTTTTACAGGAGTGAGCAAATAATCATCTGTAGTGACCCTTTTCAATTTTCATTTCGGCATTTCAGTTATTTATCAAACACCGATATAAAAACAGAATATCGGGAAACGAGTACTCTGCAAGCTAATGTTCCGGCCAGCATTGAAATACACCTGAAAAAGTAATTCACCAGCGGCACACCAGACATATTGTTAGAGTTTTATGTTTCTTCCATTTTCTATTTAGATTAAGCACACAGCATTATACCTACAACATATTTATTGCAGATATAAAAGTCATATAATTTTTATCTTATTATTTTTGACAGTAAACAATTTTACAATAATCTCTTGTTCTTTATGACATGAAAAATGAATTATGCTTATAAAACTAGGTCTATAACATCCTCCTTTAATCCAGACTTCTTGTCTTACACACGCAAAAATAAGACTAAATATATCTAGAGCTGGTTATACAATGATAAATATTCTAGAATTCTGTTGAATTCTAGGACCACCAAAACCTTCGTCATGATGTCTGATATCATTTCTTTAGTACACATATATTCCAAAATATTTTTTTGATTCCAAAACAGCATTTCTTATGAAAGTGTGCTTAACATCAGCATGCTTCCACTTATCATTTTATTGTTTGGTATTTTATGTGCAGACTGATTATTATCAATATACAGTGTGTCCCATAATTAACCTAACCCTAACCCTAAACAGGCCGATTCTATGAACAAAAATAAGTAAAAAAGTTCATATAAACATGGGTCCGGAAATGCTTCCTAAGGGCACAGGGACCCATTGAAGAGGGAGGAATGGAAATCATTTTTTTGCAATATCTTTTTGAAATTTTGCACATATCCATAATTTACCATTATGAATAACTTTTTCAAGTAACATTTTGCTATATTTTCAGCAGAAAAGGCACTTTACCTAAAACCAAAACAGTCTTTACTCGGTGCACTGAGCATTTCAAATAGTATTATTTCAAAAATGGTTACTCCTACCGACTTCAGCAAAGTATACCTTTTTCAAATAAAACAGGTAGGAGAATCGATTGTTTCGATAGTCAGATGGATACACTAAGCTGCAAATAAGTTTCACACGCAAAATGGACCCCAATGGACCTTGTGGAAATAAATGGATTAGTCCATCAAATTGCTCATCAAAATTTAGCTGTGTATACCAAATTTAATTCATTTATCACAACGCGATTGAGAGATATTGCAAAAAAAGGATTTCCATTCCCCCCTCTTCAATGGGTCCCTGTGCAGCATTCAGCATGCAGCATTGAAGCATTTCCGGACCCATATGCATATGAACTTTTCTACTTAGTTTTGATCATAGAATCGAACTGTTCAGGGTTGGCAGCTAATTATGAGAAACAAAGTCAATGTAGCTTTATTGTTGTTTCCAAAAATAAACATGTCATCGACATACAAATCTGTTATTAATAAACATGTTTTTCCTGAAATTACATGGAGACACGGCTCATGTTTTGATTATTTAAAGCCAAAGTTAATCAAAGCCTTATCTATTTCATAATACCAAACATTTGCAGCATGTTTTAAGCTATATACATTGGGATGGAAAGAGACTGGCAAATATTGAACTTATGGGACCTTTTTACGACAAAAACATTGTACTTTCAGTTGAATTAAAAGTAATTGCATTCGTTAACTTCTTGGATTTAATTGATTTTATGTAAAAATATATTATTTATGGTAAAATTTAGTATCATTTCTAATTTTTTGTTCATATACTAAATAATTTACTAATTTACTATGTATACCTTGTATCGAATTGTAGATTACCCCTTATCACATGTGAAATTTGATCACTTACAAATACAATGGTAAAGATAAAGAAATGCAGAAATCAATTTTCGAACAAAATATTTATTTCTACATGCATGAATTTTTTACCAAATAATTCACTGAAAAATATGTTGAAGAAGTGTTTATATTGAAGGAAAACTTTCCACTGTTCCTATATTTGGGCCCTAACGATGCTTTTAAGTATACAAAGGGAAAGGGTGACTCCAAAATTAGCACTTTCAGACATGCAAGCATTAATCCTCGTCCAAATTGTAAACGATGTGACGTTTTGATAGCATCGTGGCTATATTGTTAATTAATAATTCCACGATTATGCGGCAATAATGGTATAACAGGTACAGTTTATACTTCAGGTTATAAATAGATTCAACTCTATGTATCTCAGCAGAGATATTAATAAAATTTGGACTAATTAACTCTGACTAACTCTAACTGACTAATATAGTTCGTTTGTTTCTGAGGTAATAGTTTCCTCTAGAAATAAATTTGAATTCGCCCCCAAAAGATCCCGATTTTCAAAATGTATGCAAATATTTGAATTTTTTAAAAATTATTTACAAATATCGAAAATAAAAATTTACCTTTGATACCCTGTAGATCGATAAGAAGTATCATTTGGATAAAGGATATTTGACTTAATCGCTCTATTTTGAAGTCAGTAAGCACTATCCCATTATTAATAAATCACATTGTAGATATTTTTAAAAATCCGGAATATATTTGAAAGCTAGCGACCTCCAGAGGATGAGAGCTAATAAGCTCAAAACCGGTATATGTCCGATGGGCTGTTGACGAGTAACTTTACGAGTAACTGACTAGGTTTTTAAAGTGAAATTCAATGCTGGTCGGGGCATTAGCCCGCAGAGTAGTTGTTTCTTTGAATTCCGTATTTGCACTATTAATAATTAAGTGTTGTTTGTGAATTTAGATGCGATTAAAAAAAAACAACTGAAATTTGACATTGCTATTTGTTAATTTGTGTTTGCAAAAAATATATCTGAAATATCTAAAGGGCAAGACGTATTATCATGGGTTTACAATATTTAGACATTTTTATATCGCAGAAACACCAATTTATGTTTCCAAGGAATTTGAGTGCGCTGAATCCGGTTCTGATCTCAAAATTGCTCGGTCACGACAGGTTTTCAAGATATTCTAACTTAAAAGAGCAACAAACGCTCGTTTTCGTCATATTTTGAACTTATTTTAAGCCAATAGATAAAAATTCGTCACAATAATAAAAATTGCATTTTAAAGTACCAGTTTCCCCTCTAACATTTAGTTGAGTGTGCTCAATCCTTTTTCCTCTTCAAGATATCGTACATTGACATTTACTAGTTCAAACCCATAAATTACATCCTCCGTTCCCCCATACTCCCCTATCTTCCGTAAACCCTCACAGTCGGATTCGAAGCCGGAGCTGTCGATAACAGTAATATGCATATATATCTGATATGCCTTATCCATGGAAAACAGCCAATTTGGATATTTTCCAATATATCAATGAAATGCAAAAGTAATAAATTTCAATGAATGATATCTCGAAGAGGAAAGAAGATATTCTAGCAAACTAGTTTGATTTTGAAGAAGAAGACTAGTACTTTAAGATGCATAGTTTCTGGCCGTAATTCTTCATCATTAAAGTGACCTCTAATACCTCTGAGAAATGTTGGGAAATCTCGGAGCTGGAGATACTGGTGACCAAAAAAAGTCGATTGAGCTAAATATGCCTTATCCGAATGTTGCTGGTTTCAAAAATACAGGGCGTTCAATGCTAGAATTTTATTTTGAAATATCTCAATAACTTTGAAACCTGTCGGAGTATTAAAAAAAAATGGCACAATTATGTTTTTTGGCACGGCAAATAATAATTTTTAACTAATTTTGACGTCACTAGTAGAGGGCGCCACTTATGGCACAGCATGTTTCTTTTAAATGGCAGAACTTTTTTGCTCTTTAGTGTATCCATCTGTCTATTGAAACAATCGATTCTCCTACCTGTTATATCTGACAAAGGTATACCTTGTTGAAGTCGTTAGGAGTAACTATTTTTGAAATAATCGTATTTGAAATATTCAGTGCAGCGATTGAAAACTGTTATCGTTTCAGCTAAAGTGCCTTTCTACTGAAAATACAGCAAAATGTTACTTGAAAAAGTTGTTCAGAACGGTAAATTATGGAGACGTGCAAAATTTCAAAAACATCGGCCTGCTTTGTTTCAAAATTAAACCTCGCCGATCTTCTCGAAAATTTTGTACTTCCTCATAATTTGCCGTTCTGAAGAACTTTTTCAATTAACATTTTGCTGTATTTTCAGTAGAAAATGCACTTTACCTGAAACGATATCAGTTTTCAATCGATGCACTGAATATTTCAAATAGGATTATTTCGAAAACTGTTACTCATAACGACTTCAACAAGGTATACCTTTTTCAGATACAACAGGTAGGAGAATCGATTGTTTCTGTAGTCAGATAGATACACTAAGCTGCAAAAAAGTTCTGCCATTTAATAAAATGTGATGTGCCATAAGTGGCGCCCTCTACTAGTGACGTCAAAATTAGTTAAAAATTCTTATTTGCCGTGCCAAAAACATAATTGTGCCAATTTTTTTTAATACCTACTCCGACAGGTTTTAAAGTTATTGAGATATTTCAAAATAAAATTCTAGCATTGAACCAGCAACATTCGGATATGGCATTTTTAGCTCAATCGACTTTTTTTAGTCACCAGTATTTCCAGCTCCGAGATTTTCCAACCTTTCACAGACACTCTGTATAGTAAAAAACAAGCCATTTTGAACTTTTATATTAGAATATCTTGAAAACCTGACATAATGGAGCCATTCTGAGGTTGGATTCGAATCCAGCGCACTAAAATCCTGTAAACATGATTTAGTGCTGGCGCGATGAAATTATGTAAACCTATGTTATCCATCATTTTGCAGTACATTTAAGTCACGATGACTTCCCACTAAACTACTTTCAGTGAGTGCAACAGATTGATGGGCTATTAAATGAAATCTCTTGATATAGAGACCTACCCAGCTGAATAACAGCTGCATTTGTAAATGTGCATAAATGACTAAAGGAAAATATATTGCTACTCTGATGCCGCCTTATAATAGAAAACGAAATCGATATTATAAACTTTGTTCAATAATTTTAAAGAATTACAAATAATATATATATTTTTTTTGTTTCAGGGATTCATCAAAATATATAAACAGTTTTTTCCACAAGGAGATCCTTCCAAATTCGCCACACTAGTTTTTAGGGTATTCGACGAAAATAACGTAAGTAAAATTTAATTTATATCCGAAAAAAATAAATTGCTAATACCTAAATTTATATTATTGAAACTTAAAATAAGTACTACATTACTTTTATTATTAATTAATATTAAGATAACTAATTGATTGTCTTAACATGGTAATGACGTGAAGAAGTAAAAAAAACAAAATCCATACAATGATTACTATACAGAGTGTTCAGAATATGAGTTCCGTAATTTTAAGGGTCTATATATCTGACTAAGGTCGGTATTCATAGTCAGCACTTCACTTAAGTGTGACTTTTCATTTAAGGTATATTAAAATAAGATACCCTTCAATATTTTGTTTCATAATCTAACTAATGTAACCTTATTAAAGTATGGTATGAAACTATTAATAAATTATTACTCTGCATCTTTACCTTGTAAATTGCAAAGCTAACTGAACATTCAATCTTAAGTGTGATCTATGAATTCCACCCTAAAAGCAACAAGACATTCTTAAGAGAGAAGTGTCCCAAGCTAATAGTTTTTGTTAAAGTGCAATAAAAAAATACATATACAAATAAATAAAAATGCAGGATTAAAAAATTATGTTACGAAATTGCAAACTAAGGTACAATTAAGCCGAAACAGAAGCACTATTAACATAAATTGTTTGTAATTTGCTAATTACGTCAATCTTAATGATGTATACAAAGTGTTCTGGATGATAACCGATACAGAGCAGATGCATGTGAAATTTAACAAAATTTACCTATACAGAATCGGAAATTGCGGATCTTTACAGAGAAAGTAGAAATTGCCGCTTCATCCCAGGGAAGGTACGAAGTATAAGCGGCGCTAAGTATAGCTATTTAGTAGTATAATAGAAAACTAAATTTTATTTGTATATCTGCCCTATTCTTCTCAAAGTCCTTTTATTGCATTTAAAATGCTGACGTGTATTAATTTATTTGAAAAGAGTAACGAATAAAACACGGCGTGATTAAGATCTTTAAATTTTGAATGTCCATTTAGCGCGTCTACAATCTCCGATAACGGCCGATGGTAGGCGAGAGCTAACGAGAGCCGCACAATAAAAACAGTATCCTCACAGATTACAGAGCTCAATCCGGTCACCTGATGCTAGTGTTGCCAGGTCTCATGCTGTAAGTACCTACTTACAATGCAATATTATGATAAAATGGCATAACACAATGCTTTTTAATGAAATAAAAATGGCATTACAAAAGTAATTCAAAATTAAGCTGTGTCAAGAGATGTTTTTTTGATAAATTAAGCCATCTCATGCTTTTTTCTCCAAACCTCATGCTATTTTGAAATTATTCTCATGCACTGAATTTTTCCCACCTGGCAATACTACCTTATGCGAACAGTTTAAGCACGCTGTGGTGGAAGTATGCGTGTAGCATGACACAAATACACGCAAGCGGCAAATCACAATTCACCATCAAGATCCTCACTTTCCAAATGTGTATACAAAATTGCACACAGGCGGAGATACAAGCCGTCAAAGTGGTGCCAAATGTTTAGGAAAAAAATAATATCTCTGAATTACTTTAACTTGAAATAACTAAATTTGACACATGATTTAGATCTTATTTGCCCAAGAGTTCAAGTAAATTGAAACACTACAAGGCGTTCATTGGGGGTGAGTCACCTCTAAAACTATACCAAACTTATTTTTCGTTGCTCGAATTTAAAAAAATGATAACATCTATCTAGCAGTTATTGTATAGGGGTTTACATCGGTATATTCGTGAAAATTGTGAACATTTGTAGTTCCTCTTCGAGTGAAACAAGCCTCATCAGTGACAAGAATTTTGTTGTGAAAATTAATATTCTGATGCAAGGTAAACTCGCAAAAAATAACTCGTCGATCCAAATCTTGAGGCAATGGCTCTTACAGCCAGTTTCACAAAAAGAAAATAAATGGCCCTTTATACAAAGTGTACTTTACGTTAAAGCTGGCTATAAAGATCGTTTAAAATGCGGTCCGTTCCATAAAGTAGTTAAAAGTAAACTTTGGGTAAAGTACACTTTATCAATATATTATAGTGTTGGTAATGCAGAAAGCCAATTGTAGAAATTAAAAGTACCAAAATATGGGGATATTTTAAGCGGGAAAGTCATGAATTTACTGTCAACTTTCAAAATAAAATAAACGTAACCTGATTTATTTGCGTCCTTGCCTAACGGTAGAAGCAGATTTTATTTATTTCGATATGGATATGGAACCTAAACTGGAAAAAAAAGGAAAAGCTGTGTGTTTAGTGTGGAAGATCAGATTAAATTGTTAGAGTTGATAGAAAAGGGTATTATCGGGTAATCGTTTGATCTTGTGAAGATTCGGGCCACCGAGCGACGATGTCTATTATTTTTAGGTCTACATCAGAAACTGTTTGAGTTTGTACATTAAGAGCAAAAAAACCTTTTCGATAGGGAAAGCATCTTGTCCACTGTTAATTTTGATAACCGGAATCGTTGAAAAAACTTCAAATCGTCATATTTTGTTAAACAATGCTGCCTTACTCTGTAAATTTTAGGTCTTCTTAAATAAATTATCACTTCATCTTCTGAGGATGAGCTTGAACTCGTATCATATAGTATGTAATTATTCATTATTTATCAAGAAAACGTTAATAATTACAGCAAAAGAAGAAGATTATCCACAAATTTATATAGGTTATGTTGTGCTCTTGAAGTCTCCTTTAACCTCATAAAGATCCGAAATCCCGCCTTTATTATAAAGTACACTTTATCGCCACTTTAACTTTAAAATGTCTTTATGGAACTGATTTTATTGGTAAAGCTCCCTTTTAATATTAAAGGAAGCTTTACTTCTTGATTATGGAACTGGCTGTTACACTTTTTGAATGTGATATGAATGTAGTAGATCACGTTTAAGAATTCGGTGTACAGAAGTTCTTGGTAATCCATTTTCTCGAGATAATCGTTTAGTACTTATTTCCGGTTCATCTTTATCAACAAACACTAGCAGAAATAAAATAGTTTTGATACTCTCAAATTTTAGAGGCAAAGCATACTACTGAGTTTTTGATTTCTCCTAATAAACACTATTAAAATCCTGTTTTAATGCATTTTTTCTTGAAAATCTTAAAAGTGTTTTAAAATTTAACAAAAGCAAAAAGTGTTTTAAATTAAATATAATATTAGTACACTTTTAAATTGGATCGATGGAAAAAAGTTTGATATAATTTTAGGGGTGACTCACCCTCAATGAATACCTCGTAGGGTTTCAGTTGGTGCTTGAACTCATAGTCAAAGAACCTATACCAAATGTACTATTTGCTTATTCCAGGTTATTCAGATATTAACTTTTTTCCAACTATTTGGCCCCACTTTGAAGGCCTGTAACTCCGCCCATGTGCAACTTTGTATATAGATATATTTGGTTAAATTGTAATATTTTGATCTCACTACATGCATCTGCTCTTTTCATTTAGTTATAGATACAATTTTGAATGCTATTAAAGTAACATCTGTGCAAACACTTTCCATCCATATCCGTTAAAATGTGTTTTCTTTCTTCTAATACCGCATTTACTTCCAATTGTACATGCGACTATTCGCCGATGTCTCTCGCATCTTCCAATTTAAATGGAAATTGTTTTATTGTCGATGTAAAAAAGGAGACGACTTCATCCAATAAATTTAGCTTAACAGGATTCGAGTTGTTCGAAGAGTGAAACGTTTTTCGTTAAAGCAACACAACTTGAATTTAACTTTTGCTGAAGCTGAGGTTTTTGTAAATGCTTTAGATTTTTTGTATGCTGCAAGCTTAAAAGACATTTAATAAAAACATAGGTAAATTTTTGTTTACTGCATAAAGGACTTAGAGGGATAAATATATGTATGTGCTGTTCTCTCGAAATTTATTTCAAATTTTCTGTAGAAGTCAGCAATAATGTAAGCTCAAATTTCCCAGAAGGTTATGTCTCAAAAAGATTTTTTATGGGAGCTTTGGGGGTTTCTTGAAGAATTTTTTTTCCTAGAACTGCTTGTCTGATTTTGATGCTCAAAAAATATGCCATGAGAATTGATAGAGCAACACTGCAAAAAAAATTCTGAACGGTTTTTCACAAACTGGTTAAAAAAATGTCAAAAAAATTTGGAATGTTTTTTTTATGGAATATACTATTACTAATGCCATCATGTTTATTTATTTTATTTATTTAGAATACACTACCCAGACAGAAGTTCCAATTATAAGGTAGGAAAACAAAAACATAAATATAAAACAAACTAAAACATGCAAATCAACAGAATATGAAAAATATTTTGTAAGCAAAAAACAGTATAAACATTAAATAAGTTGCAAGATAACACTCCTTAATTTTCTTATATTAATACAGTAAATATCAAATTCATTCTGAGCAGCAATATAATTAAGACACATTTTATGTACAGGAGAAAAGCTCAACAGATTAGACTGATATCGTAATTAAAATGTATCAATAGATCGACTATGGAAAAATCTAATATGAAAATGTATGTGACTTAATAAGAAAGGGCAATAAATTTGGTTGTTGATTAATTTGAATAAAGAAACGATTGAAAAATACTTACGGCGGGCTTCCAAATCATTGATGCAGAAACGGTTTTGTAAATTATACCAAAGTTTACTGAATAAATATAAGTTATACCACTCTCTGTCGGTACTTTGATGTTTTGAGATCTAAGCCGTACCGCCGCACGTAAATACTGTCGCAAAAAATGGCCAAGTACGAGGGACTTAAAAAAGTAGTTTCTTTCCGATTGGAAAGTATCATATACGAGGAATATTCCAAAAGTGTGATGTAAGGCTGCTTATTGTATAAATAAAATATTTGTATTGTAATATAAATATTATAAAACGATTATAGGTAAATGTATACAGGTTTGTTAGTTAATCTGGGTAGTCGTATATTATTCACTTGTAAATTCTAAAATTAAATATATACGTACCTACTCTACTATATAAAAAATAATGTAGCTATGAGGAAATTTTGCAATGTTTATATAAATATTTAAAAAAACAATATATATTATTTTAAAACTGAAATAGGAAATAATATAATCTATATTGTTTATAAGTTACAAATGCTGCGGTATAGGTTTTTTTACTTGCTCTTTTAATGCAGCTTTTCTTTATGCGTTTATGACGTGTTTTATATTCTTGTTTTGTAATTTAATAAACTACGTATTCTTTTCAGTAAAAAAATACTCAACTGAAAACCCAATGTATAAGTATGTCCAGATCATTTTTTAGTATTTAATATTATTTTAGTGATTTGGGTATTTCTATACATATATTAATTAATTTGAAACAAATTATTTTAATTTATTTAAATATGTTACTGTGCATGCCATTTTTATTATATACTGTTTGTGCACAGGTATCACTTAGTTGGCACCAACATAGTTTTGGTATTGTCAGAAACTCTGCTTGAACCAAACATGCTTGAGTGTAAAATTTACATGACACAATTAAGTACCTACTTACATAATTATTGCATATTACACTTTTTTTTAAATAAATACGAGTACAAAGAAGTTACTTGTTAGTTTATACAAAAACAATGTTTGATGTTTAATTTGAACAATGTTTGCTTCAAATTCTATTTTTTATAGCGTTGATCAGGACACTATTTCAAATGAAGATTCTAATTTTTATCGGCTTACCGCGTAAAATTTTATATAGTGACCTATTTACATTAGTTGATGAATTATAAAATACATACCTTGCTTTATCTTTTGGACAATGGAAAAGGACAATTATTCACAATACAATAGATCACGGGCATTTTAGAAGAAAAATTAGATAAAATGAACACTAACAAATATTCAAGATTTTTTTGTCTCACACTATATCGATCGCACTCAACACGTTACAGTTCTAGTGTCGGCCACCGTGTAGGATCCTGGGTACCGAATGGTCCCCAAGACGGGTGAGGAGAGCGGAATTGGTAAAGCGGGGCGTGTTAGAGAGTGAAATAACTTATATATTTATTCTGTAAACTTTGATTATACTGAGGTATACGTCTTACTGGATAAACACCATCGTTTTTTCACCGTAAGTACTTACAAAAACACCTCTGAATTTTCTCCAATTTAAATTTGTGAATTTCATAACCTGAATCCCTAACTGCAGAAGCATATTCTAGCTTTAACCTAACAAAATCATTAAAAAGTAATACTGAAGTCCTCAGTCGCGGCGAAGCTTTTGCAGAGTCACCACTGAAGATGCCGACAGTGAAGAGCGGCGAAACGTTTGGAAGCATGGGATGCGACCAGTTACAGCGGCGGCTACGGAACGCCTCGGAGGACCACCAGTATCCGAGAAGCGGTTCCGACCGTAGCAGTCGTAATACCAACAGTAGGAACCGAAATCAATATATGGACAGGCCCAGAGACACCGATAGCGGGTCTGTCCCCACAGAGCCTAGCCCGAGAACAACCAGGGCAGGTAAAAGTATCCCAGCTAATGCTAGGGATGTGCATTTTAACTCTGTTTCTGGCAGCTACCAGTTACCGAGGTCACGGCATAACAACCCGGAAAATCACCATGTATCAATACTGAAGTATTATTATATGTGCACTCTTTCAAGTTTATAATAATAAACCCCTTTCTGTAAGCACCAGCTGCAATATCAGAAACGAAACTAAACTCAACTAGCAATCAAAGTTACGCCGAGACCTTTAACCTGATTATATTTGTTCAGAATTACATCATTTAATTTGTAATCGAATTGGATAACGTTATTTTCCTAGAAAATGAAACAATTACATTTACTAACATTCAGAGCTAGCCTCATCTACATATATGTATTATGTTAAGTCCAATAGACTTTGAAAAGTAAGTAGTCAAGCATATACCAATCTAAGCCAATATTTTACTAGAGTTACAACGCGCATGCATTGCAGATGAAATATATTAACATTCTATACGTAATACATGACCATGAAGGCTAATAAATTATGATAACCGTAGTAAAAACTAGCATATATTGCATGAATATTTCAAAACAAATCTTACATTAGTTATTAGTAAACTAAAACACGGAATGCAGCCATGCACTTTTACCTAAACGAACGATTATAAATGCGTGATTATAGAAACTTTTATTACATTGAGACACGCTTTGTACCACTTATAAAAATGTGTACTGTCTCACATGGTAGCCATAAAAAAGTTGACGGTTATGGATTCAGACCACTAGATAATAGATTATATTCTGCTCATAAACTACAAGAGGACCGTGGAACCCTTCGGGAATTGTCAGATTCGCTTGGCGGCACTATTGGGTTCTCCAACAGTAATCTGTTCGGCTCGAGTAAGTCAGTGATGTGTTGTCCTTGTGGGATTCTATCTTTCACGTTAAGATCTCAGTAGTTATGCATTCAAGTTATTGGTGTACTCTGACGTCAATCTAATAAGTAGTTTTTGAAATATATATAAACTCAAATAGCTCAAATAGTTACATCTATAAATGAGGAAACAACTACTCCGCGGGCTAATGCCCCGACCGGCATTGAATTATACCTGCAGTATCTGTGTGAAACAGCCAATAACCCATATCGGCCACTCCACCAGACATAGACCGGTTTCGGGCTTGTTAGCCCTCATCAGTATGCCATAGGTGAGATGACCGACAATTGAACTAGCTGTTCCTTCATATGTAGTTTCACATATAAATCGAGTGCAGGTGAGATGTTACTGGTCTGCTACTTCCTGCTCGGCCTAAGACTTGCAGAAAGCGACTTACAATATCGTAGGTTACATCCAGTTACAGACCGGTTACATCTCAGCTCAAATAGTTATCATAATGTTTTACAGAAATTTGTGAGTTTCGAAAATATGCATTAGGAATTCTGATAGAATGTTGATATTGAAACGGGTTTGTTTGTTAGGTTTTCGTTAATATTATTGTGTCAGTAATTTATGAAAAATGTCAGAATCTTCTGCTTACAATGATAATATGGAAGAAGATATAGAAGGATCATCAAAAACCGCGTTCATTCATTACTGCCGACAAAATGCCGAGATAAATATGAAAAAACGCAGAGTATATCCGAGTTCTACGCTGTGGAGGCTTTACTCGATGATAAGGACAACATTGTCAGTGAAAACGAATATTGACATAAAGAAATTTTCAGGTTTAATTGCTTTTCTTAAACGTAAACCGGTAAGTCCTGCAAGTCTAGTGTTTTAAGAAAAACAGAAATTGAGAAATTTTTGAAAGAAGCAGATGATAAATCCTGCTTGATGATGAGGTTAAAGTGTATTTTTCACACTTCTCTCCAAATTTTATAATTGTTACTTATTTTAGATAAGTGTTGATTATTGATATCAGAGGAGTATGCCGTCGTGCAGAACTAACATTTCTTAAGCTTGAACATACAAAAGACATGGGAGCATATAATTGATAGCGATTCTCAACACAAAGACGAGCGTGAGAAGAGAATTTCCTATTTCTAACGGGAACATCGAAGGAGTCAATCTTGTCGAAACGTTTGAAAATATTCCTCTCTTCCTCCGTCACCAATTGAGCATTCAATGTTCTTCCTAGGATATAGAAATGGAAAATGTACAATACAATGCGCTGGCTATAGAGGGTTTTCCTAAAAAAACTGCAGAATTTGTTAAATTGCTGAATGCCTGGAATTATACCGGCCACTGTTTCCGGAGAACATCTGCTACGATACTGGCTGATGTGGCCATCACCATTCTTAAAAGGCATGGTGGATGAAAAGCAACGAACGTGGCAGAATGATATATAGAGGATTCCGTTCCGTTCAACTTCAAGTAGCCTCAAATATGGGGTCAAAGAGAGATCAATATAAATACAAACTCGGCGTCTACATCAAATACATGGCAAAGCTTTCCATAACCAATTGTAAAAAAGTTACAGTCAAAATTTATAAAGATAAGAATTGATTTAAGTTGACAGTAAATTAATAGTTCAAGAATTATTAAATTATGAGGGATCCTTTAACCTGCCTTTGTTGTTCTTGGGCAAGCCTATGTGGAAGTATACTCGCTATCGATGTCTTTGGGCCCGTTCATATATTGATTTTGGTACTGTTGTTGGTAATACGGCTGCTACGGTCGGAACCGTTCCTCGGATAAAGGTGCGCCCAGTCGCGGCAAAGCCTTTGCGGCGTCACTACTAAAGATGTCGACTACAAAGAACGGCGAAACGTTTGGAAACATTATCCGAGAAACAGGTCCGACCGTAATCGTTCGTAATATCCACAACATGAGCCGAAATCAATATATGGGCGGTCTCAAAGATACCATTAGTGGGTCTGCCCCTCCCCCCCCACAGAGCCTAGCCCAAGATCAACAAGGCAGATGAAGATGTGTACTTTAATTATGTTACTGGTAGCGATCAGTTACCGAGGTCACGGCATAACAACCTGGGAAATCACTATATATCAAATATTTAAAGAGTTTTTATATATTTTTAGGTATTAATAATATTGTGTGAAACTAATTACTCTGTGGACTAAAGCCCCAACCAGCGTTGAATTACACCCACAATGTCTACCCATATATTCTTTATTATTAGTTTTTGGAACATTTTTTACTGTATTAGAAAGACATTTTAAGCTAATATATATCAAATCTCTTACAATTCCTATTAATGAAGTCATATGTATGTTCTCTGATACCAAACATCTAGGTATGCTAATGAACAATTCCACAGACAAAGCTCTATTCAATAATTATCTAAAGAAATTAATCTATCTAAATTTACTAACCTGGTTTAATGAAAACACTCTATAAATGTCTAACTTTCACTTTTGGCAATGGGAACTCGAAAATTCAACCACAATAGATGAGATCTCATCTATTTTTGCATTTTTAGGATTGCTTCTTCAGGTGGCCTCCTTTAAGTTGAGTCAAATATCTAACTATAAAAATTATTATATAAATTAAAATTATTTGAAATTAAATATCGACAATGACAAAAGGGACATTAGCCTGTCAATTTTCAATTAAATATGCCAAAAGTGAAAGTTAGACATTTATAGAGTGTTTTCATTAAACCAGGTTAGTAAATTTAGATAGATTTAATTTCTTTATTGAATAGAGCTTTATCTGTGGAATTGTTCATTAGCATACCTAGATGTGTGGTATCAGAGAACATACATATGACTTCATTGATAGGAATTGTAGGAGATTTGATTTATATTAGCTTAAAATACGTTTCTAATACAGTAAAAAATTTAAAGAGTTGTTATTAATGCTTACATAAATTTATATTTATGGTATTGCACAACAAAGATGTGACAGTGTCAGATGCGTGTTATTTTCCTAACGCACTTATGTGTTAGAAAATTGACATACGTGTTAGCAACTGTTGTGGCGCCTACTATGGTTAACTGTAATGTTGTCTTTCTTAAGGTGTTATGGGAAAATGTTATCATGTTTATGTGCTTTCCATCTATTTGCATTGCATATTAAGTTGTCAGTTAGCATTTGTCAGTCTTTGTATAAATAAATAAATACATTAATTTATAGTGTTTTATGCCCACTTCCAATGTGAAACTTTTTTAATGGCAAATTCTGTGACTTTTTTGCTAACGTGTCGGCTACGGTCTTATACTTTGTAATAAAGCCGTCGCTTCCTGCATTTTCGGAAACAGTTTTATCAAGGAACCCCTTACTTTTATGTAAATGATAACCTGCCATAATTTAACTTTATAAAAGCTCATTTACATGATACCATCGCGTAAATTTATTTGCTTACGGCGTGAAGGATGATTATTCGAAAGATAGGTGAAAGGCTGGTTGAACCTACAAAATGCCATACAAGCGGATATTTTGCAATGTAGGAAAGACGGAGCCTTGAAATCATTTAATTACAGAAATAATGATATATTGGATGTTATATCAGTTATATTATTTTTAATTTACGCAAATATAACTTAATCAGAAATCTGTAGAAAAGAATGAAACCCAAAACGTTGATAAAATACATTTCGTATATATAGTTTTTCTCCAATATCACAAAACTGATATTTTTTGACTGTCACGAATTTCTAAGGTTGACATTTTCCTTGCTGAGAAAAAAAATGGTATATTAGTAACAAGAACAAGTACATATTAAAATTAAATAAACCACTGAAATTGGCACTTTCTTCTTCTTGAAGCAATTCTCAAAGCAGTCCAACACGTTTTCATTATTTTCAGATGTTGTGTCAGAAATGACAAGGGTGCTTGGTTTATCATTACCACTATCAACTTTCAGTATTCTTTTCACAATATTTTCTTTATTTAAAAGTGAGTCTGCAATGTAGCCTTCCGCCATAATGTTTGAGCTCCATCTTTCGTGTCTTTCAAGACAAGTGAGATCACCACCACCGTCAACTAAGAGAGTAGCAGGCGTTTGTCGCAATGCGTGTTCACTTTTCTTTCAGTTCACCAGCTTGGAAAATGTTACCAATTCTTGCGAGACGGCACTGATTTTATGAATACCGACCTCCATTCTATGACAACTTCCTCTAATATATCTAAGGAATAATCGACGTTCTACCAATCATGGCCGACGTAAAGCAACATACTTTTGATAAAAACTTGTTTTCCAGTAAAGTAAAAGAACTTGATCTCTTAGTTTTGGTATTGAGAATATCTTCAACATTATCAATTGTTAAATTGACTAATTCATCAGAACGGCATGCGTCTGCAACCCCTAATATTAGGACGTCCTATAAAGAAGCTTTTTAAAAATTTAGTTATTTATTTTTAAAATGTTTACACGTTCTTCATCAAATACAAATTATCAGGTGTACTATTCAAGCACTATTTAAGCTGTATACGGTAATTAATTCTTTGTCAGATTGTTACTTGCTTCAACTTAATATTGATCAGGTGTCCCTATGATGTAAACGCAATCAGCTATCCCTTAACTCATCTAAATGCAAGGCTATGTCTTTCTCCCGTAAGACCAATTTTGTAACTTATGATTATTCTATTAATGACTACGTCATTAGCCGTGTTGAATCACTGAATGATTTAGGAATTATCTTTGACAAGAAACTCACTTTTGTTTCGCATATCAATAATGTAATATCGAGTGCTGTCCAGCGGTTTTATTTATCGTAATTGTAGGAACTTTAAGGATGTACAAACTTTAAAGATATTATTTTGTTCCCACGTTCGCTCTAAGTTGGAGTATGGTTCCATAATATGGAATCCAATTTACAATGTACACTTTGGATTCCAAACTCTTGAAGTACGACGCAATACTGCCTTGATTCGAAATCTTTTTAATATCCTGAATCATAGGATTGACTGTTCGGATGTTTTAAGTAAAATATGGTTTCGGGTATCACCTTGAGACATCACACAGTGTTATATTGCAGTGTACCTCAAACCAACGTCCTAACCAAATCTCCGTTATTTCTAATGTGTAGTATTTATAACAGACTCGCATCGGATTGTGATATCTTTAATGATAATATAAGTGCAATTTGTAGCCATGTGCTTCGCAACTAGTTTAAAATTTTCTCTCTGTTCTAAAATATATTTTGCTTTTGTTATTGCATTATGTATAATGTTCTTACCTACTCGATGTATTATTTAGAATTTTGTATCAGTTTATTCCTGTAATTGGGATATTTCCTGTTGGAATAATAAATTACTATTACGATTACTATTAAAATGCAATCAACTTGTTCCTTTGGAAATACTTGTCTCTTGAGAGAAGCATGTAACTTTGAGTATTTGCTTATATCAACCCCCTTCTTTATATCCAACGTTGACTGCTACATTGAATATTGTGACCAAAGCGTTGACGACTTCATTGTATTTGCTAAGATTGTGAAATACACCATCAATACATCTGAATACAACTTAATGTTTTTTTCATTGCATCAACCCATAAAACGTTGGAAGACACATTAATAAATTTTTCAAGATTTCTTTGGGAGAAGATTCAAAGAAACCTCATTTGCACACTCTAGTATATCCTCAGGTACACCTAAATCTTCATTAGATTGAATTTTTACAGACTTTTCGGCAAATTGAATCACAAACAATCACAAATGAATTAGCAATATGGCGACTAATCTTTGCTAAGTATAAATGAGTACATCGATAGATCCTACTTACCTACCTATTTTCTTTATTATCCAAATTTGGTTTGAATAATTTCAAAGCACAAATTAATAATTAAATGGGGGATTTCGGTTGGAGAAGCGTGATTTACGGATTAAAAGAGTTTTTTTGGTCCCCCAATTTTGAATCTGCGCGGCATAAAGTGACACTTTTATTCCTAATATAACAATACAATACTTCCTTGTACTTTTATAAGTTATTTTACTTCTTCTAACAATAGCCCTAGACCATAAAAATCTAAAAATAACAACATAAATATGAATTCCTCCAGGGAAAAAAATTCTCAGCACACTTAAAACGGTCTCTTCATACATATTTTACTATGGTTTACTACAGTTTATACATTTTTTATACATTCAAATGTTTTGCATGCAGCAGTCTGAAGCCTTTTAGTGGACCGCAAAACATAAAGGTTATCCCATTGGCAATTTTTCATCTTTTGTTAGTCGTACAGTTAACACACTTTAACCATACATTTACCCACGCATTCTGTCTGTATAACTATAGGCAAAAACAGCACTATAAACTTGTAATGTTGAATAATGGGACCAGTCGGATTTTACTTTACTGTAGGTAATCCGCTGATAGCCTATCATCAGATTGGGTAATGGGTCTCGTTAAGTTGTCTCGTTTTTGTTCGTTTGCTTAGTCTCGCAATATTACTTTAATGAAAATAATTCCAACAGAAATTTTTCGTAGAAGCAATATAGTTGTCTCAAATGGATCCATCACAGCATGTTGGTCTGGCCAATCCATAGCCATAAATTTTATAATGAAGTGTGATGAAACTGAAAGAACAACTACTGATCAAAAGAACGATACTGATATCTGACAGGGATTTCTCTAGCGTCATGAATACATTCATTACATAGACCATCATTTTTGGACCTTTTCTTTCGTTCTAAATTAAATGATGTAACTTTTATGATTAAATCAATTGCAGTGGATGGGAAAGCGAAGCAAAAGATTATTTTTGTATTTGACAGTTGCCGTAACTTTATGTAACCGTATCCTTCCTTATGGTTTAAAAAATAAATGAACGTATTTTAAAGGCATTTATGGATGCCCCTATTATTGGAAAGCAGTAGCAGTGACGGTGACAGTTCAAATAGTAGCAGAATTCTTGAAGGAAACAGTGAATATGAAGTTTGATAAAATTGGAAAACATACAGTGGTGGATGGTCTGTTTATGTATTTGTTACTTTTATCTATTTATTTACCATTTTCACATCTCCTTACTTTCTCGTGACTATAAATAAATAAATACACAACTAGCATCATACAGTTTATCTTCCTTTTTTTGACAAGCAAAAACGTCAGTTTTAATAAGTTAGGTTATTGCAAGCTGATTTAATTCGAATGATTAAAGACAATTTATGTACTCAAGGGAGTGGAGAATTCACATCTCGAACAGTTTTTGAGTTGAAGTGAGAGAACTGATTGTAAACGAAAAAACAACAAAATCACTTTATATTAGAACGAAACAAAACAAGTAGGGTAAATCTAGGAGAGATGGCGCAGAAAATTTTGAAAGTGAACATTTTTTTTTTGGTAAAAGATATAATAACTAATATTGGCTCACAAGAACTAAGAGACTCTCTTGTATCCTTTACATACTTTATTTTAAAATAATATGTTACAATTTATTCAAAAAATAAAAAATATATTTTTCTGTAAGTGGGTCATCTCTCCCTTACCATAAAGGACAGATGGCTTGCTAAGTTAGGTGGGATAACGTACTTATATATTTATAACAAAACAATTATTTTTCTAATATTTTATACTGCTTTTATGCTATATTAACATTACTTTTTGTTTTACGAATTCCTTTATTGCACTTCTTAGAAAAATTTACAAATCTAGTAGGTACAATCTTCATGTACCTATTTCGAACAACGCATCTGATCTAACATTCATCTTCTTTATTTATGTTCTTCTACTCCTCTCCACATCCAACACTTGTTTCACTTTCGTCACTGTATGCTATTGTATCAGACGCGTCATCATACTACACCTTCTTCGTTAGAAGAATCGAATTGTGCTTTATATGTCTTTTGTGTATTTTTTTATGTGTTATAACATTTTTATTCTTCAAAATGTTATCTTTTTTCTTTTCATTTTGCAATTTTTTTGCTTACTATGTATTTATCATCTCTCAAAATAGTTGCAAGTTGTTTATTTCTTTTCTTGATGGAAGCAACAGAACTTCTAATACTTTTCCAGGTGTTTCTTTTTCAGTACTAGTACATCTCGCAGGAATGTAAATAAATTAGTAAATGGATATTAAACAATGAAACAGTGTAATATAACTATAACGAGCTGCTATAGGTGCGCCAACTCTCCTAGAGATAATGTGCGCAGACTCACCTTAATATACAAGGAGAGATGGCGCACTTAATCTCTATTTTGCTAAAATTTGTGGAAACGCAAAATTAGGTTAGAATGATGTATATAAATCTGTTTTATACTATAGAAACAGAAATATATAAAAATGTTACTTGTATGTACCTGGACGATCTAAAATATATTCTATGTTAAAAATTTTCACGATGCACTAAAAATATTTTAATAAATTGTAAAAGAATAGTGATAATTCTGCAACGACTTGCATAAACCAATGCACTGCTAAGGTGGCGTATCGTATAGTGCCGCCAAAATTTGAATATTACCAGTAATAGCTTTAGAACAGCCAGTGAGTCATCTTACCTGACACGCCAACTCTCCTATTATTACTCTAATCCGACTAAAGTTCACTAGCAACAGCTAGAGTCATTCGTCAGACGCCCACCAGACATATACCGGTTTCGAGCTATAGGTTTTCCAGGTGTAATTCAATGCTGGTCGGGGCATTAGCCCGCAGAGTAGTTGTTTCCTGGAATTCCGTGTTTGCAAAATATCGTTTCTCGCCGATCGCGATAAAGGTCGACAGCTTTCAATGGTGTCTACTGCATGTAGAACGCTTCGTGCCTGTGACATTTTCAGTCCGGCATGGAGTAGCGAGCGGCCGATAGATGTAGTTAGTTCTACACCGCGGACCTTAAGAATGTTTAATAGGTCTGGTTTCCGTGGATTAATATAATTTTCCGCCACGCGATTTCCAATCACGCTTCAGAGTGGTAATATCATCTCCAGCATTGGCCAGTAATGGTGCCGAAGAACGCCCCATTCCATGTCCGGTAAAACTTTCTGATTCAGGGAGCCCAAGAAATGCAGCCACTATTGAAAATGTTTTCGAAATTGTGTTGATGCCTATGTGTTGTGTAGTACATTTTCCAGCCACATATCGCAAAAAAATGTTCCACCGATATTTTTAGGCCGCAAATTAATGTATTATTGACACACTTCTAAAGTATTGACTGAAAAAGCTTCTTCCATGATCGTGAAACTTGAAATATATGTTTTCGTATCCGGAATGACTACGTATAGGTAACTGCCTTTGTCTTGGACACGGGTGATATCCAAAAAGGTTCATTCATTTAATCGATAAGCATCTGAAACTCCCATGATCGTTGCAACTTGTAAAGAATTCAAAATAAAACGCTCAATGTATAAATTGAATTAATAATACCGTTCATTTTCTACCTTAACTTGTAAATATTTCTCATCCGACGCTTTTTTCAAAAATTCTTAGATTTGCTTTTTCTGTAGTATCTTTACTTAAAATATGAAGTATAAAATAATTTACCATACTTTGAAATCTCAGTACCTTTTTGTACTTTCAACATTGATTTGAGCATGGAAGTGGCAGCAGACGGTTTTTCCACATTGAAAAAGTACGATAGTACATCTACTGTAATTGCTCTTTCTCCTATGTCCTTTTTTTCGCCAGTTATTGAATAGCACCGATTCCGTCCCGTACACACTTTTGGTTTTCGCTGATAATAGACGTAATGTTGCTTCTTGGACTTCATGCTGGATTTCCATCGGAATGAATAAATTCTCAGCACTCACACTTATTTTTTGTGTCGATTTTTCAAATGTTTTCCCTCTTGTCGACAAATAAACAAACGCATGACATAGAAACGATTTCAAGACTTTCAGTAGTATTCAGCTGACAATTAATATTCTCGATTAAAACAAATCTGTCAAATATGACGTTTCTCAAAACCATAATTTTTCACCTGCTCTCACACGGCTTTCAGTTTCCTAATTGACCGGTTTTAGCCATGGTCGTGGCAAAAAATAAAGAAAATAACGAATCCACTTGTTTTTATATATTCAAATCCAAAGATTATTGAGCATTTCGTGGATTTTAAGATACAATTTTGGTTTACATCCGAATCACCTGCATATTAGTATATTTAAAGCTCCACTCACATCGTTCGCACTGGGTAAATCATAACGTTAGCCGTATAGAATCAGGTCAATCAGTCTATTTTTACGGACCGTGTATCGCTTCACGGAGCCATTATCGATGACGCACAGCCCCTGGAGATCGTTCTGGGAGCACCCTTTGTTAGGGAACCGTGTGTAATCGCGTAGAACTCTATTTGACCGCTAATAGACAGTGTCACTTTTAGCTGTAGCGTATAATCCTCCAAAGCGTCGGAAATGATATCTCAATTAGGACGACCTTCTTTCTCTGAGGGTGCTTGACTCGTCGAGTTCGTTCTGTAATTTGAATTTGATGGCAGGAAGAAACTGACGAGGAAAGTAATCATTAGTTACAAATAATATCGTGGGTTAATTGGAAATGCAAAGAAGGAAAAGGTAAAGCTGGGAGCGGCTCCCTTTTTAAAATAATATCCGTATTAAAATATACAGCGCTTTTCATAAATAATGTCCCAAACGTGCAAAAGAAGAATTGTTGAAATTGTATTAAGATTATGTTTTGCAAGTGGGTGTACCTACAGGGTGTTTCAAACTCCATAGTATGGTATGAGGATATACAAAATTTAAATAAAGTTTGGGACACATGGTGTTAGATGGGATGAGGTCTCCATTTTCCATCGAAAGTCTGTATTACTTCCCGTTTAAGTCATTAGCAATATCGTCCTAAAGAGTCTACCTAAAAATCACATTAGCGGTGGAAGGGATCAAGCTCGGGATCAAGTAGTCGTTGGAAAATAAGTGAATGCTCGTTGTTTAAAGTGCATAAATGTCATTAAGAATAAATGAAAGGATTGAACTCGATAATTCTTTAATACAATTAAAACAAAAGGTGATGATAACAACACCTAAACTTAAAGATAAGACAAACGCCCCCATACTACATATATATTACAATCGAGTTTGAGACTACCATGTAGTGTGTGCATGGCCATTGCTGCTACTCAGTACCTAGTTTTTACTACAACTTAATAAATAAAAAGCAACCTAATAGCAAATTCTGTGTCACAATAGTCGAAATACTGTTTATCTATAATTGAGGGGTCCAAGGCAAGAACCGGCTAAGTCCAGTTTTTAGGCAAGTTGAGTTAAAGCCACGTTTTTACACAGTTTAAAACGCTGGATCGATTGCTGCAATAACCGGACTTCTAAGTAGGCAAATAAAAATGTTATTTATGTTTATTTGGTTGCCTATCCTACCATACTGTGTAAGAATAGATCAAGTCCACGACTTGGCCGTTTCTTGCTCAGTTCGATATCGAATGTTTCGAACAAACTATGTACCTTCGTGGGATCAATGGTATTACGACAACATTAAAGAATACCATACCGTTCATGTGGAACCTGATGCCGAACGGAGGTGAAATATGTCGTACATACTTATATTTCATCTTTAACATGTACTGGTTTATTATGTATTTGATAAATAAATATTTTTGCTTATTTACTGTTTTATTTTAATTTTAAATAATATTAATGCAAAAAAAGTGCCAAAACTGGGGAAGAACCATCTAAGTCCAATAATTATTCATTAATAATTAAAAAATACACAATTTAACGTAAAATACTTTACATACATTTGAAACACAGTTAAAAACAAAGTAATTTGTTTCAAATTTTTCATTCCACTCATTTTACCATGATTATGTTTTTTTTAATGTCCTGAAAAATTTGTAATAGTGGACTTAGCTGGTTCTTGCTTTGGACCCTTCAATTACCTTATGATATTACTGAGGAACATTGAATTACACCATAAATAATATAACATAATGGTGTTATTTATTACATTTTCTTGATGATTTTGCAACATTATTGCGATCTGAAAACACTTTTTGAATTTTCTGATGCATCTAAAGCCTTTAAAATAACATGGAACATGGACTAGCGTCAACATCTGTGCGACATCACTGCCTTCTATAGCATGCCGGGTTGCGCTCGCTACTGTTTACTTGCATTTAGAATGCAAGGCCTAAGAAGGCCATCGGTGCCGTTAAGGTTGCTGTTTTTTACTGAAATTATGGAAAATTCAAATATTGAAGGTGTTTAATATTTGAATTTTAGTAAGCTGTTACTAAATACACTAAAACAAAACAGTCAAACTTTAGATATTTTACCCGAAAAGTTCCAGTGCAATGATAAAATGCCCAGTTAAATTATTTATTAGTTTATTCCGGAATTTCAGTACGCAAAATTTGTAATGAAAAGCAAGCAAGATTTATAAAAAGAAATTAGTTTACTAATTATTTATAACATGCTTATGTAGAATTTATTCATGATTTTTAGTTTATATAAGTTTAAATTCTAAGGTACATACAGGATGTCCGGATATAAATGCAACATAGATCAAGACTACATCTCTGACGACAAAGTAAAGCGATGTTGCCAAATTTACCTTAGTCAAAAGTTGATGGTTAAGATACAAAGTGTCAAAGTTACAATTTTAATTTCGATATTTGAAAATAACTTTTAAAAAAATTCAAATATTTGTATGCATTTTGGAGATCGGGGGTGTTTGGGGGCGAGAAATTCAAATTTGTTTCTAATCTTAACGTCACTAGTAGAGGGCACTTATGGCACATCTTTTAAATAACAGAACTTTTTTGCGGCTTAGTATACAGGGTTAACTATGACTAAGTACAAAAAATTTAACCACGTGCTCAGGGAGGCCTAAGAGACAATAAAAAATTATTCCAGAATATTAGCTCGATATTTAAAAAATGGGCAAAACCCTGTTTTCCTACGGAAAGTCGGCGCCTATGATAAAAATCTACTGAGATGGTTTAAATTCATAGATAAAATTTACATCTGTCAATAAGTCAACTAGCATGCGATCGTTTTTTTGTAGCGTTTCTAAATGTAGAAACGACAAAAATTAACATTCTTATTAGTAATAATACCTGATAGATAGATAACAGTTAATCCAATTAGCTCCAGTATGTTGCATTCGTTTTTCATTATTTCGTTATAAACCGGTAAAACTACATATTCGCTCTTTACAGCCACTCACTACCGATATAAGATACTTCCCGTAGGTACAATTAGATAAAATGCCTATTTATTATAACAAAATCGAACGAAAGGAATAGATAATAGACAAGTTTTAATGTAACCGCGGCAGTTTGGTCTCATAACCTAGAAAACCAAACCGGCGAACTATATTGTGGGAAAGTATCTGCACCCAACACAAATGTGTTTTTTTAATAACTATAAAACGTTTTAAAATTAAAAAAGGCATTAAAAACTGAAGAAGAACACAAAATTACAACGTAAACACAGGAATTGAATTAAGACATCATAGCAATACCGACTGAGCGACTGTTGCATGCTACATATTGGCGGTGTTAAAAAAGGATTTAAAATAATATCCATAAAAAATTTTTTTGGCTTTATAATTAAGTTTGGAATTTTTTTGAAGGGTGATTCCGTTAATTCTTATTTTCCCTATCCCCTCTTAAAATATTTGTACTAAGTCATAGTTAACCCTGTATTCATCTGACTATTGAAATAATCTATTCTCCTACCTTACTCATCTGAAGAAGTATATCTTATTGAAGTCTATAGGAGTAACCGTTGATGAAATAATCCTATTCAGTACGAACCTTAAAATGCTTAACACCACTACAGAGTGATTTTACTTTAATATTCTTCAATGAAATATCTACAACTTATCGGATTTCGTTGTATAGGACGTTTTTATCGATTTTTTAAATTTTGCTGGTAAAATTGACCATTCTTTAAAATCGGTAAACATCTCACCATTTACAAAATATTATTTGATTATGAATTTTCTGTCACATATACTTACTATCCATTACATTTTACATTCAACTGATTTTACTTTTAAATCTACCCCTGACTGACTCGCGGGATCCTCCAAACGAAGGGCACTAGATTTTTCCAGAGTTTCCGGGGTGCATTAGTTTTATCGATTTCAAAGCTAGCTGCGCCGCTAGATAAATCATTTTGGACATTATAATTCAACTGCCTGAACTTGGCCCAGAGTAGTTTCAACATAGTCTAGGAAAAATTACGTTCAGGGAATCTCGTCTACATTGCCAACTAAGTGACGTGCGTCAGATATGAATTATGGATATCAGTTATTCACCAGTCTGGCAGAAACTAAGAAAAATTATTTTGTGACGTATTTTTGTTAAATTCGATTACGTTTTAGAAGCATTAACAATTTAGAAGCAAGCAAAATAACAATAAAGCCTGGAAAATATTTTGTTTATAATAAAAAAGGATCATAATTTAATTTTTCGACGTTCATGCAAAAAACAAAACTTTATTGAACTATATTTAGTGGAAAAATGTTTATTGCATTCATCTGTCATTCTACTACAGCGTTTTGTCATCATGACAAACATAAACGTTCAAATTGACGTCACATTTTCCTAGACTTAGTGTCATCTAAATATCATTTTTTGGTTTTTGCATGAACGTAGAAAAAATATTGTATGCAACTCGTACAAAAAGTGCTTATTGCACTCGACGTGTTGTCCTACTCGGCCTGACGGCCTCATTGGACAATTTCACGTCGCGTGCAATAAACACTTACTTTTTGTACTTGTTGCATAAATAACTATTTTCGACGTTCATGCAAAAAACAAAACTTTATTGAACTATATTTAGTGGAAAAAGTGGATCTTTATTGCACTAGTGCAATTGACGTCATACTTTTCTAGACTTAGTGTCATCTAAATAAAACATTGTTTGGTTTTTGCATGAACGTAGAAAAAATATTGTATGCAACTCGTACAAAAAGTCTCAGAAATAACTATTTTAGTTGGTATATTCCTTTATAGAAAACGATTTATGCTAAATTAGCTATATGCAAAAATGCACCATTTGGAGGCGCCAAAGTTTTTTGAGTAATTTCAATAATCGTTTATAAAACTGAAAAGCGTTGAACGATTAAAACGAAATTTGGTAAGTATATTCGTAAAAAAGACATTTTGATACAATTAATGTCATTTATAGACTTGAACCACATTTTTCTTATAAATACAGGTACATTTTCTAGTTGAACGAGTAAAATGGTTTATAAGAAATTCGGTGGTTACTGGTGCAATCAAATTTCAGTAAGATTACCAATCACTTTAACCAGAATATATCTAAATTTCTTAGAAATAGCTTTATTCGCTGGTTCATGCACGATAGTGCTCCTCCTAATTTTACACTAAATGTAAGGGCAGTTTGTATGAAACAATTTTTGCGACTAAACGGTATAAGTTATCAAAATTTTGGAAGAGGCAGAATTTACTTAGTGTTAGCTTTCATCAGAAAAAAATGCGACCATCAGATAATTCACAGAAAAATATGATTTTTTTTAACTGACGTTTCCAGTTTAAGAAAAGTAAACTTTAGCGCTCTCTAACGGTGCATTTTGCTTATACATCAATTTGCATCAATAGTCGTAATTTATTCTTAACAATCTAGAGTGCTCGCTGGGTAGGTACAAAAGGTACATTTTTTAAATTATGAATTTTCCTGAAATACATGTATTCTTTTCGGTATATGATGATCACAGTATTTTTTTGCTCAAAATGCCTTTTCCCACACCAGCCTCAGTTGTGCTGCATGTTTTAGAATCACCTTGTATTTGTTGAAGGAACTAGCAAATTGAATCTAAAATACCTTCATCTTATGTAAATAATATTAATAAAAACAAACCCCTGCAAAATAGTCTAATAAATTTTAATATTTTTATTCTTCTCGTCGCTTTTTTTCCTACGTCACTGGTTTTCATATGCACCGCCAATCTCATTTCATCCCTGGAGAGCAGATGCTAGCAGATATTGCTTTAAAATAAACCAATATTGAAATTTCATTGCTTAGGTAACGGTTTGAACCATCCAGTGTTTTGGAAACAGAACAAAGGATGCACTTTATATACACGTTACGTTTGGTTCATTTTCATGTGAAAAAGATTTGAAATCTCTTACATTACATTGAGGAAGTATTTATTTTAAGAAATATCAGTTATATTGCTAAGCTGGCTAAGAAGTAGTCATTATACAAGGTGTAACAAAAAAGCAGGTCATCCTATTTACTACAATTTTTTGACGACAAAATATGTTGATTTAACTATAGTTCTCTATATACAATAATAAGTGATACCGGTCGACGTTCGACTACCCCTCTAATTAATGAGGGTTTCCAGGTTTCCCTCATTCCTGCACTGAATGGTGGTTAAGGCCTACCAACGTAAGTCGTTCCTGGGAGCAAATGCGGCCTGCTTAATAATAATATACCGCCCCCTCTCTCGTACAAGTCTCCGACTTCTGGGCTAATCCCTGTGATTAGAATGAGGGGTAGAGATATTATTATGGAGATATTACTATTAGTAGAAGAGTTTAACGAAAAGTAGTAAAATAATCCAGTTTCCAAGTATTGTCTGGAAATAAATACAAAACATAGAGCAAGAGTAGATTCCTGATGATAAAATAATGAGGATACAGGGTGTCAAAGTTAAAATTTTATTGTCCACATTTGTAAATATCTTTTAAAAATCAAAATATTTGCGTACATTTTGGGGATTGGGGTTCTTGCGGAGAGAAATTTAAATCTGTTTCTAATTCTGACGTCACTAGTATAAGGCGCCACTTATGTCACCTAATGCTTCTTTCAAATGACAGAACTATTGAAATAGCCGATTCTCCTACCTTTCTTCTCTGGAAAAGGTATATCTTTTTGAAATAGTCAGAAGTAACTGTTTTTAAAATAATCCTACTTGATTCAGTACACCGAGTAGAAACTGTTTTGGTTTTAGGTAAAGAACCTTTTCCGCTGAAAATACAGCAAAATGTTACTTGAAAAAGTTATTCAGAATAGTAAATTATGACGACATGCACAATTACAAGGCAAGGTTTGATGAAACCGAATATTTTGCAATGGTCGAAGCACAAAGATTTCATCAAGGCAGGTCGATCTTCTTGTAATTTTGCATGTCGTTATAATTTACCATTCTGAATAACTTTTTCCAGCAACATTTTGCTATATTTTCTGCGGAATAGGCTCTTTTCCTGAAACCAAAATAGTTTCTACTCGGTGCATTGAATATTTCAAATAAGATTATTTTAAAAATGCTTACTTCTAATAATTTCAATATGGTATACCAATTTCAGATAAAAAAGGAAGGACTGTTTCGACTGTTTCAATAGTTAGATGGATACACCGTAAAAAAGGTCTGTCATTTAAAAAAAAGCATGATGTGCCATAACTGGCGCCCTCTACTAGTGACGTCAAAATTGCAAATATTTGGATTTTTTAAAAAGGTACATACAAATATGGAAAATAAAATTTTAACTTTCACACCCTGTATCATTTTAAACATCAACTTTTGACTAAGGTAAATTTGGCAACGTCGCATTATTATCCGTCAGGGATCTACTTTTGCGCTGTTACATTTATTTCGGGACACCCTGTATATTTTTCGCCACATATTATTATTTTTCAGTAAATTTAGGAAATACCCAGTGACGCCCTCTAGTGGTTAAATGAAGCAATTCCGGATTTAACTGAGTTGGCTTCGATTGATTTTTATTGAATCCAGGAACCTACGGTCAAGTGTTGTATATGTTTTTTCGGGATACCCTATATATTAAATATGTGAAATATATGCCACTATAGTTACAGCAGGAATTCAGACGACTTACGTCATGCAAACAAATAAATAATTCATTATAATTTTATAAAAATATATACGAAACTGCAAGTGAGAATATTAAAACTATATATTACACTAAATGTTTGCACTACATATTGCGGTAAACTACAAAAAATGATTGTTTTTAAATCGACAAACTATCGAAAATTATGTGATGTATAAAAATAATTGTGTAACTTCAGCTGTGACGTAAGTCGTCTGAATTTTTACCGCAACTATATGTATCACAACATGTATCAACATCTACATATAGATGCATTAATTGCTATCTCATTTACAGGATGGTTCCATAGAATTCGAAGAGTTCATCCGAGCGTTATCAGTCACGTCCAGAGGGAACCTCGATGAGAAATTGCATTGTAAGTTATTTTAATTTATATTCATCAACCCTAGTTATATCGCGATCAAAAGACTTCCCATTTTTCTATATTACCTAACTATTCATATATCAAGATACTACGTAACATCATTTATCATTTATAAATTATGAGATACCAACATGACATCTAATGGCGGCTGAAAAAAAAACTTAATTGACTAAAAGGGCACAAAATCTAGGCGGCTGTCACCAAAACATGCTGTCTGTTACTATAAAAAAATTCAATGAAAACCCTTCTAAATTCAATCAGTATCATGCGCTTTCAAAATATTTTAAAAGCTGTATAACAGACAAATACAGGGTATTTTTAAATGAAGTAGCAAAAATAGTACCAGTCAAGGTAGAGCCAAAAATAAGAGGATTTAAATAAAAATACCTTATATAAAAGTTTCGACTTATTAATATGATAAATAACAATTTATTTGTTGACATACGCCTGAACAATGACGCATCTATTTTTTTTTACTAGAAAACTATCGGTTTTATCGAAAAATTACAAGAGATAAAAAAGTTGTGCAATAAATCAGTCTTCCCAATAAATATTTTTAAATAAATAATTTACTTCATATAAAAAATTTCTAATAAAATATTGTAATGGAGTTAACTGTTTCACTCCTATATAGAATACGACAATGATCGAAAAAATATTGAAAAGTTATCTATTTATTAGTAGGATGCTCATACCAAGTTTCGTATCTCTAGCATTCTCCATGTTAATGAAAAAAATTAAAATGTGAATTTCAATCCCCTCCTTTAAGAGGATATATCGCCTCAGGGGTGCAACTTTCATATAAGGTATTTTTACTTCAATCCTCTTGTTTTTGGCTCCAAATTCACTGGTACCATTTCAGCTACTTTATTTAAAAACACCCTGTATATAAAAATTGAATTCGACGTGTTGACAATCTTTTAATAATCGTTGATAAAATTATCTATAATGGTAATATTTATTTAGTTTTGTATAGTCAGTTTTTCTTTGTGATGGTATTGTATTATCACATTTCGCCATGCAGTTTGCAGTATTGAATTTTGTGAGATATCTACGATAGTTTAATTTGACAAAAATTTCGTTTTCATGGAAATCGAAAGGTGATTAATGTCACTTGAAAATTGTGATACTTTACAGGCGTTGAACCACATTTTATTACAGTTTTAATACGTTTTTACCATGGAATTTACAATGAAACTAAGAAAAGTGCCGTCCAGAAGCAAACCAGATGAAATAACATCGACCAGCTGCAGCAGGAATGCGAAGAAAAGACGCAAAACCAACGGCACTTCATGCAAGAAATGCGTCTGTACTCCGTCACAGGCAAATCATGATTGTTTGTTAATATATTTATAATTATCGATACTTTTTAACAGGTAAGTACCTTTGAATTCCCTCCTGTATGGAAAGAGCTAAGAATGAAAAACCAACTATGCGACGGTCTGGTCAAGTGCAACGATGGCGTGGATTTTAAAATTCACAGAGCTATACTAGCAGCAGTGAGTCCCTACTTCAAAGCTCTGTTCACGAACTCGATAAACAGAGACCCAGCGGAAGCCACAGAAGCTAAGATGGACATCTCTCCTGATATTTTCAAGATCCTTCTCGACTATGCTTACACCGGTACCTGCCATATAGATAAGAAGAACGTGAAAGACCTGTTGAAGTATGCCGACCAGTACCAAATACTAGACGTTGTGCAGTTGTGCTGTAGCTATCTCATGGAGGAATTGTGTCCAGCTAACTGTTTGGAAATTCTAAAATTTGCCAATCAGTTCTTCTGCAAAGACTTGGAACAGCGCGGGAGGTTGTTCATCAGGCACAACTTCACGAAATTGTTGAAGGATAGTTACGAATTCTATCAGATAACATCTCCTCACCTGGAAGAGATTTTGAGGGATGATGAACTGAATGTGAAAACTGAAGAAACCGTCTTCGACGCTATTAAAATGTGGATAAACTATTCTCCTGTGAAGAGGAAGGTGAAATTGTATGATTTACTGAAATGCGTAAGGTAACAACGTTCTTTTTTCCTTTCACTTTACTTAGGATACTATTTTGTGCAGCATAATTTACCTATAATTTAACTTAATTGTGTTTAAAGCACCAAAACTAAATCATTATTTTACTCAGTAACTTTTACCTTTGCAACGTTTGAAAGACATCAAACATGTTATATCATTATTAACTAATAACTACGTAACAATTTAATATTGAATTCATTCAGATTGGGAACACTATCCTATGACAGCGTCCAGTCAATATCCAAATGTCCCCTCATCGAAGAAGACGTGTTGTGCAAAGAATACATGCTCGACGTTCTAGCCGTTCTAGGCGGTTTAGGTCGGGAAGACGACGTGGACTACATCAATAACTACTTATTCAGACCGAGAGTTCCTTACACTGTCTTATTTGCTGTTGGAGGATGGAGCGCTGGCAGTCCCACTAATTTCTTGGAGACTTACGACAGTAGAGCAGACAGATGGTTGTTTTCGGTGGATACTGACTCGTCTCCAAGGGCTTATCATGGGTTATGCACACTCAATGGGCTTATATACATGATAGGTTTGTTATGAAACAAATGATTCATGTAGATAGATACCAAAAGTAACAATTCTTCTACGTCAATGTGCCCTTCAAGAGTTTTTATACCTTTCACAAGTAATTTAAGTGGGAAATTGTTTACCCGCTTATTTTTAGCATTAAAAATAACCTAAAAATGCCTATTAAAATAATGATTCTTTTGAATACACATTTAGAATTCGGAGTACAGTTAGAAATATGTTCTGAATTCATTATTATTGCAAGGCAATCCGTGGACGTAACCACGACGATAACGTAATACGTTAACGATGCGAAGCAAACAATAACTTTACGTGCTATTCACAGCTGTGTATGGTTAGACTGTTGCAATGCATATCAGAGGTGGCGTGAAGTATCATTACACCACTACAGGTAGGATCGATACAAACAAATAGCAATATCAGTCAACAATGAATTGGAAATTAGTGTACACGGTATTAAAACATCGACGCAACAAAGGTGTTTCTTGTTTTCCATAATTAATATATGACTGCCGATAATATACAGAATATATTAATGTTAGGGAAGGGTGTACTTCCGTATATGGTAAAATTAAGTGCAATATCGAAAAAACACTTATTTGATGTTTATACTTGTGACCTTTAAATTAATTATATATGTTTAGCGAATCTTGGATAGGTAAAAAAATAATGTCACCAAAAACCAACTTTTAATACATAATACCAACGTTTTGGCTAATATACAGTATTCTTCAGGGTTATGTGGTTAATGTGACTTTTCTAAACTTAATCGTCATATGAGTAAAAATCAATCAAATTGCAAGTACATAACTAAAGAAGCAGGAAAACAATTGTTCGTTATTTCAGATAGAGAAAATTTATTAAAAAAAATTAATATCTTTTTTAATGAATGTCTTCTATCTGAATGGACGAACCAATGTTTTCTTACTTCTTTGGTTATGTACTTGCAATTTGTTTGTTTCTACTCATATGAAGATTCAGTTTGACATAGAAAAACTACAGTAACTACAGAAACCTGAAGAAGGCTGTACATTAGCCGAAACGTATTGTGTATTAGAGATTGGTTTTTCTTGACATAATTTTTTGACCTATACATCTATGAAACATTTATTTGTTAGCTATATATAAAGGTTTTTACTTCATGTTTGTCATCTTGCGGTATAAATAATTAGCTGTAGCTATCCATATCGACAAATTAATAGCAAGTACAAAAACATGTTTTTTATTAAATGAATAGGTAGCATTTAACTATAGGTTAATTGTTTGAAATTACGGACGATTTAAATGTGAGAACAGACAGAATACAGGAGTTTGAACTGTTGACCAATAGAATACTTTTACGTCCAACTTTTTAGTCACCTGTTTATTATTAATGGAAGTATATATACACAAACCACTCTGATGAGAAATAATACTGATAAGTTTATATATTTGTAATTTTGTGCAGCTGTGAACAGCACGGAAATTTGTTGTTTGATCTGCTTCGAATCACGACCCCGCCATATCTACGCTAATGGCTTGTCTCGCACTGGTGCTGTCCTAATTATTAGATCATCACCACCCTTGAATTCCAATATCAACCATTCCCTGACTCATTTCATTACCTCTCTACTCCCCAGGTGGATTTGACGGTAACGACTACTTCAACACTGTGCGCTGCTTTGATCCACTGGTACACAAATGGGGCGAACGCTCTTGCATGTACTACCCCAGGTGTTACGTGAGTGTGGTGGTGCACGACGGGGCGATCTACGCCATGGGTGGCTATAATGGCCGCACCAGGATGAATTCAGCCGAGAGATACGACCCAGAGAGGAATCAGTGGGAACTGATAGCTCCGATGCAGAAGCAAAGATCCGACGCTAGCGCTGCAGCAGTGCACGACAAGATATACATCGTTGGCGGTCAGTTTATTTAACTATTTTATCTTTATCACAGCTCTACATCTTCAGAAAGTCTTGCTGGCAATCGGAGCTAACATTATGGACTCAATAAATAAATACAGGGTTAACTATGACTAAGTACAAATATTTTAAGAGGGGATAGGAGAAGAATTAACGGAATCGTCAATCGTCCATCAAAAAATGTTTAAACTTATTTATAAAGGGAAAAATAATTATTTTCAAAACTATGTTAAACCCTTATACAGGGTGTTCAGGAGAAGATGTACATACTTCAGTATGTTATTCTACGTTCAATTTTAAGCAAAAAAATGTCTACGAATTTAGGTTTGGAAACGCTTAGTTTAGGATATACAGGATGTCAAATTTAAAAAAAATAATTTAATTTTTTTTAATAACTAAACTACTTTGAATCAAATTCATGCAATTTTGTATGCGCAGGTTTCTTGGGATATCCGTATGCGATATGCTTAACAGCATCTGAAGTCTGATGTCGCCATCTGTAAGCCACTAGTACAAGGTGTATCCACGCCGATAAATTTTTAAACTCTTGTGTTGTTGGGGAATTAAATTTTGTTTACTAATAATAGCAACAATATTAACAATAATCGACGATATTTGCATGAAATAATTACTACTGTTTTAAACTATAACATCCCATTGCAGCGTCCCGTAAAAATGTTTATTGGACCTTTAGGCTATTATATTATATCCTAAGCTTTGAGCATGTTCTTTGAAGTTAGAAGAGTATGCAACTAGTAACGTGATATTCTTGGTCATTTTAGAACAGTTAGTAAATAATTTTTAATTTTGACCGTTTTATAGTAATTAAATACAATATTTTATGCCGGGTATGTTAGTGGATAATTATGACGAATCTGCAATGAAATAAAATTTATTTTTATGGTTGTGTGCAACGAAGGAACGAAGAACGAATGTAAAATACTACAACTAACTGGATTAACTGTTACTGTTATCTATCAGGTACTTAGGTATTATTACTATATATTAAAATGCGCGATTGCCTCTCGCTCCTCCGGGCGGGTAGAAAAGTGGCATTCTGCCGCCACAAAGGCTTTTTCGCGAGCCGCGCGGCGTGAGCCGAAGCGCGAAGCGCCCTTCGGTCCTTCGGTTGTCCGGTAGGCGTATTTTGGTTGGTTCTTTTTACTTTTTTCGGGGCGAATTTTGCGTTTTTCCGGAGGTCCGCCGGCGTTACTTTTCCGTTTTCGCGAGGAAACGAGACAAAAGTCGAAAAAAACGCCCCTTATCGGAAGCCCGGAAGCCGCTCGGAGGCCGGTTTCGCTCCGCGCCACGTTTTTCAGGCGAGCCCGTCGGGGACGCGGCCGCGGGCGAGTCTCTTGATTTGGTCCTTTCTCCGTCGCGACGAGGAGCTCGGCGGGCCGTGTTTCGCGTTTTTCTAGGTAAATTTTACGGTTTTCGGAGGGTAATCGCCGGCCGATCTCGGCGAGCGAAATGGATATAGAGCGGGAGGAGCTTATCGCCCGGGAATCGGAGAAACGTCAGTCGGATATGGGTAGACGTCAAACTATTTCGGATTCGATATTTTCGTATTTCCCGCATTCATTTCCAGAAATGCATGTTGAAACGTAAACTTTGAACCTTCTACAATGTGTCGCGTGCCTCAGATTTAGGTTTAAAATTCGATTTTATAGGGAAAATAGCGAAAGTTTTGGTCAATTACACGTTCGGCTGCATTCGCGTTCGCTCGGCCGCCCGAAACGTCAAACGGCTAGCCGGACGGTGCACGGCCGGTGACAGCTCCGGATAAAACGTAGGAACGTTCGCTAAACGGGCAGATCTGAGACCCGCCAAGGCCGGAAAAGGTAAATTTAAAGTCCCTAGATGCTTTCTGTTATGCGAGCGTTGGGTTTTGAATTCGAATTTGTATCGAATTTTGCGTAATACCGAACCGAGACGTGGAGAAGAGCCTGGCAATATGGCGGGTCCTCACAAAACCTTCAAAACGTTACATTTTGCAAAGTAAGTACCCCTTTATTTCCATAAAGCCATATCGAAACGTAAACTTTGAACCTTCTACAATGTGTCGTGTGCCTCAGATCTGTTTTAAAATTCGATTTTATAGTGAAAATTGCGAAAATTTGCGACGTCAAATGGCGAGTGCGCGGTGACATTTCCGAATAAATCGCAGAAAATTTCGCTAAATGGGCCGACCGGAGCCCCAAACGCCGAAAACGGTAAATCTGAAGTCTCTAGATACGTTGTGTTATGCGAGCGTTTGGTTTTGAATTCGTTTTGTATCGAAATTTGCGAAAATCCTAAGCAAGACGGGGTCAAAATGACGTAAGCCATAGAACAGCTGTCAAATATTTCCATCCGCTATTGCTATTTGCATTGAACTTTGCATAAATAGAACGAATAGGTAGGTGGTATCAGTGAGCTAGACAATATGGCAGACCAAGACGGGGTCAAAATGACGGAAGCCATAGAACAGCTGTCAAATATTTCCATCCGCTATTGCTATTTGCATTGAACTTTGCATAAATAGAATGAATAGGTGGTATCAGTGAGCTAGACAATATGGCACACTTCAAGTCGCTTCGCTTATATACAGTGCGACTCAAAAAGCTCGATGTACGGGGTTACGATAAAAATTGACGAGAAAAAATAAAAATTACAGATTCGAGGAAATTTTCGGTTCTTTCGCTTCGGAGGGGTTCTCTGACGTGCGTAGGACCGTTTTATATACAAAGTGTTGGAAAAATGTCGAACGTTAAAAAATGTAAAAATTAAGGAACTGAAAATTTTTTGGTACGAAACTTCCGTCAGGGGACTCTTACCGCACTAATTATCGAAAAAATACGGGGTGTTTAAAAATTCGAACCGTTCCTAAAAATCCTGGACATTCGTGGATTTAAAATTTTTTTGCTTTCTGATGAAACTTTTACAATAGTTTGTAGAAAAACTGTAAAACATATATACTTTGGTATTATTATGTATATGAATACATACTTATGAAAAATACAGCGTGTAAAATAAAAAACCATTCTCTACATCCACAAAATTTATGGATTTTATTTTTTTTATGAAACTTTTGACGATTGTAAAAAAATCATACTAATGAGAAAATACAGGGTGCTTAACGAAACCAAACCATACTCTAAGAATCCTCACAATAATTCATTCAATATTTTTTCATGAAACTTTTCACAATGGTCTGTAAGAAAACTATGTATACTAATTAAAAAACTACTGGGTGTTTAAAAAAACTGAACCAATATTGAAACTCCCAAAATTCATGGAAATTTTTTTTATTTATTAAACTTCCATCAAGGATTTATTATGACACTCACTAACGAAGCAAATACAGAGTGTTTAATAATAACGAACCATTCTCTAAAAATCCTCAAAATTCATGGAATTAAAAATTCTTTTGATGAAACTTTATACAATGTTCTGTAGGAAAAATATACTAATTAAGAAATACAGAGGGTTTAAAAAACCTAACCATTTCCTAAAAATCAACAAAACTCATGGAATTACAAAATTATTTTTGATAAAACCTTATACAATGGTTTGTAAAAATCTATACTAATGAAAAAATACAGGAGGTTTAAAAAAACCTAACCATTTCCTAAAAATCAACAAAATTCATGGAATTAAAAAATTCTATTTGATGAAATTTTATACAATGTTCTGTAGGAAAAATATACTAATTAGGAAATACAGAGTGTTTAAAAATAACGAACCATTCTCTAAAATTCCTCAAAGTTCATGGAATTAGAAAATTCATTTTGATGAAACTTTGTACAATAGTTTTAAAACATCTATACTAATGAAAAAATACAGGAGGTTTCAAAAAACCGAACCGTTCCTAAAAATCCTAAACATTCGTGGATTTAAATTTTTTTCTTTCTGATGAAACTTTTACAATAGTTTGTAAAACTATAAAAATATATACTTTGGTATTATTATGTATATGAATACATACTTATGAAAAATACAGGGTGTAAAATAAAGAACCATTCTCTACAGCCACAAAATTTATGGAATTTAATTTTTTATTAAACTTTTCACGATTATAAAAAATTATACTAATGAAAAAATACAGGGTGCTTAACGAAACCAAACCATACTCTAAGAATCCCCACAATAATTCATTGAATATTTTTTTATTAAACTTTTCACAATGGTCTGTAAGAAAACTATACTAATTAAAAAATTCTGGGTGTTTAAGAAAACTGAACCAATATTGAAACTCCCAAAATTCATGGAAATTTTTTATTTATTAAACTTCCATCAAGGATTTATTATGACACTCATTAACGAAGCAAATACAGAGTGTTTAATAATAACGAACCATTCTCTAAAAATCCTCAAAATTCATGGAATTAAATAATTTTTTTGATGAAACTTTATACAATGATCTGTAGGAAAAATATACTAAATAAGAAATACAGAGGATTGAAAAAAACCGAACCAATATATAAAAATCAACAAAATACAAGGAATTAAAAAAATCTTTTTGATGAAACTTTTTACAATGTTCTATAGGAAAAATATCCTAATTAAGAAATACAGAGGATTTAAAAACTGAACCATTCTCTAAAAATCAACAAAATTCATGGAATTAAAAATTTCTTTTTGATGAATATTTTTAGTATGTTCTGTTGGAAGAATATACTATTGAACAAATACGGGTGTTTAAAAACTGAACTGTTCCTAAAAATCCTGAAAATTCGTGGATTTAAAATTTTTTTTTGCTTTCTGATGAAACTTTTTACATTAGTTTGTCAAAAACTATAAAAATATATACTTAGGTTTTATTATGTATATAAATACATACGTATGAAAAATACAGGGTAATATATAGATCCATTCTCTAGATCCACAAATTTTATGGAATTTATTTTTTTTTATGAAACTTTTCACGTTTGTAAAAAATTATACTGATGAAAAATACGGGTGTTTAACAAAACCAAACCATTCTCTAAAAATCCTCACAATTCATGGAATATTTTCTAATGAAACTTTTCACAACGGTCTGTAAGAAAACTATACTAATTAAAAACTACTGGGTGTTTAAAACCGACCTTTCTCTAGAAACCTTCATGGAAGTATAATATTCCTTTGATGAAACGTTTAACAATGGTCTATATGGAAACTATTTTAATGAAAACAATACAGGGTGTTTAAGAAAACTGAACCAATATTGAAACTCCCAAAATTCATGGAATAAAATTATTTGTTTTGCTTCGATGGGTTGTCGGATGTACGAAAGACCGTTTTATATACAAAGTGTTGGAAAATGTTGAACGGTAAAAATCTCAAAATTAAGAGAACTGACTAATTTATTTTACTCAACTTCCATCGGGGGTCTTAACGCACTAATTATCGAAAAATACATGGTGTTTAAAAACTAACTACTAAGAAAGGTCAAGTCGGCGAATGCCGACTTGCCACCTTTCTAGTTCTTATATTAAAATCCGTTGTTTTTCTCGCTGAAAAGGGGTTTGCCGCCACAAAGTTTTTTCGCGAGCGCGCGCGAGCGGCAAGCGCCCTTCGGTCTTTCGGTTGTCCGGTAGGCGTATTTTGGTGGATCGTTTTACCTTTTTCGGGGCGAATTTTGCGTTTTTCCGGAGGTCCGCGGCCGCCGGTTTTCGATTTTCGCGAGGAAACGAGACAAAAGTCGAAACCACGCCCATTATCGGAAGTCCGGAAGCCGCCCGAGGCCGATTGCCGCGCGACGTTTTTCACGAGCCTGTCGGGGACGCGGGCTCGGGCGAGACTCCTGATTTGGTCCTTTCGCCGTCGCGACGAGGCGCTCGGCGGGCCGTTGTCCGCGTTTGTCGAGGTAAATTTTCCGTTTTTCGGAGGGTCCTCGCCGGCCGTTCTCGGCGAGAGGGATGGAGATCGCGCGGGAGGAGCTTCTCGCCCGGGAATCGGAGAAACGTCAGTCGGATATGGGTAGACGTCAAACTATTTCGATTCGATATTTTCGTATTTTCCCGCATTCCTTTCCACAAAGCCATGTCGAAACGTAAACTTTGAACCTTCTACAATGTGTCGCGTGCCTCAGATTTAGGTTTAAAATTGATTTTATAGTGAAAATAGCGAAAGTTTTGGTCAATTACACGTTCGGCGGCATTCGCATTCGCTCGGCCGCCCGAAACGTCAAACGGCAAGCCGGACGGTGCGGTGCCGTTGACAGCTCCGGATAAAACTTAGGAACGTTCGCTAAACGGATCGATCGGAGGCCCGCAAAAGCCGGAAAAGGTAAATTTAAAGTCCCTAGATGCTTTCTGTTATGCGAGCGCTGGGTTTTGAATTCGAATTTGTATCGAATTTTGCGTAATACCGAACCGAGACGTGGAGAAGAGCCTGGCAATATGGCGGGTCCTCACAAAACCTTCAAAACGTTACATTTGAAAAGTAAGTACCTTTATTTCCATAAAGCCATATCGAAACGTAAACTTTGAACCTTCTACAATGTGTCGTGCCTCAGGTTTAGGTTTAAAATTCGATTTTATAGTGAAAATAGCAAAAATTTTCGTCTACTACAGAAACGTCAAATGGCGAGTGCGCGGTGACATTTCCGAATAAATCGCAGAAAATTTCGCTATGACGGAAGCCATAGAACAGCTGTCAAATATTTCCATCCGCTATTGCTATTTGCATTGAACTTTGCATAAATAGAATGAATAGGTGGTATCAGTGAGCTAGACAATATGGCAGACTTCAAGTCGCTTCGCTTATATACAGTGCGACTCAAAAGCTCGATGTACGGGGTGTTACGATAAAATTGACGAGAAAAAATAAAAATTACAGATTCGAGGAAATTTTCGGTTTTTCGCTTCGAGGGTTCTGTGACGTTCGTAGGCCCGTCTTAAATGCAAAGTGTTGGAAAAATGAAACGTTAAAAATGTCAAAATTAAGGAACTGAACATTTTTTGGTACGAAACTTCCGTCGGGGACTTACCGCACTAATTATCGAAAAATACGGGTGTTTAAAAATCCGAACCATTCCCTAAAAATCCTGAACATTTGTGGATTAAAATTTTTTTCTTTCTGATGAAACTTTACAATAGTTTGTAAAAACTATAAAAATATATACTTTGGTATTATTATGTATATGAATACATACTTATGAAAAATACAGGTGTAAAATAAAGAACCATTCTCTAGATCCACAAAATTTATGGAATTTATTTTTTTTTATGAAACTTTTCACGATTGTAAAAATATTATACTAATGAAAATATACAGGGTGCTTAACGAAACCAAACCATACTCTAAGAATCCTCACAATAATTCATTCAATATTTTTTCATGAAACTTTTCACAATGGTCTGTAAGAAATATATACTAATTAAAAACTACTGGGTGTTTAAGAAAACTGAACAAATATTGAAACTCCCAAAATTCATGGAAAATTTTTATTTATTAAACTTCCATCAAGGATTTATTATGACACTCACTATCGAAGCAAATACAGAGTGTTTAATAATAACGAACCATTCTCTAAAAATTTTCAAAATTCATGGAATTAAAAATTTTTTGATGAAACTTTATACAATGTTCTGTAGGAAAAATATACTAATTAAAAATACAGAGTGTTTAAAAATAACGAACCATTCTCTAAAAATTTTCAAAATTCTTGGAATTAAAAATTCTGTTTGATGAAATTTTATACAATGTTCTGTAGGAAAAATATACTAATTAAGAAATACAGAGTGTTTAAAAATAACGAACCATTCTCTAAAAATCCTCAAAATTCATGGAATTAGAAAATTTTTTTGATGAAACTATATACAATAGTTTGTAAAAATCTATATTAATGAAAAATACAGGGGTTTAAAAATACTGAACTGTTCCCTAAAAATCCTGAACATTTGTGGATTAAAATTTTTTTTTCTTTCTGATGAAACTTTTACAATAGTTTGTAAAAACTATAAAAATATATACTTTGGTATTATTATGTATATGAATACATACTTATGAAAAATACAGGGTGTAAAATAAAGAACCATTCTCTAGATCCACAAAATTTATGGAATTTATTTTTTTTATGAAACTTTTCACGATTGTAAAAATATTATACTAATGAAAATATACAGGGTGCTTAACGAAACCAAACCATACTCTAAGAATCCCCACAATAATTCATTGAATATTTTTTATTAACCTTTCACGATGGTCTCTAAGAAATATATACTAATTAAAAACTACTGGGTGTTTAAGAAAACTGAACAAATATTGAAACTCCCAAAATTCATGGAAATTTTTATTTATTAAACTTCCATCAAGGATTTATATGACACTCACTGTCGAAGCAAATACAGAGTGTTTAATAATAACGAACCATTCTCTAAAAATTTTCAAAATTCATGGAATTAAAAATTCTTTTGATGAAACTTTATACAATGTTCTGTAGGAAAAATATACTAATTAAAAATACAGAGTGTTTAAAAATAACGAACCATTCTCTAAAAATTTTCAAAATTCTTGGAATTAAAATATTCTGTTTGATGAAATTTTATACAATGTTCTGTAGGAAAATATACTAATTAAGAAATACAGAGTGTTTAAAAATAACGAACCATTCTCTAAAAATCCTCAAAATTCATGGAATTTGAAAATTCTTTTGATGAAACTTTATACAATACTTTGTAAAAATCTATATTAATGAAAAATACAGGGGGTTTAAAAACTGAACTGTTCCTAAAAATCCTGAACATTTGTGGATTAAAATTTTTTTTTGCTCTCTGATGAAACTTTACAATAGTTTGTAAAAACTATAAAAATATATACTTAGGTATTATTATGTATATGAATACATACTTATGAAAAATACAGGGTGTAAAATAAAGAACCATTCTCTAGAAATCTAGAAATTTATGGAAGTTATTTTTTTATGAAACTTTTCACAATGGTCTGTAAGAAAACTATACTAATTAAAGAACTACTGGGAGTTTAAAAGACTGAACCAATATTGAAACTCCCAAAATTCATGGAAAATTTTTCAAAATCATTGAATTAAAAATTCTTTTGATGAAATTTTATACAATGTTCTGTAGGAAAAATATCGCAATAAAGAAATACAGACGATTTAAAAATAACGAACCATTCTCTAAAAATCCTCAAAATTCATGGAGTTAAAAATTCTTTTGATGAAACATTTCACATTAGTTTGTTAAAACTATACTAATGAAAAATACAGGAGGTTTAAAAACCGAACCATTCTCTAAAAATCAACAAAATTCATGGAATTAAAAATTCTTTTGATGAAACTTTTACAATGTTCTGTAGGAAAATATACTATTGAACAAATACGGGTGTTTAAAAACCGAACTGTTCCCTAAAAATCCTGAAAATTCGTGGATTTAAATTTTTTTGCTTTCTGATGAAACATTTTACAATATGTAGTTTGTCAAAAACTATAAAAATATATACTTAGGTTTTATTATGTATATAAATACATACGTATGAAAAATATAGGGTGTAATATAAAGAACCATTCTCTAGATCCACAAAATTTATGGAATTTATTTTTTTATGAAACTTTTGTGATTGTAAAAATTATACTAATGAAAAATACAGGGTGTTTAGCAAAACCAAACCATTCTCTAAGAATCCTCACAATTCATAGAATATTTTCTTATGAACACAATGGTCTGTAAGAAACTATACTAATTAAAAGACTACTGGGTGTTTAAAAATGAACCATTCTCTATAAACCTTCATGGAAGTATAATATTTTCTTTGATGAAACTTTTAACAATGGTCTATATGGAAACTATTTTCATGAGAACAATACAGGGTGTTTAAGACAATCGAATCATTTTAAAAATCCTAAAACTTGAAATTAAAAACTCTTTTGGTTTTTGTTGAAACTTTTAAGATAGTTTGTAAAAACTATAAAAATACATATTTAGGTATTATTATGTAGCTATATAAATACATACTTATGAAAAATACAGTGTGTAAAATAAAGACCAATTCTCTAGATCCACAAAATTTATGGAATTTAATTTTTTTATGAAACTTTTCACGATTGTAAAAAATTATACTGATGAAAAATACGGGGTGTTTAACAAACCAAACCATTCTCTAAATATCCTCACAATTCATGGAATATTTTCTAATGAAACTTTTCACAACGGTCTGTAAGAAAACTATACTAATTAAAAACTACTGGGTGTTTAAAAACTGACTTCTCTAGAAAGCTTCATGGAAGTATAATATTCCTTTGATGAAACTTTTAACAATGGTCTATATGGAAACTATTTTAATGAAAACAATACAGGGTGTTTAAGAAAACTGAACCAATATTGAAACTCCCAATATTCATGGAATAAATTTATTTTTTTGCTTCGGATGGGTTGTCGGATGTACGAAAGACCGTTTTATATACAAAGTGTTGGAAAAATGTTGAACGTTAAAAAAGTCTCAAAATTAAGAGAACTGACTAATTTATTTTACTCAACTTCCATCGGAGGTCTTAACGCACTAATTATCGAAAAATACATGGTGTTTAAAAAACTAACCCTACTCAAGAAAGGTCAAGTCGGCGAATGCCGACTTGCCACCTTTCTAGTTACTATATATTAAAATGCGCGATTGCCTCTCGCTCTCCGGGCGGGTGGAAAAGTGGCATTCTGCCGCCACAAAGGCTTTTTCGCGAGCCGCGCGGTGGCGAGCCGAAGGGCGCGAAGCGCCCTTCGGTCCTGCGGTTGTCCGGTAGGCGTATTTTGGTGGTTCTTTTACTTTTTCGGGGCGAATTTTGCGTTTTTCCGGAGGTCCGCCGGTGTTACTTTTCCGTTTTCGCGAGGAAACGAGACAAAAGTCGAAAAAACGCCCTTATCGGAAGTCCGGAAGCCGCCCGGAGGCCGGTTTCGCTGCGCGCGTGGTTTTTCGGGCGAGCCCGTCGGGGACGCGGTCGCGGGCGAGTCTCTTGATTTGGTCCTTTCTCCGTCGCGACGAGGCGCTCGGCGGGCCGTTTTTCGCGTTTTTCAGGTAAATTTTCCGTTTTTCGAAGGGTCCTCGCCGGCCGATCTCGGCGAGCGAGATGGATATAGCGGAGGCGGAGCTTATCGCCCGGGAATCGGAGAAACGTCAGTCGGATATGGGTAGACGTCAAACTATTTCGGATTCGATATTTTCCTATTTTCTCGCATTCATTTCCAGAAAGCCATGTCGAAACGTAAACTTTGAACCTTCTACAATGTGTCGCGTGCCTCAGATTTAGGTTTAAAATTCGATTTTATAGGGAAAATAGCGAAAGTTTTGGTCAATTACACGTTCGGCGGCATTCGCGTGCGCTCGGCCGCCCGAAACGTCAAACGGCAAGCCGGACGGTGCGGTGCCGTTGACAGCTCCGGATAAAACTTAGAACGTTCGCTAAACGGATCGATCGGAGGCCCGCAAAAGCCGGAAAAGGTAAATTTAAAGTCCCTAGATGCTTTCTGTTATGCGAGCGCTGGGTTTTGAATTCGAATTTGTATCGAATTTTGCGTAATACCGAACCGAGACGTGGAGAAGAGCCTGGCAATATGGCGGGTCCTCACAAAACCTTCAAAATGTTACATTTTGCAAAGTAAGTACCCTTTATTTCCATAAAGCCATATCGAAACGTAAACTTTGAACCTTCTACAATGTGTCGTGCCTCAGATCTGTTTTTAAAATTCGATTTTATAGTAAAAATTGCGAAAATTTGCGACGTCAAATGGCGAGTGCGCGGTGACATTTCCGAATAAATCGCAGAAAATTTCGCTAAATGGGCCGACCGGAGCCCCCCAAAGCCCGAAAACGGTAAATCTGAAGTCTCTAGATACGTTGTGTTATGCGAGCGTTTGGTTTTGAATTCGTTTTTGTATCGAAATTTGCGAAAATCCTAAGCAAGACGGGGTCAAAATGACGTAAGCCATAGAACAGCTGTCAAATATTTCCATCCGCTATTGCTATTTGCATTGAACTTTGCATAAATAGAATGAATAGGTAGGTGGTATCAGTGAGCTAGACAATATGGCAGACCAAGACGGGGTCAAAATGACGGAAGCCATAGAACAGTTGTCAAATATTTCCATCCGCTATTGCTATTTGCATTGAACTTTGCATAAATAGAATGAATAGGTGGTATCAGTGAGCTAGACAATATGGCACACTTCAAGTCGCTTCGCTTATATACAGTGCGACTCAAAAAGCTCGATGTACGGGGTGTTACGATAAAATTGACGAGAAAAAATAAAAATTACAGATTCGAGGAAATTTTCGGTTCTTTCGCTTCGGAGGGTTCTCTGACGTGCGTAGGACCGTTTTATATACAAAGTGTTGGAAAATGTCGAACGTTAAAAATGTAAAATTAAGGAACTGAAAATTTTTTGGTACGAAACTTCCGTCGGGGACTCTTACCGCACTAATTATCGAAAAATACGGGTGTTTAAAAATTCGAACTGTTCCTAAAAATCCTGGACATTCGTGGATTTAAAATTTTTTTGATTTCTGATGAAACTTTTACAATAGTTTGTAGAAAAACTGTAAAAAATATATACTTTGGTATTATTATGTATATGAATACATACTTATGAAAAATACAGGGTGTAAAATAAAACCATTCTCTACATCCACAAAATTTATGGATTTTATTTTTTTATGAAACTTTTGACGATTGTAAAAATCATACTAATGAGAAAATACAGGGTGCTTAACGAAACCAAACCATACTCTAAGAATCCTCACAATAATTCATTGAATATTTTTCATGAAACTTTTCACAATGGTCTGTAAGAAAACTATGTATACTAATTAAAAACTACTGGCTGTTTAAAAACTGAACCAATATTGAAACTCCCAAAATTCATGGAAATTTTTTATTTATTAAACTTCCATCAAGGATTTATTATGACACTCACTAACGAAGCAAATACAGAGTGTTTAATAATAACGAACCATTCTCTAAAAATCCTCAAAATTCATGGAATTAAAAATTCTTTTGATGAAACTTTATACAATGTTCTGTAGGAAAATATACTAATTAAGAAATACAGAGGGTTTAAAAACCTAACCATTTCCTAAAAATCAACAAAACTCATGGAATTAAAAATTATTTTTGATAAAACCTTATACAATGGTTTGTAAAAATCTATACTAATGAAAAATACAGGAGGTTTAAAAACCTAACCATTTCCTAAAAATCAACAAAATTCATGGAATTAAAAATTCTTTTGATGAAATTTTATACAATGTTCTGTAGGAAAAATGTACTAATTAGGAAATACAGAGTGTTTAAAAATAACGAACCATTCTCTAAAATTCCTCAAAGTTCATGGAATTAGAAAATTCATTTTGATGAAACTTTGTACAATAGTTTTAAAACATCTATACTAATGAAAAATACAGGAGGTTTCAAAACTGAACTGTTCCCTAAAAATCCTAAACATTCGTGGATTTAAATTTTTTTTTGCTTTCTGATGAAACTTTACAATAGTTTGTAAAAACTATAAAAATATATACTTTGGTATTATTATGTATATGAATACATACTTATGAAAAATACAGGGTGTAAAATAAAGAACCATTCTCTACAGCCACAAAATTTATGGAATTTAATTTTTTTTAAAACTTTTCACGATTATAAAAATTATACTAATGAAAAAATACAGTGTGCTTAACGAAACCAAACCATACTCTAAGAATCCCCACAATAAATCATTGAATATTTTTTTATGAAAATTTTAACAATGGTCTGTAAGAAAACTATAATAATTAAAAAAATTCTTGGTGTTTAAGAAAACTGAACCAATATTGAAACTCCCAAAATTCATGGAAATTTTCTTTATTTATTAAACTTCCATCAAGGATTTATTATGACACTCATTAACGAAGCAAATACAGAGTGTTTAATAATAACGAACCATTCTCTAAAAATCCTCAAAATTCATGGAATTAAATAATTCTTTTGATGAAACTTTATACAATGTTCTGTAGGAAAATATACTAATTAAAAATACAGAGTGTTTAAAATAACGAACCATTCTCTAAAATTCCTCAAAATTCATGGAATTAAAAATTCTTTTGATGAAACTTTATACAATGTTCTATAGGAAAAATATCCTAATTAAGAAATACAGAGGATTTAAAAACCGAACCATTCTCTAAAAATCAACAAAATTCATGGAATTAAAAATTCTTTTGATGAAACTTTTACAATGTTCTGTAGGAAGAATATACTATTGAACAAATACGGGTGTTTAAAAACCTGAACTGTTCCCTAAAAATCCTGAAAATTCGTGGATTTAAATTTTTTTGGTTTTTGATGAAACTTTTTACATTAGTTTGTCAAAAAACTATAAAAATATATACTTAGGTTTTATTATGTATATAAATACATACGTATGAAAAAATACAGGGTGTAATATATAGATCCATTCTCTAGATCCACAAAATTTATGGAATTAATTTTTTTATGAAACTTTTCACGATTGTAAAAAATTATACTGATGAAAAATACGGGTGTTTAACAAACCAAACCATTCTCTAAAAATCCTCACAATTCATGGAATATTTTCTAATGAAACTTTTCACAACGGTCTGTAAGAAAACTATACTAATTAAAAACTACTGGGTGTTTAAAAACTGACCTTTCTCTAGAAACCTTCATGGAAGTATAATATTCCTTTGATGAAACGTTTAACAATGGTCTATATGGAAACTATTTTAATGAAAACAATACAGGGTGTTTAAGAAAACTGAACCAATATTGAAACTCCCAAAATTCATGGAATAAAATTATTTGTTTTGCTTCGGATGGGTTGTCGGATGTACGAAAGACCGTTTTATATACAAAGTGTTGGAAAAATCTCAAAATTAAGAGAACTGACTAATTTATTTTACTCAACTTCCATCGGGGGTCTCTTAACGCACTAATTATCGAAAAAATACATGGTGTTTAAAAAAAATTAACCCTACTCAAGAAAGGTCAAGTCGGCGAATGCCGACTTGCCACCTTTCTAGTTACTATATATTAAAATACGCGATTGCCTCTCGAAAAAGTGGGGTTTTGCCGCCACAAAGGCTTTTTTTGCGAGCCGCGCAGCGGCGAGCCCGGGCGCGCCGAGTCGAGTTTGGCCTTTTTTGCGTAGCTTAGGCGTATTTCGGTGGGTTCTTTTTACTCTTTTCGGGGCGAATTTTGCGTTTTTCCGGAGGTCCGCCGGCGTTACTTTTCCGTTTTCGCGAGGAAACGAGACAAAAGTCGAAAAAAACGCCCCTTATCGGAAGTCCGGAAGCCGCCCGGAGGCCGGTTTCGCTGCGCGCGTGGTTTTTCGGGCGGGCCCGTCGGGGACGCGGTCGCGGGCGAGTCTCTTTATTTGGTCCTTTCTCCGTCGCGACGAGGCGCTCGGCGGGCCGTTTTTCGCGTTTTTCTAGGTAAATTTTCCGTATTTCGGAGGGTCCTCGCCGGCCGATCTCGGCGAGCGAGATGGATATAGCGGAGGCGGAGCTTATCGCCCGGGAATCGGAGAAACGTCAGTCGGATATGGGTAGACGTCAAACTATTTCGGACTCGATATTTTCGTATTTTCCCGCATTCATTTCCACAAAGCCATGTCGAAACGTAAACTTTGAACCTTCTACAATGTGTCGCGTGCCTCAGATTTAGGTTTAAAATTCGATTTTATAGTGAAAATAGCGAAAGTTTTGGTCAATTACACGTTCGGCTGCATTCGCCTTCGCTCGGCCGTCCGAAACGTCAAACGGCTAGCCGGACGGTGCACGGCCGGTGACAGCTCCGGATAAAACTTAGGAACGTTCGCTAAACGGATCGATCGGAGGCCCGCAAAAGCCGGAAAAGGTAAATTTAAAGTCCCTAGATGCTTTCTGTTATGCGAGCGCTGGGTTTTGAATTCGAATTTGTATAGAATTTTGCGTAATACCGAACGGAGACGTGTTGAAGAGCCTGGCAATATGGCGGGTCCTCACAAAACATTCAAAACGTTACATTTTGCAAAGTAAGTCTTTATTTCCATAAAGCCATATCGAAACGTAAACTTTGAACCTTCTACAATGTGTCGTGTGCCTCAGGTTTAGGTTTAAAATTCGATTTTATAGTGAAAATAGCAAAAATTTTCGTCTACTACAGAAACGTCAAATGGCGAGTGCGCGGTGACATTTCCGAATAAATCGCAGAAAATTTCGCTAAATGAGCCGACCCGATGCCAACTAAGGCCGAAAACGGTAAATTTGAAGTCTCTAGATACGTTGTGTTATGCGAGCGTTTGGTTTTGAATTCGTTTTCGTATCGAAATTTGCGAAAATTCTAAGCAAGACGGGGTCAAAATGACGGAAGCCATAGAACAGCTGTCAAATATTTCCATCCGCTATTGCTATTTGCATTGAACTTTGCATAAATAGAATGAATAGGTGGTATCAGTGAGCTAGACAATATGGCAGACCAAGACGGGGTGAAAATGACGGAAGCCATAGAACAGCTGTCAAATATTTCCATCCGCTATTGCTATTTGCATTGAACTTTGCATAAATAGAATGAATAGGTGGTATCAGTGAGCTAGACAATATGGCACACTTCAAGTCGCTTCGCTTATATACAGTGCGACTCAAAAAGCTCGATGTACGGGGTGTTACGATAAAATTGACGAGAAAAAATAAAAATTACAGATTCGAGGAAATTTTCGGTTCTTTCGCTTCGGAGGGGTTCTCTGACGTGCGTAGGACCGTTTTATATACAAAGTGTTGGAAAATGTCGAAAGTTAAAAAATTTAAAATTAAGGGAACTGAAAATTTTTTGGTACGAAACTTCCGTCGGGGACTCTTACCGCACTAATTATCGAAAAATACGGGTGTTTAAAAATTCGAACTGTTCCCTAAAAATCCTGGACATTCGTGGATTTAAAATTTTTTTTTGCTTTCTGATGAAACTTTTACAATAGTTTGTAGAAAACTGTAAAAATATATACTTTGGTATTATTATGTATATGAATACATACTTATGAAATTTTATTTTTTTTATGAAACTTTTGACGATTGTAAAAAAATCATACTAATGAGAAAATACAGGGTGCTTAACGAAACCAAACCATACTCTAAGAATCCCCACAATAATTCATTGAATATTTTTTTATTAACCTTTTCACGATGGTCTCTAAGAAATATATACTAATTAAAAAACTACTGGGTGTTTAAGAAAACTGAACAAATATTGAAACTCCCAAAATTCATGGAAATTTTTTTATTTATTAAACTTCCATCAAGGATTTATTATGACACTCACTATCGAAGCAAATACAGAGTGTTTAATAATAACGAACCATTCTCTAAAAATTTTCAAAATTCATGGAATTAAAAAATATTTTTTTGATGAAACTTTATACAATGTTCTGTAGGAAAAATATACTAATTAAGAAATACAGAGTGTTTAAAAATAACGAACCATTCTCTAAAAATCCTCAAAATTCATGGAATTAGAAAATTCTTTTTGATTAAACTTTATACAATAGTTTGTAAAAATCTATATTAATGAAAAAATACAGGGTGTTTAAAAATACCGAACCGTTCCCTAAAAATCCTGAATATTTGTGGATTTAAAATTTTTTTTTTCTTTCTGATGAAACTTTTTACAATAGTTTGTAAAAAAACTATAAAAAATATATACTTTGGTATTATTATGTATATGAATACATACTTATGAAAAAATACAGGGTGTAAAATAAAGAACCATTCTCTAGATCCACAAAATTTATGGAATTTATTTTTTTTTATGAAACTTTTCACGATTGTAAAAATATTATACTAATGAAAATATACAGGGTCTTGATGAAACTTTTAACAATGGTCTATATGGAAACTATTTTCATGAGAACAATACAGGGTGTTTAAGAGAATCGAATCATTTTAAAAATTCTAAAAACTTGAAATTAAAAACTCTTTTTGGTTTTTGATGAAACTTTTTAAGATAGTTTGTAAAAAAACTATAAAAAATACATATTTAGGTATTATTATGTAGCTATATAAATACATACTTATGAAAAAATACAGTGTGTAAAATAAAGACCAATTCTCTAGATCCACAAAATTTATGGAATTTAATTTTTTTTATGAAACTTTTGACGATTGTAAAAAAATCATACTAATGAAAAAATACAGGGTGCTTAACGAAACCAAACCATACTCTAAGAATCCTCACAATAATTCATTGAATATTTTTTATTAACCTTTCACGATGGTCTCTAAGAAATATATACTAATTAAAAACTACTGGGTGTTTAAGAAAACTGAACAAATATTGAAACTCCCAAAATTCATGGAAAATTTTTTTATTTATTAAACTTCCATCAAGGATTTATTATGACACTCACTATCGAAGCAAATACAGAGTGTTTAATAATAACGAACCATTCTCTAAAAATTTTCAAAATTCATGGAATTAAAAAGTATTTTTTTGATGAAACTTTATACAATGTTCTGTAGGAAAAATATAATAATTAAATAATACAGATTGTTTAAAAATAACTAACCATTCTCTAAAAATTTTAAAAATTCTTGTAATTAAAAATTCTTTTTGATGAAATTTTATACAATGTTCTGTAGGAAAAATATACTAATTAAGAAATACAGAGTGTTTAAAAATAACGAACCATTCTCTAAAAATCCTCAAAATTCATGGAATGAGAAAATTCTTTTTGATGAAACTTTATACAATAGTTTGTAAAAATCTATATTAATGAAAAAATACAGGGGGTTTAAAAATACCGAACCGTTCCCTAAAAATCCTGAATATTTGTGGATTTTGAAATTTTTTTTTTCTTTCTGATGAAACTTTTTACAATAGTTTGTAAAAAAACTATATACTTTGGTATTATTATGTATATGAATACATACTTATGAAAAAATACAGGGTGTAAAATAAAGAACCATTCTCTAGATCCACAAAATTTATGGAATTTATTTTTTTTATGAAACTTTTCACGATTGTAAAAATATTATACTAATGAAAATATACAGGGTGCTTAACGAAACCAAACCATACTCTAAGAATCCCCACAATAATTCATTGAATATTTTTTATTAACCTTTTCACGATGGTCTCTAAGAAATATATATATACTAATTAAAAATACTGGGTGTTTAAGAAAACTGAACAAATATTGAAACTCCCAAAATTCATGGAAATTTTTTTTTTTTTATTAAACTTCCATCAAGGATTTATTATGACACTCACTATCGAAGCAAATACAGAGTGTTTAATAATAACGAACCATTCTCTAAAAATTTTCAAAATTCATGGAATTAAAAATTCTTTTGATGAAACTTTATCCAATGTTCTGTAGTAAAATATACTAATTAAAAAATACAGAGTGTTTAAAAATAACGAACCATTCTCTAAAAATTTTCAAAATTCTTGGAATTAAAAAATTCTGTTTGATGAAATTTTATACAATGTTCTGTAGGAAAAATATACTAATTAAGAAATACAGAGTGTTTAAAAATAACGAACCATTCTCTAAAAATCCTCAAAATTCATGGAATTTGAAAATTCTTTTTGATGAAACTTTTTACAATGTTCTGTAGGAAGAATATACTATTGAACAAATACGGGGTGTTTAAAAAAACCGAACTGTTCCCTAAAAATCCTGAAAATTCGTGGATTTAAATTTTTTTGCTTTCTGATGAAACATTTTACAATAGTTTGTCAAAAACTATAAAAATATATACTTAGGTTTTATTATGTATATAAATACATACGTATGAAAAATATAGGGTGTAATATAAAGAACCATTCTCTAGATCCACAAAATTTATGGAATTTATTTTTTTATGAAACTTTTCATGATTGTAAAAAATTATACTAATGAAAAATACAGGGTGTTTAGCAAAACCAAACCATTCTCTAAGAATCCTCACAATTCATAGAATATATTCTTATGAACACAATGGTCTGTAAGAAAACTATACTAATTAAAAGACTACTGGGTGTTTAAAAAAAATTAACCATTTTCTATAAACCTTCATGGAAGTATAATATTCTCTTGATGAAACTTTTAACAATGGTCTATATGGAAACTATTTTCATGAGAACAATACAGGGTGTTTAAGAGAATCGAATCATTTTAAAAATTCTAAAACTTGAAATTAAAAACTCTTTTTGGTTTTTGATGAAACTTTTAAGATAGTTTGTAAAAACTATAAAAATACATATTTAGGTATTATTATGTAGCTATATAAATACATACTTATGAAAAATACAGTGTGTAAAATAAAGACCAATTCTCTAGATCCACAAAATTTATGGAATTTAATTTTTTTATGAAACTTTTCACGATTGTAAAAAATTATACCGATGAAAAATACGGGGTGTTTAACAAAACCAAACCATTCTTTAAATATCCTCACAATTCATGGAATATTTTCTAAAAGCTTCATGGAAGTATAATATTCCTTTGATGAAACTTTTAACAATGGTCTATATGGAAACTATTTTAATGAAAACAATACAGGGTGTTTAAGAAAACTGAACCAATATTGAAACTCCCAATATTCATGGAATAAATTTATTTTTGCTTCGGATGGGTTGTCGGATGTACGAAAGACCGTTTTATATACAAAGTGTTGGAAAAATGTTGAACGTTAAAAAAGTCTCAAAATTAAGAGAACTGACTAATTTATTTTACTCAACTTCCATCGGAGGTCTCTTAACGCACTAATTATCGACAAAATACATGGTGTTTAAAAAACTAACCCTACTCAAGAAAGGTCAAGTCGGCGAATGCCGACTTGCCACCTTTCTAGTCCTTATATATTAAAATCCGTTGTTTTTCTCTCTCGCGAAAAAGTGGGGTTTTACCGCCACAAAGGCTTTTTCGCGAGCGCAGCGGCGAGCCCGGGTGCGCGAAGCCGAGTTCGGTCCTTCGGTTATCCGGTAGGCGTATTTTGGTGACTTCTCTTTACCTTTTTCGGGGCGAATTTTGCGTTTTTCCGGAGGTCCGCGGCCGCCAGTTTTCCATTTTCGCGCGGATGTCGCGAAAAAAAGAGATGGATATAGCCGGGAATTCGAGAAACGTCAGTCAGATATGGGTAGACGTCCAACTATTTCGGATTCGATATTTTCGTATTTTCCCGCATTCGTTTCCACAAAGCCATGTCGAAACGTAAACTTTGAACCTTCTACAATGTGTCGCGTGCCTCAGGTTTGAGTTTAAAATTCGATTTTATAGTGAAAATAACGAAAGTTTTACTCAATTACACGTTCGGCGGTATTCGCATTCGCTCGGCCGCCGGCCGTCCTAAACGTCAAACGGCTACCAGGACGGTGCACGGCCTGTGACAGCTCCCGATAAAACTTAGGAACGTTCGCTAAAAGGGTCGATCGGAGGGCCGCCAATGCCAGAAAAGGTATGTTTAAAGTCTCTAGATACTTTCCGTTATGCGAGCCCTGGATTTCGAGTTCGTTTTTCCATAAAAATTTGCTTAAATCCAAACCGAGACGGGGAGAAGAGCCTAGCAATATGGCGGGTCCTCACAAAACCTTCAAAACGATTACATTCTGAAAAGTAAGTACCCCTTTATTTCCATAAAGCCATATCGAAACGTACACTTTGAACCTTCTACAATGTGTCGTGTGCCTCAGGTTTAGATTTAAAATTCAATTTTATAGTGAAAATAGCAAAAATTTTCGTCGACTACAGAAACGTCAAATGGCGAGTGCGCGGTGACATTTCCGAATAAATCGCAGAAAATTTCGCTAAATGGGCCGACCGGAGGCCCCCAAAGGGCGAAAACGGTAAATTTGAAGTCTCTAGATACGTTGTGTTATGCGAGCGTTTGGTTTTGAATTCGTTTTCGTATCGAAATTTGCGAAAATTCTAAGCAAGACGGGGTCAAAATGACGGAAGCCATAGAACAGCTGTCAAATATTTCCATCCGCTATTGCTATTTGCATTGAACTTTGCATAAATAGAATGAATAGGTGGTATCAGTGAGCTAGACAATATGGCAGACCAAGACGGTCAAAATGACGGAAGCCATAGAACAGCTGTCAAATATTTCCATCCGCTATTGCTATTTGCATTGAACTTTGCATAAATAGAATGAATAGGTGGTATCAGTGAGCTAGACAATATGGCAGACTTCAAGTCGCTTCGCTTATATACAGTGCGACTCAAAAAAGCTCGATGTACGGGGTGTTACGATAAAAATTGACGAGAAAAAAATAAAAATTACAGATTCGAGGAAATTTTCGGTTTTTTCGCTTCGGAGGGGTTCTGTGACGTTCGTAGGCCCGTCTTAAATACAAAGTGTTGGAAAAATGTGAAACGTTAAAAAAATGTCAAAATTAAGGGAACTGAACATTTTTTTGGTACGAAACTTCCGTCGGGGACTCTTACCGCACTAATTATCGACAAAAATACGGGGTGTTTAAAAAATCCGAACCATTCCCTAAAAATCCTGAACATTTGTGGATTAAAAATTTTTTTTTTCTTTCTGATGAAACTTTTACAATAGTTTGTAAAAACTATAAAAATATATACTTTGGTATTATTATGTATATGAATACATACTTATGAAAAATACAGGGTGTAAAATAAAGAACCATTCTCTAGATCCACAAAATTTATGGAATTTATTTTTTTTATGAAACTTTTCACGATTGTAAAAATATTATACTAATGAAAATATACAGGGTGCTTAACGAAACCAAACCATACTCTAAGAATCCCCACAATAATTCATTGAATATTTTTATTAACCTTTCACGATGGTCTCTAAGAAATATATACTAATTAAAAACTACTGGGTGTTTAAGAAAACTGAACAAATATTGAAACTCCCAAAATTCATGGAATTTGAAAATCTTTTGATGAAACTTTATACAATACTTTGTAAAATCTATATTAATGAAAAATACAGGGGTTTAAAACCGAACCGTTCCCTAAAAATCCTGAACATTTGTGGATTAAAATTTTTTTTTGCTCTCTGATGAAACTTTACAATAGTTTGTAAAAACTATAAAAATACATACTTAGGTATTATTATGTATATGAATACATACTTATGAAAAAATACAGGGTGTAAAATAAAGAACCATTCTCTAGAAATCTAGAAATTTATAGAAGTTATTTTTTTTATGAAACTTTTCACAATGGTCTGTAAGAAAACTATACTAATTAAAGAACTACTGGGAGTTTAAAAAGACTGAACCAATATTGAAACTCCCAAAATTCATGGAAAAATTTTCAAAATCATTGAATTAAAAATTCTTTTGATGAAATTTTATACAATGTTCTGTAGGAAAAATATCGCAATAAAGAAATACAGACGATTTAAAAATAACGAACCATTCTCTAAAAATCCTCAAAATTCATGGAGTTAAAAATTCTTTTTGATGAAACATTTCACATTAGTTTGTTAAAACTATACTAATGAAAAATACAGGAGGTTTAAAAACCGAACCATTCTCTAAAAATCAACAAAATTCATGGAATTAAAAATTCTTTTGATGAAACTTTTACAATGTTCTGTAGGAAAATATACTATTGAACAAAGGGGTGTTTAAAAACTGAACTGTTCCCTAAAAATCCTGAAAATTCGTGGATTTAAATTTTTTGCTTTCTGATGAAACATTTTACAATAGTTTGTCAAAAACTATAAAAATATATACTTAGGTTTTATTATGTATATAAATACATACGTATGAAAAATATAGGTGTAATATAAAGAACCATTCTCCAGATCCACAAAATTTATGGAATTTATTTTTTTATGAAACTTTCATGATTGTAAAAATTATACTAATGAAAAATACAGGGTGTTTAGCAAAACCAAACCATTCTCTAAGAATCCTCACAATTCATAGAATATTTTCTTATGAACACAATGGTCTGTAAGAAAACTATACTAATTAAAAGACTTAAAAAAAAATGAACCATTTTCTATAAACCTTCATGGAAGTATAATATTCTCTTGATGAAACTTTTAACAATGGTCTATATGGAAACTATTTTCATGAGAACAATACAGGGTGTTTAAGAGAATCGAATCATTTTAAAAATTCTAAAAACTTGAAATTAAAAACTCTTTTTGGTTTTGATGAAACTTTTAAGATAGTTTGTAAAAACTATAAAAATACATATTTAGGTATTATTATGTAGCTATAAATACATACTTATGAAAAATACAGTGTGTAAAATAAAGACCAATTCTCTAGATCCACAAAATTTATGGAATTTAATTTTTTTATGAAACTTTTCACGATTGTAAAAAATTATACCGATGAAAAATACGGGTGTTTAACAAAACCAAACCATTCTTTAAATATCCTCACAATTCATGGAATATTTTCTAATGAAACTTTTCACAACGGTCTGTAAGAAAACTATCCTAATTAAAAACTACTGGGTGTTTAAAAACCGACTGTTCTCTAGAAAGCTTCATGGAAGTATAATATTCCTTTGATGAAACTTTTAACAATGGTCTATATGGAAACTATTTTAATGAAAACAGTACAGGGTGTTTAAGAAAACTGAACCAATATTGAAACTCCCAATATTCATGGAATAAATTTGTTTTTTTGCTTCGGATGGGTTGTCGGATGTACGAAAGACCGTTTTATATACAAAGTGTTGGAAAAATGTTGAACGTTAAAAAAGTCTCAAAATTAAGAGAACTGACTAATTTATTTTGGTCAACTTCCATCGGAGGTCTCTTAACGCACTAATTATCGAAAAATACATGGTGTTTAAAAAACTAACCCTACTCAAGAAAGGTCAAGTCGGCGAATGCCGACTTGCCACCTTCTAGTATTATTCATTAAAATGTGTATTTTCCTCGTTTCTACATTTTACAAAGCTGTAGAAAACGACCGCATGGTAGTTGACATGTCTAGTCATTTTTTTCATATATTTTCAGGTATTAACAATATTGTGTGAAACTAACTACTCAGTGTACAAATGCCCCAACCTGCGTTGAATTACACCCACAATATCTACCCATATATTCCTTATTATTAGCTTTTGTAACATATTAGCTTAAAATACCTTTCTTAAACATTTTTTACTGTTTAAGAAAGGTATTTTAAGCTAATATGTTACAAAAGCTAATAATAAGGAATATATGGGTAGATATTGTGGGTGTAATTCAACGCAGGTTGGGGCTTTATCCACTGAGTAGTTAGTTTCACACAATTGTTAATACCTGAAAATATATGAAAAAAACTATACATAAAAGGTAAAATTTTTTATTAATTTTTATTTATTTTAGTAGGTTGTTATGATATTCATTGACAGTTAATCAGTTTGACGTTGTCGATATTTCATTTTGACATTCAATTTCAAATAATTTTAATTTATTGGTATAATCATCTTTATAGTTAGATATTTGACTCAAGTTAAAGGAGGCCACCTGATGAAGCAATCCTAATAAAATGCAGAAATAAGTGAGATCTCATCTATTGTGGTTGAATTTCGAGTTCCCACTCCAGAGGTTAGTAAATATATTAAATTCTTTAGATAATTATTGAATAGAGTTTTGTCTGTGGATGTTCATTAGCATACCTAGATGTTTGGTATCAGAAAACATACATATGACTTCATTGATAGGAATTGTAGGAGATTTGATACATATTAGCTTAAAATACCTTTCTTAAACAGTAAAAAAATGTCTAGTCATCTTGGACGATGACTTATTGTCATAGGCGCCGATTTTCCGAGAAAAAGGAAGGTTTTGCCCCATTTTTTAAACATCAAGCTAGAAGTCCGAAATAATTTTTGGGCACGTGGGTAAAATTTTTGAACCGAGTCATAGTTAACCCTGTATTTTCTTATCCTAAGGTTTTAGTGTCTTCTGTATCAGAATATTAAAGTATTTATAAAATTCAGGATTTAACGGTCAAGCCGTTATGAGTTCGGCGGAAGTATACGACACGGCGACGAAACAGTGGTCCTACATCCCCGAGATGATGTCCCCCAGGTCCGGAGTGTCGCTGGTTGCGTTCGACAATACCCTATACGCAATTGGCGGGTTCAACGGATACACCCGTTTAGCTACAGGCGAGAAATACACCCCTGATATATCGGTAGGGTGGACTGAGATATCTGAAATGTTAACACCGCGGAGTAATTTTGCTACAGTGATTTTGGATGACTATGTCTTTGTTATTGGAGGATTTAATGACAGATTTGTGTCAGGTAAGCAGAAAAGTGCTAGGTGTTGGAAGAGTGAACATTTGAAGGGTAAACAGGTAAGAGCTTAATTTTTTTTGGATGATACATAGGTATTTGATATATTATGTTAGTGTCATCTAAATAAAACATTTTTTGGTTTTTGCATGAACGTAGAAACAATATTGTACGCAACTCGTACAAAAAGTGTTTATTACACTCGATGTGTTGTTCTACTCGGTCTGACTGCTTCATTGGACAATTTCACGTCGCGTGCGATAAACACTTACTTTTTGTACTTGTTGCATAAATAACTATTTAAGTAGGGATGTCAAAATTAGGCTTAAGGATAATTTAGTTTTGTTTATTTTGAAGTATTGTGAAACAATTTTTTGGCCGGATTGTTTTAAGACAAAAATTAGTTTATAAAAATATCAAAATACCTTGCTTGTATTCAATATTATTAATAAGAAATTACCTGCATATCTTTCAGATAAGATTGTAAAGATTGCATATTCATAATTGTTTTAATCGTCATGACTTACATGTCACGACACTATCCTGCTTAATTCCAACGTAGTTTTATAATTCAGTTAAAATTTATAACTTCTTGACATATGACATCAGAAGTGCAACTAGTCTAGCAGTAAAGTTATGATTCCTTAATATTTGTAATCGAGGTAACTAATATTTGTATTGCATACAGGGTTAACTATGACTTAGTACAAACATTTTAAGAGGGGATAGGGAAAAATAAGAATTAACGGAATCACTCTTCAAAAAAATTCCAAACTTATTCATAAAGCCAAAAAAAATGTTTTTCGATATTATTTTAAATCCTTATTTAATGCAGCCAATGTTAACTTGCTTGTTAGTTGCCTACTCTACAAGCATGCAACAGTCGCTCAGTCGGTATCGCTGTCATGTCATAATTCAATTCCTGTGTTTACGTTGTAAGTTTGTGGTCCTCTTCAGTTTTTAGTGCCTTTTTTAATTTTTAAATGTTTTACAGTTATTAAATAAAGACGTATTGGGTGTAGATACTTTCCCACAATATAGTTCGCCGGTTTGGTTTTCTAAGTTATGGGACCAGACTGCCGCGGTTACATTGAAAGTTGTCTATTATCTTTTCCTTTCGTTCGATTTTGTTATATTTATATTTATATATTTGCCTTTTATCTAATGGTACCTACGGGAAGTGTCTTTTATCGGTAGTGAGCGGCTGTAATGAGCAAATATGTAGTTTTACCAGTTTATAACGAAATAATGAAAAACGAATGCAAAATACCTACTGGAGCTAACTGGATTAACTGTTACCTATCTATCAGGTATTATTACTATACTCGCGTCAAGAATTCAGACGTCTTACGTCACAGCTGACGTTACACATTTGTTTTTATTATCAACGTAATTTTCGATATTTGGTCGCGTAAAAACAATATTTTTTTGCAATTTAGTGCAATATATAATGCAAACTTTTAGTGTAATATATAGTTTTATTACTGTCAGTTGCAGTTTCTTAAATATATTGATGAAAATATAATGAATTATTCATTTGTTTGTATGACGTAAGTCGTCTGAATTCTTGTCGCGAGTATATTAAGAATGTTAATTTTTGTCGTTTCTACATTTAGAAACGCTACAAAAAAACGACGCATATGGTAGTTGACATTGTTGACAGATGTAAGCTTTTTCTATGAATCTAAGCCATCTCAATCGATTCTTATCATAGGCGCCGTCTTTCCGTAGGAAAAAAGTTTTTTACCCCATTTTTTAAATATCGAGCTAAAATTCTGGAATAATTTTTTTATTGTCTTTTAGGCCTCCCTGAGCACGTGGTTAAATTTTTTATACTTATAGTTAACCTTGTATACTTTTTCTTTCTCTTACTTCTAACTGACATAGATTTTTTTTATATTATTTTTCTTTCCCGTTTTGCTGTCAGTAAGTGATAATGCATTTTTTAAATTGGGGTGGTTGTATGCGCAACTGGATAATTTTGTTGTAATAATTATTGATGAACAAAATAAAGGCCTATTATTAACTGAATTGACTTGTTTTAGATTAGAAATAAAATATAAAGTTTTAACTTATCTACATTATAAATTTTTCTGTTTCCGTAAAAATTGAATTGTTGTTTCATACTTTTAAAATTACAATAATGTAATACTCTAAAATTATAGTTACAAAGAGTAGCCCTTGTGTGGAAGAGGGACGGAATATTATTATTGAGAACACATTTGATCTTTAATATTTTAATAATTGTCGACAAATATCTTATGTTGCATAGGTTCCACCACGATAAACTACGTAGAATACTACGACAACGAAAGCAACGAGTGGTATGACGCCGCCTCCATGAACGTCAGTCGATCAGCCTTGAGTGCCTGCGTGGTGCATGGCTTGCCCAACGCCAAGGACTACACTTTCCTGAGGAGGAATTCTGACATTGGTCCAGACACCGGCAACGCAGAGGCCTGAAGATATTTACTTATTTATACACAGTTCTTAACATTACGTTGTGTGGATCGCGCCTTTTTATTTATACATTTTTTTTTATTATAAAATTCGTCCAAGGACAATAAATCTTTCAATTTTTATTGCGTTATCTCAATTCCACAAAGGAAAGCCTCCCTTGTGGGTTAACCATTACCCATTCCCATTCAATGTTTCCAACACAGTAATTTGGAGTATAATTTTCTAATAGGTCATACAAGTATTCAGTAATACCATTGAATTGATAACGTAGCTTTTACAGGGTGATTGGGGGAACCCCCTATATTCGGAAGGAGTGTGTAGGGGCCAAAAATAAACAAAAAAGTCTAATTGTCACATTTAGTTTGACGTTTGTTATTTAAACGCTTATTTTATAACTGTCGTATTTATTTGTATATGTGCGTTCGTTTAATCGATATTGTACATACATACTTTGCGAATACCTTCCATATTTAGTCACCGAGAACATTATGTGATTTTTATTTATTTTTATTTATGGGTATTGCAATGGTAGCGCTAATCCTGCAGTTGCTTCCCGAACTGAAGAGTGCCAGATAGAAATGTATTCCAGACAGTCTTCAACAATGCACGTAAAACAGGAACAGTTTCGTTGTCTGTGGAATTGTTCATTAGCATACCTAGATGTTAGGTATCAGAGAGCGTATACATATGACTCCATTGATAGGAATTGTAGGAGATTTGATTTATATTAGCTTAAAATACCTTTCTAATACAGTAAAAAATGTTACAAAAGCTAATAATACAGAATATATGGGTAGATATTGTGGGTGTAATTCAACACTGGTTGGGTCTTTAGTCCACAGAGAGATTCCAATCGACCAAAGGCATTCCAAACACGGTATGAGTTCCGGAATTTAAAAGTACATGAAAGTACCAATGTCTCAACTGAGACGTACAAAACACGATTTTCCGGCCCCTAAGGGTCATTTTCCCGGTCCCGAACAGGGAATTTCACATGGTCATAAACCTATTAAGCACAGTCTAAGTTACAGGAATTAGTACATAAAAATCCCACTGTTGCGATTGGTACGTCAGAAATATGATTTTCCGGCCACAATGGGCCATTTTCCGGGACCCAAATTGGGAATTTCAGCTGTCCAAAAACTTTTTGAGCATACTTTAAGGACCAGGATTGAAAAATACATGAAAATCTCACTTTTGCGACTGGTACGTCCGAAATATAGTTTTCCGGCCCCAATAGGCCATTTTCCCGGACCCAAACTGGGAATTTCAGCTGACCAAAAACTTTTCACACCCAGTCTCAGGTCCAGAATTGAAAAACACACGAAAGTACCACAGTCGCGACCGGGACGTCCAAAACAGGATTTTCCCGCCCCAAGGGGTCATTTTCCCGGACCCAAACCCGGAATTTTAGTTGGCCATAAACTTTTCTAGCACAAATCCGGCCTTAGCTCCAAAATTCAGCGTCGACTACGCCTTATCCCAATTTCAGACGTGTACGCCCAATTCTGAGCTCGGGATCGGATTCAGCGTCGAAAAATACATGGGAATACATATGTCACTCTCTTATGTATGAACTTTTTTTTTGTGGGGCTGTGTAATTATTGAATAGAGCTTTGTCTGTGGAATTGTTCATTAGCATACCTAGATGTTTGGTATAAGTGAGCGTACATATGACTTCATTGATAGGAATTGTAGGAGATTTGATTTATATTAGCTTAAGATACCTTTCTAATACAGTAAGAAAAGTTATAATTTATAATAACTACGGAATAAACATTTTTCTCTACTGATGCATTACAATAATTTATTCGGGTAAAAATATGTTCATTCTGGAATTCTGGAATTAAGGGGAGGGTAGCAAAACGGCTACAGCATTTAGATCTCATTGGGCCCTTTGTACCTCCTCCCATTAGGAGATCAGTCCACCTGAGTCGCCAGCCAGCCTAATGAGGAGAAAAAGGTGGTGACATTGCTCAGGGGGATCTCTCTAATGTAGGCCATAGAAGGCCATCGCTCTCCCAACACGGACTCTCTTATTGACGAGATGGCAGTGCACTCACAGAGTGCATGAAATATTATCTTGTCTTCCTATTCGCAACCCCTACAAAGAGGTGTATCACACTTCCTCATGTAATAGAGGTGCTTCCTTAGCCAGCAATGTCCAGTTTGAATACCTGTCACCAGACGAAGTTTTGTCCTAGACATAGCCAGCTACTTTTTGCCTGTATCCTTGCAGGAGTACTCTAGGAACTCCTTAGCAAATTGACAGCCATTTGTTTCATCCCAACGTCTCATAAACTCTTTGTGGGTGTATTCTTTGATAATTTCAACAAATGCTGACAACGGAAGCAAACTCCAAAAATATTCAGACCCGATGCACTTATAGCCAACTTATCAGCTACTTTATTGCTATTGCACCGCTCGTGTCCCTTTACCCAGCATACAGAAACGCTGCTGTAGCTGAGGCCACTACTAGTGCCTGATGACATTCCCATGCTGATCTAGTTGTTATCTTATGATTACGTAAGATCAGTAGTGATTGCCTATCTGTGTAGATTCTAATGATTTTGCCCGTTGTATGTCTACGGGCAATTTCTTTGGCGGCTGAACTTATATCTCACCTGCACTCAGTTTATATGTGAACATACATATGAAGAAACAGCCAGTTTAATTGTCGGTCATCTCACCTATGGCATACCGATGAGGGCTAACAAGCCTGAAACCGGTCTATGTCTGGTGGTGTGGTCGATAAGGGTTCTTGGCTGTTCACAGATACTGTAGGAGTAATTCATGTAAGCGAAGAATACTGACTGATTATTTTAGCTGGCAATGATTTTTACTACATCTGGGGCATGTCGATGTGGTGAACTAGATACTTCAATTAAAAATAATATTGAAGATATGGGAAATATATTGTTAATCAGTGTGCCAATTACAAAAACAAATAAAAAAAACATTTATTGTACGTGAATATTTAGATATACTGTATCGAAAATATAGTACCGTAAGACCTACACAAATAGACAGTAACACATGTTTTTTTTAATATTCAAATAGTACTTAAAGCATATAACCAATTAATAGGAATGCATATATTTGGAAAAATTCCAAAACAGGTTGCTGCGTTTTTCAAATTGAATGATGCTCATGACCGGGATATTGTTTCTGTAGAACTTCAGCTACACTATTAATACATTCAGCAGCTGATATCACAACTTTAAAATTGCATGTTGGATGGAAATCTTCAACGATAGCTGAAGGCTAAATTGAGAAGTCCATAACACGTATATCAGTTGTTAGCAAAAAAAATTGGAAGCGATTTTTTAAATAATTCCACTACTTTAGAGGATTCAATAGTACGTAAACCCTCTACTAGTAAAAACACTTGAACCTCATAGACAAAGTGACTGCTCTAATTTCACTATAAATGTTTACAATAAATAAAATTACTTACTTATTACTATTAGTAAGTTTGATTTGAGGTTCTGATAATCTATTATAATAATCAGTGACAGTTTTATGAAAATAATAGAAAATGTTACAGTTGGAAAAGTTCGCTAAAACTTGATACTTTTCCTGCCATTTGCGAATATTTAAGAATTTCGCGTCCATTCTTTTGAGTAGTCACATAAAATTATATTTATTATCCACCTAATAATAGTCCAGTCGACAAGTAGTTTTAGGTGGAAATAATTAGGGGCAAGCTGGAATATCTTTTATTCTCTTTGTTTTGCTGTGTTGAATACTATACTAAATTTGCACAGTCTATCGATCCCGGATTTGGCCGCCATATTGAAAAATCCTATAAAGTTTTGACATTTTTTTGGTTTTTTTAAAATAACTTGATTTGGGTGCACTGTACAGAAAATTTTCAAGTAACCGAAAATAAATCTAATTAAATTCTCTACAAAAAAGGTCCTATTCACCGGTTTCGTGCATGAACAGGTTAACGAGATACAGGTGGTTAAATACAAGTCATATATTTTCTAGTGGTCCATTTAATATGAGTAGGTAATTGATTCTATGTAAATTTTAATAATTTGCCATTAGAAATTTGTGTTTTTCTTGTGTTCGTTTCCACACCACCTAGAGGTAGAGCACTCGGCGCGCTTTTTTTAAGTGGTTTCCCCTATAGGCCTAATCCACTTTCTTGCCGTTACAAATGTTCTATTTTTGATTTTCATATGATATGCTTTGTGTAATTTCACCTTCTGCTTTTTTTTGACGTAGAAGGTTGATCCATTGACTCATCAATGTATTTTTCATCAAACTGTTCATCTGGTTCTTGTTCAGTGTCTATTTCTTCGATATTTTCGTTGGTCATTAGTTCTTCCAATCGAGAATCGATTTCTTCGTCGTCGCCTGGATCTTCTATAGTAGTTTCAGTATTTGAACAAGCTCTTCCATGTCACGAATCACACCCTACTGAACATTGTAATCCTGCTTTTCTGCAGCTGCAGGCTGCGTTACAACCTTTCCTACATTTACAAGAAATCATCTTTAATAACTCTTGGGGAGCGGCGTCTTGCAGCATAGGAATCGGTATAAGTCCATTGGACGACTGCTTCCAACCCCAGTCAGTTGGTAATTTTTCGTTACCGTACCATTTTTGGACTTGTAGGTAGGTACGCAATGAGTGCATGCGAGCCGCATCTTCGGTTGGAGGAAGAGATGCAAGATTAAATAAACTCTTTGTTATAGATTGTGCAAAAAATCGGTGTCTATAGATGTGTAGTGATGCGTCGTCGCTCTTTGACTCATAAAGTGCAAGAAGAAATTGAATTCCAACTTTAGCTATGCTTTCTGGAGTTGCATTTGGGTCTTTAAAACAGCAAATAGCAGTTTCCAAGCTTTTCTGAATTATTAAAACCTTCAGGAACTTCATTTTACCCTGCCGGATAGATCACAGTATCAAATTTTATATTTGTTTAACACTAGCCTATATTAACATGTATTTAAATATAAGCCTTAGATGTTAATTGCTATAACTTCAGAACCGATAAGTTGACGACAATAATTAATAAAACCTTTTTTGTAGAGAATTTAATTAGCTTTATTTTCGGTTACCTGATTTTTTTTCTACAATGCACCCAGAGCGATTTATTTTTAAAAGACCATGAAAATGTAATTTTTATATCAGATTTTTCAAAATGGCGGCCAAATCCGGGATCGACAGACCGTGCAAATTGAATATATCATTCTGCACATCAAAACAAAGGGAATAAAAATTAATTCAGCTTGCCCCTATTTATTTCCACCTAGGCCTATTTCAAACGACGCACCGACTGGCCTATAAGGGTAATTCTTTACTTAAGTATATATACAGGGTTAACTATAACTTAGTACAAATATTTTAAGAGGGGATAGGGAAAAATAAGAATTAACGGAATCACCCTTCAAAAAAATTCCAAACTTATTTATAAAGCCAAAAAAAATTTTTTTCGAAACTATATTAAATCCCTATTTATCGCCGTCACTGACCTGTCAGCCGCGAGGTTAAGTATAATCTGCCAGAGGTTAGGTTAGGTATAATATGCCAAAGTCAAAGGTGTCAAACATAGTGACAGGACACCGCATTGACACACTTCCAAAGAAAAAAAAAATAAAAAAAGTAGATTATTATTTAATTAGAAATACTTTATGGTATCACAGAGAGGCATCCTTTATCTTACTAATATTTATTTACAGCATTGATACTTGGAGAGATTTGAAGAATGTTTAATCATCTGTTTTCTTGCTTGTTTAAATTAAAACTTCTAACTCTCCTTCCCTCGATCGTTCTTTTTGTGTAAATCGAGGTAACTACTTGGTTTGGCGGTCTTGACCAAGTCCTATTACTTACGTCGGGAAAAAGCACAGATGATAACAACATAATACACGCAAATGTACACAAATACATAAAAACACTGCCACACGTTTACTGCCACGGCATAAAACAGCTGTTCGATGTGGTTCAAAAAGTATTCAGCATAATATTTTGTATACTCGGGAAACGTCTTTGACGCTGTTGCACGATAATATGCATTTGTCACACTCCCATAAATCAGCACCTTATCCGTCATCTAGGCATTTGAATACAACATGTTTGTAAATACACAAAAATTAAATTTTCGAAAAACAAGTACTGAAAAATTATTTCAAACTATCAGACTGTAACCGTATACTATACATCTACAGACGACATCTGTAGGTCACTAATGCCAGGTGCACTCTTCTTTTTATGGCCTACTCACGGCACATAAACAAGGAGAAGAAGAAGAAGAATTTTTAATTTTCATGTGTTGTTAATACTAATAGTAGCAACAATATTAACAGTAATCGACGATGTTTGCATAAAATAATTAGTAATACTTTAAACTATAACATCCCAAGATGTTCACAGTGTTCTCTAAAAATGACCCTTAGATTATAGCTAACTTCGCGTTTCTGCATTGTTTGGAGCATGGAAAGTAGGCAACTAGCAATGCAGTATTCATAACCTAGAAAGTACTGTTACTTTAAATCACCTAAGTGACTAATTTTAAGCGTGTTATAGTAATTAAATAAAGTATTTTATGTCGGATATGTTAATTATGATGAATCTGCAAGGAATGAAAATGTGCAGTGTGCAACGAAAGAACCAAGATCCAATACAATATACTGCAGCTAAGCGGATTAGCTGGTATCTATCAGGTACTTAGACATTATTATTTTAATAAATATGTTTATTTTCCTCATTTCTACACTTGACAATGTTGATAAAAACGACCGCATGGTTGTTGACATATCTAGCCATGTCGGATGATGATTAATTGTCATAGGCGCCGACTTTCCGTAGGAAAAGAGGGTTTTGCCTCATTTTTTAAACATCGAGCTAGAATTCCAAAATAAATTTTTTATTGTCTTTAAACCTCCCTGAGCACGTGGTTAAAATTTTTATACTTAGTCATAGTTAACCCTGTATATAAAAAATAAAATGAAATTTAAATTCGAGTCACCCTTGGTAACGACTGTTATTTGCATAAAATCGATACACTATGAAAGTTTCTAAATTTTGTACGCGTTTAAATTGATAAATAAATGTTTCTAGCTGCATAAGCGGATGGCTGTTTCATTCAGCAGCTGCATCAAATAGAACTTTTTCAGCGGTTGCTGAAAGCTCGTGCGCAATAAATTACATAGGAGAATGTTATCGCTGTGAAGGAATTTTGCTGTTGGAAATATTTTCAGCTCCTCTGGGAAAATGTAATTTTTATAAGATATGCTTTTCAAGCAAACAAACGTTCAAATTTAAATGTAGAAAATATTTAAGTTATGCCATTTTCATCAAAATTCAGGGTGTTGGCGTCAATACATACAGGGTATTCCCAAATTAGTTGACAATATTTTTTGTGTTCTATGTCAAGAAATTATAGTTTTTCTTCAAATAAACATAGGTCCAAGAATTCCTCCTAAGGAAGTTATAGTCACTTAAAGAAATATATAAATAATTCCGGAAAAGTTGAGCGAGTTTATGAAATTTGGTAAATGGTTTGGTTTATGATTTACATTTTATGTCACCGTCCGGCTGGAGAACGGACCAGATTGTCTATATTTGACAAAGTGCATCTCTTGCCAGAAGATCTGGATAGAATCTCACCTAACAAGGTTATTGGCTTCATAAAGCGGCTAAATCTGTTGGGTAAAGTATAACAAGTATGTGAGCTACAATAGACCACAGGGTCGCAGTGGAGGGCTAGCTTTTGCCCACTCACTTAGAACTTAAGACCTATTATGTGCATTATAAACAAAATTTACAAATGTTATATATTATTTGACAAAGTAAAATAAATTAATATAATTTGAAATAATTAAAGAGTTACGATAAATTGATAAAAAATAATAATTGAAAACCACTTATTATTAATAAAACTTTTTCTGAAATACGTTTTCTAGCTCGATGTCGAATTGCCCAAAAAAATCTCAAAACTGTCAAAATTATTTTGCCTTACTTAGTTCGGAGCCAAATGAATCCTCTATAGTATAGTGGTTTTTAGGCTTTCACGGCCAGTGCTGTAATTTGATACATGGTGATTTTCCGGGTTGTTATGCCGTGATCTCGGTAACTGGTAGCTGCCAGAAACAGAGTTAAAATGCACATCCCTAGCATTAGCTGGGATACTTTTACCTGCCCTGGTTGTTCTCGGGCTTGGCTCTGTGGGGACAGACCCGCTATCGGTGTCTCTGGGCCCGTCCATATATTGATTTCGGTTCCTACTGTTGGTATTACGACTGCTACGGTCGGAACCGCTTCTCGGATACTGGTGGTCCTCCGAGGCGTTCCGTAGCCGCCGCTGTAACTGGTCGCATCCCATGCTTCCAAACGTTTCGCCGCTCTTCACTGTCGGCATCTTCAGTGGTGACTCTGCAAAAGCTTCGCCGCGACTGAGGTCGCGGCGAAGCATTTTAACTCTGTTTCTGGCAGCTACCAGTTACCGAGGTCACGGCATAACAACCCGGAAAATCACCATGTATCGAATCCTCTATAGTAACTATTCCAAAGAATTTATTTCGGTAGTGTAAAATATGACCTTCATCCTACCCCATAAAATGTAATCTGTAGGATTTAGACCTGGATATAGAGATCTCTTTGCCCACGAGTACGGTAAAAGCTTCCATGATCTCTCCAATTTCTGCGATTGCGTACGCTACGCTGAGGAACAAGTATAAGACATTAGAGAGTTATTGGACGTGTCATAAGGTTACGCAGTAATTAAGTTTCCTTTATATTGACATCTAAGCATGCGCATATGTGCTGTATTATTAAAGCAGCAATAATAAGGATAGTGCTCGACCATATTTATGCATGATTAAGGTAACGTTGAGCAATCCCTTATTTGCTAGATCGGGTCGTTCGGCCGTAATCGGTCATACCCGCCTAACCTAAATTAAAAATAAAATGTTTTTCATCAAGTTCCGTCGCATGTTTCAAGAAAAATGAAATAAAGATAAATTCATATAACATCTTATTTTTTTTTGAAAATATTGACTTCTATTCCTTTTCTCATTTGTACCTAAATACAGCAAAGTGCTTCAGTTCATATCTACATACGCTTTCCATGCTTTCGGACAACGCAGTACATACGTTTAGAAGAGCTAATTGTGTCATTTCTTGTGTTATTGTGTTAAATAGACATGGATTTTTTCTGTGGAAAGAGGATAGTTGTGTCGGTTACGCCCCTTTATAGAAGATGGCGATTTCTTCGAGTGGAACGAGGATAGAACAAGTAGGTAACGCCCTTTCTAAACATTCGACAAATGGCAGACGAAATGCATTTTGCACGGCACAAACGTCTGAAATCTCAAACTAATTTGTTGTTGTTTAGGCTCTTGTAGAAATTCAACAAACGTCAAACGAAACGTCAAAATGAATTAAAACAGATTGTGTTTTGGAACAATTTCGGCCCTTCCAGCTACGAGAAGTTGTTATTGTGTTGTCTGATATATGTATATCCGAGTCCTTTGGTGAGAATCTTATAGCCCAAAATCTGAATTGGTATCTTTAAAGTTTCAGTCAACTACAAGACGCACCGCCGACCAGAATCGCCGAAACGTCAAACGTATGCTGCGGTGATAACATCTCGGTATAAAACGTAGGACATTTTGAAAAATGGGCCGACTGGAGGCCGGCAAAGACCAAAAACTGTAAATTTGAAGTCTAGAAAGTTTCCCGTACCCGAGCGCTGGGGTTTGAGGTCGTTTTTACATTGAACTTTGCATAAATACAAGGGAAAATGAGGTAAAAATGAGCTAGACAATATGGCGGTAGTTATTTCATTGCCGTATATTTATAGTGTGATTCAAAATTCATAAAATTGGCAAAAAAAATAAAATTCCAAATTCAAGGAAATTTTCGGTTTTTTCGCTCGGAACGGTTGTCGAACATGCAAAAGACTGTTCTGTATACAAAGGGTTGAAAAAAATGTTACCGCAAAAAAACTCAAAATTAAGGGAATTAATTTTTTTTTATGAAACTTCCATCAAGGATTTATTATGACACTAACTAACGAAGCAAATACAGAGTGTTTAAAAATAACGAACCATTCTCTAAAAACCCTTTAAATTCATGAAATTAAAAAAACATTTTTGATGACATTTTTAGCATCACATCACCACCCGATCCGATATGTAAAATACAGGATGTTGAAAACAAAATTAACCAAACTCGAGAAAACACAAAAAATTACCAAAAAATGACAAACACTCTTATAAATTATAAAGCGCCGGATTTTTCTCACCATAGAAAATTCAGCCAAAGTCACGTTTACATTTTAATATTCACAGGCGTAGAGCCGCGTGCAGTAAGGAAATTAAGTAAAACGCACTACGCAGCGGTGGTCATGACGCGCGCAGCGCGGCCCCGGTTGTTATACCGAAGAAAGGTCAAGTCAGCGATAGCCGACTTGCCACTTTTCTAGCTACCTTGTAATACAAGTGAAACCAATATAAAATTCATGTAGTTTTCTTACTCGCAAAAAGTCAATGACAATGAGGCTAATCGTATGTTTTCCACTATTATGACAGAAAATACCTACAATTTCCATTCCGCGTTATTCTGCATGTGTATTCTATCGATATTTCACATTTTTCAGTCAAAAGATGAAGTCAAAGCACTAAAAAGTTATTGTTAACTTTACCCCTCTCCCCTATGTTGTAACGTATACGATAAACATTTGCCAATTTTGTTAATAGGGGTAAATTAAGCACATGAGAGTTAAGCTAGTTACTAAATCTCATAAATTTATCTCAACTGGTTTTGGAGTTATTTAGATTAGTTATTTCAATCATTAAAGTGGTCTATTTAAGTAGATGTAACTTCTATAGGAAGAATAATTGTGGGACTCACGTTTATATGAAGACAAATTCGACGTAGAAGACCCAGGAGAGTTATAATTCGCATTCATGCCTAATAATATTGCAGAATTGCAGAACAAAGAGTAAACGAAGTTACAGTTGTTGTAAATCAGCATGCTGTGATATTGAGTACATATTCGTACATGAATTATGTATACGTGCAAAAACGCGAAGTATTCCCAATTTTAGTCATATAAATGCAAATTTTCGTGCGTTATCGCCGGTTTTGCACTTGAATAATAGGGAGGAACCAGATGCTACATCATTACTGAAGTTATTGGACTTTAAAATCAGTGCAAAGAAGGAGTACATTCATTGGAAACCGATTATTATCTGATAGACTAATTTCAGAAGCATTTCATTTAAAATCATTATAAAGTTTCTGAAAGTACAGGGTGTCTCAAACTCGATAGTAAGGGTCTACTGTGAGGATACAAATTTAAATAAAATTTGGGACAAGAGGTGTTAAATGGGATGAGGTAAGCTCCATTTTCAATCGAAGGTATTGTAACCTCAAATTGCCTTAGCGTCACGTAGACAAACAAACTTTATTGTCACTCTTGATTACACAAGAAATATCCTTCAACAAATTCACAACTGTCAAACTCTTTACTTTGACGTATCAGTCATTCGCGTCTGACTGCTCAATATAAACTGAACTGTGACGGCGAAACCGATCCGCTTATATAGGTTTTTAGGATTCTCGAAGTTTCCGCGGCATCGAGAACGTGTCGAGAATAAAATATAATATAACCTAGACTATTCTAGATAACGTCAAAATAAAGGTATTACAAAAATTATAATTTCTAATACAAACAGGAACATAATTAACAAACTAAAAAGGTAGGTGAGCTTCCATAACAGTATTATCTTTGGGATTTGACAGAAACGACTAATGACGTCATCAATTATATTTTTTCCACACACATACCCAAATTTTTGTTATGTTAAAAAGCTCTCCCTTTTCTAATAAACTTGTATTAGAGACATTTTTCTATATTACTTCCCGGTTAAGAGCTATAAGCAATCAATATAGTCCTAAAAAGTTTCAAAAGAAACACCACCTAAAAATTACACTAGCGGTGGGCAAATCAAGTAATCGTTGGAAAATAATTGAATGTTCGTTGTTTAAAGCGCATAAATGTCATTAAGAATAAACAAAATAATTAAACTCGATAATTCTTTAATACAGTTAAAATAAAAGGTGATAATAACAATAACTAAACTTAAAAAATGTGGTAAACGCCCTCATATTATATGCATATTACAACCTATTCTCTATATGACTTCCTCTCATTTCAAGACAGATATTCGATCTTTGCCTGATTTTTTTGTGGGCTGTAGTTTAACATTTCGCCGTTTAACAAATTACAAGCGTTTGTGGTTTATTTTTTAAAATCCTCCATAAAAAAATCTAGGTGTATTAAATCTGGTGACATTTCGGGCCACTGAGTAGGTCCATTAATGCCAATCTATTTTTCTGGGAAAGTATTATCTAACATTGCACATTGTCCAGAAGTGCTGGAAGTTCTTCTTGTAGGAAATTTAGATAACTTACGCTGTTCAATGTATGATCATAAAAATAAGGCCGAATTAAACGCCTACCGAAGACGGCGCACCATATATTTACTCCAAAATGTCCTTAATTTAGGACTGGATTTACAATGTGGGGATTTTAAATGGACCAGTGGTGTTGCACCTGTTTGGCAAACCATTACTGACAAACCGACGTCCGTTCAAAGAAAGTGGCGAAAATGGTTCTGATCAACAGTTTCTACATTTACTACAATTTGAGCTATAACATTAAATCTGTTTTCAATGTGACGCCCAGTCAAACACTCCAAATTGTGAATTTTGTAGTCATGATACCCACTGGTCTTTGAAATTAGTTGAACGGTTGATTTAGCCAACTTCCATTCCCGGCTAGCTTGCCGTATAGAATTTCGGGGCTTTTGCTCGAAATACTGTAACAGGCTAGCTGTATTATCATTGTTTCTTACCCTTCGGTTAATAATTTGATTCTTCCAAACATAAAATGCATGTTAATTTCATCGCAGCGTCGCCTCCAATCTTGTAAAGGTTCTATGATCAGGAATGACACGCTCTGGATACCTTTCTCGATATAACTCTACACCTCTTCTTGAATTTTGTTGGGACTCGCCGTAAATTATCAACAAACCAACTTTAACTGAATGAAAAAACATTTTTGAAACACAAAAGTTATACGTTTGACGTTCGTATTGAGTAATGGCAAGTATTTTGTGACATTTATGCACTTTAAACAACGAACATTAATGTAATTTCCAACTACTACTTGATCCTTCCACCGCTACTGTGATTTTTAGATAGTACTTTTTTGAGACTCTTTAGGACGATATTGCTTGTAACATTTTAATGGGAAGTAATAAAATCTGTATTAAAAGTTTATTAGAAGAAAAACATTTATATACAGGTGGAGAAAACAAAACAGTTAGATTAAGTTAGAAATAGATAACAACATATATAGCGATATACAGTAACGTAAACAAAAAAAAAAAAAAAAAAAAAATAGGGTAAAGCAAAAAAGTTAGTTAATCTATATACAAAGTTAAGAAAACACTCGTCTAATATCATTTTCAGTACAAGCAAATATATCAATGCCATTCTGCAGGTTATTATAGTTGGTGCACATAATAAAAATTGGCGAAAATTTTAATAAATTCGTACGCGGGATGGGAAGGTAAAATGTTGCGTTAGACATTGCTTCAATTCTGGGCATAAGAATGTTCAGATGTGACAAAATCTGACAGTCATATTTGTTGTTAATAATTTTATATAAAAATAACACAGATTGCTGCCTACGACGATCGACCAAACTAGGTAGGGAAAATCTTCTGAGAAGATCATTCTGAGATACACCTATGGGAGGGTAGTTGCCATCCAGCTTATAAGAGAGAAATTTCAAAAATCTTCTCTGTACATTTTCAATACACTGGTTGTAGATGTTATAACCTGGATACCAAACTAAACTACCATATTCAAGTTTAGACTTTATAAAAGAGTTAAAAAGAGAAAGCAAAACATGCTGATTGGTAAAGCCTCGTGAATTTCTTATGACAAAACCTACATTTTAAGAAGCCGAATATACCACTTTCTTGACATGCTCTGCAAATGTCAATTTATGATCAAAGGTAACGCCCAGATCGCAAAAGTATTCAGAACGAGTAAGACTTGATCCATCCAGTTTATAATCGAATTGAAAGGCATGATCTCTTCGATGATAGGAAACAATATTACACTTATCTATATTCGGCGGAAGTTTGTTGGTAAGACACCGTCCATGGACTGTATTTAAGCTACTCTGAACTTTTAAGCAATCAGTTGTAGATTCTATTTTCCAATAAAGTTTCATATCATCTGCAAACAGCAAACAGTGTACATCCAAGTCAGCAATAATATCATTAATAAATATTATGAATAAAAGGTGACCTATTGTGGAGCCTTGAGGAACCCCAGAAGTTGCAGAAATTTCCACGGACTTCTGTCCACTCAACTCTACATACTGTTTTCTTCCATGTAAATAAGAGCTAAAAAATTTAAGTAAAGTTGACGACATACCGAACTGATTTAGCTTATCAATGAGCATACCGTGATCTAGCCTATCAAACATCGACCTGTACGTTAGCATCCACAAAGTGAAGTGAAGTTGAAATATACTGAGTTAATACAGCAAAGATTCGTAACCGTAAAGCGGCCTTGAGCAAATCCATGTTGACAAGGCGTAATTTGACATTGTACGTGGGGGCATATTAATTCGTAAACAGCTGTTTCAAATACCTTGGCAAAATTAGATATTAAGGTGATGGGACGATAATTCTCAAATTTATTTTTATCTCCTTTTAAATATGGGAAAAATGCGGGATTTATGTATGTTTCTGGGAAAAATATAATTGTTATAACTTAAAATTTACAATTTAACAGTATTTCTGATATTTTTAATTTTATCGTTTTTGTAATGTGTTCTTTAAATTTTTGAGACGTAAGTAATTGAACTAATTTAGAAATAGTACTCTAAGAAACCAAAAGAAAGGTAAATCACTCCAAAAAGATCAAAATAGACCAAAAATCACTTTGCTATTTAGTTAGTTTTCTTCAAGAGAAGTTAATTTTTAATATTCTCTGCGGAATTTTAGGAGTGATTCGCAACGGTTAAATGGATTTTTTCCTTAGTCACTTAAGACCTATTGTTGCCGCTCTGCCCACTAGATCGATGAAGAATTACGTCAGAGCTTTGTTGATGCTGCCTGTACGCAACGGCGTAAGGTTTTGCAACGGAGGTTTTTCTTTCATTTCCCGCATTCATGCGTGTTTCCAGAGAAAGAAGGGAATATTTTTAGAACCGTCCTTTCATCTGGCGCTTTTGTTATTCGGAACATTTCTCTTCATTAGAACTACTTTTGTAGTCGGTCTATTAAGCGGCTGTTTACAGGGTGGTTTGGTTCGGTAATCGAAGAGATCCAAGATATAGAAAAATTCAATCCAAATTCTATTAATAAAAATTTGCCATTACAGCCAATACCTGCTTTTTCTTCATATTAATTTTTTTAATACCTGACTTACTAATTTGGATTAAACTACTTCTTTTTGTTCTTTATTCAATCAAAGGAAAATGTCGCAAATCCTCATCTTTTATTTCACTTGATGGGTAATGCCATAATTATTAGTGGTGATGTGGTGAACTTACGGTATTGTTAAACGTAACTTCCTCCTTTGTTTACAATATAGATCTGTTCGTGACAATTACGGCGATAATGCCGTTGGATAAGTACCAGATACATGGTTTTAATTGAGGTATTTATAAAATTATGCCCTCTGATTCACATTAATTTGAAAAATAATAAGTAAATGTAACGAATAATGGTATTTAACATTTATTATTTTTTATTGTTATTTACTACTGATTACATTTTTTCATAAACATTTTTAAAAAATCCGTATTTATTACTTTCGTTTATTATGTTTTCCTACAACTTACAATAAAATGGTCTTCACAAACAAGCAGTCTTAGAGTCACGCTTCATTTCCCTACACCACACCTTTCATTTCATTTTTTGGCACGGTGAAATATTTTTTATTAAGCGTTTTATGCTGTATTGGTACATAATGGCATAATGCAATACTTTTTCCATTTGTCCCGGTGAGATGCACTTTCTGTGCCCATTTTACGAGTTTATTTTGCAACTTTATTCAATACCAATGTCTATTTAACACAGTAAAATCTATAGTTGACGGCCAAAATTTTAGAGAGTGACTAATCTCTAGCTTGTAGATAAGCGCGACGGGAGAAGCGTGCGAGGAGCAACTTTTCATAGGCGTACTAAATTCGAATGCGATGAGATATAAAAAAATATACAAAAATTTACAAAAATAATAATTGCATTACATAACTTCCATTATTTTTAGAGTAGAAACAGTGATATAACAGTTTTTACTAATTTTGAGGCGTTAGATAATAAAAATAATAAGACTATTTCAAAAATTTAAGTTTTTATCTTGTATTATCAATTACCCAAGGTCGAAAATAATAGAGAGTGACTAATTCACAACACAGAGATGAGTACGGAAGATACGGGTGGCATGATTACCTAAGCGTGTCACTTGAGAAGAGTTAAAGCACACAAAATTATCAAAAATAAGTTGACGTCGGCTGAACCTAGCACATTAACAATTTACTTTAAATGTGCCACCTGTGTCATCCTCTCTACAAATTGGAATGCCGTCCTTTCGGACGGTGATTGCCCACCACCACCAGCTTACATCTACCTGATGCGCACTCCGCGGATACCACACTTAACCTCATGGACGCGAAATTCACGGATTTTTGCACGAATTCTGCAACTTTTGTTTTAGTTATTTATGGCGGAAAAAATCTCAACTTTTGACAATTGCATTTTGCGAAACTGTCAAACACTACAAATATTATTGCCCCTTTCATTATTATATGGTGTTAATAAATTTATTTTTAGCTTCTGATAATCTACCATGGCAGCTTCATCGTGAAAATGATAGAAAATGTTATAGGTAGTTGACAAAATTTGTTACAAATAGAGATTCTTATGCCATTAAATAAATCGCGCAAATATTTGCGAATTCCACATTGAAAAAGACAAAGGGTTTTGGAATACATACACACTATTTACTATTGGTTACTAGCACTGTCACTATAACGGTCACACATTAACACTTATTATATCATATGGTACCACTTTCCGTATGACCTTCATACGTCCAGGTTTCGTCAAAATTTAATATATTTTCATTTATACAGACTAAGTTTCATCTTGTAAGATATAGCAATAGATTTTTTTTTGGAAAACTTATTTTAAAAATACAACCTTCCTTCCGCGAATTTCCATCACTCTCCGTTTCACAGTTGTACTTCTTTACCACTTTTTTATTTGCACACATATGCTATTCACGTACAATTTTTTTAATGAAATACAAATTTCAACATCACTTACACTCATATTTTGACCTCGCGCTCTAAACTCTTCATACATGTCATCATCCGATATTCCTCACTTGTTAAATTAGGACGATTTTGAAAATACGTTGTAGAACTCAAAATCACTAATAAAATTAATTACATTCACAATTAAATTAGCGAAAAGATTTTGCCCGCCCAAACGATATACCCACCCATGATAGCGCTGGAAATGAAACAGTTTGATCCGACAATTCGTCGCAGCCGATCAAAAGCAGCAGCGCATGCGTAGGTACTTACTGCAGCGCATGCGTAGCAGAAGCTGTGTAATCGGGTATACTCTCAGAGATATGCGGCACACGATTTTGTAGGAAAAATATACGGGCTGCATGTATATGTCTTTGTATTGACTACTATAAATTGTGAGCAGGTTTATAACATGAGTCATTCTACAATTTTGAAAGCCAACATAATAATCATACAAATGACAAAGTAACTGACCGGGTCGGTCAGTGGTCCCGCGGTTTAAGGCGTCAGTACTTGAATCGAGGTGACTAGATCGGTGTGGGTTCGCGCCCAGCTGCCGGTAGACCGTATATAAGCTATATTCATGGAAAGGATTGGCACTCTCTCTGCGGGTATGGTAGGGTGGAATAATGTTAGCTTGGATCAATGTGAGAGATTGATACCGGTTGATATTTGACTACCCTCCTAATTAATGAGGTATTCCAGGTTTCCCTCATTCCTGCACTGAATAGTTGTTAGGGTCTACCAACGTAAGTCGTTCCTAGGCGCAAATGCGGCCTGCTTTATAATAATACGCCGCCCCCTTTCCCGCACAAGTCTCCGACTTCTGGACTAATCCCTGTGATTAGAATGAGGGGTAGAACCATTATTATTATTATTAACTCTTCTAAATGTATGTACTGTGTTGTCCGAAAGCATCGAAATCGTATACAGATATGAACTATAGCATCGTACTGCGAACGGCTTCTGACTACTGTTTTTAAACTTATTTTTCCACGAAATTGTCTAGGACAAATGACATTTTGATTAAAACAATACATTATTTTTCCTGCACGTATTTGGAAAAATCATATAATATCTCCATTTTAAATTTAAGCAGACACGCATACAACCAATATGTTATGTTTGAGAAGCACAGAACTGTAAAATTAATTAAAAATATAGAAAGTTTCTCAATTTAACTTTCCACAGATCAGTAATTTTTACTCTGTAACTTTATATCAAAAGTGTAATTTAATTTTACACATGGATGAAGGTAGACAAACTTTTTTGATGATTCATTTGTCCTGATTCAGTTCTATATCAAATGGACTTTGAATATAAATTTCTAGCATCGTCTTATCAAGTCTGTATAATTGTTATAACCTTAATGAAATGTACGTAGAAAATATACGATCATCTCAATAGGGATACTACTGTGTTAGAGATATCCAGAACATATTTACTTGGTATTGTAATATCCAATGCTTGGTACGATTTGAAGTAACAAGTAGGGTAAGAGGACCTAAGAGTACGAATGCCTTCTCGATGGTAATTTCCATTTTGATATTTAATAAATAAGAAGATCCATATATTCTCTACAGATATAAAAATACAAATCCTACAATATGGAAAACAACAGATACTGATCTACAGATCTCATATGATAGTAGTCTGATTGCTTTCAAATTTTTTACGGTTAGAGATGGGTCATTCTTAAGAAACGGGAAAATTGCTGAAACCCAGTAAAATACTTTTTAAGAACATATAAAAACCATTTTTCTAGGCATACATAGAACCTTCTCAATAGCTTTAAGGTAGCGCTAATATAAAAACGCAATTCCGTATTTCTTAAGAGTCCGTTCTCTGTACACTTCTCGGGTAGCGCTCCGGGGTCGGGTGCACGGGCATTACGGCTGGAGGCGGAGATTATCGCTCTCCCACTACAATGCCTTTACGGTGGATGTATTTAGAATATTTAGATTTAGTGGAGTTAAGGCGGCTAGCAATTATGCCGTTTTATTTTCAAGAAAATATAACCATCTTGTAGGAGGACATTTTTAGTATCCAAAATGGACTTGTACAACTTTTCTTAGTAGGGCCGCATTTTATAAAAATAAAATCAAATTATCGATGCTTGGGACATTATTTGACAATTATTACGTTTTTTGTTACATCGCGCTTGTAAATCAACGATTTTACTTATGTTCGTAGTTTTTCACAGCTTATATAAAAAACTACAGTACTTCTTACGGTACACACCAATAAATAAAAACAGTATAAAAACGAAAACTAGGTTTAGCCTCGGCATTTCCTTTATTAAACATGGGCGGACATAGAAATGCTAAAATGTTGTATCATAGTTAAATTAATTAAAATTGTATTATTAAATTTCATTGTCTTCACAGATATCGAAAACTAATAATTACAAACCGTGCAAACAGTATAAAAACATTTACGACAACATTTATATTCATAAGTTTCCGCTACAAGAAATAACATTGCCTGGCTGTACCGCACTGTTTTTCTCAATATTAACTAACTTACATCAATTTCTTATAATATTGTCCTATGGGGTGCAAAACTTTCTATCAATGAAAATAAAAGCATCGAACTCCAAAAGATCGATTAATTCAATACTGTATCAACTAAGAACGTACAGATTATAAGTGAATATGTATTTCTTTGAACTCAGGTCCTGCACGCAATTAACAATCTATAATCCCATCCCACTGAGTGAAAAACACGAAGAGGCAGCATATAAAATATATACGTTTCTGAAGTTGTAGACGATCGGCATTTAGCAGAGAATTTTGAGTAATTTTATCAATTCGATATAATTTTGGTATCATTGCAAAGCTAAAAGACAGACTTACTTCCTCGTGTAACCAATTTTCCATTTAAGCCTTTATTTTTAAGTAAATGAATTGTAAATATGACGATTTTGCACAGTTTACTATTTAAATTTAAATAATTAAAACTAATTTTGGAAAACATATTACACAGCCACCTTAGGAAACAACTTTGTCTTTCGATTGTTTTTTTATTTGAACCGCTATGTTTATTCGTTGTCTAAATAAGTGTTATGGGCCGAGCGCAAAATATCGGTTTATTTCAAGCGCGCGACGGACTCTTAACACTTTGTTTTTTATAATTAAATAATAATTACTATTAAAATGTAGTTCGTCAAATAAATTGATTTATGTAAAGGTTTTTGTTTTCCTTTTTTTTGCCTATCTGATCAAAAACGTTATATACTATCTGATTTTAACAAAAATTCAACAGAAAATACCCGATTTTACGCTCTAAACTGGTCTGTTGACGTGTACCGAAGTTGTTAATCAACTCCGAAGCAGCCAATTTAATCAAAGAAATTCGATACTAAATGGTGAGAGAGTCAGTTTTTCATAAATTGGCTGATCCTAAGTTGAGTTTTGTTTACAAGCCAGAGGATCAGGCTATGCAAAATATGCAATATTTATGCTTTTTTTTATGGCAAAGTGTAAATCCGGATTAATACCTTTATTATAATCATCTACGTAGTTGATTGCGAAACTGCTAATAAACTGATCAGAACAATTTTTTTGCAAAAATCGCAATTACAGCAATAATATTAAGAACAAGTAGCAAATTTTGAAGTTATCTTTTTCGGGACATACTTTAATGTAACGGTTAAATCATCAACTCCGAAGTCGTCAACTCCGAAGCTTTTTGTGGCTTCGGAGTTGATGAACATCTACGGAGTTGACGATTAAGCACAATTTTACTACTTAATTGCAGTTTTAATAGACATGACAAAAATATAGAAATCTGCTGAAGAACTAAAACGGAGGAAAACTGAGCTGCAAATATTAAGACGTGAGAAGCTGAGAAACAATCCCGAATATTATGAGCGGGAAAAACAATAAGAACGGGAATGATATCGTTGTAAAATTCAAAATAAAATCAATGAAGGAACTCACACACCGACAACAACGCAGTAAATAAAGAACATGGAGCAATAGTTAAAAAAAGTACAGAGAAAATATGAAAGAAAGGCAAAGAGCCATAAACCAGTACATAAATAAAACCTCCCCACCATCTACTCCAAAATCCCTCTTATTCAATTGCAAGCCGCACCGAGTCGTCAGTCACTGACAGGTCGAAAAAAGTTAAAAAATAGAGCTAAGGTATACAGGGATAACCAGAAGTTAGAAACACAATTAACTCAAATAGAGACGCAAGAATATATGAGAGTAGATATTTCAGATTAAAGAAAAAACAAAGAAGAATAATCCAATGACCAATTACTACATCGGAGTGGTTACAAGTTTAAACGGTCATAATATTCTTGGCAAAATTTCTAAGAAGGTGAGAAGGTGACTCTGGTTACATTGTGTTTCCATTAACAGACGATACGAGTGAAATTGGCAGAGAAGATATTGAGATAATATTTCTCGCACCCAGAATTTACAAAAGATATAATTACTTTTTTGATATATATTTTGATAAATATATAAAAAAATGTACTAGGTAGTATCTTTACAATAGTCTTTGTTTTCTCTTCGTTATTTTTTGTTTTTATAAGTGGTGAGAAGTTACCATTTTTAATGATAATTACGTAATAAAAGTTTACGTATTTAAGGTGTTTTCCGTTTGTTGATTTACGCAGGTTAATTAAATAAAGATCAACTCCGAAGTATTATTCATCAACTCCGATGCACCTATATTGATAACCAAAATCTCTAAATAATCTACCTCTTACAACCTTCTCCTAACAACTAGTAGCAGATTATATCAAGATTTAATTATTTATATCCAATACCGCAAAATTTTACCAATTATTACTCAATAAACGCTTCTAAAGTCAACTCCGAAGTATTCATCATCAACTCCAAAGTCAGTAATTTGAAAAAAGCCAAATATTTCGAAAATAAAAAAAAATATTAAGCTTAGCTGATAGTAATGTCTTTCTAAGATATTAAAGATTTATCAATTTAATTTTTATTCTTTTTTTTAAATATATTTGGAATTTCCGATTATCCCTTTTTAAGAATGACCCATATATTTTTTACAGCAGGTTGAGCTGAATTGTTAATATTTCAATTTGCTTTAATATTTAGTGCAAATTACTATTACAGTCCTGAGTTGTTTAACAATGCTAGTCTACATTAGAGGAGAATATTAAATATTAATTATTATCTCCCTTCTTGTTTGCCAAAACACAGAATTTCCCAAAAAATGTGTATTCATGAACTTCCCAGCAAACCCATTTCACAAATTCCTTTCCCTTTGAAAATATTTAGGTGACGCCATTTCATTAATGTCCCTCTTCCTTTTCCGTCGCCTCGCCTGTTTTCGGAGTGGGATTGTGCAATTAATGGTCTACAAGAGAAATATAGTAATCCGCAGATATCTGCAAAAAGTCTGCTTTACTGCGGTGTGAAATTTCAGAAGGCAGAAACATTACAAATGCGTGGAGGACGACGATAAGGGGATAGGATTTCGAGTTGTTCGACCCTTACGTAAATTGTACTTAACATGTATAAGGAAACGTTTGTGCGATAGTAAATGATGGGGTTGTTAAGAAAAAAGTCGACAGTGTTAATGTGACTGTCTTTTCCAGATGTAGGTACTTCACAAATAATCAATTTAATTTTTTGCAACGATACATATTATTTTAATCGATTATACAGGCTGATTCAGAAATACTAGGAAAAAAATGGAATATATATATATAAATCAATGAAACTATTTTTATTGATAATAATCGGTTAGTAATATAGACATGTCTTACCTTTAAAACGGTAGGGAAATGACTCATTACTTATCATCACTTCCACGCTAACCGGAAAAGTACTTTTCCAGCTAAAAGCATGTGTCACTTTTCTCGTACCTTTCTTTGCTTTTCTCCGGGATTATTCCGTCAAGCGCAGCGTTCGCGGCTTCTCAGAGTGCAGGTTAATTCAAAATCAGACATTATGTACTTATTTAAGCAAAAAAATTAAAATTTTATAACGGAAAGAATATTTTTTAACTTAATTGTCAAAACCAATAAACTAGTAATATTGCCTAGCAGCAGGCTCATATAGTTCTTTGTCGAAAAAAATATTAAATTATAATAACAAATTTTCTTAAAATTAATGTTTTTAAAAACTTGTAACTAAGCGATTGTGAATAAAGTAGTATATACATATACCACGCGGAAAGGATCATTCCAGCCACGGCTTTTAGCGGGGCTGGAATGATCTACTTCCCCGCTAGGTATGTAATAAACTATTACCCGAGTTGGCAACCTTGGTGGCCAATTTTAGAAACCACCTCGGCCAATCCAGCGTTGTGGAAAGCGATTGTTAAGATGATTGATCACAACACGACTAAAATGGGCAGGGACACCATCATGCTGAAAGTACATGTTTTGTCTAATGTCAAATGGAACGTCGTCTAGTAGATCTGTCAGATTATTTTCTAAAAATTATTCATATCATATTGATATTGGTATCTATTTTGTATTTTTGGGCTGTTATAAAAACAGCACCACGCAATGTACATTTAAGCATGTGGCATTATTTGAATCACCTTCAGAGAGTCTCTCATACACAATTTTACAGCACATCTAAACCGAACACACCCTTGAAATGTCTCGTATGATGGTATAGACAAGCCGACCATTACTGGGTTAGGACGATGTAGGCACATGCGTTGGAATGTGTTTACCATAACCATCTCTGCTAAAAATAATATTGGTAATTTTTATTAAATTTACAGAACATTACACGATTTGCTGTTAAAATTTCAAAGATAGTATCTCAATTAATATTCTAGATTACCTTAATATTCGTAAAGTTGCATGAAATAACTTTAAAACTACCATAACTGCTATGGTAAATATTGTATAAATATAAATATTTTCTTTGGAGCTTTACAGACTTTTTTGAGTGCATGTTTTCAAACGCTTGGGGCGTTCTTCGCTGTCGGCATCTTCAGTGGCGACTCCTCAACAGCTTTGCCGCATCTGAGCCAATCATTCACTTAGATTCCCAATAGAAAAATTTAAAAGAGTCTATAGATCCATAGTTTTCAAAATACATAATATATTAAATATTAAAAACACAAATATTTTTGACAATCGCAAACATTTCTTGAAGCGCTACGAGAAATAGAGAAGAGCATAAAGAAAATAAGGATTTTTTTTTATTGCGGAAAAGATGACTATAACATTAAAAGAAAATCCTTAAATCAGCAATTAGCTTAGTTCCAGTATCATTTCCTGCCAATTAATTTTCAATGAATAATGAAGTGGGATAAGAACGAAGTAAGCTCCTTGAAAAAACAATTACCTATCGCGAGGACGGGGTGAAGGGGTTCCCTATTATATTGGTACATTCCAGAAGATGACAAAAGCTAATTTCTGGGCGGTTTAAACCTAATGAATTTTGGGTGCTTTATTAAGTGCCAGTCGAGACGACACGGATTTTGCGGAGGTTGCTTGGAGGCGGTGTTCCCGCTATGCGGATTTATTATTTGCTTGTTCATTTCGATATGGTAATTAACAAAGACAAAATTAAGACGCTGAGTGATTCATAACTTTTGTTTGAACGATTTAAAACACTGATAAATGAGAAATTGCATATGTACTTCAACATTGCTTATAAAATTACCTAAGTCAGAAATATGTGTATTTGAAATTTACTGTAAGTTTGAAATATCAACATTATACATGTCATATGGTTGTAAATGAAATGAGTTATAAACCTCGACTTGGTAATGTGTAACCTGCGACTTACCTCTGTTCGCAAGGTCGGTTACACCTCCACGTCAAGTTGTAGTGGACTGTATTTTTTCGAGATGGGGAAATTATGTCGATTTTCACCGGAAAAACACAACAATTCTACTTTTTTCGGGTCTTTTTCTCTATCGGCGGATCAAGACGTTCTCAATACCGAGCGAGAAGTGAGAAAACAAATAATTTAAAATATATTAAAACGAATCATAAGCATGAGTCTAAATTTCTGAACCTACTGAAATTAATAGCTAGTAAATCTTAATAAAGAGAAAAAAAATAATCTAATATATAATATTATTTTGTTGAGCATGAATACTACTAAAGGTACAAGAATCAAAAGCATGTAATAAACATAATGTGGAATAAGTATGCAAGTAAGTATATTATGTATGCCTCATCATATTTGTTAATTATTCATATTAGAAGTAAAACTGTTTACACTAGTTGCAGCATTATAAGGCTCATTTGGTACGGGAGTTGCGAAACCGAGGTTTATTGTTAGTCTGAAATTGGAGACCATCAAGTAAGCTGTTGGGCTGTTTATTGATCCTTTAACTAACAGTGAATTTCATTAAAGGCGCCAAACTAACTTAAATAACACTGTAAGAAGTTGTCTACACATTGCCAGATAATTTATTAAACTATACAGGATGTCCAAAAATTAGCTTGCCAAAATTGAACTGCAGATTGTACGATCAAAAATAAGAAAAAAAGTTACCTTATATAAACATAAATCGGAAAGCGCCACCTAATTCAGCTTGGCCCTCGATAAAACAAAAAAATTTTGAACGCTGTATCATTATCGCATTCATTATGCCGGCACGGACCTGCACAGCAAGGATCTGCAAAGCTTGTTCATGAAGGTTTTCATGTTATTTAATGGAGCATCGCACACTAGACCAACACCAGCATGTACCGGCTCCTGCAACGACCGTCACTCTAGGTTGCGTCGGTTTCCTGCAATTTGGAAAATAATTGAATATTAGTTGTTTAAAGTGCATAAATGTAGTTAAGAATAAATAAAAGGATTAAACTCAATAATTGTTTAATACAGTTAAAATAAAATAATACGTACATATTACAATCTATTCTGTATATGACCTACTCTCATTTCAAGACACAAATCCAATCTCCGCTTGACTTCTTCGTGGGCTGCGCTTTTTAACATTTCGCCGTTTAACTCATTACAAGCATCTTTTATGTTTTCTTTCAAATGATAAATATCTCGCAAAAGTGTTTTGTAAACTTTATTTTTTGAAATCCCCCATAAAAAAATCGAGGGTGTTAGATCTACTGATTTTCCGGACCACAGAAGTCCATTAATTTCAAACCATTTATCTGAGAAACTATTATCTAAATATTGCTGCACAATCCTGGCCCTGTGGTATGGAACTCCGTCGTGCTAAAACCATAGGTTCCTTTTTAGCTACAAAGGCACATTCTCCAGAAGTGCAGGAAGTTCTTCTTGAAGGAAATTTAGGTAACTCAAGCTGTTCAATGTATGTTCATAAAAACAAGGCCCAATTAAATGCCTACCGATGATACCGCATCATACATTTGCTCCAAAATGGCCTTGATTTTCGGCTGAATTTACAATGTGGGGATTTTCAATAGACCAGTAGTGTTTGTTGCGCCTGTTTGGCAAACCAATACTGACAAAACCACTTTCTTCCCTTCAAAGAACCTGTCGATAAAGGTTCTGACCAACGGTTTCTACATTGACTACGATTTGAGCTATAAAATTAAGACTGTGTTCAATGTGACATTAAGGCAATTGCTCCAAGTTATGAATTTTGAAGTCATGATACCCATTGGTCTTTAAAATTCGGTGATCGGTTGATTTATACAAATTCAATTTCCGGCTTGCCTGCCGTATAGAATTTCGGTGATTTGGTCGAAATATTGTAAGAGTCTAGCTGTATTAACACTGTTTCTTACTTTTCGGTAAATTATTTGATTCTTCCAAACAGAAAATGCATCGTAATTTCGTCGCGAAGTCGCCTCCAATCTTGTAAAAGTTCTATGATCAGGAATGAGGCGCTCTGGATACCTTTCTCTACATAACTCTATAGCTCTTCTTGATTTTTTTTGTAACTCGTCGTAAATTAGCAAAATATCAACTTTTTTCTGAATGAGAAAACATTTTGTAAGCACAAAAGTTCTACGTTTGACGTTCGTATTCAGTAATGATAAATATTTTGTGACATTTATGCACTTTAAACAACGAACATTCAATTATTTTCCAACGACTGCTCCTTCCAGCGCTAGTGATTTTTAGGTGGTATTTCTTTTGAGACGCTTTATTGTTTATGACTTGTAAAAGGGAAGTAAGGAAAAATGTCTCTAATAAAAGTTTATTAGAAAAAGGAGAGCTTTTGAACAAGAAAAAAATTTGATTATGTTTCTGGAAAAAAATTAATTGATTTTGGCCAACAAGATGATCAATTTTGTTATTTAAAAGATTGTACAAAAAACGAATTAAAGAAACATTACGACGTACTTGTAGTGCTTCCATATTAAAGCGATTCAAGAGTTCAACATGGTTAATGCTTATAGGTGGATAGAAGTCATCTTGTCGATAAGTTACAAATTTTAAGAACCTTCGCTGAACTGATTCCAACCTTTGACTGTGCGCACTATAAATGGGATACCAGATTATTGACCCATGTTCTATTTTCGATCTAACGAGGGAACAAAATAAGATTTTAAAAGTATGTTCGTCAGAAAAGTCTCTACAATTGCGATATATAAATCCATAAGTACGGAATGCACTAGACACAATATTGTTGATATGTTCAACGAAAGTCAGTTTGTTGTCAAAAGTTATTCCTAAATCCTTAAAGATTTCAACCCGATCAATAGTGTAATCATTAACACAGTAATTATGAGCGATAACATTAATTTTACGGGGAAAGACATTGACTTACAATAATTGATTTAAATCACACCATAATGATATATTGTTTAAGTTTATCTGAAGCTGATCGCAAAGCAGAATTTATCGTTGAATACAGTTTGAAATCATCTGCAAAATGTAATTTTTCACATGATACCACGTCTGACAGATCGTTGATAAAAATTAGATAGATGTAAAAAAACGAGTCCGCGAACAATATAATAAAACCCGGACCTGGGAACGGAAATGTAGGCGACATAGAGACGTCTCAAGCAAAGCGAAATCTTTTGTACAGCCAGACTTCATTCGACACGCCGGGCGGTTTATGGGCCATTTAAGTTTAAGGGATAATTTTTCTAATAACCATTGGTCACGGTCGAACGCTAAAGATTAACTAACATCTTCTCCAGCATAATTTATTAGGTACGGGTCGGAAAAGAAAGTCGTTTCTAAAAAAAGCCCTTTTGTCACATAAATAAGCCAGATGTGGAACTGGCTGGCGAACTTTACACTTGGGCCAGCCCCCCCGTGGTGAAAGAAACCAGGGACGGTCCACGGAGGTGACGACAGCGAAATAGACAAATTGAGGCGTAGAGAACCTTTTAATTATCAAATTCAATGTTGTAAGTGTTATAGATTCGCCGCTAAAGTCGATCAAAGAGTTTTTCGTTGGGTTTTCTCCTTTAAATTCAGTAATTCGAGAGGTGCAGATCGAGGAACCCAACCTCCGAATAAGCGCGGAGCCCGGCGAAGGGGGAAGATAAAAAGGAAGTCAATTAAAGCCAATAAAGTGTTAGCGATCCTGGTAGACATGGAAAATCAGTAATTAAGAAATATGTTCAATTAGTTTCTCTAGCGCGCCTTTTGAATTGTATAGTCAGTCTATCAGAACCCGAGACAAGCTCATAGGCTAGGAGTGACAGCCAATCCACGATCTTCCCTGAAGTTAGAGAAAGTGGACGGCCTCTTCGCTCATTTTTACCAAACGACCTGTGATGGCATCGACCCTAAGCACAAAAGAGGAGGTTCGCGAAAGGTTCCCAAAAATCGCTAAAGGCCCGTTCACGAGAGAGGACTGGTAGATTTTGGCTGGCGCTCGAACGAGTCGCTTCGTTATTTCTTCCGCTGCGTGATCTACTTTTATTCACTATTTTTTGATATTCTTAACTTGTATCTTTATCGTCGAACTGAACCTGTGTCGGGTTTTGCAGGGTCTAAACCTGAATTTAGTTAACTGTGTTGTATAGAATCATCGTGCTCTTTGCGTAATCGGATGTGAATAAAATCCAATACCTTCCTCGAATCTCGTGTTTTATTTCTTCTGGTGAAACAGAGGTGTGTGCGTGTCTCAGATTAAGGGATAGCAGCCACCAGGTTCAACCCGGGAAGTAGAACAAGATAAGTGGATAGTCTAGGTATAACATTCGCTATCTCACCTTTAAAGAGCTCGTGAGTCTAAACTTGAACGAGATATGATGAATTCGTAACATATTGATGAAATAATACCTAGTCATTTAAATTAACGGCCAACCGACGGGTTATTACATACCACGTTTTCCAAATTTTATTTAATTTTTTTGTATCCTCACAGTAGACCCATACTATTTAGTTCAAGACACCCTGTACGTTTCCTCTTTTGGAGTTCATCTATTGGCTTTCTGCTGCGTACGCCTAAATAACATACCCTGGAATTTGGTCCACCAGATACACCAGAATTAACAATCGCGGCATGCACATCAAGGCATTCCAAAGCGGCGGAACGCGTAAAGCCACAAATGTCGGATTAATTACGGCGCTGCTTGAGTTATTGCGTTTATTGCCTCGCAGACTAAAAACTTTGGCCATTTACGGGACCTCTAATGAGAATACATTATAAGCCGAAGGAAAGTAATCAAACTATAACGACGAGGATCCGAGTTCAGTCATAGTTTTGTTTCGACTTTGCATTAGTATGAATGATAGGACCTAAGAGCTAGCTGGCCGAGGCCCGCAAACTTTCTTAATCGCATTATTACTCTTTTTGTTCGTATTCTATTTCTGGCTGACCATAAGCGTTAGGGCATTTTTTACAAGTTAGTGTCAACGAATTTCATGAAAAATTGTAAGTTTCTTTCCGAGATGATTTCATGATCAATAATGTAGTTGCACGAGAAGAAGGCTAATATCAAGATTAATAACAGACAGAAAGCAAATTGTGGTTTATCAAAGTTGCAGTTCAGATGTTTCTGAAGCAAAATCTGGGGTTCCGCAGGGTTTTAATCTTGGGCCCCTGCTTTTTCTATGTATTATAAATTATCTACCCGATGTTATTCGTGATTCTCAATGTCAACTGTGTGCTGATGATTTGAAAATTTATAAAGAGATTAATTCTATTGATGACTGTATTAAACTGCAAAATGATAATAATAATAATAATAATAATAATAATAATAATAATAATAATAATAATAATAATAATAATAATGTTTATTCAGTTCTCAAAATACAGAACAAAATACATGAATAAAATTGAATAAACAGAGAAAACACAGAAGCAACTTGCGAAGTTACTTGTTTGTGTTGTAGGCTGGCACAAATTATTTTAAAAGTCTCTATATAAATAAATATATGTACATTTTTTAGATAAAATAACACATATATTAATACGAATACACAATGGACGAGCTATTCAATAAAGAAGAAAGAAAGTTTGAAGGTGCAAGAAGTGAATTTTCACTAAGCTTAAATCTATAATGATTTGTATGCCCTGAAAAATTCACTCTTGAACATGTAGTATTAATAAATTTACACATAAAATATAATATAAGGCATATACAAAATAAAAACCACACGTATATATAGCCACAAAAAACAATTCATTACAATCATACAAGTAAAGCACATATCTACTAGCTTTTTTAAAAAGATTTGCTAAAGTTTCCAGTTTCTATAAAACTATCAATAATTGTATAATCAATACTAAATAACCATTTTTTTATTTCAACTTTAAATTTTTTTAAATAATTTATTTCTTTTATGCAATTTGGTAGCACATTATACAGACGGGGACATAAATATATATGAACAGAGTTTTTCATTGGAGTGAAGAAAATCATGTTTATTTTAATGTGACAAAGTGTTTTTAAATTTTATTTAGTCATCGAAAAGATGTAAACAAGTGGTTTTTAGGCTTTCACGGCCAGTGCTGTAATTTGATACATGGTGATTTTCCGGGTTGTTATGCCGTGACCTCGGTAACTGGTAGCTGCCAGAAACAGAGTTAAAATGCACATCCCTAGCATTAGCTGGGATACTTTTACCTGCCCTGGTTGTTCTCGGGCTAGGCTCTGTGGGGACAGACCCGCTATCGGTGTCTCTGGGCCTGTCCATGAGTGCTGACTGCTCAGTCGCTGCGAAGCTTTTGCAGAGTCACCACTGAAGATGCCGACAGTGAAGAGCGGCGAAACGTTTGGAAGCATGGGATGCGACCAGTTACAGCGGCAGCTACGGAACGCCTCGGAGGACCACCAGTATCCGAGAAGCGGTTCCGACCGTAGCAGTCGTAATACCAACAGTAGGAACCGAAATCAATATATGGACAGGCCCAGAGATACCGATAGCCCGAGAACAACCAGGGCAGGTAAAAGTATCCCAGCTAATGCTAGGGATGTGCATTTTAACTCTGTTTCTGGCAGCTACCAGTTACCGAGGTCACGGCATAACAACCCGGAAAATCACCATGTATCAAGATGTAAGCAAGTTTACATAATATTAATCAAAATGTTTTAAACAATAAGGATATAATTAAAGATTTAGGTATTATTATTGACAGTAAATTGACTTTTAATCAACATATTTCGAAAATAACCAATCAAGTTTATAAATCTCTAGGACATTGCGTAATTCATTTAATTTTCAAAACACTGAAACATTTATTTTGTTATATTATATGTATAATACATATGTTTGAACGCATTTAGAATATAATTCTGTTATATGTTTGCCTTTTTATCAATTCAGATTTTTTTTTTAAGATTTCTTTATTAGGTATAAGAAATATAATATATACTACTTTGATATATCTTATGCCTTTTTATTACAGAAAGTTTCTGCCTATAAAATTTTGGAGTTGTCTAAAAGGCGTAGATTTCCTGACAGTTTGTTTATATTTAAAGTAATTCATGCCTTAATCGATAAAAGTCACTTTCTAAGTTTGCTAGATTTTTCAGTCCCACTGCATAATAGCCTGAAAACTCCTCTTTACAGAATATACATTCTTAACCAATGTAATATTGATATTTTCAACGTTTCCCCGATTACCTTAAAAAATTACATTACAATTACAATTATTTGATTCTTCGAAACAGAAAATCCATCTTCATTTTGGTGCGAGGTCGCCTCCAAAGGTTCTGTGATCAAAAATGAGGCGCTCTGGATACCTTTCTTGATATAACTCTACAGCTCTTCTTGAATTTTTTTGTGCTTCGCCGTAAATTAAGAACATATCAACTTTTTCTGAATGAGAAAACATTTTGTAAGCACAAAAGTTATACGTTTGACATTCGTATTGAGTAATGACAACTATTTTGTGCCATTTATGCACTTTAAACAACAAACTTATCACCAAAATGAAAGAAGACGAAAAGTTGGGATTGCTTAATGAATATGAAATTTACGAGGGGTCAACCACTACCCCAAAAAATGTACATCGATTTCCATTTTTGGCAATCATATCTTATTATTACTAGTGATTCCTTTGATTACCAGTAATTCACAATGATTTCCAAGTATTACCATATGATTCCCAAATGTTCTCATGATTACTAGCTGATTTCCAAGACTTTTAAGTGATTGATAGGTGATTCCCAGGCAATTATCGAATGATTTCTAGTTCTTAAAAGCTAATAAAATTAGTACCAATTCACATTGTATTTAAATAAAATTTCTAGTTTCAATAGCCTCTTCTATAATGTGGTGTTTATGCTGTACTTTCTTTTATTTTTTTCATTTTTTGCTTTCTTTACTGTACTTTGCAAATCAACTGTCTGTGTTTTATATTCCCATTACAAAAGTTATTTTAAGGTAACACCTAACAAGCAAATATACGGCTGTTATTTAAAAATAAGAATATAATAAGAAGTTTGAATAAATTTCAAATAATGTGCAATGCATAATATTCTCCTGACATTACATATTTTATTTGTAGTTTATTTTGGGAAACGCTAAAAGAAAAAGAAGAAAAAAGACGTAGTATTTTTAGTGGTTTATTTTGGTAAAGTTACAGGTTACTGGTTTTATCACTTATCAGTGCCTTTTCAAGTCCTTATATATTTCTTTAATTGCTAATAAATCCATTCGTTTTAAGGAGAATGGATTTGTGCCGCATAAAATTATAGGCCCATAGAAAATAAAATCTTTATGCACTTGTTGTATGTCATCTTTTTGAGGCCACTTAAATGTATCCAATTTTTTTTGTAAAAACTGAATTTCATATGTATCTGATGTGTGACTTAGAATTCGACCTATATATAATTGAGTGTCATAATAAACTGCATAATATGACTCTAACTCAATTATTGTTTCATCTGAACTCTGATTTCCTCAACTTGTGGTTCGTTTAAGTCGGAGAAGTTCTCACTAAGAGTTTCACTGGCTAAACTGTATTCTGATTCAGACTGATTTTTTTCTTTCTGGAAAAAAAACATTTTATATGAAGCTAAAAGAAATAGTATATCCCTGGCTTGTAACTTAAATAGGCAAACTGAGAGGATGCATATAACACCCTATTTTTTAAAGCAAAAAAAAAATCACTTCTAAAATATGCTTTTAATTAGAATAACACTGCAAATTCAGTAGAAATGACTGGAAGCGGAAGCAGGCGGTAGCGTGCAACCCAAATATTATTAATATTAACTGGAAAATGAGAGCCTCCTTAGTGACAGAAACAATTTAATATGGATGGGCGCAATCGGTCAAAGATGACATTTGGTATTCTTGATGCCTGACGCATTTTTATTGTACACTTTCCTCTACTTATAGAAAACGTCGATATAGACGTTGAAATGTTAATTTCACAAGTTATAATTTTTATAATATTTATACATTTTCGTTCCGTTTAAAACCGGCCTTACTGTGCACATGTATACACCTTATTTTAAAAGTGGCACGACCCTGCCCGCGCTTGTTCGCGTCCGTTTTCAGTTAGAGTACTGAAATCACAGTGTAAAGCTGGCTTTAGAAAAAGACATTAATACATTAGATACATATTTTACTACCAAGCCTGTTTTAAGATAATTTTTGTTTGAAATTATTGACCCGCCAAGTTTCAAATTGGCTCTACAAAATGAATACATACGATGTACAACTACAATACAAAAATGAGCCATAAAATTTCCTCTGATATTATCAAGAGCAATCCAGAAATCTGTCGGGAAATCTAACAAATGTTACAGAAGAGGTTCTATTAGTGAATTAAGAAATTAAATAATAATAATAAACAATTTGCAGGCGTAAATTTCGCCTGCTTATTAATAATATACCGCCCCCTCTTCCGCACAAATCTTCGACTTATGGGCTAATCCACGTGATTAGAATGAGAGGTAGAGATATTATTGTTATTATTATTATTATAAAAAATAGTGAAAAAATATTAAGTACCAATTGCACTCGGTCGAGCACTTGGTATTGTACTAAGTATTATATAATTTTAGTTAAAATAAAACAAGAAACTGATTTTAAAGTAGATAAACTGTACATTGCCAGTACTTACTATTTTTAAATTCCTAAAATCTGAAATTTTTACTCAATAATTGCATTCATAAACCTACTCTCAAACTTACCTGTACTACGAACAAAACCACAACTAAGTACTCACAACACGTAAACATATACTGGGAGTGTAGAGAACTTGTTACAACAAGCGCGTGCCGTATTATAAAATGACAAATGCTGCTAGAACTACTGTAAACAACTGGCGACTCCCAGCTGATTTCAGTTGATTCCCTATCGATTCCCAGCTGATTTCAATTGATTCCCTATCGATTACCAGTGATTACGCCTAATTTCCAGTGATTGGCAACTGATTACCAGTAATTACTAGGTATTTCTCATTCCCATATGATTCCAAAAAACGATTCCCAACGATTACCATTCAAAATGTACATCGATTTCCACTAGTGGTTGACCCCTCGGAAATTTATTTTATGGATTTCCATAATAATTACTTCTCACAAAATTTCAGGCAATTTCAGTGAAAATTAAGATTAAATATTTCATCAGTACATAAAGGATGCACAGCATCACGATTTGACCTTGAAGCTGATCTAATAGGGTAAAACAAACCCCAGATTTTCCAACCATCTCAAAAATATGTATGTATGTGTATGATTGATTCCAAGATAGATAAATAGATTCTTTCCATTTGATCTAGGAATGATTTTCAGTATTAACTGGTAGGGTTAAACAGACCCCAGGTTTAGATTCAGCGAGCAACGATTCATAAGAATATAGTAGTTTGGGGACAGATCTTTTTTTTTGGTGCTGCATAACAATAATACATGAAATGAATTATGAAATTAATACTTCAACAATTTAGTTGTTTAGAGACACACTATCAGCTCCCATTATTTTTGCTAGAGATTATAAAAAATACATAATTTGCTTCAAAATTTTATTATGAATAGATCGTTTCTTTAAAAAAATCGTATTATTTATTTTCAGTTCTACCAGAATTAGAAGATATTAGTTTTTATTATTATTATTATGTTATTAAATAAAGCAATAAAAGCAATGGTACAATCTGTTTCAAAGTATTTCTTGCCAAAAGCAAGCACACAGATAGTTTTCGTCCCGCTTTTATTACTTCCATTAATAACGATGACGATGTTATTACAGCTGGTCGGAGAATTCCACTGCTAAATGAAATTGGAAAGTATGAACCGACTTTATCAGAATGCAACCGAGAATTTGAATTTATAATCGAAGGCAAATTAGAAAACACCATTTGGGAATTAGTTAATTCGACAAATTACACTGCAACGTACGCAGTCAGAATAATCTACTGCTATTTATTTCCTAGCTAGAAGCTATTTAACCATGTTTTAAATTGATATTTTCATATGCATATATCCTGTAAGTGTCCTTTATTATTTAAAAATATTTTTGGATTGTGATAACTAAAGATAGTATGTCGTTCGCATATCTCAGGTCCGTACTAAGGTCCGTCGGTTGAAAATCGTAATATTTAAATATTCCCAATTAAAACAAATATCATCTTCAAAATAATGGCTAGTGTTGACAAACCTCACCCTGTTTATTTACCGTCATGTTTCAAGGTCGCAGTCCATCTACAGGAGTCATTCTCCGACGTGTAGCGCATCCGCTTTCCAATTGCCAGTATCAATCTCGCAGTGAAACGTTGTGCGTGTCGGATCTTTGTAGGGGCGACACCATCAAACATTTACCAAAAATACCAATTCATTAGCATACCTAGATGTTTGGTATCAGAGAGCATACATATGACTTCGTTGATAGGAATTGTAGGAGATTTGATTTATATTAGCTTAAAATACCTTTCTAATACAGTAAAAAATGTTACAAAAGCTAACAATAAAGAATATATGGGTAGATATTATGGGTGTAATTCAACGCTGGTTGGGGCTGTAGTCCACAGAGTAGTTAGTTTCACACAATATTATTAATACCTAAAAATACATAATAATGTTGTGGCCTTGAAAAAGATAAAGATATCGAAACATTGACAACTTTAAGGGGAAAAAAATAAGTGATGTTATATGTTATTTGTCTCTAACCTGATAATTTCTTTACTGAATACTCTACAATGCGTTTAGAGAATTAAACCATTTACTTGACACGCCGCTTTAACCCTATAAAACTTCAGCGCCAGCTTTTATTAAACCTACTCCTGTTTGTAGAAACATCGTCATTGCAGCGACAAGTAGTAATTTCAACTAAATTTGTGAAGCTCATTAGTTGAAGTACTCTTTGGATTAAAAAAAAGAGAAAAATGCGAGTAGCTTTAACAAAGCATCCCATTTGTATCTGACGACGCTTTTGTTTTTAATCTGTTACGTACACAATTTGTATTCGGCTTTTATGCGGACCTCGTTATTGTTGGTTGGAGTTTTTATTTCCATCTAGGTGTGGATCTATCACATATAATAAGCCTTATAAGTATACTCGTACACAACACTGAAGTTGAGAGCTAGGCTTTCTAAAGTAACTAAGTAAGTTTCTATTAATCCAAAAGAATGATAAGTCAAAAAGATCATATGATATTTACATACAAACTATGATCACAAAACAAGGTTATGTATTTATACATAATAATTACAAATAGGTACACCTAAACATAGTTATTTACTATTGTTTTCTTAGAGCTCTGTTCACAACACAGAACAATAATTACAAATGTTTGAAATGACTGTTCCTTGCAAGAAGCGTATTAATATCTCATAGCCCAAGAGTTTTGTCTAGATTCGCCGTAAATTAACATGTCATGCAGTTGATTATGGTTACTATAAATTGTTTGTTTTATTGCTGTACACTCACAAAATCAAAGAAAATCTAGAGAAAAATGAAATATATTTGCTATACGCACCACTATGACTAATATTGCTTTTAGGTTAGCAACAATAGCATGACACTGCAACGTTGTCGAACGTTACAGTACGTTACAGTTTTAACGAATTTCTCGGAAACTTCAATTGTTTGCTTCATTAATACTGATCCAAAAATTAAATTACGAATAAATCACGTTACACGCGGTTTTACTTAACCTTAATTGTACCTTAGTTTGTAATTTAGTAACATAGTTTTGCATATTATTGCAGTTGTACTTTTATTTTTGAAATGTATTTGTAAATAATCTATTCGTTTTAGATATTTTCTTCATAAGAGTTTTTTTTTTTTATTATTGCTTTTGGCCAGATGTATAAGCCCTTAAAATTACGGTACTCATATAATTGCGGACACTCTGTAAACTCTATAAATATTTTAGTAGAAAACTAAAACAAATAAGAACAAAGTTTTCCCTAGATACTAGGCCATATGTAAGGTAACATTCAACACTTGAAAAATTAAAAGGTTTAACCGCATTAATGTTCTAATATGTAACGGTTTGAGACATGAAGGCTACTTGTCAATTTAGGGTATAACCAATACATACACCAAACAGTTTACATTCCATCGTTTACGACCTGTTATCTGATTTTTAATTTTTAAAAGTGGATTAGATATATAAAGTTTTGTCAGTATTTATAACCAAATCGCTATATTTAAAATAGTCTAAAATAGAGGACATATTAGAGTAAGTTACTTATGGTATCCTTCAAGTATTCAGCACTTGACACAACAGTAATATCATCAATGAAAGCACAGCAAAAAAATAGTTATTAATTTTTCAGTCATTAATATTACGACAAAAACAGCAGTAGGCCCAAGACTCTTTCTTGCGGGACTCCTATATCAGTTTCAAGTTGATGTGCGCCGTAAGTATAAGCCACTCAAAGTCAACATAGCTGGTTATTAAAACGAGTACACAATTCAATTATGTTGATATAATAGCACAATGCATTCGGTAATGTTCGCGCAATTGTTTACTAGCTAAATAAATCTTTTGTTGGTAACATTGAATTGACTTTAATCAATTTAGTTCGTGCACATGTGCATCCAAAGGATGACAAGAAAACCGTTCCAAGGGGCACTGTGCCACGATGTCACCAAGAAAATTGTTAGAATTAAATTACGGACAGTTTATTCTGTTACCGCGTTCCCAGTTGTGGGCGATAAGATAATGGATAATGTACTTGCACGGGCCCTGTTTCTATTCGTCTTCTCTTCACGTTTTCGATCTCGACTTGAGACTCATTTGTTGTGTAGCAAGACACTATAAAATTGTCTAAGCAGCTGTAGCACGATTCCGAACTTCGAGAAGAAGTATATTCTAAGAAATTTACTATCATTTAATCACGAATTTAGAATATGTACGATAATGTAAGAAAATATGACAAAAATACACAAATTTCAAAAATTATGAATTTATCAGATGCTTTGAAGGTAAAGTGTATTAATGCTGTTATTATTTAACAGTCAGTAAGACTATTCAGAAAAATAATTTTTCCACAGTGTATCCGAAAATGATGGATCAAAATTAATATTTTTTTCTAGGTAAGAATTTATTTATTTATTTAATTTATTTTATTTTAGCATACGCTACCCAATAGATTACAAATTCATTTACAGGATAGGGAGAACAAAAAGAAAAAATACGATAATACAATACATTAATACAATACAATATACAGGGTGTTAAAAAAAGAGTAAAATATTTAAGGACGTAATAGTACGAACCAGAATAAGCAGATAAGCCTCAATAAACATGGGTCCGCAAAGTAACGGTTGCGAAGATATGGAATGTTTTATGTTTTTTGGCATCTTTTTTTATTTTGCCAAAACGTTGTGTATTCTCTTATAATAGTTGGTTGATGTTTAGTGAAATAAACAGTACGTATTTGACAGTTGTTCTCAGTGCACAAGTTTTCTTTCACTATGGCTGGTTACTCTAACGCAGAATTAACAGACATGCATTTCATGTATGGTCGTGCTAATGGGAACGCCACCGAAGCGCGACGTCTTTATGTTGACGCTTATCTAAATAGCCAGATTCCTTCACAACGCATGTTTGGAAGAATTTACCAAAGATTCCGTCATACCAGTTCCTTGAGCAAACAGTGCCATTTATCCGGAAGACCAAGGTCGGTATCCACTCCTAGAGCAGAAGAAGAAATTCTAGCACTGGTAGAGCAGAATCCAGGTACGAGTGTGCGGAGAATATCAGCCGAGGTAGGAGTTAGTGGTCCTCTTGTTTGGAGAATCCTTCACGAGCAACTGCTTTATCCATACCATGTGCAACGAGTACAGGTCTTAAATCCAATAAATGATCATCAGGCACGTTTGGTTTTTTGCCGCTGGTTTCTACGTCATGATGCTGAAGACCCTCGTTTTCTTGCAAACATTCTTTTTACTGATGAGGCCGGGTTCACAAGAAATGGTGTGTTTAATTTTCACAATACACATATTTGGACCGCTGAAAATCCTCATGCTCTAATAGAATCTGGACATCAGGCACGTTTTTCATTAAACATTTGGATGGGTATTGTAGGTGACAGTTTTCTAGGTCCTGTTGTTTTACCAAACCGATTAACAGGAGCTGCTTACTTCAACTTTCTGCAGAACACACTGTATGAGTTTTTGGAAGACATTCCTTTGAATCAGAGGCAACAAATGTGGTTCCAGCATGATGGTGCTCCAGCTCATTTTTACATGGCCGTTAGAGAGCATTTACACCAAACTTTTCCACATAGATGGATAGGAAAGGCCGGACCTGTTTTATGGCCTCCAAGATCCCCTGATCTGAACCCTCAATATTTCTTTGTTTGGGGATATTTAAAGGCATCAGTGTATGGTACTCCTGTAAGTAGCCTGGAAGAGCTGCAGCTACGGATTAATCAAAAGTGTCAAAAAATCCAAACCAAGGAATGTGTTTTCGAAAGAGTTCAAATATCGTTGAGACGAAGATGTCGTGCCTGCTTGGAAATGGACGGAGGGCACTTTGAACATTTTCTATAACTTTGTTTTTTGTTTGTTAAAAGCTTCCTTTGTCGGTTTATCCCTAATAAAATAAAATGTTTGAATATCGAATAGTGGTCCATATCTCCGCAACCGTTACTTTGCGGACCCATGTTTATTAAGACTTTTCTGCTTATTTTGGTTCATACTATTACCTGGTAAAATATCTTATTTTCTTTAACACCCTGTATAACTGAACCATAGTATAATCTCCATATTCCGTACAATGAAGACATTTAAGAAAATGGCTTTATATTCTTTCCAGGGTTTTGGGAAGTACGCAACAGTTCACTTTTTTATTGTTGCGGGTAGTAAGACACCAGTTTCATTTTATTCTAATTTATAGTCTATTGCAATATTAGTAACTCGATTGTTTCGAATTTTCATTTGCAAGACAATTTTGGTCTGCTTGCTAACCAGTGAGCAACTTCTAGGCCTAAATTATGTCGTCGGCTCGACTGTTTATGTTGTAAATCTAGTCGAGATCGAATTTGTTTCCAAATTTTGTCAGCGACGCGACGCCCAAACTGCTATTCTAGCTCAACTGGATACTGCGATAAACAGCTGGGAACTAAATGCATTTCCGTCATAAATCCTTGTCGAATTTCGAACTTCCTGGTTGAGTTAGTTGTGCTTCTGAACGGAAATTAAAGAGCGATGTGCCAGATAAATCAAGGCGCCTTATCGTCGCTGTTAAGAAGACACTGAATCAGGTAAATGGGTCAATCAGAACTGAAATGTTTTATGGTTAACCAACTTTTATCAGATAGAAAAGGGTTGTCTAGAGCAAGCCAAGCTATCAAAAAAGATAGAGAATAATAGGGAATAAAATTATGCAAATATCAATAATTTTATTCTCTGTAAGATCATATTTTCGCATGTTTGGCCTTTGAGGTACTAAATTTTGTTCAGGTTCTGTTGGAATGGTTGCTTTTTCTAATATATCCACTATTTCGTTTGATTTTATTCCGGAATGACCTTCGATCCACACTATCTCCAGTATTTTGTTATTTTTCAACATTAACCCGTCAAGCGTTGTCTACTTGACTTTTGCAGCTACCCGAAAAAATTTAAAATCTTTGCTAAATTTCTTATTTGCATGGTAAAAGCCACATCCTGTTTGATTATTTATTTTCGATCAATCTGTAAATAACTGATTAAAGTCAAACTACTTACTTTTTCTTCACCGCTAAATACGTAGTTGGCACGATACTCGGAATTGTTTAATAATTTGGATATGACACGAAATTGTGTGTATATTTTCATATGTTATGCAAATAATAGCATATTACATACCGAGATGGAAAGTGTTCCATTCTTGTCGAGAGAAAGGATGGTTTACCGAGGGGTCATATCTCTTTAAATACAAGTGACGGTTTTTGTACATTAATAATTACGTAAGAAACTAACAGAGCAAGACTCCTGTATAACCAGATTACAGATAAGAAAAAACGTCAAGTTGGCATTTTGACAATGGTTAGTATGCTACTAAAAAAGTGAAACATACAAACTTAAATTAGTTGCATTTTGAAAAAATAGTATTTTTGAAAACAATGAGCAATTTGGAAGAAATGATTTGTACTCCTCCTCAACTGAGAAAAGCCGCTGAAAATTTGGAAAAAGATATGTTACCTAAAAAGTGTTGTGCAAGGTACAATAAAGTTTATGATGTTTTCAAGCGATGGTATTCGCAAAAATAAACACCCAAACAAAGCTGTTTTTGAAACTATTGTATTGGCATTTTTAAAGCAATAAAATCTATGATATGTATCCAAGTCAAGCACTTTCTCCAGTAACAACATTACTGCGTTTTTGACCAATACACCTGATATGCTGCCTATAAAGATTGCACTCATAATTGCTGTATCAGGTGCATGTCTAGGTGAAGAAACTGTATAAAATGAAATGACGTGGAAAATAATAATAATAAATCGAAATTTCAACATCAAAAACCAAGTCAAGAGTATTTATAGTGAATAATAAAGAATGGGTAACGTTAATTAAAACATATGTTCCACTTCGTTTAGATGTTTTAAATGAAAACTTTTTACATCTAAGATTCGGTATAATCACTCGCCGGCCATTTGGCCACAATTTGATAAGTCAATTTCCCAAAAAATTGCAGTGTTTCTAAAGCTTCCGCATTGTGAAACATGCACGGTTCCGAAGAACGGCAGCCACACTATTGGTAAATAGCGGTGGTGACATTCTTCAATGAAGAGATTAGGGAAATGGAAATTTTCACTCTAGCGGAAAGGTACGTCGACAAGTCTACAGATTCTCAGATTAAAATTGCCACAAAAATATCTGGCGAAATGCCGAACTTCAATACTAAAAACGTTACCATTTCTACGCAGGCTGTTCAGCATGGATTAACATTGTCTGTTGCCGCTTATAACCAATCAAATATTACAATTAGTTGAGTAAAATAATTTGTAATACTTAATGTAAATAAAATTTGTTGAGAATGTTTTAATATACAATATGATATTTTTTGTAACAAACATTTTGGTTATTCAATGAATGTTGACATTTGCCTGGGTTAAAAGTGACATTTGCCTGGATGGAAAGTAATCACTTTCCACCCTGTTAAATGTCACTTTCCACCCTGGTAAATGTCACTTTCCATCTGGATATATGTCAAAGTCAGAAATATGTTTCTTTCAAACTTACTGTAAGTTTCAAATATCAACATTACATACATCGTTGTAAATAAATATCTTTACGTGTATGTTCTGGGATATATCATGTATTTGTATAAACCTCTTCCGTATCGTTTCACTAACCGGATATTACTACCGCTTCGAATATGCCAGAATGTATTCTTTTACTGTAAGGTGAATTTTTACGATCGCATTTAAAAACCTAATGGGGCTTACACCGCCGGAAACAACACACATAAAACAGGAATTAAAGATCCGCTACACAAAATATCCATTTTTTGCTGGATTTACGGCTTCAGTGCGAATGTAAGGACATCAAAAAGGTAGCGGTATGTCTTACATTCAGTGACACAATGCTTTCATACCTTCGTCGTAACGCAAGATCCTTTTTACTTTTATAACAATATTTCGGATACGGCAGATGTGCAAATTAGAAAAATAATAATTATCGTTTCTTTCTTTAATAAAATTAAACGAAATATTTTTTAAAATAGCTGGTAATATATGGTATTGTTATAGCGGTAGAATTTTCAGTGGCGTAGAAATTTTGAAGCGTCGTCAATTTAAGTCATCTAACTTATTATACAGGGTGATTCAGAACTTGTCAAAAGAATCTGAATGTACAATCGTTTGCAATAATAATAGCAATAGTAATAGCTTATAGTAATTTATTATTCCAACAGGAAAAATCCCAATTGCAATAATAAACTCAAACAAAAATCTAAATAATACATCTAGTAAGTAATAACAAAATACATAAAAAAAAAACAAAAGCAAAATATATTCTAGAACACTTAGAAAATTTTTATCTATTTGCGAAGCACATGGCTACAAATTGAACTTATATTATCATTAAAGATATCACACTCCGATGCGAGTCTGTTATAAATACTACACATTAGAAATAACGGAGATTTGGCTAGGACGTTGGTCTGAGGTACACTGCAATAAAACAGTGTCTGATGTCTCAAGTTTCCAGGTGATACCCGAAAGTATATTTTACTTAAAATATCCGAACAGTCAATCTTACGATTCAGGATATTAAAAAGATATCGAATCAAGGCAATATTGCGTCGTACTTCAAGAGTTTGGAATCTAAAGCGATTTAAGAGATCAGCATGATTAAAACCTTTTGGTGGATAAACACCATCTTTCAAAAATGCCAAAAATTTTAGAAACTGTCTTTATACCGATTCTAGTCTTATGGAACTATACTCCAATCTAGAGCGAACGAGGGAACAAAATAACATCTTTAAAGTTTGTACATCCTTAAAGTCCCTACAATTACGATAAATAAAACCGTAAGTCTGGACAGCACTCGATATTACATTATTGATATGCGGAACAAAAGTGAGTTTCTTGTCAAAGATAATTCCTAAATCTTTCAGTGATTCAACACGGCTAATGACGTAGTCATTAATGGAATAATTATAAGTTACAAAATTGGTCTTACGAGAGAAAGACATAGCCTTGCATTTAGATGAGTTAAGGGATAGCTGATTGCGTTTACACCATAGAGACACCTGATCAATATTAAGTTGAAGCAAGTAACAATCTGACAAAGAATTAATTACTGTATACAGCTTAAAGTCATCAGCAAATACCAATTTTTCACAAGATACCATATCAGACAGATCGTTAATAAAGAGAAGAAACGGCAGGGGTCCCAAATTTGAACCTTGGGGAACCCCTTACGAGGGATAAAATGAACAAGATGTAAATGACGCTCATTAAAATGAATTTTGCGATTTCTTTTGATCTTCTGATGTATTTGTAATAAAATTTACTTCACATTTTTAATATTAGTTATTAGTTGTTTCACTCACCGATAGAGATTTAATGATATTTCCACTCAAACATTCCAGAAGTTCAAAAACTGTTTTAAGAGAGTGTCATTATTATTGCAAACGATTTTTTTTTCTGGAAAACTATACGGATTTTACAATATCGACTCCATTTTTCATGACACTTCTATTCCCAAAATGTTTTAAGAAAAGTTTTAATTCACTTTGTATACTCTTTTTATCTCAAAGCTTGAATATACCTTCATTGTAGTAAAAACTGAAAGGCAACTTGCCAAATTTTTTTTTGTAACTATGTAGATGTTCTTAATGATCAATTGTAGACTACTGTATACTTTTGACTTGGCACTACGTTGTAGATACTACCTATTATTTGTTGTATTTCTGTTGAAATTTATAACAGAGTTGAATTTCTTAAGCCTCTTGGCTAGAATAATTCATCGCTTTCAAATCTGAACAATCGTTTATATTTTTCGTACCTATTTATAGAACAAACCCATTTGGTAACTCTCCAATATAGGTCAAGGATATATTCAGGTCTAGGGGAGAAGCTAAGAAAATTTCTTTCTTCTCTAATCCTAAAATAACGTGGGAAAAAATAAAGCAAGAGGAAGGAAAATAATGGTATAAAATATATGAATGTATATACAAAGTGTATTTGTAACTTCAGGTGAATTTATTTAAATGGTTTAGGGTGGTATTCTAGTTAATATATTAGACGTCAATGTGATGAGTGTTTAACTTTAATAAATAATAGCAATTATCTTCAACTGTAACTCAAATATGTTATTTACTGGGAATATTGGTCAAATTTATATAACAAAAAACATTTAATTCTACCTACGTTTCGTGTCCTTTATTTACCCATCATCAGAAAAAAAACATATTTTTACCTGAAACAACACACAGTTATAGGTTTTTAGCAGCTTTTCTCTTTTACACAAATAAATCACAAATTGTATGTAAAATAATTTTACACAATGTTATGTCAACAAAATTCTTTCAGTAAAATAGAAGAATACATCTGTTCGATTTAATTTAAAGGCTGTCAGTAATTGTGGTGCTTATGAAACAATTCATTATTTAAAAAGTTAAACCTGAAAGCAAAAATAGTCTATTAGGCAATTTGTACCAAAAGGGTCCTAACATAAAGTGGTTGCAGGTGCGCCAACGGTCTTTTATTACGTAAACCACTTCTGCCTATAGTCCCTTTGTATTGTAAATGATATTAAACTAAAATCCCTTTTACCATCTAGCTCAAGTGGAAAAATATTATCTGCGGAAAATAATCCGAATTATCATTTATTGTAACTTTTGCCATGTATATTAAAAATATTCAGAGAATGAACAAATATGATATTTTTCTACTCGTCTCGATTGCTTTTCATCGAAAAGATATTTAAAAATGATGTAAGAATTATATAACTTCCAGACTTTACTGTTTGTCTGTTTGTTACTTTTCCCGTGTCTCTGAAACGTCTATGAACATTCAAAAAAGTTTTTGCTCAAGGTAATGGGCGGCCAGGGAAAGCATCTTCGTAGAGACGCCTTGCTTCATTTGAATTTCTGTTTGCTTTTCCATACATAAAATGCATGGTAGCCAATTTTTCAAGGGAATAATTCACTATATTTACTTATTTTGTAAAACAATGCATTAAAAACTAACTTAAACACTTCAAAAGTAAGTCACTCAACACTTTGTTGTCTTTTTTTGTTTTAGTCTTATATGAATGTTATGACAAACTGACACATGCCACCTAGATTATTGTTTTTTAATTAGCATTCCAAAAATGGTCTTAAAAACGGTGAGTCCATCAGGAAGAAAAAGTCCAAGAGACATTTTTTAAGTGCAATTCACATGGCTTTAAGAGAGTAATACCAATTTATTCAAAAATCAGTGGCGTACATTTTTTTGCACAAAATTTTATATTTTAGTTTCTGAAGCTTTGTAGATGGTTCTCAAACTTTCTGTTTCTGTTTCTTTCTGTTTGGAAATGAAAGAGAGTAAGAAAACCCCGAGATATGAACCGGCCATGGCGGTAGTAATATTTCGTTTCAGGTAATTATCGGGTAACACTAATGCTAACAGGTAATGGGTGTACATTAGTATATTTTACTGGATACATCATAGGGCAGGAGCCAGTATATTGTGACAGATCAATCCAGTCTTAGAGCTGAATATACAAAAAAGTGCTAGTGCAGTAGAGTAAAATTCGACTTGTGTTTAGTAACTATTGTACCAGTGGATATACTGTTTAGGTAAAATGTCGAGCTTATCAGATTACGTACCTGCTAAACGCATGAAAAGATGTGCGCTGTCTCAGAATGAGAAGATTATTATATTAAATGTATTTAATGCATTGAATTACCAAAATCCTACCAACAGTGTTGACGACATCGTGGAAAAGTGTTTTAAAATGACAAGGATTGGAATTGGACTTTTAAAGGAAACAAAAAATGAACAAGATTCTGGAAATCCCCCAAAATCATCTACAGGGAGGTCAAAAGTCGTTATAGATGATTTCTTCAAAAATGTCATTTGCAGAAAAGTACACTTATCTTATTTTAAAAAAGAAATACCAACGCTAAACAACATTTTAAGTGAACTTTCAGAGGACAACGATTTGCCAAAAATCGGTAGAAGCAAATTATGGGCCGTCATACGAGAGTTGAATTTTTGCAGGGTAAAGCAGAACAGGAAACAACTGTAAAACTGCTGTAAACAATTGACTCTTCCGTACAAATATTAGCGAATAAATTGATGGAATATGGATACGGCAGGGTTGGCAACAGTTATAGGAATACCTTTGTTTAGAAATATTTGCAAAATCTGTCAATTATAGACCTAATAGCCATTTGTTTGACAAGACAACAAAGAAACATCAACATAGCAACCGCCTACTGCGGTTATCAGTAACCGGTGACGAAAAGATGTTTAGGGTCAGGAAAAGTATTTTTTTTGCGCAAACTGTTGGTTGTATGAAAAATTTACAAGAGGGAAAAAAGTAGTCAAATTAAAAAAATTGTTGAAATCGGCTATTGCAGGAAAAAGTTCTGAAAGAAATAAATCTAGGGGTTGCTTATTCCCGCCCTCCAGAAACATAAACTAAGGAATAGACACCACCACAAAATAGCCTCTGGCTAGCTGATAATGTGTACCAATATTTAAATTTCTAAGTGCAACCGTTTTTAAGGAAAAATAAAAAAACTATTTTTTTCCGCCAATTTGAGACTCGAATATCTCAACAGGAAGGATCCAAATTGAAAAATTTTATATGAAGATCCCCCCCTGAAATGGCTTGTGGAACTTACTGGTAAAATATGTGACAATCATTCTGGAACACCCTGTATAAGACGCCTAGTTCCATTTCGAATTATTGCGTATTTGCACATAAACCTTACTGCATTCAAGTGAAGAATCTAAATAGAAAATGTCACACCTTTTAAAATACATAACTAGTAATGGAAGAAGAAAGTAAACAGTAAAGTCATTTATTACTATGAATGCCTTTTTTTATAACAATTTTATTTTTATTATTATTAGCCGTTTTTAATGGATACAATTTAACTAACTTGAAATCCTAATAAATAAATTTTATATTGTTTCTACTAATGACTTCATCCCAACAATGCCGGCTACTTGTCTTCCAGCAAACAAACTTCAACGGTTTTCAGCTTCCTACGAGTATAGCGTTGCAATGTGTAAATAGGTGCAAGGTTTATTCAAGCGAATAGTGAATAATGGTCTACATTTACAAAATTCTCCTTTACAGTGAAGTACCTAACTTCGCTGTGTTCGTCGTCAACACACAGACTAGTTGAATGCTTGATGGAGATTCACCGGAAGTCAGAAAGTGCTTGAGCGAGTGCCACGTTCTTTACCTCCGGTAATGTACCTTTCAGTGGAATTGATTTCGGTATTTGTCGCAATGCATATATACGTCTGTTTGTTACAGATTATCTAAAACAATTTTATCGTATCAGTCGTTAGGGACTATTATTCTTCCACTTTTATTAATCTATCGAAGATATCGAACCAAAATTTGACTGTCTTAATAAAAGTGCTGTTCTTTTTTCCATACAGGTTTAACAGCAGTAAAAAGGTGCATTTTTAACATTTTGGTTACGATTAAAATTCAGGACTCTCTAAAAGGAAGATCGTGGTTGTATAATTGCTGTAACACAAATAATTTATTTACTGAAATACATTGAATTTATACAAAAAAGTTTAAAGGTAGTACCTATGTTATTTAAAAAATAGAAAATATGGTTGCTCTAAAGAATGCTTTAATGACTCTGCAAAAAACGCAATTATTGACAGAAATGCTGCTTATGTAACATTTTCAATCTAACCAAATCAAGTGAAAACTGGTTGATGTGCTGGTTATTTCATTTCAACCTCCGATTCCATTGTGAAGTGGCCTGACTCTCCCTATCATATTGAGATGTATATTTACTTATACAGGGCGACAACTTATCTAAAAAGACTGGCTTTAGCAGAACCCTTTCCCGGTAAACATGTGTCTAATGCAGCTATTTTTACCGCGGTGTGCAGAAACTGCTAGTGTAGTGCAATGCGACCGTGACACGGGAAATTTGCAACCAAATCGTGTAAGAGATGGAAGTTCAGGGCGTCTATGGTGTATTGAAACAGTGTAGTGTATCATACACAAGGCTCATTCATATTTGCATCATGTATAGTGTGTTCAAGCATTAATTCCAAGGGATTGGACGAGGAGGACCGGTGGCCGCCACAATCATCTGACTATAAATCTTTTTCTGGAGATATTTAAAAATGAAGTGCACCGCACCGAAATAGACATTATTGATGATTTGCGCAAACGTATCATAGACTGGTGAGATATAAGTGGTCTGCTTAATTCCTGCTCGGCCTAAGCGGCTCGACTTACAGGAAGCGACCTGCATTGCAGCAACGCAGACCTTTCGCCCTGGGCGACGAGCCATTAAAGCGGAGCTATTAGCGGAGTAGTTTTTTCCTGCAGTATCATTTACAGTATCATACGAAAACAGAGAAACTATATTACATATAATATTTGCTTTAAATTTATATTTACTGGTTAATAGCTATTTAAAAATGACGCATTTTAATCTATAATGCTATAATTTTAGAAAATAATTTATTTTTTCTACGTTCATGCAAAAAACAAAACTTTATTGAACTATATCTAGTGGAAAAAGTAGTTCTTTATTGCATTAGTGCAATAAAATGTTTATTGCATTCATCTGTCATTCTACTACAGCGTTTTGTCATCATGACAAACATAAACGTTCAAATCGACGTCACATTTTCCTAGACTTAGTGTCATCTAAATAACATTTTTTGGTTTTTGCATGAACGTAGAAAAAATATTGTATGCAACTCGTACAAAGAGTGCTTATTGCACTCAACGTGTTGTCCTACTCGGCCTGACGGCCTCGTTGGACAATTTCACGTCGCGTGCAATAAACACTTACTTGTTGCATAAATAACTATTATATTTTTGAAACCTTCAAAAAATAAGTTTTATTTGTAATGTTCAGAACTGATCTGTAGAAGTTACAATTAAATTATATCAAGGAAATATGAAGAAAAATATTTTTATTTTTCATTTCATCATTCTCCGTGCTTACAAGCTGAAATTGTAAAACTTAAATAAAATGTATTTTTCTTTTGTCCATATAACTGCAAATATTAATAATAGCATACATAAAATTATAAGTATCTACAGTTTTGTCTCAAATATCATTGTGGAAGAAAGTTCATTATAATACTATTTTCTTACACGCTATAATATTTCTATGGTTAATGATTACATCTGGAGGCAGTCTGCATCACAATAAATTACTCTCTTATTTTTTATAGTAATATAAGAATGTCACTGTCAATAATTATAATTCACAAAACGTCGAAATAAAAGACAGGTTATCTGCAAAAATTGGCGGAAAAATCTTATGATATTTCATTGGCTAAAATTGAGCTGACAGCGTATCCGACACTCACAAATACATCTCAACATCGGGTTGACAAATCGTGACATGAAATGGTGTTATGATACAGAATTTTTTTCAAATTCAAACTACGGTTGTGTAACTGGAGGTTCAATCTGAGCTTTATAATACTGGCCCAATTTGCAGATGATTATATCATCTTGGATGATATTATGGAATTTTTTGGCAATATTTTAGGTATAATTTTGATAATCGAATCAATACAAATCTTAGTTTTAATTACCACAATATTCTCTGTTAAAATCTACCTACTGTTTTAAAATAAAGTTTTGACACAGTTCACTTTCAATAAAGATGAACAAACCCCCAGTTATAAATGATAAGAGTCCTTATTACTTATTTTTTTAACCTATAAAATGATTAAAAATCAAAATGTGTTCAGAATTAACCACAAACATGAAAATTTCAATTATTATTGTTGATCCTAATAATTTATGGAATCTATTCCATATATCTACACGGAATATTGCACCCTGTATTTTACCCAATTCTTTTGAACTGATATAGAAATGACAGAAACCGGCCTTATTCAAGTAGTGCTAACAAGACCTTATTGGATTGTAAGATATAGAAGCTACATGAAGACTTTAAATTTCTATCTTTATATATCCAGCTTCCACAAGTTTCGAACAAACAGAAACTTTATTATTAATTTGTCAGGAAACTTTGTTTTTGAAAGTTAGTTCGAAATAAACTTGAAAAATTTACATTGATGCTGGTGCATAAGTGGAAATTTTGAATTATTGGACATCATTTTAATAACAGGCGGTCATACACGATGTCACATTCTGTGAAAAATATGAATCGTAGCAGAAATGTTGTAAGTTTGAAGATTTATGTAGGTATCTGAAAGAAGTTTTCATATAAGTTTCGTAACAATGAACGGCTTAAAAATATACAGGGTTAACTATGACTGAGTACAAAAATTTTAACTACGTGGTCAGGGAGATCTAAATGACAATAAAAAATGTATTTCGGAATTCTAGCTCAATGTTTAAAAAATGGGGCAAAACCCTCTTTTCCTACGGAAAGTCGGCGCCTATGACAATCAGTTATCGTCTGATATGGCTATATATATAAACTACCGTGCGGTCGTTTTTTGCAGCGTTGTCAAGTGTAGTAACGATAAAAATAAACATTTTTTATTAATAATAATAATGCCTAACTACCTGATAGATAACAGTTAATCCGGTTAGCTGCAGTATTTTGTATTCGTTATTCGCCCTTTCGTTGCATACTGCCAAAACTACATTTTCACTCCTTGCAGATTCGTCATAATTATCCACTAATATATAAACTAGTCACTAAATATTGTAAAATAATATAACCTAGAATACTGCATTGCTAGTTGCATACTCTCCAAACCTTAAAGAACATGCGAAGCTTAGTTATATCTAAGGGTTCTAAGGTTATCGCCATGAAGTGCACCTTGCAATAGTGGCCTACAGATGGCGTCTGAGTCTGCAAATGTCAAAAACTATTGCATACGGCGACGGTACTCTGATTAATTTAAAATAATATTTCAGTACTTGCTTTTCGAATATTTAATTGTTCGCGTATTTTTTAGTGTATTTACAAACATGTCGTATTCAAATGCCTAGATGACGTATAATGTGCTGATTTATGGGAGTGTGACAAGTGCATATTATCGTGTGGCAGCGTAATACCAAAGACGTTTTCCGAGTACACAAAATATTATGCTGAAAACTTTTTGAACCACATTGAACAACTGTTATAATGCCTTGGCGGTAAACGTGTGGCAGTGTTTTTATGTAGTTGTGTACATTTGGTGTATTTTTTGGTATCCTTTGTGGTTTTTCCCAACGTAAGTAATCGACCTGGTCATGACCACCGAACCAAGTAGGTACCTCGCTTTAAACAGAAAGAACGGTCGAGGGAAAGAGAGGTCCACAGCAAGTACAAAAATCATTGCAATGGCAGGTTATAATTTAAACAAGTAAGAAAACAGAATATGATACAACATTCTTAAAATCTCTCCAAATATCAATCCTGGAAATAAATATTAGTTAGATAGGTGCTGCCTCCCTGTGCTACCATATCGTGTTTTTCATTAAATAATAATCTACATTTTATAAATATTTTTTTTTTTTCAAAGCGGTGCAAACTGATACAAGTAACAATGCGGTGACCTGTCACTACGTTTGACCCTTTTGACTTTGCCAGTATATACATCGCGGCAGACAGAGGCCAGTGAAGACGATAACTAGGGATATAATACAGTTTTCAAAAAAAAAAAATTTTTGCTTTATAAAGTTTGCAAATTTTTTGATGATTCTGTTCATTCTTATTTATTCCTATCCCCTCTTAAAATATTTGTACTTAGTCTTAGTTAACCGTGTATAGTATCTGGAAAAGCCTAAATATGGAGTTTTCTAACAATGAAGAAGTTGCATGGATTTAATATTGCTTTGAAATTTATTACAGAATAAACATTTTTTTTTTTTTCAAAAGTCGGGATATGCGTCTGGCGGCAACAATCACATACGTAATAATTGAAACATTAATAAATTGTCATGGCTTGTAAACAAAATCACGTAGCCGAAAACGCTATATTACTGGCGTGACGTCACACGACGTTCCTCACGGTTTATGTTTTCATAGATACAGGTGGCAGGTGTAGTGGTATGGTGTTGATTCTTGTGTTTCTATGGCATTTTAGTCATAGATAGTGTAAATAGTTAATGCCGTGCAAATTCCACGATAACGGAAGCAGGTTTTGTGTAAGCATAATTTATTATACTAATTTGCCACAAATTTTATACTGACGATCTTCATTGGTGCTAATCCCAATTTAATTGCAGCAAATACGGGAAGTAAAAGGAAGCAGGTGTCTATTATTTTTCGTTTTTAACATTACCATAGTTATTAGTGGTGATGTGATTAACTTACGGTATTGCTCAATATTACTTATGTCTTTGTTTACAGTATAGCTAAGCTTGTGAAAATTTCGGGAACAATGCTGGTGGTTACGTACAGATGGAGGGTTTTACTTGAGGTATTTATAAAATTATGCCATCTGATTTCACATGCTTTATTTTGAAAAATAATAAATAAAAGTAATTAATAATTATATTTAACATTTATTATTATTTTTTTAAATTGGTGTAATAATTTTTTGTTCTATTTACTACAAATTTCATTTCTCCTTAAAAATTTCAAAAAAATCCTTATTTATCACTTTTATGTTTGTTGAAAAGTATTTGTACATATAATATATGTGTTTGTAGGTTTTCTTTATTATAGCTATTATAATTTTCAATTTTCTCCAGAGTGCTGGAGATGTTGAAGTAATACATCGAAACGTCGGCTATTATAACATTGGTGTTTTTGTTTTCCAACTGCCCAATCCAGCTTAAAAAAAAACAAAGAAGCAGGGCAATAAAAAACCTCTTACATTGTTTTGTACATTGTAGAAAAATAGGTATGATATCCTTATGCAAACACGCTTTAGTATTTATTATCGACCGACAATATCTTCTCTCTGCAATATAAAGTTAACTAAATTGTCACTTATAATATACCTAGTGCTTAAATTAATAACGATAATTTTTTCGTGATCATAAAGTTTCGGAAAATATTTATGTTACTTAAAAAACTAAGTTAGTATTTATCCATCAATACCTATAATATAATCACTCTGTATGAACGCAGAGTCTAACGTGCGAGTAAACAATATGAAAACCATTGTTTTAGGTAATGGTAAGATTATATTCAATAATTTTATAGATACCTACCTAAATAAAAATATTTACGTACCCATTCCATAAAAAGTTCTTTAAATAAAACCAGAGTCCACTGTGCATAGACAAATTAATAAAACATAAAAAAACGTACGAGAAATAAATACACTGACTTCTCATAAAGCGTCAACCACGGCGGATGACGCGAACGATAGAAATATGTGGCGTCACATCGCCCGCTGCACTGATTGAGGGCGGAGCGAACTTTGAACATTAATATCTCTTCTGTTATTGTGTCAGTAAATCTAATTTTTTGAATATATGCTTAAATTAATTTGATCTGTAATGATATTGACAAGTTCAAATAAAATTTGATTATACAAAATTACCCCAGTGCAGTCTAAAACGTAACGATAAATAAATATATTTATATTGGATCGGAGACTGTCTGAACATCTCCATTTAAAGTCGAGTATATCCGACCCAATCCGACATCAGTACCTGTGTGAAACCGCTCTTACACAAAACTGAATACCATAAAGAGAAACTCCAGTCACGACGACTCCTTTATAGATTCATACACAATATGACTTGTAGGAACATCGGAAGAAATTTATAGCCTAGGTTTTATGTCGTTTTTATTGCTCGTTTATAGGGAAAAAAACAATCTTCAGGGTCGTATTGAATTGGGGGAACTGCTTTCACATGTCAATATACGATTTAGGAAGCATAAAAAGCTGCATAAGCAAAACAAAATGTATCAATTTATCCTATAACATAAAATCAGTTAATTATATTTTCCATTTTTTCAAGGAAAGGTTCCATAGACAGAAGACATCAAAATATACATACAAAATAAATATATTAGATATTAATAATATTATGTGAAACTAACTACTCTGTCTCAACCAGCATTGAATTATACATACAATATCTACAGTGATGAAAATTGTTAGCGAAATTACACTCATCAAAATGTAATGTCACAACTTTAATAAAAAATATATGTACTCGTAATTTTACATGAAAGATGTAAATCTAGAGAATACATGAAGATTCTTGTTTAATACAGCCTGGATTTGGTTTTTTTACATTATTGTATCATCTGAATAACGTGTAAATTTACATTTTTATCAGTCTACCCATATATTCATTATTATTAGCTTTTGTAAACATTGTATTGTAAAGATATTTCAGCTAATAAACACCAACCTAACAATAGTAATACCAACAATAGGAGCCGAAATCAGTGTATAGACGGGCCCAGAGATACTGATAGCGGGTTTGTCCCCACAGAGCCTAGCTCGAGAACAACCAGGGCATGTCAAAGAATTTCGGCTAATGCTAGGGATGTGCGCGTTAATTCTGTTTCTGCAGAAATTTTTCATATTCTTTTATTACTTTGATTTTCACAAATTAATAAATCTGAAAAACATTTCCATTCCATTTTCTCGAGGCTCCTCGTACAAAACCGGTGGATTTTTTGATGTGGAACGAGGATGGTTGAGTCGGTTACGCCTCTTTATAGAAGATAGCGATGTTTTCGAGTGGAACGAGGATAGAGTGAGTAGGTAACTCCCCTTTCTATACATTTGACAAATGGCAGACGAAATGCGTTTTGCACGGCATAAATGTCAGAAATGTCAAACTAATTTGTTGTTGTTTACTCCCTTTTGTAGAAATGCAACAAACGCCAAACGAAACGTCAAAATGATTTAAAACAGATTATGTGTTCTGGAACAATTCTCGGGCCTTTCCAGCTACGAGAAGTTGTTATTGTGTTGTCTGATATATATCCGAGTCATTTGGTGAGGATTTTATAGCCCAAAATCTGAATTGGTATCTTTAAAGTTTCAGTCAACTACGAGGCGCACCGCCGGCCAAAATGACCGAAACGTCAAAAGTATGCTCCGGCGATGACATCTCGATATAAAACGTAGGAAATTTGGAAAAATGAGCCGACTGAAGGCCGGCAAAGACCAAAAACTGTAAATTTGAAGTCTCTAGAAAGTTTTCCGTACCCGAGCGCTGGGGTTTGAGGTCGTTTTTACATTGAACTTTGCATAAATACAAGGGAAATGAGGTAAAAATGAGCTAGACAATATGGTGGTAGTTATTTCATTGCCATATCGCTTCAATTTATAGTGTGTCAAAAAAGCTTGATAGAATAAAAATTGAAAAAAAAATAAAATTCCAAATTCGAGGAAATTTTCGGTTTTTTCGCTTCGGAACGGTTGTCGAACGTGCGAAAGACTGTTCCGTATACAAATTGTTGAAAAAAATGTTACCGCAAAGAAAACTCAAAATTAAGGGAATTAAAAAATTTTCTTTATGGAACTTCCATCAAGGATTTTTAATGACACTAACCAACGGAGCAAATACTGAGTGTTTAAAAATAACGAACTATTCTCTAAAAACCTTTTAAATTCATGGAATTAAAAAAAAATGTCGATGAAACTTTTAGCAACACGTAAAACGACCCGATTCAATATTTAAAATACAGGATGTTGAAAAAAAAACCAAACTCGAGGAAACACTAAAAATTACCAAAATATGCCAACCACTCTTCTAAATTATAGAGCGTCGGATTTTCCCCACCATAGAGAGTTCAGCCAAAGTCACATTTACATTTTATTATTCACAGGCGTAGAGCATCGCGCAGTAATATAAATTAAGTAAAACGCACTACGCAGCGGTGGTCATGACGCGCGCAGCGCGGCCCCGGGCTTTATCCCGAAGAAGGTCAAGTCGGCGATAGCCGACTTGCTACCTTTCTACTAATTTTTAAACAACGTTCTTTTAATTTTCAAAACCAACAAAATTTGATATTCACATTTTATTAGTATGAAACAAAATTCTTTATCTATCACGTGAGTTATTGGATTTTAATAATCTTGGGTTAATAATCTCGATTAATAATTAACAATTTGTTGCCCTCGATAATTAACATTCACATAACTCCCTTGATACATAAATGACTCTATTAATAGATAACAAAAACTTGCTAGAGGAATATTTTTTTATTATTCTTTCCCTTGGGGCAAAATCCTTTTTTTCTGTTAAGATTTTCACAACAGAGAAATTGATTTCTACTCTTGGTCTTGAAAAAAAATATATGTATTATTTTCGTGACAAAAATAAAATCGCATTTAAATATGAACTTTCTCTAGAAACATTCAAGGACTAAGAATTCTAATTTTGATTAATCGAGCAGGCCTTACTTACAACGACTTTCCTGGGGTGTGCCTCCAGTTTTTTTATGAAGGAGAACCGTAGAATTTAAAATATTCAAGAAGCTTGTACCAGGAATTAAAATTTCAGCGGCAACATTAATCACAATTCATTTCGTATTATGTAACTCACGGAGAAACGTTACTTCTGTAATTTGCTCCCGAGGGGACCAACCTATCGATCTCAGGTTTTATCATTTCTTCCTCCAGACAAAGCGTGGCCCTCTTATAGAGAAATTAAATAAAGGAAATTCATTATTGTTGGCTAAAGCTTAGAACTCATAATGACTGTAACCATGTGGCACTTGTAGAAGTTTTGTGTGGCTGACATCTGTTGATAGATTTCAGAATTGCTGTAGAGGTGCACTACAAATTACTTTCATAATAGGACTGTGAAGTTTTGAGTTTTTTAATATTTTTCTATCATTTTCTCTCTGGAGATTTGTAATAAATCTGGTGTGAGATGAACAACGATCCAACAAATAGGTTTTGTATGTGTAGTGGAAATTTTCTGTATTTTTTAGGAATTTTGCATACTTTAATAGGATCTTACTTTATCTTAATATTTAATTATAAAAAGTGTGCAAAAATGCAAAACATACTCAAGAATATTTGCACAAGATCTCGGAGCTGTGCCCCAGTTCTAATACCTCTCTTAGTGTACCTAGTTCTGATATTCCTCTGCACCAATTTACCTTAGACCCGAAACTCTATAAGCAGTGGAAAATTGAATTAAGATTCAGAAAACACATGAAAATTTTTAACAAGGAATTATAACAAGGCTATGTTGTGAATTATTTAAAGATGTTTTTAAATATGTATTGCACATTGCACTGCTAATTTTCTGCATTTAATAAAATAGATATTTCACGGGGTGGCTGAACTAAACAGACGTCTGTAAACACAAGCTTCTGGCACATACAATTATGTACCCCGCCTTAAAAACAACCTCACCTTATTTTAGAAGTCACATACGATCCCCCAAGTAGTCCAAGATGTCTGTTATAGAGCTTTCTTTCCGTGTAGAATGTGTGAAGATGTTCTCAACTTTTTCTTGGGAATAGATATCATGTTTTGATATTTGTAAAGAACTTAAACTTACTTAAAATATGGTTTATTTAAAAATATTATGCCAAGCGTTTCATTCCTACCGTTACTTTTTGACAATTTCTAATAGTTGTAGCTTTTTTATTTCAAATTGAACTTCCGTGTTTCCGTACAATCCAAAAATGTAATATATTTTTTTCTTTCTTGGTGTATTTATAACATTTTACATATTTTATCAATTTGCTGTCTGTAATTTTGCTAAAAATATATTCTAAACCAATAATCATTGATAATTGATACCTTAATATTATTATTGCGTGTTTTACTATTATATCTAAAACACCATGATATGTGTATATTGTGTTCATCAGTGGCGTAGCTAGGCGTGAGCGAGGCCCACGGCCTCGCACTTAAAGGGGCCTCGCGCGAGGCTCCCTTGGGATTGATTTAAAACCGAACCCCATGACCTCTAAATAGTACGAATGGCACCCTAAAAGCCCTTACTAAGAATGAATAAGCTTTACCGAGGCTTGACCACACGTACTATAATTAATTTGCACACCCTGCTGGGTATGCTATATTATAGACTTATTTTTTAGTACTGAAGAGGTTACAAAAAATCATTATTTTTTGCATTTAAGCATTTTAGCATCATCAAGACTTCACTACTTTAACTAGTTTCATCATAAACGAATAATTTTGTAAACAAACTTTCTGATATTTCACCATACTTTTCTTGAAAATATACAGGGTGACACTAAAAAAACTACGATGCATAGTATCACGCGATAGAGGACCAAAAAATTATAAATAAAGTTATATACACTAATGTTCGATCGCCTTTTGTTTTTAAGATACAGCATTAACATTTTTTTAAACAATTTTTGTAAAATTTAAATTTTTTAATTTCTCCCTATTGTATGAAAATATTTGAACCAAAACTGATGCACACTCTGACCTTGCATATAGCTATTATGTGTCACAATATTCAGTTCATTCAGCATCCAATGGCGGAAGAAAAGGGTCTCGCTGATAAGACTTCGCCCACGTCTAGATTAGTCCACGCTACGCCACTGGTGTTCATTCACAATTCTGTATATTATAAGGACATGCTATTATCATTTAAAACATCACGTAATTCACTAATGGATAATGTATGTAACTTATTAACGCTTTCACATAACGTATAGTTAACAGTCATGCAAATATTTTGAAGTTGTTGTCATACGTAGGCATTCCATTATTATAATATTTTTTCTCAAATTTGTTAAAATAATTACCTAAATGAAACCTCTACGGACTTTTATGTCAATTTTTTTCAGGTATTGATACTAACAGCCAAAAAATATAATCAGCACTTTTCTGTTAATTTTATTGAAGGAAATAGTATTTTTAATACGTGAATTGAATTAATTATTTATACCTATAATTTAAACTTTACTGTGATTAACGCATAAACTTTTGTTGCAGGGGCATTCAGACTTTACGATGTGGACAACGATGGTTTTATAACAAGAGATGAGATGTACAATATAGTTGACGCCATTTACCAAATGGTGGTAAGTAAAATTTGACCAATAGGTTCGATTGGAGTAGAAGAATACTGATTTGACGACGAGATATAAGATATTTCCTTAATAACCACCTCGCTTTGAATAACATCAAATTAGATGACTAAAATAGACATCATCATCAGAATTATGATAATATGTTATGCATATATCCACATATTCTAATGATGCTTATGTCACTTGCATGAAATTATATGAATTTTTTTACATTCCCTTATATCGATGCGATGAAGTATGTACTGTAATGTACTATACTCAACCGCCAAAAATGTAAAAAGTGACTCTGCGTTAGTTTGTAGACAAGCGCGACTGGCGAAACGTGCGAGGAGCAACATTTCATGAGAGTGCTCTCAATTTGAAGACGATCAGATATAAAAAATATACAAAAATAATTACATTACTATTTTACCATTACTTTTAGTAGAAACAGTGACATAATAGTTTTTGTCAATTTCGAAGCGTTAGATAATAAAAATTATAGAGTTATTTCCAAGTTTTATCTTGTATTATCAATTACCCAAGGTCGAAAATAATAGAGAGTGACTAATTCACAGCACAGAGATGAGCTACGGAAGGTGAGGGTTGCATGATTACCTAAGCGTGCCACTTGAGAAGGATTCAAAGCACACAAAATTGTCAAAAATAAGTTGATGTCGAGGGAACCTAGTACATCAACAGTTTATTTTAAATATCCTTCATGTGTCATATCTTCTCCACAAATTAGAATCCCGTCCTTTTGGATGGTCCACCACTACGCACCTGATGCGCACTCCGCGGATATCACACTTGTCCTCATGGACGTGAAATTCACGGACCTTTACACGAATTTCACGAATATCGCAATATTTGTTTTAATTGTTATTTATGGCAAATTTTGCAAAACAGTAAAACAGTACAAATATTATTGCAACATTTTTCTCCAATTAAATAAATTTAGCATCCGTAAGGAGAAAATGCTTTAGAATACATATATCACTATATACTTGTATATAATATATACACTATTTACTATTGACTACTAGCACTGTCACTATAACGGTCACACATTAACATTTATAAGGAAATTCATATACTTACCATAATTCAGATGCCATGTATAATTCGGAAAAGCACCCTTAGGCAAAGTTTCATGTTGTAAGACCCATTTTTTTTGTCGAAAATTATTTTTTAAAATACCATTTTTCTTCTGCGTTTCCATTATTTTCCGTTTTGCAGTTGTACTTCTTTACCACTCTTTTTTTGCACTACACATATATGCTCGTCACGTGCATTGTTGTTAATGAACTTTATATTTCATTTCACTTACACTCATATTTTGACCTCGCGCTCTAACCTTTCATATATGCCATCATCCGATATTCCTCACTTGTTAAATTAGAACCCGCCTATGACAGCGCTGGAAATGGATTAGGTGGATCAGTCGCAACCAACACAAGCCGTGCAATCGGGTATGCTCTCAGAGATATGCGGCACACGTTTTTATAGAAAAAAGTTACGGGCTGCATGTTTGTTTCTTTGTGTCGATTGCTACAAATTGTGAGCGGGTTTATAACATGAGTATAGTCTATACCATCAATAGGAGGGAATAAGAAAATGACATAAGAAATTGCCATAAAAATATCAAATGGTTCCGCGTCCAGCTTTTCAGAAGTAGACAGGACCGTATTTACTGCAGGTATCAGTATTAATTCAATTTTGTCAATAATTTAAATTTAAATAAATGTATCTAAAGTATATAATAATGAATATAAACGTGACTCTTTGAAAAACCAAATGCTAAATACAAATTTTGATTAGATATTCGATATTATTATGTAATTTTAAATTATTATTTCTCAGCAAGGACCAAAAGGAGGTAGGAGCGTTCTCTGACATGAAGGTGGAATTAAGAGTGGTCAGGGGCCTCTTTGAAAAAAAAAACAAATGCTAAATACAAATTTTGATTAGATATTCGATATTATTATGTAATTTTAAATTATTATTTCTCAGCAAGGACCAAGAGGAGGTAGGAGTGTTCTCTGACATGAGGGTGGAATTAAGAGTGGGTAGGGTAAGGGTCCATTAGGAGAACAGAGATGAAAGGAGAAAACAGAGAGAAAATAATAACCAGTAAGTTAAATTAGGTATACCTCTATACCAATTAAAAACAAAATAAAATAAATATTTTCGGATATATTTATATCCTAGTGATATAGTGATACACTATATGTAATAAAAATAATATATTTCCAGTATATTTCATATATTACATAACAATGACACCATAAAAAAAACAACAAAAAATGTACTTATACACCATAATAAAAAGAACACTAGCACTAACATTTATCAGTCACTACTAACGTCACTTGTATCCGATTCTTTATCAACAGTTTAATTTAGCCCAATCAATTGATGAAGCTTTATATAGTCTTCCTCAATTTTTATGACTTTTTTCAATTAGCTGATATAATTTTATTCACCTCGCTTTTTATAACATTTTTAACTGATTTGTCAAAATTTGGAAAGTTATTATTTCTTTGAAGGTCTCTTTTTAATTGGCTACATATTAATTCAATGGGATTAAAAACAGTAGTATGGATGCAACCATAGTCCGGTATGTCCGTGAGTCGTAGCCGACTCATTAATAACGTATTTTTTGCAAAATAATTGCTTTTGACTATATGCAGTAAATTATCTTTCTTCAAATTAGCATTGTACATAATTTTATAGATTTTGGGAAATCCTTGAATATTTTTTTCTTCGTGCCAGTATCGCAATTCTTTCTGAAAGTATTGAATAGTATGGAACATTGTCATCTATTATTAAATATTTGATACAAGCCACTCTAGGGTTGTAAATCCCAAAGCTCTAAAATGTTACTTTCAATAGCTGGGTATCTAACTAGGCAAACAACAATAAGTAACCCTCAAAATGGATTTATTCGGAATATTCACAATGTAATACTAGTAAGTACAATACATATATTAATTAAATAATAATTTGGCGGCTTCTGGACGGGTATTGTCTAACTATCATTTGCTAAGCGTTTTCAAGCACATAGCGCATATGACGTCAATTCACGTATAGCATCTGCAATTTGGTATTCGCTAACTGCTTTTCGATTCGATTTCATAAAAACGCTCGCCGTTTTCAAAACAGTTACCATTTGGTAGCTCTTTGCTTATCGTTTTTACGGCGCCGGTGTGTTTGACATCTCGACAAAGACCTGGGAGTTACTTTTGACAGAAAATTAACTTTTAATTTCCATGTTGAATCAGATTCAAGCACCCTACAAGAATTTGAGATTCGTTATTAGAAACTCCAAGGGCTTCACCGATATTAATATACTGTTTTTGCTTTTTAAGTTTTTTTAAGATTTAAGTTAGAATATGCTTCGTTGATCTGGAACCCTGGATATGATACATATAAAGATTCATTAGAAAATATTCATAGGCGTTTCTTAAAATATGTGTCTTATGCAGTTGATGGATTTTATCATCCCATCGGCATTCTTCAGAATATATTAATTTCTATATTTTCTGCAGAAAGTTTTGAAGTACGTAGGCAAAAACAGGCTATTTTACCTAATTATCTACAAAATTTTGCAAAACTGTATAGACTATCCTTCAATATTAGAAAAGCTAACTTTTGCCTTCCTCTAGATATATGAAGACGTTCTATTTGCCTATTCCGAGAACTAATATCTTAAATTTTTCTCCGTTGCATTTAAGCTGTCATACCTGCAATGATTTGCAAAGCAAAGTTGATTTATTTACTTCAAATGAAATAAGAAATATTAGTATCGTTTAGAATACAGAATTTGACATTCAATTTTAGATTATACTGCTATTTCATTGTGTTGATTTGTAGATTTTACAGTTTTTTTATGTCTATTTTTTGTAGTTTGTGCGTTGTGTTTATGTAATGTTGTAGTTCCCATCCTGTAAATGGTCGTTGACTGTTGGATGGTAATTCTAATATAAAATAACAATAAATTATATTGCACCACTTTATCCCACTATTTACGGTCGGTGTCTATTGAAATTTTTTATATTGATGATACACAAACTATAATATAATAGATTTTTGGTGGTTGGGTATAGTGTTTTTTTGGGTGTGTTCTTCTACCGGCGCATTCGCCATTTTTAGCAATTTTTACGTCGTTAATTTTTTATGTTGAAAATCACAACTCCGGCTGTTAACAACCAATTATTTATGTACTGAAGAACTTTAATATTTTTACAACCTGGCAAGCACTGTCTGTCTTATAACCTGCTCCGCCGTCCGGTTTCAACACGCTTCACCGTCCATAAATCTCCAGCGTTGTGTGCGAATTTATTTATATAAAGTTTCGGTGCTACGGTCCGATCCTTGGAAATCCTTGTTCAAACAAAAGTTCACCCGGCACCTCCACGGCAATAAATTATCGCTGCATGGCGTTGTTATGGGCGGAAATATATTCAGGTGATGCGAAAAGTTAGGGACGAAATGTTTAACAGTTAAATTTAATCTCGAACAAAATGAATGTCATGTTCCCATCCGTGATGGCAGTGGAAATATGTGCTAGATAGAAATATAGTGTTGAGAATTAAACTGTAAATACAATTAAGGAAATGTTTAATACGATATAAAATAATTGCTCTCTGTGAATATTAATTTTAACCGCTAGAAAAATAAAGTTTATACTGTAGTATCGTTATGGAAGTTTTAGCAAGCACACTGTATTTGTAATATTACAGGGTGAATTGTTGATTATTTATTGCTTAGTTCAATAATGTGAAACAACACTAGACTATGTTATGGCACTAAGAGAAAATTGGCATTTGAAGTGTAAATACTGTTTTTCTGTGTTCATGCAAAAAACAATACTTTATTGAACTATATTTAGTGGAAAAAGTGGTTCTTTATTGCACTCATCTGTCATTCTACTGCAGCGTTTTGTCATCATGACAAACATAAACCTTTAAATCGACGTCACATTTTTCTAGACTGAGGCCCGGTTTTTCAATATGAGGTTAACTTGTATGTTAAGTAACATGTACCTACAAGTTGACTAATGGTTAATTCCCAAATGCGTTTTTCATTACTTTTTGTTACTTCAGTTAACTATCTGGAGGTTTGCAATTTATTTATTTATGTTGGCAAAATTGCTGGCACATTTTATGTATTTTACTACGATTGTTATGTAAAATGCACTACGTTGGCAACAAAAACCCACAAATTGGTAACCTAACTTTTTCAAATTTGTTTATGACAACTGTCAAGTATGTTCTTAAGTCAGGTTGCAACAACTGTGCGAGCCGAGGTGACAATCTAAATCTATTAAAAAAGTCTTTACCGTCATTTCGTCATATTCTTCAAAGTAAGTTTGGTCTAGCTCGTATTATTTTAGGTCTTCTAATATCTTCTTTGTCGCTGCTGTATGCATTAATATCGTATTCCATAATAAATAGTAACAAATTAACTATTTTTTAGGTTAAATTTCTGAATTAACTGCCACATTCTTAGTTAACCCCTACTTCATGGACAGGTTATCTTAACCAAAAGTTAACTACTAAATTTTTGGTAATCAACAATTGACTATCGGTTTACTATTAATCACAAGTTAACCATCAATTGAAAAACCGGGCCTTAGGCCCGGTTTTTCAATATGAGGTTAACTTGTATGTTAAGTAACATGTACCTACAAGTTGACTAATGGTTAATTCCCAAATGCGTTTTTCATTACTTTTTGTTACTTCAGTTAACTAACTGGAGGTTTGCAATTTATTTATTTATGTTGGCGACATTGCTGGGACATTTTATGTATTTTACTACGATTGTTATGTAAAATGCACTACGTTGACAACAAAAACCCACAAATTGGTAACCTAACTTTTTGAAATTTGTTTTGACAACTGTCAAGTCAAGTGTGTTCCACAAAGTATAAACTATATAGAGCGGTATCTTGATTACTGTAGCACATGAAAATTGTTTAGGGACAAGTCCATCCACTGCAAGCGCTGCTGTAGTACTTTAAGTAAATGTAGTGTATATTTATGGGTTACTTACTGAGGTTCAACTTACTTGTAACTTAGCAACGTTTTAATTATGAATTTGCTGTCTGTTTTTGGTTTTGACAAGTCTATTTAATATATAATATTAACTTATTACATATCGTTCTGGGAGCTTTATTACTGAAGAAATGAATTATGAAAAATATTGGAGGAACCAGGATCATGAAGAATATTTTAATATTTGTATTAGAAATTATTATTATTATTGATTAGAAATAAGGTGGTACTATACTATCTACTAAGTATTTATTTTATTCAATGTTGTGTACCATATTATGTAAGTTCTTGTTTAAAAATAAATAATTTATTAAACATTTTATAATTATTATTAGGTAGGTACCTACGTACAGTATGTACAAAACATTATATACTACTGATGATAATGTATATTATTTTATTTAATGAAATATTCTCAAAAGAGTTAAATATAAAAAAATAGTTCACAGTCCATCCACCAGGAGCGCTGGAACTTTTATACAAACTCGATCCTAGAGATTCAACATTCAACTCTATCTAGATTATACTTTGTGGTGTGTTCTTAAAATATCGCAGGTTGCAACAGCTGTCCGCGGTGACAATCTAAATCTATTAAAAGCCGTTGCCATCATATTCTTCGAAGTAGTTTGGTCTAGCTCGTATTATTTTAGGTCTTCTAATATCTTCTTCGTCGCTGCTGTATGCATTAATATCGTTTTCCATAATAAATAGTAACAAATTAAAGTCTTTAACTATTTTTTAGGTTAAATTTCTGAATTAACTGTCACATCCTTAGTTAACCCCTACTTCATGGACAGGTTATCTTAACCACAAGTTAACTACTAAATTTTTGGTAACCAATAATTGAAAAACCGAATTTTCGATGTAACTATCGGTTTACTATTAACCACAAGTTAACCATCAATTGAAAAACCGGGCCTTAGTGTCATCTAAATCAAAAAATTTTTGGTTTTTGCATGAACGTAGAAAAAATATTGTATGCAACTCGTACAAAAAGTGCTTATTGCACTCGACGTCGAGTGCAATAAACGCTTACTTTTTGCACTTGTTGCATAAATAACTATTACTTGTTAGGTATATCAATACTTTAGAATCTAAATTAGTAGAGAGGAAGCACCCTGTATATCTTGCGCATTACTTCTTATTCAAACTTAGACAAGCCCATCAGCAAAGTTCACTCACTTTGATGATATTCTGCCTACTTTATATTTTTTATGCTTTCAGCAAATCTTAGTAAGTTTCATACAAAGAAAGTCCAACTTATCCCCAGGGCACACAATTTCACTAGATTTTTTTTCTTACAAACCTTTTAGACATTTACGACTTAAGGGTAGACATACCGATTTGAATGCTTAAAAGAAAAGTATTAAACACTATTTTTAAGGAAATAAAGTATGTTAGTACTTTTTAATGACAGTAAACATTTGTCTTCAATAATGGCTTCAGCTACAAAACATTATTTAACTGTACAGAGTGTTTCAATTATTTTGTTGTAATTGTAATATAACAGAAATTACAAGAGATAGAAACGTTGAAGTTTTCACAACACTAGGCTACTTTTCCTAGAAATTTAAGATCCACCAATCTGAATTTTCACAGACCTCTCCGTTTTTTGAGATACAGAGCGAAGTTTAAGAAAACTCCTCTTAAGATATTCCTCGTATCTTAAAGAATAGCTGACATATCGGAATGGTGAATATTGATTCTGATAGACTTTTTTACGTTGAGTTCAGTGGCGTACTTAGATTAAAGATGCTTAATTTTGGATAGAGGGCATCATTTTTTATTGAGCAGCATAACATACTGTCCCACAAAAATATTAATTTTAGGTTTTTAAACAAAAGTCTATCTAAGTTACACTAGTTTATTAAAATTTCGCCCTGTATCTCAAAAACTATGAGGTCCATAAAAACTCTGATTATGAAATCTTAAGTTTATAGAAAAAGTAGCCCGCAGTGTTGTGAAAACTGCATCTTTCTATCTCTTATAGTTATACCCTGCAACTACACCGCAATTGGGGCACCCTGTATAATAACAAGTCCTCTATAACTGTTTTACATATATCTAACTATTTGGTAATTCTGATTTTTCGTAAACTACTGTTGTGGAGAATATATGTTAGGATATACTCGTAAATTTCATTTACCGTGATCAACAACATAGAGAGCGCTGAAAAATTCTGGAGGAATGATTGAGTGGAGTTTTTATTATAAACTTTAATGCGATAATTTACATAAAATACTGGCGCTGAAGATTTATGAAATAAACAAATCAGCTACTTAAACTTTCCAGTTCCGCGCCTTTAGGAAAAACTTTTTTCATTACAAACAAACGTGTGCAGCTAGAACTTTTTGCAAACTAGAGTACGAATACAGTTTTTCTTATTTATAAACCGATATACAGAATGTCAAGTCTTTCAATCGGCGTATCTCGGTCGCTGGAGTAACTAGTACTAGTGCCACTATAATTTACTACAAAAATATGTTTATGAAATAAAATGTGTTCATATATGTTATTACCTATATACCTAAATATTGATCTTTTTACACCTGAAACTAGAAAAAAACATTGCAATATTTACACAACAGAGTGCAATATTTAAGTTTATTTAAATACCTCATTATAAATACCTAAATACAGATTCGGAAATTGCGGATCTTTACAGAGAAAGTAGAAATTGCCGCTCCATCCCAGAGAAGGTACGAAGTTTAAGAGGCGCGGCGACGTGCATTGGTCTAGCATTCCCCACTACTACGGTAATCGGTTCCGTATCGCCAACGCCAATTCGCCATTGCAAATCTAACTGTCCGGTCAACTGATGCCAGTGTTGTCAGGTCTCATGCTTTTGCATGAGATCTCATGCATTCCGAGGAAATCTGATGCTCTCTTTTTTTGATTACAAAATCTCATGGTTTTTAATAGACACAAAAAGAAATAATAAAATTATTAAAATTACTCTTTGAGATCTGCCAAAACAAAGACCTAACGAGAAAGAAAGGCAAAATCGAGGGCAAAATTGAATAGATAGAGGTAGGTATCTACAATATTGGGGTACTTGAAATGTTCTTTATTGTAGACTGCTCTCTTAATAATTAGCAATGAATACATAAACGGGTATGACAGTCTACGGATATGCGGTGTGTGTGCTGTATTCACGCTGTATTGCAGTGATTCTTAACTCTATTCCGTAAGGGTACCTACATTTTCTGGAAACAACAGATTTTACGATCCATGATGAGTCACCCTGCGTCACGTGAACTGCGCCTCAACGTTCGCCCGGCCTAACAATAAAATAAATTAGAAAGGTTACGTGGTTAATAACTTTTAAGTAAGTACCTGTAAGTACCTACTTACAATGGAATATTATGATAAAATAGCATAACACAATGCTTTTAATGAAATAAAAATGGCATTACAAAAGTAATTAAAAATTAAGCTGTGTCAAGAGGTGTTTTTTGATAAATTAAGCCATCTCATGCTTTTTTCTCCAAACCTCATGCTTCTTTGAAATTATTCTCATGCACTGAATTTTTCCCACCTGGCAACACTGCTTGATGCAAACACGCTGTGGTGGAAGTATGCGTGTAGCATGACATAAATACACGCAAGCGGTAAAACACAATTCACCATCAAGATCCTCACTTTCCAAATCTGTATAAATTTCGACGTGTTCATTGTTGCTTTGTGCATGTTTGCTAATATGTACAATTCTATTACAGTTCTTAGCTTCATAAAGACTTCTGGAACTGTAAAATTAGAGGTTTACCTCTAGTTTTTATCTTTTTTTCTTGCAGAAATTAAATTTCTTTTGTGTTACAAGAAGAGGTTACCAAACGTTTTATTTGAGATGGTATTATAAGTTATGTATGTATATGTTTGCTACATTGACGAAAATTCCACATAAGTCTTTATCTTTACTGCAAACAGTAAGTACAGAGTCAGCTTTCGATGTTTTATAGGCATTCTCGTTAACTATAGGAACCCCCACTTTCGATCTCTTTTTTAAGAGAAAATTAATGGTCCCAACCAAAATAGCCTATCGTCTTTTGTTTTCGAGTAATAAACAAAATTTCAAATTTTCCACTTGGTTGTTTGTAAAAATAATTAATAGGTTCTGCAGAAATTTTTTCAGTAGAGTCCAGTGGCGTGCTTAATTTTTTTGTAACTTTATTATTTTTTGAGTTATAACCTGAATTTGTGTTTTTTTAAATACAAACCATAGGTGACTAGTTAAAATCGTTATTTTTTTCTCTTATTTGCCATTTGATTGAGACAATAATTTATTATAGTATATTTTTATCTTTCATTTTCTTGAATTAAGCGTGTGTCATTTGAAATAACTGTCTGTTACCACTCTTTGACATTTTTGTTTCGAGTGTTACATATCAGCAACTTTATTTACCTTTTTGCGTATTTTAATTTAAATACGTCTTGGATGCATTCTCAGAATGATTGTAACTGCGAATATATCATTTTAATAATACTATTATTTATTTAGTAACTCATTCTGTCGTCATTTTTTCTATCTCCTATAGTTGACGAGAGAGTCTATAAAACAGCGAAATTTGCCTACCCTGCACATATTTTAATATAATCTCAAAAATAGGAATTTAAAAGTCGTTCATAAACATTTTAAAGATAGAACTTAGTATACTTATTGCATAGTTGTTTCAATATACATTATTATACAAAATTTATTAAAAAAAAAAATAAATAAAATCAATTTTATGAAAGATGCAACATGTATAAATGAATGCTGCCATCACATTCTACATATCATCTAGTGTCTGTATTCCAAATTAAATTGAAAAAATTGAAAGTCTTAGGAGGAACACATTTTATATTGATATATTCTTCTTCATAATCTACTGCTCTACTCTGTATACTTTCACTACAATTACTCGACCTTCTAACCCTAGCGGTATTGACTTTAAACGCATCATTTGCTCTAATTAACTCTTGGATCAATTTAATTGTTCAAGTTCGTAATTTAATTTGAATTGCTAATCTGTTGCGAATTTCAAGTTGTCATAAACTTGATGGCTTGCGTCGCAGTATCTCCGTTGCTGAAAGTGATAATATGTCAACTGTATTGTCTGAGATGGAAAATTGAATGGAATACATGGAGAACATTATATCTTTTATTTTATCTCAGAAACAAATTAAAATGCCAACCTTTAATTACATTAGTATCGAAGAAACAAACTGTATAGTCACAGTAGGAATAGGCACAACGAAGTCATACAAATAATACAAACACGACAGAATTCTTCCATCAAAAATCCTTTTAAATTAATTTTGCAGTTATTAATTGCAGCACTATCACATTTTTTTACTTCCCTAAATTATTAAGGTCGCCGTATTTGTCGCCGTAAAATATTCAAGTTGTGATGATTTTAGGTACTACAGAAATCTGGAAAAATAAAACACGTAGAACAAAAGTAATAAGAGAAAGAAAATTCTTGATGTTTTGAACAAACTTATATGCAGAACTATGTAAGTTTATGTTTTAACAATAATTACATCTACGGTTAAATTTAAAAAAATACGTATTTTGAAAGATTTCTATACCTAAAAATGTGTTGGTTAGACTGATTTCTATCGTTATATATTCGTTTTACTTCAGTACCTTTAAATATTTACAGGTAATATGAGGTGACATTCCTGTTATTTGCTAAGCTCTATATTATTCAGTTCTTAAATGTTTAAAATTATTTGTATTTGTAGAAAACACTATTTTAAAAGTACGGCGCCCTTAAACAGTATTAAGCCTAGCTTAAACAACCGGATACGTATGAATGTTTAAAGTGTACCAATAATAGGTTTGTTGAAGTACTTTTGCAAAATGAATTATATTTATCTATTAGACACCGAAACATATAATATACATGGTTATGCAAGACATATCATATGTCTACATCTATGGTCACTGGCAGAGCACCCGCAGAGTGGTTGTTTCCTGAAATTTCACTTTTGCAAATTTCACAATTTCCGACAGCAACACGGATCGGGGCTTGAAATAGTACCCATAACCTATGGCGTACATATGAGAACTAACAAGTTGAAAACCGGTATATGTTTGATGACACCGCTGACGACTAACCGTGGCTATTTGTTATAGGTTTTTGAGATCAATGCTGATCAAAGCATCAACCCACATTATAGTTGTCTCCTGAAACTGCACTTTTGTATAATGTACCTACATGGAGTTTCACAAAATTGACTGAATAAATAAAACGTTTCAAAAAATATCTTATTGTACATTAAAACATTCTCATAGTTATTTATGTCATGTGCAATAAACACTTTTTGTACGAATTGTGTACAATATTTTTTCTACGTTCGTGCAAAAACCAAAAAATATTTTATTTAGATGACACTAAGTGTAGGAAAATATGACGTCGATTTGAAAGTTAATGTTTGATGATAAAACGCTGTAGAAGAATGACAGATCAATGCAATAAACGTTTTATTGCACTAGTGCAATAAAGAAGCACTTTTTACACTAAATATAGTTCAATAAAGTTTTGTTTTTTGTATGAACGCAGAAAAACAAATTTTATTCGCATTAAGCATTACAATTTATTTTAATACTCAACATCAGGAGTAAATGGACCAAATAGTTGACGGTTTTTAATTTTGGCAACTTCGCTAAAATATCTTAGAAACAGTTTTCTGAACAGCTTTTTGCAAGCAGCAACTCTTGAAAACATCATAAACTTTATCTTATCTTGCACGACTCTTCTTAGGTAACAAATCGTTTCTTCTGAATCGAAAACACTTTTTTGATGGCAATCTATGAAGAATGCAACTAATTTAAGTTCGTATGTTTGACTTTTTTGGTACCATAGTAACTAGCCATTGTCAAAATGCCAATTGGACGTATTTTATATTTTTTGCAATCTGGTTATACAGGGATCTTACTTTTTTAATTTCTCACGTAATTATTTTTGTTACAAAATCCAGCAAAAACCGTCACTTGCATTTAAAATATATAGTTGTAAATAAAATAGTGTACAAACCTCGGTGAAAAGTGTCATCCTTGCTTCGAGAATTTTTTCCATCCTTTTCCAACCTCCAACTATCCTTTTTTCAACAAGGATGAAACATTTTCCACCTCGATATGTAATATACTATACTTATTTGTATTTAACAAAAAAAACATAGATTAGGAATGTTCAACATTATCTAAAAAGAAATGAAACTTACATATAAAACTTTCAAAAAGTCCAGAACTTTACCATCTCACCAGACTCTATACGACGACATGGTGAATTCAGGAAGATAAAATTGTGAATGTAATATTCACCTTTTAAACCATTTTTTGCTTCCTGCTCTTTCCGCTCATATCGCAAACTTCTTCCTACATAGTGCAATCCTCAATGAATTAAATTTGCATCTTTTACCCAATTCACCTTTTTCTTGGTTAGATGATAAGCATCTTCACAGCCAACACAGCAATCTGGTTCAGAAGCGTCTTCGTCGTCGAATTGGATTTCTGCTGATGATTCAGACCGTCTGGGTTATTTCGTTTTTCGTCTCAATTTATGTTCTTTTTGCCGCATCAGTTGTTTCATAGATGACATAATCTCAAGGCAGGAATAGAGTTAGAGTTAGTTTATTTGGCACAGAATATACAGAGTGTCATAACAACTATCTGATATTATACAGCCCGTCAAAAGTCGAAAATTTTCCTAATATATTAAGTAAATATTAACAATATGTCACTATGTTATAAATATAGCAGTATATATATAAAACGAACATGACATGTATTACAGTTAAAATATAAAACAACAAAAATACACAAAAGTTAAAATGGCAGCCCTACTGTTTAAAAAAATCATTTACTGCATAAAAACACCTTTCCAAAAGGAACCATTTTATCTTATTTTTAAAAACTTTTAAGTTATCACTTTCCTCAAAGCACTTGTGAACGCCAATTGCATGATTATACAGCTGTAACCCCATATATTGGGGGTTAGTTTGGCCGATAGTGAGCCTGCGTGTTTCGTACGAATGAATAGTTGACCTTCTTTGCCACTTGTTCATATTCTCCCTGACGTAAATTAAAATCGAGTAAATATACAAACAAAGAAACGTCAAAATTTTTAATTTTCTGAACAATTCACCGCAAGACGTCAAACGCAAAACTCGCGTCATACGTCTTAAGGCTTTTTTGTGCGATAAATATACGTTCTGCACCTGCAGCTAAGCCCCAGTTGTATAATCCCATAAGAAATTACAGACTGAAATAATACAAACTTTAATACGTCAATCGAGACAGTATCTCTAATATCCTGCATCAAAAATGTACATGAGCTGAATTTAGGCAGAATATAGTTAATGTGATGGTTCCAAGTAAGTTTATGATCTAAATATACCCCCAGAAATTTTGTTGCGTCTACGTTCTCGATAGAATGTCCTTCCATTCTAAGCAGTATGCTTGAATTTACATGGGTGTTTTTCGCAACAAACTGTACTGCAGCAGATTTCTGTCAGTTCTGAAATGTTATCCATCATTTTATCTGGTGTTGTTGTGTCATTGACAACTTTATTGGTATCATCATTAGAATTTTCTTTTTTCCTTACTGTATCTGCAGCTTCTATGGGTTTTGAACTGCAAGGTTGGAATTACGCAGTTCTTGATATTAGTGGTAATTTCTACCATATTACTTTTATTTACTCTATTTATTAACTGAATGCCTTTTCGAAAATGTGTGTATAGACTGGGAATGTTTCAAATTGATGCGGATCTTTTTATCTGTTTATATTTTTTTCTAACTTATACTACAGAAACATTCTGATGACAAATTCTTATTCCTAGGGCCAGCAACCGTCCGAGGACGAAAGCAACACCCCCCAGAAGCGAGTCGACAAGATCTTCGACCAAATGGATAAGAACCACGACGACCGCCTGACCCTGGAGGAGTTCCGGGAAGGCAGCAAGGCCGATCCTAGGATTGTCCAGGCGCTGACGTTGGGACCGGAATAGCATAAGGAAGAGGGGATCACACCCGAGAAGCTCTGACGTAATACAAAGCCGCAATCCTTACTTCAGGGGGTGGGACTCCGAAGCCAAGCGCCAAAATTACTTACATCTCTATTGTGATAACTTGTGGGACGATCCGTCAAGGCGGCAGTGGTTTGGTTGTTTGCGGGGAATGCTATTTTTATGTTTTTGTGGTGTTCTTGAGGATATTCAATTGCTGCGCGTTATTTTAAGCATTTCGATGTTGCCAATGTGAAAATACTTTATGAAGAGCAATATATTTTTCGTTTAGCTTCATGTTTTGAAATATTTGATTCATCTTCTATATCCAGAATAGCTTTACCTGTATCTAAATATCAGAAAAAGGTTGCATAGGAGCTCTTTCCCAAAGTAAGACAATGATCGTTTCACAAGTTGATTTTTACAATTACAGAATCGACAAAGAAAATGATGAGCCTCATTATTTAAGAAAGAATCAATAAAAGAGAATTGTAATTTTACCAAATAACACTCAGAAGATAAATAATGAACTACTAAATATTGGGATAAATTTCTTATTTCAAGTTGTGTTAAAAATAGTGTCTTCTTGAATCTTTTCTATTATTATTCTTCCATTAAATTAACAAAAAAGTCTACAATTTTCAAAAAAAAAAAACAGTAATACCGCTCAGTTTTGCTGTTATTAATTACTTTATCTAAATTACCTTAATTATATTCAGGTAGATACTTCTATTGTTCTTACTTTGGTTTATAGGAAACTTATGACAAACCTTTTCTGACAGACTATCTATCAGAAATGTCTCAAGAACATCCACCAAGTGTAACTCTTTCCGAATGTACAAATTATTTTACTATAGAAACACAGTACTTCCGACGGGATTAAGAAATTTTGGTATAATTTTTATTTTTTACCTTACGAATCAAATTTTGTTCTTCGTAAGATGAAAAAAACAGCTACGACGCTCAATTATAAATATTAGGGAAGCCACAAGGAAGCATATGTTTGGGAATGAATAGATAACCGTTACATAACATGAAATTATACTGTATGTGCTCATTATCAACAATTCATACGAAACGAGCTCCAAAGCCAACCAAAGCAACATGTTAGATGCCATTAACATATTTATACAGGGTGTTCTGAAAGCCCGTCAGGAAACTCCTGGGGCTGATTCTACGGATTAAAATTATAGCAGTATGTAATGAATTTCTTTTTGAATTGTCAATTGTTTTCAATTTACAGCTTGTCAAAGTTCATTTTTATAATTTTTCTTTTTAAATAACTTATTTCATTCAAGTTCGATTAGTCTCGCATTTGACGCAGCCACTAACTAGATGAAGTTTTATTGGAATAGTCAGTAAAAAGTTTCATTACGCCCCGCTAAAGGAAACTTTACCTAGAACTCAAAATCCGTTTTATTATAAGTATTTATAAGATGAGGATAATATATGGTAACTAACAAATTATGACAAATTTTCAGTCTTATTTCATCATCATCAACAAGTGTTTGTAATGACTCCATTCACTTCTATCCATTTTCTGACATATTTCAAAAATGACTCTCTGACATGATTAAAAACGCCGATATTGTTTCTAATCATTTCACATCCACCGATAATCCTACGTCGTAGATCGTTGACGTCATTTATAGGTGTTTACAAACTATCGACTTTAAGTGCCCCTAAAGAAAAAAATACATGGGATTGAGATCGGGTGATCGAGATGTCCAAGTTACTGGTCAACATCTCCCTATCCAAAGATTATGAAATACTTCATCTAAATATTCACGAATAGGTAAACTAAAATGTGGTGGGACGTCATCTTGCAGAAGCCACATATTTGTTCTTGTTCTTACATGAGCATTGTCAAGCAAATATGGAAGATCTTCTCGAAGCAATTCCAAGCAAGCACTCGTCAGCAGCTCACCAGGCACATATCAGTTTCTAGCTCAGTATGCCATAGGTGAGGTACCTAACCGTCCTTGAAGAAGTGAGGACCCATTAGGTTATCTATTATGATAATTCATGACAAAGTGCTTGTACCTTTTGCACATGAGATGGATGAAGAAGTTGCTCGTGGAGAACTTTCCAAACTAAGGAATGACCAATGCCCTCCTGAGCAGCAATTCTTCTTGTACTTATATCCGAATTTATTTCTGCTGCATCTAGCAGTCTTTCTGTAGTTCTCGTGGCTCTTGGCCTTACAGTGTCATAATTATCATTTTTAAAAGAGCCTTTCTCCCCCAGACGTCTGGTGGCGTATGTTTGGACATATGGTATTAATCAGGATATGTTATTCCGACTTGCTTGCTGTGCATTTCCATTTGCTTATCCGTAGCAAAAATGCATACTTGAGTTTACTGAGTCATTCAAACAATTTTGGTTACAATTTGTAACAACATAATTACTAATGCCATTTATTTGAAGCATAGCAATTTGATTAATTACAGAAAGAATTATCAAAGATTTGTTTAATAAAACTTTAATAGCAATTTTCTGCTAAACGGTTACATTTATCGGCTTGAATAAAGCGTACATAATTTTGTTGATATTGTTTCTCTTTTCAATCATGTTGAAATTTCTGTGATATCTAGCAAGACAAAAAAGTTATGAACAAAACAAATTTTGAGTATTCTCTAGTGGCACATAATGAAACTTTTTTCTGATTGGTCTAATAGAGCTTCATCTACTTAAGAGTTCGTTCTCTGTACACTCCTCGGGTAGCGCTCCGGGGTATTTAGAATATTTAGATTTAGTGGAGTAAAATTGGCGAGCAATTATGCTATTTTGTTTTTAAGAAAATATAACCATCTTGTAGAAGGACATTTTTAGTATCCATAATGGTCACGTACAACTTTTTTTAGTAGGGCCGCATTTTATAAAAATAAAATCAAATTATCGATGCTTGGGACATTATTTGATAATTATTACGTATTTTGTTACATCGCGTTTGTAAATTAACCATTTTACTTATGTTCGTAGTTTTTTACAGCTTATATAAAAAACTGCAGTACTTCTCACGGTACACACCAATAAATAAAAACAGTATAAAAATGAAAACTAGGTTTAGCGTCGGCATATCCTTCATTAAACATGGGCGGAGATAGAAATGCTAAAATGTTGTACCATAGTTAAATTAATTAAAATTGTATTATTTAATTTCATTGTCTTTATCGATATCAAAAACTAATAATTACAAACAGTGCATTAAAAACATTTACTACAACATTTATATTCATAAGTTTCCACTACAAGAAATAACATTGCCTGGCTGTACCGCACTGTTTTTCTCAATATTAACTTAACTTATATCAATTTCTTATAATATTGCCTCATGGGGTGCAAAAACTTTCTATCAATGAAAATAAAAACATCCAACTCCATAAGATCGATTAATTCAATACTGTCTCAACTGAGAACGTATAGATTATAAGTGACTATGTATTTTTTTGAACTTCGGTTCTGTCTGCATTTACCAATCTCTAAGCCCATCCCACTGAGTGAAACACACGTGGTTGCAGCATTTAAAATATATTCGTTTCTAAAGTTGTAGACGTTCGGCATAGAATTTTGAGTAATTTTTATCCATTCGATATAATTTTGGTATCGTTGCAAAACTAAAAGACAGACTTACTTCCCTCGTGTAACCAATTTTTGATTTAAGCCTTTATTGTTAAGTAAATAAATTGTAAATAAGACGATTTCTTGCACAGTTTACTCTTTAAATTTAAATAATTAAAAACTAATTTTGAAAAGAAAAATTACACAGCAGCCTTAGGAAACAACTTTGTCTTTCGATTATTTTTTTATTTGGACCGCTATGTTTATTCGTTGTCTAAATAAGTGTTATGGGCCGAGCGTTAAAAATCGGTTTATTTCAAGCGCGCGACGGACTCTTAATACGTATGCCGAATGAGAAAATAATCGACTTAGAATTAAATAAGTTATTCATAAAGAAAAATAAAAAAATTGAACTTTGACAAGCTGTAACTTGCAAACAATTCGAAAATATTTTTATTACAAACTGCTATTATTTTAATCCGCAGAATCACCTCCCGCAGTTTCCTGACGGACTTTCCGAACATCCGATATCTCTTTTTCTGCCCATGTTTCGAGTGTCTATTCATTCCCTATTCGTATCCGTCAATTGAACCCTCTTGCGATACAAAGCGGAGACATTTACCAAACTGTATATTGCTTACTTATTTTAATCCAATGAGCACAAACAGAGACAATCAGTCAGTTTTAGTACTTGTTTGTGCTTTATCGAGCCAGCTTTTGACATTTAACTATTGTGTAATAATCGTAGGCTAATGAGGAATTAATTTCGGCGATATCGTAATATCAATTTCTTTCAATGTTTTTTGTTAAAGAAAAATTATTCCATTCCATTGCATAATAATGCAATAATTTTTCTTCTGTTTATGTTTCTATCATTCAGTTGGATCAATTTTTGGATTTATATTTTGCTTGGAATTATACTACATTTTTGTTTAATGGCAAATAATCTACAGTGCTAGTTTTGAACCTATGATATTTCCACTAACTTAGATGTACGAATATGGCACAGACCATTTTGCAATTCCTCATTATTTCCAAATACTAACCTCTAGTGTGTATATTGTATAGCACAACTTGTCCAAAGAAATTTAAGTGCTTTATTTCTCTTCCCTTTAATTCTTAAATATCGGTTAGACTGAAGAAGACTGTACAAAAAGTAATGTTGCAGGTGCATAGTACTAGTAACTTTATGCCATGATGGAGTAAATTATTAAATTTTTTTGGACAACCTACTAACTTGTATAGATTTAAAAACTGTATCATTGATATGTATAAATTTTTAAATATAAATTGTAACACATTCCAACTTCTCTAGAATTCATAATTTTACGTTTTCAATATAGCTATTTTCACGTTCATAACATAAGTAAATCAGTTAATCTTAACATGGTTTTTAGAAAATAGAGTTTTTAGTGATTTTGACTTTGATACAAGTGTATTTTTTTCAAACAATTTGATAGAAAACTGTACCTGTCTCTGACATTTTGAAATTATAATTTCACTTTTAAACAAAAAAGAAATGCCAAAAAAATATACATATTTAAAATTTATGCTACCAAATGGGAAAGATAGACAGGCTGCTGAAAAGCAGGGTTAAATTAAAAAATATTAAAAAAATAATTATCACAAATATTGTAACATTTGGTATATAGGTACCAATGTTTTGTTTCTTTCAATCGACTCAAAATCACGTATTCTATGACCTTCTAAAATGATTGTAACGACTTGCAGGACACCCTGTATAATATGTATAAAATACACCAAACAAATCTAACATATCTGGTACCGTTGATGGAATATTGTGAAAAAAGTGAAAATAGTGGTTTTAGAATGTGCCATCTAGCGTCATTATTTTACAATGGAAAGAACTGAAATTTGGTAAAGGGATATAAGAATACACGTGTAATCGATTTTCATCGAAAGAAAATTTCTACAGCCACTAGTTTCGGTTCTACAAAAGTCAATTGATTTTTTTTATTCTTAAGTGCTACATTGGATTTTGACAGTAATAAATGGGAAATAAAATTACAAACTCGTCAATAAGTAAATATTACTATTTTATTTGAAAAATAACCCATACAATTAAAGAAATTTAATTTAAATAAAAAAAAATTATTGTTTTTCACACAATATATCAACAAACATTTTTACAGATTCCACATTTGCTAACTTTGTTCATATAGGAAGCCTTACTTCCTAGAAGTATTTAAATATTTTAAGGATGGAATCCACTTCTTTACTTTACAAGTACTAAAAGAAATGTTTCAGCAACATGGTGTAAGGCCTCAGTTCTGCAATGGTGCTCTAATATTTAAATCGACGCTTTTCAAATAATTGGATTGACTTGTGGGTCTGTTACTTAGCTTCCACAGTCTCCATATCTCAACCCAATCAATTTCTTTCTATGGGATTGTTCTAAAGATAAAATTTATTATACTTTCTGTGAAAATATTGAAAACCTTTTGCTGATTTAAGTCTATTTCATAAAGTTTTCAAAACCCTGCGTTGCGAACAAAATTAGAACAGTCCTCAGACTGAGGTTTATGTGAGTGGAAATGGTAGAGTATTTTGTTTGGTTGAGAATTGATTTTTGTTTTATGTCAAGAATAATTGGATTTTTTAGTTAAATTAATTACTAAATTTCTTGAATTCCATGGCTTATTCGTAATTTTTTTCTCGAAGTGTTACTGTCAAGATGCAATATGACGTCGATAAGAAAAAAGAGCAATTGATTGGCATAATAGAAACTAGTGAAACAACAAAAATAGATTATTCGTCTGTACCAAATTTCAGATCTTTTGTGTTGTGAAATGATAACTTTAGATGCCATTTCCTAAAGTCACTGTTTTTTCTTGATATATATCTTGGATCTGTTTGGATTATCTTAATGGGCCTGAAAAGACGCAACTTTTTTTCTAAGCTACCCTGTATGGTTTTCTAGATGCCAGTGGTGAGCCATCAAAACGGACCCCTTTCTATAAACTGTGCTGATGAATCGCAGTAGTGGTGAAGTTATAAATTAGGCAACCATCATCACAAGCGCCATAAGAAAATTGGCGCTAAAACTTACCTGTAAAATTCGACCTTAAGGAAAAGTGACTTAAGAGTTAAAATGAAATCAACAAAATAATACCTCTATTTTCTCTTCTCATTCAGTTACCACACTTATTTATGGAATCTCAGACGGTAGATCTTGTATATGTGTAGAAGAAAATTAAGTTACATTGTGACCTGTCTGGATTTTAATATAAGTTTAATTAAAGCAGATAAACATGAACAACAGTTCTACTAATTTGAATGGAACATACCGTAAACTTTATTGACACTAAACATATAACACTGACGATTGCAACCATATATTTTAATACCATAAAGCATATAAAAGCACAGATAAAGTCACTTAAAGAAGATTTAACACTAAAAATACACAAAATCAACATAACCTTAATATACAAATTTGCAAGTTGAAGTTTTTTAACAGATGGCAGATAAACCAAATGAAATTAGTTGCTCAATTGAGCTTATTTCTATCTTGCTATTGACGAAGGAAAAACTTATTTTAAAAATGTATTTACAACAATTAAAGATTAGATAATATTTTATATTTTGGAATAGGTGGTCGAAAACTAGCCAATAACATTCAAATTCCAATGTCTCGTTTTCAGTGAGATAATTTGACCCTTAAATATAGGTTCCATAAATCTGGTTTCTCATAACAACTTCTTGCTTTTTTGCATCTGACGTTGTTATCTATTGGTGGTTGAGAAATTTGAAGATCATAAAGCTGGTTGCGATTGGCGTGTTATAATTTTCTAATTTCGAACTACCAATAGAAAGCAAGTGACGTCAGACGCAAGAAGCAAGAAGTTGTTATGAGAAACCAGGTCATTAATAACATTTGATGGGAATTTTATTTTTTATGACACAAAGTATTGTGGGTTGCATACCACTGTGACGTCACACTAATGCGGTCCATTGGTTCACATTTAGTAATTCTGGTCAGCTTTCCAATTTTAATTGTTACTCATTATATAAGAAAACTTCAAAGTTTAATTTATATTGGAACATATTTGAAACTATGTTAAGATGAGTCTAGATAAACTTTCTTGGTACATGGTAGAATTAGGTCATTTAACAGTAATTTTTAATCTTCCCATGTAATATAGTGGTTTTAATATTATAGTGTATTGGACTTAAGACTTTAAGAAAAAGGTTTACGAAATAAAATATGGATTTTAACAACTTGTTCTTAAAAGACCATCACGAAATATCTACTGATTCGTTAATATATTATTTATATTCATAGATTTCTGAAGCTAATATCACATAATGTTTAAAATATTCTTAAAATATTTTCTTATTTTTCATTCAAATAATTTTCATATGAGCTGATCATGCCACAAATTTTAAGAACAAGTAAACAAACTTATAATTATTAAACGTATAAGAATATTTTAACTTTTCTAATAATAGTTGTATGTATTTTGACACGAAGATGTGAGAATTTTACTCTGAATTAAACTAGAATTGGTATGACAATACCTTAAAATAATTGCTACTTGAAACAAGCCAAAACTTTTTAATAATACAGCTTTGTTTATTCTTCTAAAATAGCTTGAGAAAAAAAAGTCAAATAAATTAGTTGCTGTGTGTATATTTTTTCTATTAGCTTACTCGCCGTGACTTCAACACTTGAGATAGAAGTAGTTGTTATCTAATTTTAAATATTTAGATATGAAAATTGCACGTTTGATTATCTTTATATAGTAAATCATGCAATATGTATATATTTGTGAGTTAAATGGCAAATTTTGTTTATTGTATATACTTAATGTCTCTTGGGCTACATTCAATTAAAGAAAATTGCACAACAAAGTATATGAGAATCATTATTTACCCTCTATCTATAAATCTAATGAGCTTTGTAAAGAAACAAGTTTTTAAATAATTCTAAATTTGTCATTTAATCGTTGCATAAAAGTGTGTCCGTTTATAACATTTTATTTGAAAAGGTGGCCTAAATATTACAGTTGGGTTATAATTTGATACAGGTGTTTTATGGTTTTCTTATAAATAATTCTTTCATCCAAGAAAAAATTGAAGAACTAGATACAAATTATTACAGGCATATTGACTAGATAATAGTTATTTATATAATAAATGCGATAAGTAAGGAGAATTTACGTTCAATTTTATTTATTTTAAGGTCTTTCTTTATGAAAAAAATTAAAAAGTATAAAAAATCATTCCTAACGTCAAAAAGGATTAAATCTAAAAAAATCCTAATTTGCTACAGAAAAAACGCCCTGTACAACTATTAAGTTATTTATAAAGATTTAAAACTTAAGTCAACCAAATAACAATATGGTATGTGAATTATTTTGGAACATATTGACACAATGCGTTTTACAGAAATTAACTTAAGCAAGAAACAACAAAACATAAATCGTAGAAATATTGTTTTCATATTCTGTTGTCCTAGGGTCATTCTGAAGTGTTCTTTAACATTATTCAAAAATACCATGAACCACCTGTAGTATATGTAGCGATGCGCTATTTTTCTTTTTCCAACCTTCTGTGATAATTACAATCATTGTATCGCAATAATGAAAATGCTGTGTCTTGTATTGCAGTAGGCTGTTCTCGTTGTTTGTTTTAGATTAAAATTGTACTATGGTTGTTTTGAACAGTGGTTGTTGTTAAATTATGACGCGAGTGGATATTGTGTTTTGTATTATTACAAATAAATGTACAAAAATAAATAGTATAAACAGTAAATATAGATTTTATTGCTTTGTTTTTTAATTTAGCAATTTATAACATTGTAATGATTTACATGATTGTTTACTATATAAAAACGAAGATTTACTATCTCCTCCTTTTATCGTAAGCGCTTTTATTATTTTTTAATTAAAATTTTAAACCTTAATACTTTTCTTCTTTAATTTGTTTGCAATGTGGTCCCAATTTCAACTAAAGGATAGAAGAAATTATTTTAAGTAAAAAAGTAAATAGGCATAAGATAGCTGACAGCTAGTCGCGGATGTACAGCGTGATTTTTTTATTATAAGAAATGCGCTGTTCTTGAAACAGATTAAATAAAGTTACGTTACCAAACAAATAGAGATTAAAATAAAATAAAGTTAAAACATTGCCTACTATTTTTGCAAAGTCCATCTGATCTAACTGAAAAATTCCAGTTACACATTAACTGGTTTGTATTTTTTAAACAGTTATAAACGCAAACTATTTGGAAGAATAGCTCGAAATGAAATGTTTTTTCAGTATCCGTAAAAGATGGTATATATGCTTCTTAGAAAAAAAAAAATTGGAGCTGCACGACGCCCAGCGTCATTTGGTTGTAGTTTCATTATCTACCTTAATTTCAAGTCTTAGACTAAACAAACTGTATTTGGTAATGCTCATTTTGCTTAAGTCGTTTACAAGAAAAACTCATTTCCCATGACAAAAAAATCACCCTCTACAAGAGGTCCAGTCCTGACTTTTTGAATGTTTTATTAATGCATTTAATTCTAAGACATATTTCTACAAATTCAGTTTTTTCCTAATTATTTTTACAGACATGTAGTTCCTAAAAATCAAAATTCCTACACTTGATGTGAGAAAGAGGTGAATCTATACACACAGCTTACTAAGGACAATTTACTGTCAGCAGCACTATGTCTGAGCAACACATGCCCGTAGAGCAACGCATTATTACTAAATTTTTATCACAAGAGGGCGCAAAATCCTCCAAAGTTTGGTGATAACTAACAGTTCGGTTTTCCTATAAAACCCTTTCAAAGTCTATAAACATGCGTCCAAGAATTAGTGGACAAGAAGAGGTTATGCAAATCGACCCTGGACAAGCATCAATGAGGCAAACATTCGTGCCATTCGCTATCATTTTACAATGACGGAAGTGAAAAATTCCAGTCCGATGAGAAAATTGTAGATATTAATAAAAGTGTATTGTAGTGATTATGTAGAAAAATAAAATATTTTATTTTGCAGTTACAATAAACTCAAATTCCAGTTTATATTTGATCAATCCTAGTACCTCTATCCTATATTTGTTTATATAACTAACAGTTTCCAAATTATTTTTGAGTTGTTGAACTGTGTTGGTGTTTATATAATAAAAAATATACAGGGTGTCAAAATTAAAATTCTATTTTCGATATTTGAAGATAACTTCTTAAAAAATCCAAATATGTACATAAAACTTGTAAAACAGGGGTTTTTGTGGGCGACAAATTCAAATTTGTTTCTAATTTTGACGTCACTACTAGAGTGGTACATCATGTTTCTTTTAAATGGTAGAACTTTTTTGCTGTTTAGTGATACACTAAACTACACTTGTGGTACATCATGTTTCTTTTAAATGGTAGAACTTTTTTGCTGTTTAGTGATACACTAAACTACACTTGTGGTACATCATGTTTATTTTAAATGGTAGAAGTTCATCTGATTATTGAAACAGTCGATTTTCCTACCTGTTATGCCTGAAAAAGGTAGGTAGGTTGAAATTGTTAGGAGTAACAGTTTTCGAAATAATCCTATTTAAAATATTCAGTGCACCGATTGATAACTGTTACCGTTTCAGGTAAAGTGCCTTTTGTACTGAAAATACAGCAAAATATTACTTGAAAAAAATATTCACAACGGTAGATTATGGGAATTATGCTTTGATAAAATCTTTGTACCTACTTGTTGAAAAATAGATGCATCAAACCTCGCCGATCTTCTTGATATATCGCACGTCTTCATAATTTACTATTCTGAACAACTTTTTCAAGTAACATTTTGCTATATTTTCAGCAGAAAAGGCACTTTACCTAAAACCAAAACAGTTTTTACTTGGTGCACTGAGCGTTTAAAATAAAATAAGATTATTTCAAAAATGGTTACTCCTACCGACTTCAGCAAGGTATACCTTTTTCAAATAAAACAGATAGGAGAATCTAATGTTTCGATAGTTAGATGGATAACTAAGCTGCAAAAAGTTCTGCCATTTAAAAGAAACATGGTTTACCACAAGTGGCGCTCTACTAGTGACGTCAAAATTAGAAACAAATTTGAATTTCAGGCCCGCAAAAACCCACTATCTACAAATTTTATGTAAATATTTGGATTTTTTAAGAAGTTATCTACAAATATCGAAAATGAAATTTTAATTTTAACACTCTGTATCTTTGTTATTATGCGTCTTGGGATATAGGTGTGTCAGGTTAAATCGATTTACTTTCATCTAAGAAATCTGTGGTCTCATTTCTGCTACTTTATTTAAAATCACCCTGTATATGTTAGAGAAACAGAATAATATAGATGTGTTGCAAAAAATATTACACTTACGATTGAGTAAAATATTAGCAGTTTCTACATTAAAATTAACTAATATGTCTCTCCCCCGAAAATTCAAGTGTAAAGTTACTGTTTCTATTATGATTTTATTATTGACAACCAAAAATACCTATAATAAAACTAGAAATTGACATCTAACCAAAATAGATGAACTGTCAAAGTGCACAATACAAGGCAGAAACTCAAAATTACCCCTATTACCAAAAAAAAAACACTAGCTGAATATATCACCAGCACATTCAGTGGACTGGTGAAATTTTCAGACATTTGATTTTAAACTTGTGACGTCAGAAGATAGTTTAAATGTCTCACCACTCTCCCAAAATTGAAATATTCACGCATAGTACACATACCACAACTGAACATTGTTACACTCTGTATGTTAAAAATTAAAGCATACTTTCAATGACACTTCCTGCATGGATTGTCTGCCTTATGTCAGACACGTCAAATCCCCCTAATGTCATCTAAAATGGAAATTTGAAGTATAGCCACATAATGAGTGGCATGAAAATCGTACCAATGACAAAGAAAAACTTAATGAAAAATGAAACTGCTTTTCATTTGCTCGGTAGCAAAATTTCACTGCCAAGTAACTACGGTGGATTAGGGAGGAGGTACTATGACCACCTGGGTCAGGATTTAGACAAAATTATTCAGGTGAGAAAATCAAATTTTTATTCAAAAGTCGTCATTGTCACGTAAAGATGCGCAAATGTGCACACATGCGATAAGCAACTGATCAAAGCAACGTAAGTAATTTTGCATGATGAAAGCAATTTTAAATAAACTGCTCGGTTTATTAACAATTAAGAGCAAAAAAATGTTTTAGTCATGTGATACATATACCTATTTAAGTTGTGGTAATAGCTGATAGATCTATAATAAGTTTAAAATTACTTTATTGTGCTATAGATTTGATTTCTAGGAGTCGCGCAAATAAATTGTTTTAGATTATTTCAGTATATAATTATTAATTTCATGGTATGCATATACACAGGCAAAAACCATGTAAATAGTCTCTAATTGAACCATTTAAATATTATTCCCAATCTTCATGATTGTGAAAGATGTACGTATCATCAGTTATATTATAATTTCTCCAGATGTACTGAAGTAAAACAAGTTATCCTACTTCAGAGATATATTTTTAGTTCCATACGTTCTGTATTCATTATCGGTCAGTGGTCGCGCGGTTTAAGGCGTTAGTACTTGAATAGAGGTGACTAGACGGAGTTAGTTCGAGCCCAGCTGCCGGTAGACCGTATATAAGCTATATTCATAGAGAGGATTGGCACCCTCTCTGTGGGTATGGTAGGGTGGAATAATGTTAGCTTGGGTCAATGTGAGAGATTGATGCCGGTTGATATTTGACTATCCCCTAATTAATGAGGTTTTCCAGGTTTTCCTCATTCCTGCACTGAATAGTGGTTAGGGCCTACCAACGTAAGTCGTTCCTGGGCGCAAATGCGGCCTGCTTAATAATAATATGCCGCCACCTCTCCCGCAAAAGTCTCCGACTTCTGGGCTAATCCCTGTGATTAGAATGAGGGGTAGAGATATTATTATTATTATTATTATTCTCACAATCTGTTGGGAATATGTTGGGTAGCGTTTAAAAAGTTCAAAAGCGAGACCTTTTACTCCTATTTTTTCCATAGCCTTCAACAGTAGACTATGGCACACAAACGCCTTTGATAAATTATGAAGACACTGACGGACTTCTCATCATTAACTATCGCTTAGTGTGCTTTAAACGCTAATTGGATTAGTTTATTCCCGTTTGTTGTTGTTCCAACAAACTGCAATATGTCCAAATTCATGGGTTTGAGTCAGACGAATTCGGTCAAGTGTCTGGAGTGCCACAGGGTTTAATACTAGGTCCTATCTTATTCATCATATTTATCAACGATATTAATGATGTCAACGGACTGCTGTACGCCGCCGACCTCAAAATTTTCGTAATTATTAATTCACTTGTAGACTGTAGTTCTGCAGAATAACCTTAACAAAATTAACGTATGGTGTATTTTAAATGAATGTCAGTAAATTTAATATACTGTCCTATATCCATAAAGCATTCACATACTTTTACGCTTGCTAACATCTCTATTTCAAGACCTGAAGTTGTTACGGACCTCGATGTAATTTTTGATGCTAAGTGGACGTTCAATGACCATATTCAAAACATAACAGCTTCAGCATACAAGAGGCTTGAATTTTATCATTTGAACTTCTAAAGATCACATAAATATTGATACTCAGCGCCTGTTGCCTGGTTTCCTAAAAATAACGTGTATAGTGTATCTCTGAGGAAGGTCCAATGGAGGTTCATGCTCACTATCATATTGACAATGTTTTTGTGCCTAGAAGCAATGAACTGTTGCTGCAGCGATTCAAGTTAACTAGCTTAGTGTTCCGAAGAGTAACTTGCTCAATTATGTTCCTAGTTAAGATTATACATTGCCATGTTAATTCAGCAAAACTGCTTTCAAAAGTTCGAGAATGATATGCAATTATAATAGGATTCCCATGATATATTTGCTTGTTCTGTCTCGCAAATAAAAAAATGTATATTTTATATATTATTAGAAATGTTATTTAGATGATGTATGTTGTTTCTGTTGTTCTTAAATTGTGTATTTATGTTTATCTGTTTTTATGGTATAACTTAGTTTATCTTGTTCTTACACTATATAACTATGTCTTCTCACCCTGTAACTGGGTTTATGTCCGTTGGGTGTTGTGATTGAAATAAATAAATAAATAATTTAGACAAAATATTATAACCAAATATACAGGGGTCAGAACTTATCTAAAAAAAAATCTGAATGTACAGGGGACTCTTACAAATACAATTTTGTAAAAATAAAATCAAAAAGTTTAAAAATGATTTTAAAAAACCCTTTCGCACGGCACTGGAAACCGGTCCACTGTAAAACCTGATTAGGCGGCAATCTGCGACCGGACAAAACTACTACAACTTCAATAATGTTTTACTTGGAAACTAAAAGGATTTTACAAAAAAAAATTTACAATATTGGCTCAATTTTTCCTTATGTATCTATTCCCAAATTCTTTTAGATAAATTCTGAATCACCCTATCACCCTGTATAAAGAAATTAACTTTCCCAAAATGATGTGTCTCAGTTACTACAATATATTCTGCATCCACCGTTAACTCCTGATTTTTCTTTAGACTTCTTTATGTTGTTACAAACTATTTTAAAATTTAAATTATTATTCTTCGTTCTAAGTTAGATTTTCTAAATTGTATAACCCCTTATATACAGGGTGTTTCAGTTTGATATGCCACAAACACGTGGGCTTATTTTGGGAATAAAAATAAGAATAAAAGTCTGGTAAACTTTTGTTCTAACTTCCTTCGTTATGAAGATACAGAGGGTTGAATTTTTTCTATAAATTAAAATTTTCTTTCAAAACTTTTAAACGAATTAAGATATTGTTATCAAATTTGGGATACTGTGTAAGGCGAGGATATTGCATTGGCTGCCAAAATATGGCTCTTTAAAATTAAGCAGTGGCGTATACAGGGTGAGTCTGTCACTTTGGCAAAATAAATATGTAACGCCACTGGTTAAATTTAAAAAAGTGATCATTTCATAATTTCACAATTGATTTCTAATAAAAATGGTCTCTTTCATTTTTTTTTTGTGTCTCTCTTAGTTTGGCCACAAATTGAAATGTTTATGTGGAGCAAAATTGTGCTATGCGCTTGTTAACTGCTATTGAACATATTAACTACAACAAGTAATAATATGACGTTTTGCTTAGTTTTGAAAATTTCTGGCGCAGTAATAATTTATGCATCCTATTGCCATAATCTTAAGAAGAAGTATGTAGTAGTACTTAACACATTATTTGTCCCTTTTATTTAATTAAGATAATATAGGTACATATGATCAAAATTATTATAAGAAAACTTCGTGTCAGATAAAATCAAAACTTGTTTCAATATAATTTATTATTATTAAATATTAGACCCCTATCTAATAAAAAAATTTAGAATAATTGTGCCGTCCTTGAACTAGGATGCAAGCTTCAGCTCGACGTAATAACGATCTCCGAACTCGTTAGAAAATCCCTGGGGTATTTAAAATTGCTCTACAACTATTTTGTATGCGAAGCTGTAGATCTTCAATACTTTGAACCTCTGTTTCGTAAACCAAACTTTTTAAGTGACCCCACAAAAACAAGTCAAAGGGGTTGAGGTCAGGCGACCTTGCTGGCCAAGCTACATAACCCCCTCGAGCTATCCACCTATTTGGATAGGTGTTCTGCAAATATTGTATTGGCAAAACATGTGTCCCGATTAAAATATCGCCAATAATACCACACCAGATATTTAGCGAGAACTGCTGTTGATGCGTACCAGCGACAGTCCAATTAGAGTTCTCGTCAGCCCAGTAATGCATGTTGTGTGAGTTCATTATGCCATCTCTTGCAAAACTGGCTTCATCAGTAAATAATATGTGTGCAACAAAGTTAGGCTCTTCTGCACAGCGGTTCAGCAGCCAGCGACAAAATTGTCGAGGTGGTTAATCTGCTGGAGTCAACGCTTGCACCTTTTGAAAGTGAAATGGATACAGCTGTTGATTACGAATTGTGCGCCAGACCGTCGTATGACTTAAGCCGGTCTCAGACGATGTGTCCAACGTTGGTTCAAATGTTGGACACAATTTGGGTCATAAAATTGTGGCAAGTGTGTCTCCTACACGATGGGGCGAACTTTTGTTGCAACATTGTAAACATATTTGGGACCAATGTTCGTCAGTGTCGTACTTATACTTCAGATCCACAGAACAGTAAAAAAAGGAATATGTGCGCTCCTGGATTGCGCTAAACACACGATCGCTCGTGTGGGTGTGTGACGAACGATGCTTTCAACATGCTTCCAACGCTGGAAGCTCCTTTGACGCGGTTCAGATTTACCGACAGAAGCCCGAACGTGGCATGTAGCCAACGTTGGACACATGCAATTCACCAGCGCCCGCCCACACGATGTGGCAAATGGTGATGTGTCCAACGTTGGAAGGCATTCGCCACATCGTCTGGGACCGGCTTTACGCCCAGTTCAGAACTAATTTTTCTGGTGCTTGTCGTTGGTTCCCTTTCCACCATTTGAAGAATCTGATCTTCAAAATTTGGTTGTCGAGATCGCGGTCTCTCAATAGCCTATACGAATTCCTCTTGTCAACTGCCTGAAATACCCTTCGGTCAGAAATTCTTCTCCCAAGAAAGTTTTCTGCGTACCATCATCTAGCTTCAACAGCATTACCCCAGGCTGCACCATACATCAAATGCATATCTGCATCCTCTTCATTTGTGAATGCAACCTGCGCCATTATTGAAAAACCACAGTAATCCGTATAATTGAAACTTAAAATATTGCTAACTATTAACTGAAAATATTACTGTAATAACAATTAAAGCATAAACTGCACAAACGCTATTTATCATAATTAACTGTCACATTCAAAAGTACACACTAAATTGGATTTTGTTTTCATGGCATACTGAATTCAGAAGAATTGTCGCATGTTAAAACAGTCGTCGAAAAACAGACTTCTATGAATATCCAATTTGTGACTAAACTATGAGAGACACGAAGAAAATGAAAGAGACCATTTTTATTGGAAATGAATTGTAAGATTATGAAATGATCACTTTTTTAAATTTAACCAGTGGCGTCACATATTTATTTTGCCCAAAGTGACAGACTCACCCTGTATCTACGCCTGCTTAATTTTAAGGAGCCATATTTTGGCAGCAAATGCAATATCCTCGGCTTACACAGTACCCCAAATTTGATAACAATATCTTAATCCGTTTAAAAGTTATGAAAGAAAATTTTAATTTAAAGAAAAAAATCAACCCCCTGTATCTTCAGAGCGAAGGAAGTTAGAACACAAGTTTAACAGACTTTTATTCTTATTTTTATTCCCAAAATATGCTCACGTGTTTGTGACATATCAAACTGAAACACCCTGTATATTAATCCATTTTAGAACATCTAAGTACAAAATGTATGTACTTACGTGGTCAAGTAAATTATTTGTTGATAATACGTATCACTTTTTAAGGTAGATGTCGCCACCGGATTTACAGAGTCTAAAGGCTCGGTAAGAGGAAGAGCCATCCAACTGGCACTGGCTATGAAAGATAGAGGCGTGAACGAAAAGGACATCATCGTGATAATAAGCAGGAATCACGCAGACCAGACAATAGCAGTACTAGCGACCTTATTCATAGGAGCCATAGTAGCACCGATAGATCCAGAATTTAGCTACAGAGAATGTTTGGAGCTGCTGAAGAAACTGAAACCAAAGATGTGTTTCTGCGACATCCGGACGATCAGTCAAGTAGAAAGGATTCTACCTGTTTTAAGTCACAACGCGGACTTGGTGCACTTTGGCGAGAAAACAGGGACGTCCATCCAGTTTTCTAAACTGTTTACGCACAAGGAAAGCGACTTTTTTCAGCCAATTTTCTTGGAGAATCCGATTCTCTCCGTTGCGTTCATTTTACCCACGCAAGGCACCAGCGGTAATCCTAAGCTAATATGTCTGTCCCATAACAATATCATCGTACAGACAAATATATTCCTACATATTTTCAATCATCCGGACAAAGTGATATCCTTCTTTCCTTTGTCTTGGATTCTGCAGGCAGTTCTCACCTGTGCCTCATTTGAAGCTGGTGTAATGAGAATCCTTCCTCACGCATTCGCGGAACGAGCTGCTTGTAAGATTATACATGACTTTCAAATTGGATACGCTATCTTTGGTACTGACTATGCTATGAGATTGATTAGTAACTTGGCTATTAAGGTAATAAAGGGTTTGTTCCAACAACAGCAAGAATTGATTCCGAATTGTCCAAAACTATTCAGTCAGTTCAGTTGGTAATGTCTTTTGTCGAATGCGATGTAAGACGGACTTGGTCGAACATTTCTGACAGTTCTGAACTAGTCTTCGACGGCTGTTGGAACAGACTTAAACGATTATTCTTCTTCTGCTCTATTAGCCTCTTCCTCTTTTAGTAGATTATGGCAGGATCTAGTAAATTAAAATCACGTACAAACGTACTTTCATTTGGAGACCTCCTTCAAACTAGCATACAAAATTTGAAGGTCGACAATTATAGATTTACCAGATCCTGCTTAAAATTTTCTGTCTTTATTTCTCGAAAACTGATCGAGATTTTGATATGAGATGACACAACAGTGTATAGTGAAGTGCTGCTTTAATATGTATAAATTTCTCTTGTAATATACTAGCATCAGTGGCGTTCGTGTTGTTAAATACTCATTTTTAGCAAAAGAGAATTGTACGCCACTGATTTCTCTCTTCTCTTCTCTTAAAGCCTGACTTGTCCTGACGCACTGTTTTCGAAATAAAAATTAATTTATTAATCATTATAATAGACCAACTTTGGAATGCTAATTGAAAACAATAATCTAGATGGCATGTATCAGTTTGTTGTCAGACTTAAACAAAACGAAAATAACATAAGGTGTCGAGAGTTACTTATTTTTTAAGTGTTTAAGTTAATTTTTAATATACTTTTTTGTAAAATAAGTGCATATGGTGAATTAGTCCTTTAAACTTTAAAGAATTGGCCGACATACATTTTATGTTTGGGAAAGCAAATGGAAATTCGAATGAGGCAAGGCGTCTCTATAAAGATGCGTTCTCTGAACTACAATGACCTTGTTGAGGAAAACGGAAAAAGCAACAGGGAATTTTGTAGTTTGGGGGGCGCAAGGAGTTGCAGGAACAGTGGATAATCCTGCAATAAGTACAAGGTGCCTGACAAATTAATTAGAGAGTATCAACCTTGAAAGTATGGCGAATCCTCCAGGAGCAGCAACTAAATCCTTATCATCCGCAGCCCTCTTTAAAGCTAATTTTCAGCAGTATTGTCAATTACTACCCCTGCTGCACAGTAACAGCTCATTTTTCCATGACCGTTAGAGAGCATTTACATCAAACTTTTCCACATAGATGAGTAGGAAGGGCCGGACCTGTTTTATGACCTCCAAGATCGCCTGATCTGAACCCTCTAGATTTCTTTGTTTGAGAACATTTGAAGACATTAGTGTATGGTACTCCTGTAAATAGCCTGGAAGAGCTATAGCTACGGATTAATCAAAAGTGTCAAGAAATCCAAACCAAAGAGGGTGTTTTCGAAAGAGTTCGAGTATCGTTGAGACGAATATGTCGTGCCTGCTTGGAAATGGACGGAGGGCACTTTGAACATCTTCTATAACTTTGTTTTTTGTTTGTTAAAAGCTTCCTTTGTCGGTTTATTCCTAATAAAATAAAATGTTTGAAAAACGAATAGTGGTCCATATCTCCGCAACCGTTACTTTGCGGACCCATGTTTATTAAGACTTTTCTGCTTATTTTGGTTCATACTATTACTTCCTGAAATATTTTACACTCTTTATTTAACACCCTGTATATTGTAATGATAATAAATTAATTTTTATCTCAAAAACGGTGCATCAGGAGGAAAAAATCCAAGAGAAGAAGAGGCTTTAAGAGAGCGATAGCAACTTGTCCATAAATCAGTGGCGTACAATGTTTCTGCTGGGCCCATGTTTATATAATTTTTTTTTATTTTTAAACATAGGACCTGTCCCTAGATTTTAACGTCATTCTGCTTGTATATTTCTTTGCGCAATTCTGCCACACGTTTCTTTTTCTGCAGGACTTCAATTTAAACTGTCTCAAGTGTATCATGATCGGTACGGTCAATACAACAAAGTATGACATCCAGCAGCTGAAAACGCTGATGCCGCATGTCAAGTTCCTTCAGTGCTACTGCTTGACTGAAACCGGATTTATAGCAGCTTCCACTATGATTAATTATGACGAGTCGCTAGAGAAACCCGATGCTGTCGGAAAATTGACACTGAACAGTAAAATCAAGATCATGGATTTGGATACGAATGAAATTGTAGGGCCTGATAAATATGGGGAACTGTACTTCAATGGGGATGGGATAATGTTAGGGTAAGTTTGGGATAGCAGCCGTGATATAAGTGCCACTGGGTACTTAATGCCGGGTTTGACACAGTATGAACATAAAGCGACCCACTATTCTATGGGTACTATGTTCTTCGCAAAAGCGAGTTTCAGGAAACAACTACCCTGCGTCCTAACGTGTCGACTAGTATTTAAACACATCGTAAAACTTGTAGCACACTACCACAGGTTGCTTACATCTCTCTCACTTCACACTCATGCCCTTCTATTAACGCTGGGATTTTATATACATATTTTTACCGTCTAACCCTTGTTAGGCGAGGACACAGAACTCCACGAAAATTGAAAAAATGCGTTATTATTATATATCAACGTATTCAAAAAGGTTCCCGCTAGTGCGTGAGATAATTTTCATTGCTCATAAAATCACAAGAATAATTAAAATAAATGTTAAAATACCTCAATTTTAGCCACACAGTTACTACGCCAATATGTCACAATTACTGCAAAATTATCACAGCTACAGCCAGGACATATATGACAACTTGTGTTTCACTTTCAGATTAATATTTATTGCTAATTTTACATTTTGTGTCCTCGAGTAATATCATAACATATATCACGGCTTCCATTTTTATGTACGTCAAAATGTACGATAAACTTCAGGGAACCGTGTGGTTCGGGCCTATACGGTTTGTATACTGTCTCATAGGTCTGTTTGATTCGCCGTTCCGCTCACTCAGACTGTGCAATTCCTTTTCTACAAAATCCCCGCCTTAACTATGACAGAACGTGAACAGCCAAGGTTTTCGTCGGTTCTCTCATCAATAGCATATTATTTAGAGCTAATAAGCTCGAAACTGGTATATGTCTAATGGCACCGTTAACGACTAACCGTGGCCGTTTGCTATAGGTTTTGCATGCGTAATTCAATGCTGGTTGGAGCATTAGCTCATAGAGTAATTATTTTTCGCTTTAACCTTTAACCTATTAATTAAATTTTATTTGTAGACGTAGAGTCAATTTTCTACTATGTCATTAAATCGTAAGACAACATTTGTTGAAAATTTATAAAATATTGCTGTACCTACTTGGAAAGTATTTGTTCTTATATAAGAAATATTTATATTTAATTAATTTGCTTTTATTTACTTTATAAGTATGTATAATTAATAATTCTACAAACCACATTAATTTTAACTGGCCTACTTGAAGTTTGTAGTATATTATAGACATTATCGAGAAGTGATGTTACGATTATACTCAAGATATTTGAAGGATATTTTTATGGAGATAATTTTATTTATCCCCAAAATAAATATTTGTCACCAAATGATTATGAAATTCAATCCCAGAAATTATTTTTTATATCAGATTAACATAAATGTCACTAAATGCATGTATCCAAATTTATACCACTTCTTATCCGAAATAAACGAATAATGGTTATGTTAGGTTAGGTTAATTACGTTTTAGGGTCATTGTACATAATAATAATAATAATAATATCTCTACCCCTCATTCTAATCACGAGGATTAGCCCAGAAGTCGAAGACTTGTGCGGGAAAGGGGCGGCATATTATTATTAAGCAGGCCGTATTTGCCTGCGACATAAAGTTATAGATAATCGTTTTGGAATAGTTTAGTGTTAACAAATAATTGGTGACAGATCTATCATTTTGAAAACAAATCTAAGTATTTAATGACTAATTACGTTTTCGGGTGATTGTACATAAATTTATAGATAATCGGCTTGTTATAGGTTAACAAATTGGTGACAGATCTATCATTCTGAGAATACATCTAATTATTTGGTAATGAAAACCACATTAAACTGGTGACCGATAAAATCATACCCTATTTTTATCTACGGCATTTTCATTAATTATTTCTGTGTAATATACATATTCAATATACAGGATGTCCGGATATTATACGTCAATATTACAAATTAATGCCACAAAGCCCTATAATATATAATTTTTTTCGAAAACTCAAAATTAACGTAAAAATATTTTTTATGGTATTCTTCTAATAACTGTTTTGTGAGTCTAACAACTTTTTTGTATAGGTATCACTAACGTTCCTTTGTATCGCCGTTCGTAATTTGACGCATATCCTCTAACGCCAAAGGTCCTAAACTGTCCTTGGCCTTCAAATTACGAACTTTTTTGTTTTTACACATCTTTAAATTTAGATAGAACGTAAATAAAGTTTGTCAAAAAATCTTTAAGAAGAGTTCTCTTGTTATATCACGTTAAAATTAGCTGTGGGAAACGACTTTAAACGAGTGCGTTAAATGAATAGCAACTCACTCAAACTGATTTTCAAAATTAACAAAGCACACCTTGAAAATTTAAATAAGACCGTGAGTACAAAGAACCACTAATGGTACGTGGATAAAATCAGAAAACCAATAGACTCAGAAAAAAGTTATGAGAAGAAATTCTTAAAAAATATATATATTGTCACCCTGTAACCCCGCTAATTTTGAGTTTTAGAGAAAATGTTATAGGACTTTGTGGCATTAATTTTTCATTTAAAATCAGCTCCCGGAATATTGACACATCATATCCGGACAACCTGTATAATGTACTGCAGAATACCACATATATTGCAAGTCTATCTATATTTAAAAAGTAGACTTAATAGCTAAAATATTCACCACCCTATTTTGCACTAGTATATTGTTATTGTCTATTGTTTTCATATGACACCACAATCGAAAGTACAAGCAAATTAATGAGACAATTAAATAATTTCTTGGAAATGAAATTATTGAGAGTTGAATATCGTTAATAATGATAACGACAGATGGTTGCAATATCGTTACAGTTATCATATGTTTGCATAAAATAAGGTGATTTTTGAATAAATTAATTATTATTATTATACCTAACAATAAACCAGCTATTATATACGTACTGTAATTTCTTTTATTCTATAAGCTTTGATTTTGAACTTCGCAAAATGCCATAACCTAAATCTTCTCTTGGAATAATATTTTTTTATTTTTTATATCTTTTGGAGTCCCCATATTATTTAGCTGTGCCATTTTAGGTATTTCAAAGATTCAGAAAAGACAGTGAACTGTATGGAAAGGGGTTATTTCAAAACAGGAGACGTGGCCATGTACGATCAAGACGGCTGGGTGTACGTTCAGGGCAGGATCGAGGACATGATAACAATAAATAATCAGCGCATCTTCTTCTTGGAACTGGAGAACATTATTTTGTCGCATCCCTTCGTGAAGGACGTGGCCATTGTAGGAGACAATAATATTGTGATAGCTTGCGTGTTGAAAACAAATGACTCTGCTTTAACCACTGACAAACTTTTGAAGTAGGTATTGGATTATTTATCTAAAAAAAAAAACAGATAGATCTAGAAAATCTAGTCAAACTATCTGTGAAACTAATAACTGACAAATATAAACAAACATAGATCCCAACTCTGTTCCACTAGGATTCAAATCACATCCGTGAACAATGCGCACAAGAGCAGTTTTAACCTAGTAGAACGGGTAAAATTGCGATGGGCGTTGCGATCGCTTAGAATGCATTACACTAAGCGCATATGCTTATGATGATTATGATTATTATTTTTTAGATTCATATCTGAAAGGATTGACCACAACTATTTGCCCTCGAGGATAGTTTTCATGGACAACTTTCCAAGAACTTCCATTGGAAATGTGAAGAGACGCATGCTAAGAGAACACTTATTTCAAATAAAAATCGAATATTCCTCCAGCATAGAGACAATCCAAATTAATTGAAAAATTGTAAATGTAACTGTCAATAAAGTCAATACTACCAAATATTTAGAGTTTATTACCAATTATTACTTCAATATTATTTGTAAGTATTCATTTATCATTCGTTAAATACTTTCTTATGGGTATTTCAACATTAAACATAAAAATAAGTAAGTAAAAAATGGTTTTGTTAGAATTAACCCCTGAATTATAAAAAAAAATATATTATTTCACAGGTTTACTAAAAAGAAAGTTTTGCTCTGGGAATCATTCTGGACTATGATGTCTCACACAGGTACTTGGACGTGCTGAATCCGATAAAAGTAAAAAAATAGCTCCGAGGTGATGTTTTTTTTTACGTTAGACGGGAGAGGCAATGCCCCATGTGGTGGTGGGAGGGGATACACAATTTCCAAACTAAAAACTCACAATATCGTAAAAACGTTTGTGGAGATTATCAAGGCCACTGAACACGAATTTAGGGTCAAAATTTATTTACAGTGTGGACCATTTTGGTGATGTATTGTTATTTTGGAATCTATAAGAGATATGAAAATGGTTACAAGGAGAAAATTTTAGATGGTTCTGTTGCTAACTTAATGGTGCTTGCAGACCGGTCCTAATTCTTCAGGTTTTTGAGTTATTTTGATAAAAAGTAAACGTGTTCGAAAATTTTCTGTAACTTCTCTATTTAGAGAAATTTTTAAAATTTGAAAACACATTTTTGCAACAAGTTTCCTAGAGGAATTTGACTGTATATTTAAATTTTCATAACGACGTTTCTGTTGGGAGAAACCATCAAAAACTTTTTCCATTTAACCATTTTCCCATCTCTTATATAGTTGATGGCCAAAATTGTAGAGAGTGAGTCATGTTATAAACCTGCTCACAATTTATAGCAGGCAACACAAAGAAATATACATGCAGCCCATACATTTTTCCTAGATAATCGTGTGCCGCATATCTCTGAGAGCATACCCGATTACACAGCTTCTGCTGCAGTAAGTACGCAGGCGCTGTAGCTTTTAATTGGCTGCGACGAATTGTTGAAACCAACTGTTTCATTTCCAGCGCTATCATGCGCGGGTATATCGTTCGGACATGCAAAATTTCGGGTATATCTTTTCGTTAATTTAATTATGAATGTAATTAATGTTATTGGTGATTTTGTGTTCTTAAGAATGGAAAATAATTCAAGCTCTACAACGTATTCTCAAAATCGCCCTTATTTAACAAGTGAGGAATATCGGATGATGACATGTATGAAGAGTTTAGAGCTCAAGGTCAAAATATGAGTGTAACTGATGTTGAAATATGTATTTCATTAACAAAATTGTACGTGAATAGCATATGTGTGCAAATAAAAAAGTGGTAAAGAAGTACAACTGTAAAACGGAAAGTGGTGCAAACTCGCGGAAGGAAGATTATATTTTTAAAATGAGTTTTCGACAAAATAAAAGTTTGATTGCTATATCTTACAAGATGAAACTTAGTCCGTATAAATAAAATCGAAAAGAGTATACTAATAAAACGGACGAAATAGTGATATGACGATGAAACTATTTAAAATAAATATTAAAAAGTAAGAATCTGGATCGAAGAATATATTAAATTTTGTCGAAATATGAACGTATGAAGGTCATACGGAAAGCGGTACGATATGATAAACTAAGTGTTAATGTGTGACCGTTATAGTGGCAGTGCTAGTAACCAATAGTAAATGGTGTGTATGTATTCTAAAACCTTTTGTCCTTTTCAATGCGGAATTCGCAAATATTTGCACGATTTATTTAATGGTGGAAAAATCTCTATTTGTATCAAATTTTGTCAACTACCTATAACATTTTCTATAATTTTCATCATGAAACTGCCATGGTAGGAGCTCAAAATAAATTTATTAACACCACATAATAATGAAAGGGGCAATAATATTTGTAGTGTTTGACAGTTTCGCAAATTCGCAAATTGCCCAAAAGGACGGCATTCTAATTTGTAGAGAGGATGACACAGGTGGCACATTTAAAGTAAATTGTTAATGTGGTAGGTTCAGCCGATAATTTTGTGTGCTTTAACTCTTCTCAAGTGGCACGCTTAGGTAATCATACCACCCATTACTTCCGTACTCATCTCTCTGTTATGAATTAGTCACTCTCTATTATTTTCGACCTTGGATAACTGATAATACAAGATAAAAACTTTAAATTTTGAAATATTCTTATTATTTTTATAATCTAACGCCTCGAAATTGGTAAAAACTGTTATATCACTGTTTCTACTCTAAAAATAATGGATGTTATGTAATGCAATTATTTTTGTCATTTTTGTATATTTTTTATATCTGATCGCATACAAATTTAGTACGCCTATAAAATGTTGCTCCTCGTCGCGCTTGTCCACAAGCTAGCGATTAGTCACTCTCTACAATTTTGGCCGTCAACTAGAGTTTCCAAGACACCAATACATACATCACCAAAATGGTCAACATTGTTTAACACTAAGACCGATGTTAAACAGCTGTCGAAAGTTGTGGAATTCTGGAAATTCAAAAAAGAGGTCGGGGTCAGTTTTCGGGTACAATTAATACGAATTTCAGGGCAACATTAAATTGTCACGTCAAGACAACTGTCTATTAGCTGTCAACACTCTTGATACCGTTGTGTCGGACCAAAATGCGGATTCTCAAGTTTCGGCTACATCTATCGGATCCAACCCGCCAAAAGAACATAAGATAACAAGTCCAAATACCCAGATCAAAATTTATTTTTGCAAACTTGTTTTATTAGTTCAAACAATCTAATATAGTTGCGGCAGAATTCAGACAACTTGCGTCATACGAACAAATGAATAATTCATTATATTGTTATCAAAATATTTAAGAAAGTGCAACTGAAAATAATGAAACTATATACTACACTAAATGTTTGCATTATATGTTGCACTGAATTACAAAATATGGTTGTGTTTAACGGAACAAATTATCGAAAATTATGTTGACAATAAAAATAATTGGATAACGTCAACCGTGACGTAAGTCGTCCGAATTTTTGCCGCAACTATATTGCACTAACTAGTTTTTAAGTATTTTAGACAGACAAGTCAAAAAATAAAGAGCTTATTTTTTCACCAATGTAGAAGAATTGCAATTAAACTTTTTTTACTGTTTGGCACTTTTAAAGGAGCATTGGTAATACAACTAATAAAATATATACCTGTTTATTTTATTATCATTTCACGGGAAATACCACTCTGTATTCCTCACTTTAATAGCATCTGTAATTAGTTTAATTTACTCTGTTCTTTTCTGTAATTTTATTTTAATAGCATCTATAGTTAATTATTAGTTTATCAACATTCAGTGCACGTAAACACGGTACACAGTAGCGCGGCACATATATTGACAATTAAATTTTAAATTAGTTTTACAATTTTAAAAAAAAATCAGTAAAGATGAATATAACAAATACAATTATTAAACATTCAAAATAGTAGAACGTTTAATCAAAATATCAAAAAAATAATATTGCTGTCTCGAAAGGCATTGAAAGATGTGGTTAAACTAGCAAATTAAATAGCTATTCCTCAATTTAACAACATAATCTTTGACTAGAGAAAAAAATGTTTGCACAATTTGAAGCTAACAAAAATACAGTATGTTTTATTTGAAATAAGAAAGTGTTCTCCTGGGTTGTTTGTGTAGCTGCGACAGAAAAATCGTAATCTCTAAAAATGTACATCGGATGCACACTTGCTGCTTTATTCACCGGTACAATCAAAAGCAACATGGACTTTTTAAAAACCGTTTGTATAACAAATAGCGATGGTACTAAGAAAGCCAAGCAAATGATATAATAAGCAATATGGTATGAATTGAGTTAATAACCAAATATTGCTGAAAGGGCAATTCTACCAATTTTATAATGATTTAAGAAAGCACCCCCCTAAATTTATAAATTATTATAGAATGAGCGTAAACAGTTTTGATGAATTACTAAACATAATATAACCCAAAATTACATATCAAAATATTATAAATGGTACGACTTCTTCAGTTGTATTTTTAGGTATTAACAATATTGTGTGAAACTAACTACTCTGCGGACTAAAGCCCTGACCAGCGTTGAATTACACCCACAATATCTACCCATATATTCTTTATTATTAGCTTTTGTTCATTAGCACACCTAGATGTTTGGTATCAGAGAGCATACATATGACTTCATTGTAAGGAATTGTAGGAGATTTGATTTATATTAGCTTAGAATACCTTTCTAATACAGTAAAAAATGTTACAAAAGCTAATAATAATATATGGGTAGATATTGTGGGTGTACTTGGGGCTTTAGTCCGCAGAGTAGTTAGTTTCACACAATATTGTTAATACCTAAAAATATATTTTTATTTTTTTAGTATATATATATATATCCGGCCGCTGGGGAGTGAATTTTGAATCACCCTCTATAATCATCATGCTCGTGTGATTCATTTTAAGTTGTTACAATTGCATCACGGGAACATAGAACACTTTGCATCTTTTTAATGGCTGCGATTATTTAATAGCATATGCGCATCCTTACACAAAAAGCTGCCTGGCTGGTTCCTGGCTTCCTTATTTGTATATTTCCTCCTTTCCTATTTTCGCATTTGTGTCTCCTTTTACAATTTTCATGTCATACTTTGGTATTTTATCATATTCCTTTTGTAACATTTCATAAAAGGCTTCTTTACTCTCGATGTCTGCTTCCTCTGTCGGAGCGTGTATGTTAATGAAACTAATATTTTGATACTTTCCTCTAATCCTTAAATAACACAATCTACCCGAAACTGGTGTAAATTTCATTATTAACCTTTTTATTTCTGGACTGGCTAGGAACCCTGTTCCCAAAACTCTGCTATCCCCCCTCACTATTTAGAAATACATAGCCCTCTATTTCCGTAATTTCACTTTCCTTTTGTATTGTTTCTTGTAGAGCCACTATCTCAAATATATGCTTTCTAATTTCACCTATAAGCTGTTTCATAGCTCCTACCTCATTTAGCCCTTGACATTCCTGGTTCCTAGTTTTAGTTTCGTTTTGTCCTTTCCCTTGTTTCGACAATTTATCTTATTTCCTCCTCCCCTTTCATTCTGATTTCCCTTCATATTTTTCATATATCTTCCGCCTTGCTTTTTTCGTGTGTTTTATTGAATAATTACCGCATTCCATTCCTTTGTCTTTGCCTGGCCCATTTCTTTATTAGCCTTGTTCGCGGTAGCATTCCGAACTAGTTCAGGATTAATTTACGGATGTACTCAAGCGCAGTTTGAATTTGACCGTCCGAAATGCAAACTGCGCTTGCGCTCATCCGTAAATTAATCCTGAATTAGTTCGAATGCTACCGCGAACAAGGCTATTATTTCCCATCCTCTTTGTAATTAGTTTTTTGTTACTTCTAGCTTTTCTGTATCCTTGTTCCATTTCCACTGTTGATCTCCTATGTACAGTTTGCTAAATCCAATTTTAACCGTTTTGCCATTTCTCCTTCCTTATTGTGCCCTTAATATTATATATTTCTGCATCTCCCTTTCTTTCTTTGTTAAATCATTGTTAATAAATACTCTTTGATTTGCTATACCTTTCAGCTTTTGTTAATTTTGCATAATTTTTTCTGGATCTTCCACTAGACAAGTCTTTTCCCCTAACTTGAGCGCCCTCTTAAATCTAATTTGTATTTCTAGTTTTTCCTCTATAAAATTCTTCATTTGTTTTTGACATGATATCGTAATCTACTGTGTCTATTTTCATTCCTGTTATTATTACATTATTTTCCCACTTTTCTTTTTCCAACTACTCTAAATGACTTTTTACTTCGTTTAGTTCTTTTCTAGTTTCAACAATTTATCTTTTTTTCCTCTCTAAATTTCTTGTTAGTCTCGTTTTCCTCTTTTAGCTTTGCAATTTCTTCTCTGAACTCTTTATGTGCTTTTCTCGTTTCTTTAGTGTCTGCTTTTATCTCTTTTATCTCATCTATCATGCCTTGCATTCCCCCTCTCATATCTTGTAAAATTTCCAAGAGCTTATCAAATTTGACTTCATCCTGTTTTTTATATACTTTTGTCGGTGTTCTCAATATTTTATTTTTCCGGAAGGGTTCATCCTCTTCGATTGTTCTTCTTCTTTTGTTCTTATCGTCGGTGGAATATCCATCACTCTCCATATTTCACTTTTCCCTTTCCTGGCATTCTGAGTACGGCCCTGTTCTGGTATCGTTCTATCGTTGCCCGTGGTCTTAGTTTACTGTTTTTATGTTTCCTTACTATCGCACCGCGCAAAAAGGTTGGTTTGGGTCGACCCCTCGGAAACCTCACTTTTATCGGTATGAATTCCTCCACAAATAATAAATTATCCTACTTTCTTTGTATAGTTCCACTCACCTCTCTGTTATGTTTAATGTTTGTTGCAAACACTGTGAACAGCCATTTGATATTTCTCAATTTTGCGAGATTAATTTCGAAACAGCTCCTCGCACACGTTGTTACTTTTGGTGGCCAGAACCGGACTGAAGTTACGCCTATGCAATCTGCAAATAAAATGCAGCAAAACTGGTACACGAGAAAATTATTATCAAGGTCTCTATGATGTACTTCATGTGAATGCGGTTATGCGGTTGACAAGTGAACATCTTTAAAACAACCAGTCACTGCGTTTGTGCAAGACTATAACAAAAAATGAGTTCCCGAATAATAAGAGGTGCTGTCAGTGGAATTAAATTAGACAAACGAGGTTTAGGAGAATTCTATTTTGGAGCTGCTGAAGAGTATGATGACAAAATTTGTCAGGTAAGGATTATGTTATGTAGCTTTTCCAAAAAAAAGAAATCAATACAGGGTCGATTTAAAATATATTGATAATGTGCAAGAAAAAATATTCTATTTATATACAAGACGTGTCAAGAAAACAGGGCAATATTGCTAGGACTAATAGAACACTGGAAAATAAGTGGGGTTCGCTTAATAGGTCCAAGAATCACTCATTTTTTAGATACAGGATGCGTAAGATAATTTTAGGATGTATTTTGTTTAAAGAATAACATATTTTTTACTGTATTAGAAAGTAAAAAATGTTACAAAGGCTAATAATAATGAATATATTGGTAGATATTGTGGGTGTAATTCAACGCTGGTTGGGGCTTTAGTCTACAGAGTAGTTAGTTTCACACAATATTATTAATACCTAAAAATATATAAAAATAACATATTTGATCTAAATTTGACACAGATAAGTTTTTGCTAGTGCCGAAAACGCTGGTGTTATTAGTTTTTTTGTATAAAATAGAAGGCGTAGTTGCAGCATATCTGCTGACATTAATTCTCTAACTTTTTCTAAGCTGGGGTTTTCCCATTCTAAGTTTTATGATATTATGTAAAATTTAATTTACACTCTTAGTAAACTTAATAATGCACCGTTTTTTGAGAAAAATGCAGAATACTTTGGTAACGTCAACCAGATGATATCTGTAATAGTACTTATTTACCAAGTGTATACTGTATATGTGCAAAATCACTTTTCCAATCATATGTCATTCTTTATAATGGAAATTTAGGTATACCTATTGTTTATTTTCTTATCTGAATTGTAATCTTGTTAAAATTTTATTCTGCTTTGTTACCCACTAATATACAGGGTGATCCAGAACTTATCTAAAAGAATTTTAAAGAATCTTAAAGAATTTAGGAATAGATGCATCATGAAAAATGTCAATATCTTAAAAAAAAAATTGTAGAATCCTTATAGTTTCAGAAATTTATTAAAGTTCTAATAGCTTCAACCTGTACATCGTTGAGCTACTGTAGTCTCTAGCCAGGCGATTTCAAATATCCGATTATTTATCGTATTAACTTTTTTGTGATGCAATACATTAGTTTTTCAAATATAAAAAATGGCTTACATCTGTAGCAGATAAAAGGTAAAGATACTGAAGCTTACTGGTAATTAGGCCATATTTGGCCCTTTTACCTACTAACTTACACTACCCAACACCCATACAAGCACAAACATCCATGGGTAGAACAAAAATTCTTCTGCCCCGTGTTGGATTCCAACCAACTTCCGGCCGCTCGTGCTTCCCTGGCAGCAACTGTTCGTCGCCACTTTGGCCGTTCGGCTACCGTCAGCCCTACATCTGTAGCAACTCGCAGTTGATGGATATGGTATGATGAAGTGAAAATATTTTAGCAGAACGATTTCCCATTAAATGTATTCCAAATGCAGCTACTTTTACAACGGTGTGCAGTGAGTGCAAGTGTAGTGCAAACGATGGCGTGACACGGGAAATTTGCAACCGAATCGTGGAAAAGATAGAGGTCCAGGGCGTTCATAGCGTATTGCAGCAGTGTGGCGTATGATACTCTAGGCCAATACCAAAGAATTGGACGAGGAGGACCTGTACCATAGCCGCCATGATATCCTGACTTTAAATTATTTACACTTATTTTTTTGTCGGGATATTTAAAAAATTAAGTATATTGCACCAAATTGGCACTATTTATGATTTACGCAAACGTATCATAGCAGCTGCCAATAACTTATAAGTTCAAAATGGACAAAAAGCAGAAACATTTGTTTTAGTTGAAACTGAGTAAGGCGAGTCCAAAATGTTGTAACATTAGGTATGTCAAACTATTTTACTAATTAATATCATAAATTAATGCTATCAATAATTAATAACAATAGCGGCAAAATCAATTGAATTTACTGTATAAAAATAGATGGTGTAAAATGTAATTTATTTCTTTCCTTAGGAATTTCTTTCAATTGTTTGTCCGGGAACCGATTATACGCCTTATCAGGTTTTACAGTGAATCAGTTTCCAGTGCCGTGCGGAAGTGTACTTTTAAATCATTTTTGAACTGCTCTTCTTGATTTTATTTTTAAAAAATTGTTTGTAAGAGTCCCCATTGAAATTTATTTTAGATAGTTTCTGAATCACCTTGTATAATAATAATGGAAACATACTAGCAGTGCAGATGTGCAGATATTGACTTTTACGAGGATGTAGTGCCGCTAAAGTTAGATGCTCCGTAAAAGTTCTTATACTTTTCTGTAACAGTGTGGATGTTAGTTGTTTTATTTGGTATTCTCCTAGAAGATTTAATTGTCTGTAAAGACATTTTTGGTAGGTTAATAATTAGTTCTTCATGTACTATATCTAAAATATCTTGATTTTTTAACATCACCAATTTAATACTACCAAAAATGTTTTTCTATTTGGCAGTTGCCTCCCAGGAAAATTTTCAGAATAGCATCAATATATTTTTTACTGTATTAGAAAGGTACTTTAAGCTAATATAAATCTAATCTTCTACAATTCCTATCAATGAAGTCATATGTATGCTCTCTGATACCAAACATCTAGGTATGCTAATGAACAATTCCACAGACAAAGTCTATTCAATAATTATCTAAAAAATAATCTAGCTAAATTTACTAACCTGGTTTAATGAAAACACTCTATAAATATTTAAGTTCACTTTTGAAACTCGAAAATTCAATAACAATAGTTCAGATCTGACCTATTTCTGCATTTCGAGGATTGCTTCTTCAGGTGGCCTCCTTTGAGTCAAAATCTATCTATACAAATTATTATACCAATAAATTAAAATTATTTGAAATTAAATATCAACAATGTCATAAGTGACTTTAACCTGTCAATGAATTTTAAATTAAACCTGACAAATACCTATTTAAATAATGGTTATCCTTTATGTAATCGTTTTTTATATATTTTTAGGTATTCACAATATTGTGTGAAACTAACTACTCTGCGGACTAAAGCTCGGACCAGCGTTGAATTACACTCACAATATCTACCCATATATTTACTATTAATTTACTGTCATAAGCATACATATGACTTAATTGATAGGAATCCTGGGAAATTTGATTTATATTAGTTTAAAATACCTTTCTAACACAGTAAAAAATGTTACAAAAGCTAATAGATATTGTGGGAGTAATTTAACGCTGGTCTAGGCTTTAGTCCGCAAAGTAGTTAGTTTCACACAATATTGTTAATATCTAAAAATATATAAAAAGCATTAATCTACTACTACAATACTCTTAAAAGATTGCCCCAAAAACAACATCTGCACTGTTGTTTCTATTAGTATTATGTAGTAGCGTGGTTATCGAAAAACGTCAAACAAATGATTTTTTATGAAAAATTTCAATTGTTGCGTTACTCAAGTAAAACGGGTTTGCTATATTGTTTTAGATTGACGCTATGACATGTCAGGAAGAATCGTACAGGAGCGTTAAAAGACGTTCAACTAGAGTAGCCATACATATGCGAAATTTAGGATTAAAATCAGATGACGTCGTGCTGTGCTGCCTCAAAAACAACTTAAACTGCATAATCCCTATCTTGTCCGCTTTGTATTTAGGCGCTAAAGTAGCCTCGTTGGACAGCTCACAATCAGTAAGGGACTGTACACACTGCATTTCCATTGTAAAGCCTAAGTATGTGTTCGTTGAAGAGGAATCCGTGCAATTGATTGAAAATAGCCTCTTGGAAGCCGACTTAACCTCAACTGTTATCGTAGTAGGAGAGTCCATAAAATATATAACATTAGCAGAGCTGCTGAAGCCTACATTAGAAGAAAACTTCTTTAGACCAGTGACTATCAGGGACTGTCATGAGACTGCTTTCATATATTTTAGCAGTGGCACCACTGGGTTACCAAAGGGGATATGCGTTACGCATTTTGGACTGTTGAATAGTAGAAAAGCTAACTTGTACGTATAGTTAATTACCTTTAAATTTAAAGTTACTTTATGGCAAATCAGTACAACATCGATATGCTGATAAGACATAACTGTAGTTCCGGACGTTGCCTTAAATATACAAGTGTCCCCTAAAGAATGTTATAAAGTTTGGGTGGTGATAATACATAAAAAATATTACTAAAGGCTCTAATAACCATAACCTTATAATCGCACAGTTTTCCAGTTATAGATCTTAAAAGATGCCTCTACAAAAGTTATGACGAACTCTTTTTTGGAAAAAGGAAACAATGAAATTTTCATGTACTAGTCAGCTTTACGAAGCCAATAAATAATGTGGATATGAATAAGGTTGTTTTTGTAGCACCCTGTATACTATTTTCTGCTTAAAATAGTTTCTACAAAGATATAGGAAATATCACAAGATTTTTAAAAAGGCTATTAAATTTAGAAAAAATGTTATCTATTGTTTTTTTTATGTAAATGGTTTAATTTTATAGTAAATTTACAAAATGTAGACGGATGTCTGCCCAAGTATTGCCTATACTCAAATTTTAAAATAGTAGAAACTGATTTACTGTAGTTAAAGGAGTACAGAAGAGACAGGATTCCATAGGCGTAAAGGGTTCAAAGAACACCGACACAAAATTCCCGGTAGTAGTATCACTTTTATAGTTAACTTTTGTGTGCCTTGAACCCTATTCAAAATTTACGCGTGTGGATCTTGTCATTTGCAACTCTCAACTCCCTTATTTATCTAACTACGTAAATTAATCACTTCTGAGTTGTGTAATTTGCTAGAAAACTGAAGATTTTACTTAAAAAGCACAAGAGAAAAAAATTATAAATTCAATAGCGCTTCTAAAAAACCTTGTGATATTTGCTGTATCTTTGTAAAAAAATGGCAGAAAATAATACACTGTGTTAAACAACATCCTTCCGCTATATAGATTTTATTCATATCCACATTATTTATTAGCTTCCTAAAGCTGGGTAGTCATTGAAAATTTAATTACGTTTGCTTTTTTCAAAAAAGGGTTACGCCACAAAAAATACTTTTGCAGATTCACCTTTTAATATCTAACTATAATGACTGGAAAACTTAGCAAATCTCTCTTATTCGCATTCGCATTTCCATGTACTGTCACCACTCAAAGTTCATAACATACTTTACGGGGCACACTGAGTTTTACATAGGTTTGTTTATTTTGAATAAGATTCTACCCAAAATTAATGATTTGTGAAAATGCTAAATACCATTAAAAAGTAATGAATGAAAAATATTATCAGTACAACCAAAATGCAGAGTGGATGCATATTCTATATCTGTAAAATATTTTAGGCAAATGGACGTTTTTGACCCTAGGGTCACATTACATTTTTCTTCTTTCTACTGGATTTCTGCGGCACTGTTAACCACTACCACATTTATGACAGGAGGATGTCGAATACTCGTTTCAAGATTTGATGCAGAAGAGGCCCTCGAGATAATTCAAAAGTACAAGGTAATAATAGTTATTTATTATAAGAATGTTTTAGAATGTGTAAACGTGAGAAGGTAGGTGGAGAGTTTAATTTTCTTAAGATATAAAACTCTACTAAAACACGAATGCAATACAACGTTTTATCCACAATTACAAGCTCAAATTATATAAAGCTATTTACAAGCCTTTTAGACCCAGAGCTGTGTTATTCTGTTTTTCGCCTTTCTTTTCCAATCCGTTACATTTTTCTTCTTTAGATCTATTCCCACTGCCTCTCTCCATCGCTTCCTCGGTCTCTCCTTTTTTTCTTGTAGTTAGGTTTACGCCCTACAATTTTCTTTGTCCTTTCATCTTCCATACGTTCTAGATGGCTTGCACTCTTCTGGCTTTTACAACTTTATCTATTTTTGGTACCTGGTATATTGCACATCCTAATTAATTCTCCTTATACTCGTATAGCCTTCCTGCGTCTTCTTTCCCCCTAGAATTCTTGTTAAGATCTTCATTTCCCACCTTAATAGGTTTTCTCTTGACTTTTTATTGAGGATCTAGGTTTCACTGCCATACTGTCGCTCTCTAAATTATTTTATACATTCTAAATTTTACTCCTCTACATAATTTTTTTGATTTCATTATGTGGTTGATTGCGAACTTCTGTTATTTTATACATTATAAATTTAACTCCTCTACATAATTTTTTTGATTTCATTAAGTGGTTGATTGCGAACTTCTGTTATTTTATACATTCTAAATTTTACTCCTCTACATAATTTTTTCCATTTCATTAAGTGGTTGATTGCGAACTTCCGTTTGCTTTCATTATTCTCCTATTAATTTCTTGCTCCTCATCACAGTCAGCTGTTATCAGCGCTCCTAAATACACATATTCTTGAACTTCTTCAAATTCCCAAATCCCAAATTGTTTCATTTTTTTACTTAGTTTATACCTTTTGACTGTGCTTTCCTGAAGTCCTCGAATAAAACCATTGATGTAATTCCGTATCCATAGCAGATTCATAGATCGCTGTGGGTTCGACCTCAGCAGCCGGTAGACCGTATATAAGCTATATTCGTGGAGAGGATTTGTACCCTCTCTGCGGGTATGGTAGGGTGGAAGAGTGTTGGCTTGGATCGATGTGAGAGATTGATACCGATTGACATTTGACTACCCTATTTAATGAGGTTTTCCAGATTTCCCTCATTCCTGCACTGAATGGTGGTTAGGGCCTACCAACGTAAGTCGTTCCTGGGCGCAAATGCGGCCTGCTTAATAATAATATGCCGCCCCCTCTCTCGCACAAGTCTTCGACTTCTGGGCTAATCCTCGTAATTAGAATGAGGGGTAGAGATATTATTATTATAGCATTTAGTTAGGACTTCCTTTACCATGAAGATTTGGTCCGTTGTTGATCTCGCTTTTCTAAAACCTGCTTGATACTCTTCTACTAGTTCTCCTATAGGTTCTATTCTCTGTTTTATTAACGTTGCTATAATTTTATAGTCTATATCCAGCAATGATATACCTCTATAGTTTCTTAATCTCCCTTTTTTAAAATTGGTATAATCATAGCATCTCTTCATTCTTTAGGCATACATTTTCTTCAAAAGTCCAAGATACTGGCTCAGATTTATTAGTTTTGATACTTGATACCAAGACGAATGTTTCACGTAGGTCATAGATTCACTATTGTGAAGAAGGGTTTTTCTATTATTGCTCTGAGTCTGTGGAAAGTACATTTTGCTACGTCCAAACGAATTGCCACGCCACAGATTCATTTTTACGATATATGAATCAGAATTGTACTACACAACTTGCTTTCTAACAGGAAATCCAATGAGTAAAATAAATCCAATGTTATTTCTGTACTGAATAAAGTATAGGTTTTTATGGATTTAAAGAGAGAATAAAGCGTCATTTACGGGGTGATTGCTGATAAAATATTCTTTTTCTACAAACATGTTAAAAATGCAATTTTTAACACTCCCTTGTAGCATTAAAAATATTGCTTTAAAGCACCAGTGTCTTAAAGTGACCACTTTAAAGCACTAGTTCTTTAAAGTAAATGTCAAATGGTGACACTAAATTTACAATACATTTAATTTGTATTTTCTTTATTAACATAAATACTTATATTACAATTAACAAAAAAAAATTGAATTGAAAAAAAAATTAAATTCTACCACTATCCACTGAAACGACCGCATTTCGTGTTGATGTTTCAGCACAACCCGCTGATATTGATGGCACTATCAGCAGTTTTCGGGCAATCGAATTCTTACTTTCCAACGAATCTTCGATGTATTGCTCGATGACTGTTAAAGATTTCCATCTCCCATGCCGCTTAATTGTCATTAAGTTTGCTCCACTATCCTCTAGTAAGCTTGCCGACAAACGCCGAAAACGTCTTGCAGAAATTTAGCAGTAGCAGCGGGGTTTTTCGTGCACTTGCCTTTAACATATAGGGAAAGTCTTCGATGTCCCACATTTGCTGGACGAAGAGCCATGTATCTCCGGGCAAATATCCAAATAAAATTCTTCAACAGTAATGAAATTAACCTTGGTTTTGGTATCTGATATCTTAACCAATATTGAACTGGAAGTGCCTACAATCTCTAAGTTGTCGAGAGTCAACTGGCAAAGCTCCTCTCTTCGGCAGGCACCAAATATTCCCAAAATAGTAGTTACTTTTATCATAAGATACTCGTCAGCCGATGCGCACGTCAAATACTGTTTAATTTGATCTCTGGTCAAGATATTTGATTTTTTGGGTTGATAACCTTCTTCTTGACGCTTCAGAAACGCAATGAACTTAAAATGCTTGCTGATATCTACATCGCTATTTATTCGTAACATAGCTTTAATCATATAATAATTAGACAACAGATGCGAAGATTTCCAAACCTTCGATTTCTCCTCAAAATAGGCCAAGCAATCAGTATATTTTCCAGGAACGCCTTTTCTTCACACCACAAACTTATTGTATGCATCATCGCTACGCTTCATCGATTTCTTTAAAAGGATTGTTCTTTTCCAAATTTTCTTTTTACGTTTTAAGGGCAAAAAGACACAACGTTGAAAAGTGACGAATCCGAAGCTTTCAAACTTTTCGTAAATGATGAATACAACAATGGTTGCCACCATGGTTTCTATATATCATTGGCAACTGCCCACTTCGAAAATTTGATATAGTGCCTACGATGCTGTTTAAAACTTAACTTATTTCTACCCGGGTTAATTCTTTTTAATGCTGTTTGTAGAAATAATTATTGTATGTTTGTGTTAAAAGTGTTTTAAAGCCCTGATGTAAATTGCAGAAGTCCCTGCGCTCATTACGCAAACATTTACATGCACTTTTAACACTCACATCATAAATAGCTATTAATTTGAATAAAACGTCTTAAGACCACAATTTTGTTTTATAGGTTACCACCACCTTCTTAGCTCCAATCTACACTTACTACTTGTTATCTGTAAAAAATGCGGAAAAATACGACACGAGTTCCCTGTCCAGAATGATACTTGGTGGAACACCACTAAGTGCTGATCAGCTTCAAAGAACGCGGCAGTTTTTCAAGCATACCTTTGTTACTTTGGCATATGGCAGTACTGAAGCTGTTGGATGTATTACTGCTTTCGATTATACGAAAGACCGACATCTTATAGAGAAATATGGATCATCTGGAAGATGTGTAAATGATGTCGAGATTAAGGTAAGCTGTCAAAATAAATAAAGACGTCGTTTTACAGAACCAACATCATAATACTGGTTACATTAAATCTGTTGCCAATATTATAAATATACAATTTATAAGAAAGCAGATGTTTTTTTACTGTATTAGAAAGGTATTTTAAGCTAATATAAATCAAATCTCCTACAATTCCTATGAATGAAGTCATAATACAGTAAAAAATGTCACAAAAGCTAATAATAAGGAATATATGGGTAGATATTGTGGGTGTAATTCAACGCTGGTTGGGGCTTTAGCCCACAGAGTAGTTAGTTTCACACAATATTATTAATACCTAAAAATGTATAGAAAAGCAGATGTTATTTACTTTAATAAGGAAATGTAAGTTACGAAAGTAATTAGACATCCAATAAATACATTACATTTTTACATAAATTCATTATATTTATCCACTCTTTATCATCGTTATTATTAGAGATACAAAATAAAGTTTCGAATAAAAGTTAAAGGGTTGTAATTGAACCTCTTTAATAAGTTAATGGAAGCACAGTGGCGCATAGAAGAGGGGTACAAGAAGCAATAATATATTTTCCAATGGATCGCCCTCTGTCCTGTTGAATTTTTTAATTATTCTTCTTCTGATTTCAAAAATATAACATATTATGTTATTCCTATCTATAACAGTTTTCGAGTTATTGAACACGTGCAAAGCAGTCTACTGTTACGAATAAAAAAAATTAATAAAAAAATTACAAGAATGATCTCCAAATTAATTTCTAAATAAAAAATCAAAATATACTAGTGATGTGAGAGCATTCACAAAAGCTCAGTGAACGTTTTCTTTGAGTGAGCTTTACAATTTTTAATGTAAATCATACTACATTTTGTCTTTTGCAGAATAAGCGTCTATTTCTACAGAATAGTATGTTATGTATTTTAGTAAATAGATAGTTTTAAATGCATTGTATATATTTTACAGCTCATGCTGGCATACATTTACTTTCTGTTACTTCTTTTTTTGTATGAAACAACCTGATAAATACCGACGGCGTTCGATAAAGGACTTTTGTAGAACAGTTATTGTACCGACTACGAAATAAGAAAAATATATTTTTACACCAAATTGTGTATTGATTACCTTACCACCCGGAAATCTTTCACGTATGTAGTCATAAAGTGCAACCTTGAAAATAATAATAAAATAGTAAATAAGATACCATTATAGTTTACTTATAATTTTTTAGTATGACTTAAGTAAATAAACATTAATTTTTAATAAAATCAACCATTTTATTAGCGTTATTTGCTACATTGCAGACACAAATGTGATATAAGCGATTCAATTTTATCTTTTTATCTCTTTAAATTTAGAAGGAAAAAATTGATTACTGATTGTGCAACTTTTTGCGCATATTACAATTAATTTGTTCCACCCTTTATAAAAAACTAAACTACTAAAGGTTTCTTACTAATAGTTATTGTCCTACTAGGCCTGACGGCCTCGACAATTTCACGTCACGTGCAATAAACACTTACTTTTTGTACTTGTTGCATACAATATTTTTTCTACGTTCACGCAAAAATCAAAATGTTATTTAAATGACACTAAGTCTAGGAAATGTGCCGTCGATTTGAACATTTATGTTTGTCATGATGACAAAACGCTATAGTAGAATGACAGATGAATGCAATAAACATTTTATTGCACTAGTGCATAAATGAACTACTTTTTACACTAAAGGGTGTCTCATAATTAGCTGCCAACCCTGAACAGGCCGATTCTATGATCAGAACTAAGGAAAAAAGTTTATATGAACATGGGTCCGGAAATGCTTCCTGAGGGCACAGGGACCCATTGAAGAAGGAGGAATGAAAGTCATTTTTTTGCAATATCTCTCAATCGCGTTGTGATAAATCAATAAAATTTGGTATACACAGCTAAAGTTTGATGAGCAATTTGATGGCCTGCTTTGATAAAATCTTTGTACCTACTTTGTTTAAAAATGGTTTCATCAAACCTCGCCTATCTTTTCGAAATTTTGCACGTCTCCATAATTTACCATTCTGAACAACTTTTTCAAGTAACATTTTGCTATATTTTCAGCAGAAAAGGCACTTTACCTAAAACCAAAACAGTTTTTACTCAGTGCACTCAGCATTTCAAATAGGATTATTTCAAAAATGGTTACTCCTACCGACTTCAGCAAAGTATACCTTTTTAAAATAAAACAGGTAGGAGAATCGATTGTTTCGATAGTCAGATGGATACACTTAGCTGCAAAAAAGTTACACACGCAAAATACCAAGGCATTGGCAGCTAATTATGAGACACCCTGTATAGTTCAATAAAGTTTTGTTTTCTGCATGAACGTAGATGCAAAAAAAATGTTCATGCAAAAATCAAAAAATGTTATTTAGATGACACTAAGTCTAGGAAAATGTGACATCGATTTGAACGTTTATGTTTGTCATGATGACAAAACGCTATTGTAGAGTGACAGATAAATCCAATAAACATTTTATTGCACTAGTGCAATAAAAACACACTTTTTCCACTAAATATAGTTCAATAAAGTTTTGTTTTTTGCATGAACGTAGAAAAATAGTATAATTTTTATAGAACAATAGTTACTTTCGCTTTCACACCACTACCTTAATTAAATTAAGAAAAAATTCAAAGGATACAACGGTACTCTAATGTCACTAAAAGCAGATCTGGCAGAATATTACATGAAAACCTAACCTCACTAAAGCTCGCGCGCTGGTCTGATCTGCTATCTGCGTTACAGAGCGTTTAATATTAATATTTCTTTGGGTTTTCCCAAATAACTGATTTTTTAATTTTTGTAAACATTTTCAGAGATAATTATAAGGCTATTTTTGACCATTATATGACATTTCAATATAATTTAATGTTTTTGTGAACATCATTATTGCAAAAGCGCTTTGAACTTGCTTTGTAATTTATAGATACTCATGAAAACCAGAAAAAAATGGGACCAACTGGTTGTTAAAATGAGTTCACACCTGATTGTGTTGAAATAATTACACAATTCGTTAACTAACATTCACTCAGATATTTGAAAGCTAAATAAATCTGAAAAAAATTATAACGTTTGTGTCAACTTACATGTTATTAAAAAAACAAAATTGAGTTACGAGTATATTATCAATACACTTCGTCATTATTTTCACAAACTTGTAAATTAAACCTAGAATTGTATTGATAAACTCATTTGATTGTTCAAATGATGATTCACTCTTAAGTTCATCAAAATAGTTTCGCTCATAAATGAAACTGAATTTACACAATGTTATTTTTACTATATACATTTTTATTGCTAACACTACTGAATTTTAAATAAGGGAAACCAAAGCCTTATTTTTATTCAACTCATAGACCTTATAAATCATGGACCGGCCCTAGAAAGAGAGGTCCGGTGTCCTAATGTGTACGAGAGGGATGAAGCTAGTCCGGGCAAAAACAGATGTTCTATGGCAGAAAAATATATAAACATAACCTGACAAAACATTTCCTATTAATATTGTTAATGATTTGTGTGCCTTTTTGTGATTTAAAGACTCATAAACTATGGTGGAGTCGGTCTGTCACCGTAAATGTCATACGTCTGTCATTTACGGTTTTTGTTTTTTTCGGCCAATGATCTGTGGGTTTTTGCCCGGACTAGCTCTATCTCTGTCGCACACATCTGAGCATTAACGATTTGTATAGGCAGAAAACGGTTTTGGACGCGTCCATGATTTATAAGGTCTATGATTCAACTAGTTGATCTTCTTTCAGATTGTCAACTTAGAAACCAGAGAATTATTAGGACCCAACCAAAAAGGAGAAATATGCATTAAAAGTCCTTACACTTCCCCTGGATACTACAACAACCCTACTAAGACCTATGATACAGACAATTTCGTGAAAACAGGAGATATAGGTTACTACGATGAAGACGAGTGTTTCTACATCATAGACAGAATCAAGGAAATGTTCAAATACAAATCATGGCACGTCGTACCATCGTCCTTGGAAGGTATTTTACAGGAACACCCGAGTGTTAAAGAAGCGGCAGTTTTTGGAATTCCTCATGAAATTGACGAATTCTGGCCAGCAGCTTGTATTGTACTCAAAGATGATTCAAAAGTTACAGTGGACGAAATTGATACATTTTTCACAGGAAAGGTTGCTGAGTGGCAAAAATTAAGAGGAGGGATTAAACTTGTTGAAATATTTCCTAAAAGTCCCAGTGGGAAATTGCAAAGGTGGAAAATTAGAGAGTTATTTTTAGGGACTGAGGGGGATAACAAACGATGAGTACAATTTCAATATTACTTGTTTATCTCTTTAAGCATATAAATACAAACACAACGACGAATACCATTCTAGATTTAATTTTGATAAATGTAATACAGAATCTATACAGGGTGTCTTGCAACTCGATACAATAATTTTAGGATGTGATAGAATACGTCATTTTCAGTCGATTGAACCAAACATACCAAGTGTTACAATATTTGTGATAATTTATTTTTTAATATGTTTTACTTTGACCGAACTTTTCAACAATTATTGAAGTGTAGAAGAAAAACAAACCTTTCTATAACAAATATATCTATACTTTTTGTATTTGGATTGCATGGATTATGTAATCAATATCAATAAAATCCAAAGTGGCTATGTTACTTACCTAGAACTTCATAAACATGGTTTTTCTACTATGTAAAAGCGAATAATCAAATTTAAACGTGGATTTTATTTAAACCTTTGTATGTAGGTTTATTCACAGATTATTAAAAACTGACCTAAGCAATGCTCTTTCAGTTCTTAGGAAAAGTTTCTTGATAAACATTCTAAAAATTAGAGAAATTAATCTTAACACTTTTAAGTATGCAGGGAGCGCATTCGCCAAAACAGATGACAGCCTTTCAGTATGTAATAAAAATGGTTTAAGAAACAATAATTGTCCTTAGTTTCCATAGTAACCGTACATACAAAACCACCACCATTACATACTAAACGGCAAAACGGCTGTCCTCTGTTTTGGCGAATGCACTCTCAGCATACTTAAAAGTGTTAAGATTAATTTCCCTAATTTTTAGAATGTTTATCCAGAAACTTTTCCTAACAACTGAAAGTGCATTGCTTAGGCAATTTTTTAATAATATCTGAAGTAACCGACACACAAAGGTTTAAATAAAATCCACGTTTAAATTTGACTCTTCACTTTTACAAAGCAGAAAAACCATGTTTATGAAGTTCTAGGTAAGTAACGAAGCCACTTTGGATTTTATTGATTACACTTCAATAATTGTAGAAAAGCACTGTTAAATTAAAAAATACTAAAAAATTAATTATCACAAATATTGTAACACTTATAATAGTGGTATGTTTGTTTGAATCGACTGACTTGTAAGACACCCTGTATATTAAATACATTAAATTATTAAGAACCTCTTTATCTATTACAAGATTTACGTATGTATATTGAAAAATGTTTATGTTGATATTGTTTGCAGCTGCAATATTCCCTATTGATTAATATAATTAAGTGATTATGATCTATATCTAAACGTTACTTACTTGTCTAAATATAACTCTAGATAGATAACTGATATCACATCATAATTTTAAAATTGTAATAAATAATTATGATCCCATGGGGAAAACAATTTTATCACCATATGACATACAAAGTGTCTCAGGTATTACTGACATCCCAGTACAGTTAAATGAAATTTACTCAAATATAACTGTATCTAAAAGTTCATCGTTTTCCAGATACAGTTTACAGTATCTTTTTCATTTTATGGACATGTAAATGGCTTTTCGTTCGTTTTTTCGTTTAGATATAATTACGTGCAATAGATATTTAAAAACAAATAAATTTATATTTTACAAAGAAATGTTTATATCTTTATGACTACACGGTTAGAAATTATTTACACATTTTAATACAAAACATCACAATGCTGTGTTAATCAAAGTCCACACGGAATTGTGTATATTTCTACACATGTCTCTGTATGTAGCAGTGTGTTAAAGGTTTAACCACTGTATTAATATAACAAATGTAATATGTAACTTTTACACATTTTAGTGTTATTTGTATCATTAAAGGTGTAGACCTTACACAGTAACATGTTAATTTTATTGTAAAACAGGTATTCATATTGAAGCTCACCTACCTTTTTAGTTTAATTGAAATAAACGGGAATATACTATACTAAACTAAAAGGCAGGTGAGCTTCAGTAATAATAAATTCAAAGATATTTTACGTTTCAGATCAAATAAACAGCAATCAAGTTTTCTACTATTAGTCTAAGAGCCAGTGGCCGGCAACCTATAAGTAAATGATTATACCTGAAATTTTGCACAGTGAGTCTCTTATACCTATCATTCATGATGTGGGGACTCGCTAAGTCCGGCGAGGCCGACTCAAGAGTTACTCAGGTGCGAGAAGTATGAAAATGTAATCAACTTCGTTATTAAATTAACAAAGCTGCCGGTTGAAAATTTTAAAATATACAATTATTAATATATAAAAATAACAAAGGCAGACGATTAAAGTGCTTCAAAGGTCATGGCAGACACTTGTGGAATTGGCAAAATTATAAATTTCAAAAGTATTTGATTAAATCTGGTTTTTACGTTAAAGAACTGTCAGAAATGTCAAGCATTGTAATCGACACCACCAAATCTCAGAACCTGTACCAGAAATAGAGGTTATTTGTTACTTATATTATTTTAATATAAAAAGCTGCTAAATATAATAAATAATAAAAATAAATTCCTAATTTGTCAAATCTTAAATTTTAAAATTTTCAAACAGCAGCTTTGTTAATTTAATAACGAAGTTGGTTAAATTTTCATACCTCTCGCACCTGATTAACTCTTGAGTCGGCCTCGGGCTTAGCGAGTCATCACCTCATGAATGATAGGTATAAGAGACTCACTGTGCAAAATTTCAGGTATAATCATTTACTTATAGGTTGCCGGCCACTGGCTCTTAGACTATATATAGTAGTATATTAATAAGGGGCTCATCAACCAATAATTTTCTAGTAAATCATAAACGACGAAAGAACAAACATTAAACAAAGATGTATTTAGGCACTACATAATAGGAGTTTACGAAATTTAACTGGTAGTGATATGAACATATCATTTTGCTTCTCTAGTTACAAGAAAATCAGAATACAGGGTAATCTAAAACGCCAGACTGAATTCCTAATAGTTTTATGAGTTATAGTCTTATTTAGTTTTAGCTTTATCACAATTATCACTTTTTAATTAAACAAACACCAGCTTTTAGTAATAATTTATCGTCGCAATCCATCATTGAGTTTTGCTCACAGAATGGGCAATATTAATGGACAATTTTGTACAAATTAAACAACTACGTAGTTTATTTGACCAAACTTGCATACACAAATCAATTTGCACAAAATGGATGAAAAAACTTAAATCAGTGAATCCTAATGCAATAAATTTAAATTACTAAAAGTGTAGAAGTAAAAATTATATTATTTTCGAAATTTTATGAGCCGTCTCTAACTGCCACCTAAGATGTCTTCTGTATGTAATAATTTAAAAAAAAAATAGGTATTGAGAAGAATTTAATTTACAATTCAGGTATACTAACAAAAATCCTCAATATATCTTTATATACTCTACACACTATACGAATAGTTTATTTCTTCTCGTGCATGTGGGCTCTTTTAATATCATGTGGCAGATCATTTGAATAAACCTTTTGTTTTAGGAAAAAAATCAAGGGGCGTAATCAGGTGGTCTAGCAGAATAATGGGGCAAATCTTCCTATCCACCTTTCACCAGTGTCTGAGCAAGGCTGTAAAATGAGCAGGACAGCAGTCCTGTTGCCGAAACAGGTTATTGCGTACTTCTGGCTCTCAAGTATTTAAAAATGGTAAACCAAATGTTTCCAAAAAGTTTTGGCAATAGAACGGCTGTCCTGCTCAGAGGAAGATTTGGCCCAATCATAACCTTACACCCCTTGCCTTTTTTCTTCCCTTCTGCCCTAAAACAAAACAGTTATTCAAATGGGAAGTATTAAAATAGCACATACGCCAAGGAATACATGAATTGAATGTTGTATACAATAATAAATAATGGTACTTTTCTCTTGAGTATTTTCTTAATTTATGAGCACCCTGTATATCTGATCTAAGACGTTTCTATGGCAATCACATTCTTTCGAGAATGTGACATTTTTCGATAAAGTCAAAAACAAAAAAATTTCTCCTCTGTCAACTGCATCCGGGGACACTGTATTTTGGTATTCATATCTACACAATCTTAATATAAATGTACTACCATAACTATAAAACTACTAAATTAATGACGATTCATTTCTGTAAGCTGTTTGTCGACTATAAATTTGGTAAAATATACATATATATTATAATTTTTCTAAAGGTCAGCTATAAGCAAAAGTGTTTATATACTTTCTTATCATAATGAGATATATAATGTGTTTGCTCTATTAACGTATTTCTGATAACAAAAATAAAATTGTAATATTCGGAAAAATTTTAATCAAAGCGTCCTGACAACATTTTTTGAAAAATTTAAAATAAAACAAAAAATTCTGCAGAAATCGATTATTATTAAATTATAAATGAATAGAAACAACTAAGCATAGCTGAAGCAGAATGCTTCTGGAACACATACTCCATTCTTCCTTAAATATCCTGATTCACAGTAACATCCTGGATTCTGGCAAATATCGATACACACTCCAGGTGGTGTATCACCGCAGTTGATGGCAGCGCATGGTTGACACTCACGGTAGACTTCATTTTGACCACAGATTGCTGAAAAAGTACAAGAAATACAAATTCACTTAATTTTAAGTTAATGTTTGCATTTGAAACTTAAAGAGACCATAACAATTTTCATCATATAGTAAAGAAATTCAGATTACGCGAAATGTAGCAAACTACATCTAGTGGCCACTACTAATCTAGGCCTGCCTTGACAGGCCGAAACAATAGAGTGTTCTACATGCTGTAGATAACATTGCAAGACGCCAATCTTTATCGCGTGTCGGCCATAACAATATTTGCAAAGCAGAATTTCAGGAAATAACTTTGCTGTAGGTGTAGCAGGTGTATTTCAAGAAATTCAGATTACGCGAAATGTAGCAAACTGCATCTAGTGGCCACTACTAATCTAGGCCTGCCTTGACAGGCCGAAACAATAGAGTGTTCTACATGCTGTAGATAACATTGCAAGACGCCAATCTTTATCGCGTGTCGGCCATAACAATATTTGCAAGGCAGAGTTTCAGGAAATAACTTTGCTGTAGGTGTAGCAGGTGTATTTCAATGCTGGTCGGGGCATTAGCCTACAAATACCAAATATTATCTAAGCTGACTTATTCTTTACACATCGACATGTAATATAAAAAATTATGAAACCACGAATTTTTAAAATTATTGAATTTATTGAACAAATTTTAATTGTTAGAACAGTTTTATTTAAACCAACCAATGTAAGCTGTCAAAAGTGAGCATAAAAGTATACATCAGAAATAATCTACCGAGTTGATAATAGAATTTCGATTTTTTCTTTTTCTAAATTAATTTGCATCATATTTCAAATCTTATTAAAAAAATCACTATTGTTTCGAAAGCTATAAGTTTTTTGACTTTCACTAATAAAAATGCACTTTCACTCAAAATTAAGAAAATTTTTATTATTTTTCGTCCTTCTTATTCATCCGCTTTCTACCAGTAAAGATTAAAGAGACGCTAATTTTGAAATTCTCGGTGTAGAATACAATAGTTTGACACATTTTTGACACATTTAGATTTAAAAAAGTACCATTTCAGTAAGGTATGTTTGCTTCAATGACTCTTTTTGACCTAAGACATTATCCTTTAAGTTGTTTAATTATTAATGAAATTCTATGTATATTTTTCTTGAAAGCTAGAAAGGGCATTGGTGAAGAAGAAAAGCAAACTACCGTTGAACAATTTCCTAATATTGTTACTTCGCTGAAACTGTTTCAGAGTTATACGTGAGAAAGACAGCGATGTTTCTAGAAATGTCAATAAACCTAAACCGACGAAGTGCAACCAAACAGGAAATTGTTCAACCATTGACAACTTCCACCTTAAGACTGAAAATCAAATAAGCCAAGCGACCCTTTTTGGGTGCAATATGAAGATAATTTAGCCGAAGAATAAAATATGAAATTGTTAAGCACCATCACAGCAAGAGTTTTCTGGCACACAAGTCCCGTTCTTTTTCAAAAATCCAGATTTGCAGTAGCACCCTGGGTTATGACATATTTCTGTGCAAATAGGTTGTGGATCTCCACAAGCAAGCGGGATGCAAGGCTGGCACTCGTAGTAGCTCTCATTTGGACCACAGTTTGCTGAAAATAAAACACAAAATGGTCCATTCCCACATAATCCTCTGTAGAAATAAACACAACTTTCTTGACATGTACATGGACAGTGACATTGGTGAAAATGTAAAATTTATAATTTACTACCAAAATGTAAGGGGCTTAAAAACAAAAATTCGTGTGCTGAATACTGCCCTGCGCATAGTCGATTTTGATTTAATAGCATTTACTGAATCGGGCTTAGACTCTACTATTCTAGATCCTGAGTTGGTGTGTACTGATTTTCGGGTTTTCAAGTCTGATCGCAGATTTGACGAAATGGGCGTTACTAGAGGTGGTGGGGTATTTATTGCTTTAAATAGTTACCAGTAACCATTTACTATCTGTCAAAGCAACAATGGAAATATCCGGAAATTGACAGCAGCCAACTAGTTTTTCCTAATAATGGATATAGTAAAACTGCCTCTTCCCGACGTGCAATACTTTACATTTTATTTTTTAACGTAGAAACAGTTAATTTTATCAAAAAAATATAAGAGACAAAAAAGTTTCTAAATAAATCGGCTTAACCTAATTTATTTTTTTCAACGTCGTTAAGGAAGTTTTTTGAAAGTATAGTTAAAAAAAACTGAAAGGGGTAGTTTATTTCAACCGTTTCCAATTATTTTCAAAAAGTGTCTTTCGACGATGGTAACACTTTCACAAAATTTTACCATTTCCACACTTTTCATTTCCTAGAAAAACAATAAAAATACTCTTTTTTCCGCCATCTTTGCAACGCGATATCTCCCTAATGGTTGACTTGTGACCCAACGTTTATATAACAAACTGCCTTTTATTTTCAACAAGGAATCGCCCCCTGAAATGTTTCGCCTTTGTTTTGAAACACCCTATATACCTATAATTTATGCATATTTAAGATAAAAGTATGCTGTACTATTAATTGTATTTTATTCTAATAAATTTAACTTAAGAAAAAAATTCTAGCATTTTATACTATCATGAACAAGTTTGTGAAGAAAAATCTGAATGTCAATCATTCATAAAAAGTATTTTAAGTAGTACCACTAGTAGGAGCAACTTGTTAAAATATCTCCACTGAACTCCTTCATTAAAGAAAATGTATTGAGCACTACCTAGATAGCATTAAAATTTAAAAAATAATAATACGAACCATCTGTATAACAGTTTTGTTGGGGCACGCAGACTCCATTTTTTCTTAAATATCCTGGTTTACAGTAACACCCCGGGTTCTGACATACTTCGGAACAAAAAAAAGGTGGCGATTCGAAACAGTTTAATGCAGCGCAGGGTTGACACAGGTAATAATATTCATTTCTGCCGCATCGAGCTGAAAAAACAAATGCTATTTAATATAAAATACTTTCAGGATGTCCGTTGAAAAATTTGTATTAAAATAGTTCAACAAAATAGTTATCTTTGTATCTAGAACGTGAAATGGTACTTTTGTGGTCAAGAATGGAAGTTATTTATAAAATATCCATTCGAAAACGTAAAAGCATTTCGCGTTCTAGATACAAACAATATTTTTTCGAAAATTGCAATAAAATAAGACAATTGCGTTATGTTATGAACAACAATTTAATTTATATTTGCAAATATCAAGACGGTTAAGGCGTGGTAACTGTCGTAACGATAGCAACCTAATAAACAACAAAAATGAGTTGTTTGAAAAAGTAATGTCAGAATTATATATTTTAATTCATATTCTGTGTTTAATTCAAAATGAGTTCGGAAAGTGAAGACGAGCAGGGGAAGTATTGGAATACAATTAATCCCAAAAAAATCGTCGAGACAGTACGAGATTGCATACAATGAATTCAAAGGGTGATGTAGTTTGAAGAAAATTCAAAAAGTGACCAAAGCGCTATTACTGGCATATTTCGAACATAAAATTAAACCATCGACGTTATGGTCAGTATATTCTATATTAAAAAGTACACTGAATGCCAAAGAAAATGTAAATATTAGAAAATTTCCAAAATTAATACCATATTTGAAAAGCAAATCAGTCGGATACCGTTCAAAAAAGTCCAGAATTCTAACGAAAAAGGAAATTGAGAGCTTTTGGAGAAGACAAGAACCACCTGATAATAGATTTCTGCTAGAAAAGGTAATTCAAATTAATATAAATCCATCGATTTAACTAATTTTGGGCAACTTTTCAGGTTATTTTAATAACTGCCGTTTGTGGAGCTTTGAGAAAAGATGAGATGTTAAAGATAACAATCAATGATATAGAACACTAAAATTCTATTTTTATTAGGTATAAGAATTTCCGATTCCAAAACTCATATTCCGAGATGTTTTGGGATTTCAAGCCTAGACCAAATGAAGATATACCGCAAATACTGTTTTTTACGTCCAGCAGTTACTACAAGTTTTATGAAGTATGTTAGAAAAACATTTGTTAACCAAATGGTTGGCGTCAACAAAATAAGGAATGTATCAAAAGAAATAGTAACTTATCTCAATTTCCCTCATCCGGAAACTTATACCTGCTAGACGTTGTACCGCCACTCTGTTAGCCGACATAGTGGCTGATATTGCCACCATTAAACGATGTAGGACTGAAGTTCTAGTACGATAGCGGAGACATATATAGAAGATTCTATACAAAATAACATTATAATCACAAATAAGTTGTTACCAACTTCAGCAGAGCCTACGGAACTTGCCAATAATATAACGTGCGCAGTAAGCTTAAACAGTTACAGCAGCAGCCTCATTAAACACTCAGAACTGGAAGCTACGATAATTGACAGCACTGGATCTGGCATAAATTTAACTCATTGCAATATCGGCACTTTCAGTTTACATGAGGTGCAAAATAAATTGAAATCGTCCTATTTATAATAGTTGCTATTTTATATTGAAATATTACTTGGCCTTCAAGAACACAAGTGTTTCGCAGCTAGGTGACAAAAAAAACTAACTTTGTCAACTGAAAATTTAACGAAAATGTCGACTACTGATGACTGAGTTTTCGAAAAAGAAAATTGTGTCTCTGTAAAAGCTACTCTATACCATAATTTACTTTTTATACGTTCATGCAAAAAACAAAACTTTATTGAACTATATTTAGTGGAAAAGGTGGTTCTTTATTGCACTAGTGCAATAAAATGTTTATTGCATTCATCTGTCATTCTACTACAGCGTTTTGTCTAAATATAATTTTTGGTTTTGCATAAACGTAGAAAACTATTGCATGCAACTCGTACAACGAGGCCGTCAGGCCTGAGTAGGACAATTTCACGTCGCGTGCAATAAACACTTACTTTTTGTACTTGTTGCATAAATAACTATTTTCTACATTCATGCAAAAAATAAATCTTTATTGAACTATATTTAGTGGGAAAAGTGGTTGCACTAGTGCAATAAAAAAATATTTTTAGTTGTGAAAAATAATTCAATTTTTTATACTATATTTTTACATATTAACTAAATTAGAGATATAAAAACTCACCAGCAGCTGAAAACGTAAGTATTACAGATAACAAACTACTGTAAAATATGTATTTCATGTTGACTTCTGTTGATTACTTGCAAAGCAATGCTTCTGCTTATTTTTATGCATTCTAATAAATAGCTTTCGTAATCTTTAAACAAATTTTAATAACCTTTTTCATACTTAACACCGTTCATGAACCATGAAAAAGTCACATATAGGTGTTTCGTAAACACGAGTCATATCTCTTGAAAAAAAAACAGCACGATTTGCTCAAATTTTTACGTTTTATTATTTTCAAGATAAAACGAGTACGATAAACTGGTGCAGTTATTGCTTCTAGTAAATCAAAGCAACAGTACGAGTTTTCGTACAATCGTTCCTTGAGATGATGGTGCATGTGATCTGAAAAATGTTAATGGCAGGCAGTGTTGCCAGATGTGGCTAATTATAGCCAACTGGTCTACAAAAACATGTGATCTGTCTGTTTATCTACGTTCATGCAAAAAACAAAACTTTATTGAACTATACTTAGTGGGAAAAGTGGTTCTTTATTCCACTAGTGCAATAAAATGTTTATTGCATTTATCTGTCATTCTATTACAGAGTTTTGTCATCATGACAAACATACACGTTCAAATCGACGTCACATTTTCCTAGACTTAGTGTCATTTAAATAACATTTTTTGGTTTTTGCATGTGTTGTCCTACTCGGCCTGACGGCCTCGTTGGACAATTTCACGTCGCGTGCTATAAAAATTATAAAAAATTATAGAAGGACTGAATAATAAACGTAAAACAGTAGCTGTTTCTTTGGATTTGTCTAAAGCGTTCGATTGTGTCGATCATGACATATTATTAACAAAAATTTCAGAATATGGCATAAGAGGTGTTTCAAAAATCTTATAGCGTCATATCTTCACGGTCGAATGCAATGTGTTACAGAGGTGGATATATCAGGAAAGTTGCTAAAATCAGAAAAATGTTAATACAAAGAGGTGTACCTCAGAGATCCATATTGGGACCTTTGCTGTGTAGCATCTATACTAATGATTTGCCGCTACGAATCAATGAATATATAGTACAGTATGCTGATGATAGCACAATAATTTTTGACAAAATTGACCCAAACAGCATTCAAAATACTATTGATAGGTCTTTAGAAACATTGCATAATTATTTCGCATCACTAAACTTACAACTAAACAAAGATAAGACTCAGATAATATCATTTTCAAGGACAAATACTAGTGAATTACCATCTATTAATATACCAAATATGCCAACACCTGTAAATAATTTATTATTTCTTGGTATAAGAATTGACTCGCGCCTGGATTGGAGATCTCATATTGATTTCTTAGAGCTGAACATGTCTAGATATTGTTATGCTTTGAAAACATTGTCTCAAAATATTGGTTCCGATGCTGCTTTCTCTCTAAATCTAAAATTAGGTACGGAATAATTTTTTGGGGAATCTCTTCTGATGCAAAGCGAATTTTTGTTTTGCAGAAGAGGTGTCTTCGAAATATTCTAAATATGAAACAAAGGGAATCCTGTCGAAGTGTTTTTGTCTCTGCAAAAGTACTCACGTTGATAAGTTTATACATATATGAAGCTGTAATGTTTGTGATTGAAAATAATTGTTTCTTTGAAAACTATAAGAAACAACATATATACCCTACAAGGAATAAAGCTGCGCTAACACCTGACTTATCTTTATGTGCATATATTCAGAGAAATATACCTTTTTCTATAATAAAAGTTTTTAATAAATTGCCTATTATTGTTAGAACCTTACCTCTCAAAATTCTCAAAATAAAATTAAAATCACTTTTGATAGAAAGGGCTTATTATACTTAAACATAAATTATTTCTAAACTGTATTTATATCGCCAGAAATTAGTAACATAACATTTCATGTGACGGTTATTTTTTCTGTGTGATACGAATTATATTATTTGTAATCGCTTTTTGTTAACATGTTAGATGTATGAGAAATTGTTTTACTGTGCTTTTGTCTTTTTAGCTTTTTCTATTTTATTTATCTACATAGTTTTAAATTAATTTTAATATCAATTTTTGTAGCTTTTACTATTGTCTAGTTCTTAGGTTTATTTGACTTGTTCAACGCTCGTTTTGAGCATTTTGTATGTTATATGCATCTGAACTAAATATATTCTATCTATCTATCTATCTAATTACTTTTTGTACTTGTTGCATAAATAACTATTAATATTCCCAATCAGCTGATTGGACTGACCCTCGAAGTACCTATTTACTAGCTGAACGCTTTTCATTGGTCCGATCATTCGCTGAACGCAACCTATATTTGGCCCGTTTTGTTTGGCTACAGTTGGCTACATTTTGCGGATATATTGGCGACCATGATCTATAAAAATATGGCAACACTGATGGCAGGTGCCATAAAAAGTGCTTTTGGGATAGTTCGTCAATGCAAGAATCAAGACATAAGAAAATATTACAAGCATGTTGCTTTTTTAATCAAAGGGGCGAAGAATATCGACCGAAAAAGCCAAAAATATTGGACAAATTTCTGCAGAAGCGCAGGATGAAACATATTTTATGCAGACAGAAAAACTAATGTGCAACGAACTTATAACTGGTACATTATATTTGAACTATTATAAAAAGTACAGAGCTCTTTGTCCAACGGACACTAATAATTCATGAACGAAACAGAGCCATTTTCAGGAAGTGCGTCAAGATTGTAGAAAAACGCTCAGATACGTGGATTTTAGATTAAAAGGGGACATAATCATTATCATTTTCAGTATTGTGAAAATTAAATTTTAAAATCTTCAAACATTATTTTCTTGAAATTTTTGTTATGTAACACCATAATTTCTCATGCTGTATGTATGTAGAATGACACGCTCTTTCAAAAGGCATGATCAAAATTGGGGGTTGCTATTTAAAAAAATTGCTGATGACGTCATATCTCGAACAACGATGACGTCACAAATATGGGTCGTATGTCAAAAAGTGCCTTTTTAAAAACAAAATCGACGTGCCAGGAGATTTTTTCTAAAACTTCTCAATTTCAAAAATAATGAATTCATTCATTACTTTTCGAAAGCACTGTATACCTATACGAAATATGGTGGATATATCTACAATATGAATTTCTTTGAAATTAAGTCATGTTACCTGCAAAACAATATACAGGGTGTTAATAAAAGAGTGTAAAATATTTAAGGAGGTAATAGTATGAATCAAAATAAGCAGAAAAGTCTCAATAAACATGGGTCCGCAAAGTAACAGTTGCGGAGATATGGAATGATTTATGTTTTTGCGCCCCTTTTTTTATTTTGCAAAAACGTTGTGTATTTTCTTATAATAGTTGGTTGATGTTTAGTGAAATAAACAGTACGTATTTGACAGTTGTTCTCAGTGCACAAGTTTTCTTTTGCTATGGCTGGTTACTCTAACGCAGAATTAACAGACATGCATTTCATGTATGGTCGTGCTAATGGGAACGCTAACGATGCGCGACGTGTTTATATTGACTCTTATCCAAATCGCCAGATTCCTTCGCAACGCATGTTTGGAAGAATTCACCAAAGATTGCGTGATACCGGTTCCTTGAGCTTGAGCAAACAGTGCCATTTATCCGGAAGACCAAGGTCGGTATCCACTCCTAGAGCAGAAGAAGAAATTCTAGCACTGGTAGAGCAGAATCCAGGTACGAGTGTGCGGAGAATATCACCCGAGGTAGGAATTAGTGGTCCTCTTGTTTGGAGAATCCTTCACCACGCAACTGCTTTATCCATACCATGTGCAACGAGTACAGACCTTAAATACAATGAATGATCATCAAGCACGTTTGGCTTTTTGCCGCTGGTTTCTACGTCATGATACTGAAGACCCTCTGGCAAACATTCTTTTTACTGTTGTGGCCGGATTCCAAGAAATGGAGTGTTTAATTATCACAATACGCATATTTGGGCCGACGAAAATCCTCATGCTCTAATAGAATCTGGACATCAGGCACGTTTTTCATTAAACATTTGGATGGGTATTGTAGGTGACATTTTTCTAGGTCCTGTTATTTTACCAAACCGATTAACAGGCGCTGCTTATCTCAACTTTCTGCAGAACACACTATATGAGTTTTTGGAAGAGATTCTTTTGAATCAGAGGGAACAAATGTGGTTCCAGCATGATGGTGCTCCAGCTCATTTTTCCATGGCCGTTAGAGAGCATTTACACCAAACTTTTCCACATAGATGGGTAGGAAGGGCCCGACCTGTTTTATGGCCTCCAAGATCGCCTGATCTGAACCCTCTAGATTTCTTTGTTTGGGGATATTTGAAGACATTAGTGTATGGTACTCCTGTAAATAGCCTGGAAGGATTGCAGCTACGGATTAATCAAAAGTGTCAAGAAATCCAAACCAAGGAGGTTTGTTTTCGAAAGAATTCGTATATCGTTGAGACGAAGATATCGTGCCTGCTTGGAAATGGACGGAGGGCACTTTGAACATATTCTGTAACTTTGTTTTTTGTTTGTTAAAAGCTTCCTTTGTCGGTTTATTCCTAATAAAATAAAATGTTTGAAAAACGAATAGTGGTCCATATCTCCGCAACCGTTACTTTGCGGACCCATGTTTATTAAGACTGTTCTGCTTATTTTGGTTCATGCTACTACCTCCTGAAATATTTTACACTCTTCTTTTAACACCCTGCATTTCTACCACCTTTAGTAACTTAAGATTGCCAAAGAATGATAGATTGAACTACTACCCACCTGAGTTTTAGCATTTGCTGTAACTAAAGTTGGTAATTTGTTTATTTAACGAAATATGGTGGATATACCTGCAAAATTCAACAAATTGTTTCCATACTCTTGCTTTTGATTATCTAGTGCTATCTGGTATTAGGTTTTCAATTTCTTGTCTAATAACTTGTTAATTTTCTTCAAATCGCGACATTTCAGTATACTTTTATTAAACTCAACGTACATACGCTTCGAACTAGTAAATGACATCTACTGTGATGGAACTGTTTAAATAAAAATGACAAATCAACATTGTATGTCATCAACAACAATAACTAGGCAGAGTCAAATTAATTTAAAATGTCAAGTTTGATTTATACTTGGGGTGTAAAATTTTCTTACCGAATACGACACAAGCGCGAATTCTTCCTAGAAATTTTATTCGATCTCGAATATTTTAAGAAAATAATTTTCAAAATATTCGTGACCGGAAGTAATTTAAACTCTTGTGATATTATAAGTGAAAATTCACACATCATAGCACACCCAAGTACAAAAATTGCAAGTTGTGTCAGACTGTGTAATATTACTGGAAAATGTGACAAAATCTATAATACTTTTGCAATAGTTAGTAATGTCAAATAATTGATAATAAAAAACAAAAATTTGTACGAAAAATATATTAACACTACAAATTTACAAATTAAACAATTTCACACTCGTCTTCCAGAACGCAAACCCCTTCTTTTTTCAAGTAGCCTGTGGCACAGTAACAGCCAGGATTCTGGCATACGTCTAAACAAACTTCAGGAGCAACATCGCCACAATTAATTGCAGCACATGGTTGGCACGACATGTTGACCTCATTCAGACCACATTCTGCAAAATATAATCAGTTGAAGGATAGGAAAGTGTTTAATTATTAAATGCATTGTAAAATATTACTTAATAAATGAATCATAATGTCAAAAAAACTATTTTCTCTCTGGAGCACAATACTTTATTGACCTATAATATATTTTAAAACGGTAGTTAGGGGTTGAATTTTTTTAAACGGTTCCGCAGGATATATATTTTTTTTTGGTGTTAATGTACAGGATGGCAATATTCGGGGGGTGATTCCATACGAAAAATTAATGCCACAAAGCCCAACATATTTTCAAAATATCAAAATTGGCAAGGTTACCAAGCGTCAAAAATAAATAGTTAGTTCCAGAATTATGATGTATTTTTTCCGCGCTAGTTATGAAAAATCTTTTCCTAACTGAAATTAGTTACTAAATGTACAAGTTTTCAAAACACTGTTACAAAAACTAGTTGTAGATATGTATGTAGTTTAGTCAACTCTAGATATAATGGAATCATACAAGTATATTACATAGATTTAACCAATACTGACCAGCGCTAGTCAAAGCCAACACCAAGGATGACAGTAGACAAGTTAGCAGAATAATCTTCATTTTGATACTATATACTGCGTTTTTTTTATTATTTATTGATTTTTTGTTTTGCCTCTGTTTTATACGACATTTTTATCAATTTTATCATATCTATAACGAGAACCTTAAATTGATATTTTCGAATCACTTAATTTAATCATTAACCGATAACCGAAGATTCTGAATCTATGTATAAAGGTTTGTATCACAATAATGAAAAACAATGACATACTTGACATCAATATTGAATTTGTGTAATGTAAATTGTAGTAGGCACTTTAATTAAAGATTAAAATATTTAATTAAAGATTAAAATCGTTAACTACAGCGAATCTTTTAACGAAACAAAACAGCTATATTTTGTATTTTTGTACTTAACATTTTCAGATATGTACACATAATCGGTTCATTTTAATTTACAGTAATAATAATTACGTGACCATTAGACGTAATAGTAATGATAGCAGGATAAGGATCTCTAAAAAATTGCTGAAGTTGATGAGCAGCAAAGAAGATACCCATTACGATGGCAGAAAAGACTGAAAAAAAGTATAAGTAATACATAACCATTTTAGATGTACCTAAATTTGTATTCATTAGGGAATATTTTCAGTAGTAACACCACTAGTGGTGACGAATTTTCGCGATAAGTTTGTCGATTTATTTCTAAACGAAACACAGTTGCTTGAAGCAAGATAATTTCAATAACGGATGGTATTTTATTAGACTATTTCACGAACAAACTGAAAGATCAAAGAATACAATTATTTTTTGTCAAACTGTCAAACTTTTCTTTGCGATCTATATTCATAGTTATGTCGTTGAAAGCACAAAACTAATAGACCAATTAGAATTGAAAGCCAACTGGTGTTTTCAATACCACAAGAGCTACGAGGGATAATTTTCTTAAAATATTCGTAACCGAAAAAAATTTTCCAGGAATAAATTACGTTCGTGTTGTATTCGGTAAGAAAATTTCACACCCAAAGTATAAATCAAATCTGACATTTTAAATTAATTTGACTTGGCCAAGATATTGTTGTTGCCATATTATGTTAATTTGTTATTTTTATTTAAACTGTTCTGTCACAGTAGATGTCAAATACTAGTTCGAAGCGTATGTACGTTGAGTTTAATAAGTGTATACTGAAATAACATCTTTATTTTGATGTTTTCCAGAAAATTCCAGGCTATATTCTATTTGCTTCTCGGCACGTTTTCGAGATTGCAGAAACTTTGACAACTCTAAAAACCTATATAAGCGGTTCGGTTTTGCCGTCAATAAAGTTTGTTTGTCTACGTGACGTGTTTCTACGCTAACCCAACATAGAGATTACAATATGTACTGAAACAGATTCCACTCAAAGTTAAATGTAAAGCTGCGTCCAGAGTCTTTGATGTGTTGACACCTCGTGGATCAAAATAAAGCACGATAACAAACGCTTGCCCGCTCGACGTTCTGTCCACACCATGTAAGTATGCATATGTAGAAAATGCAGGGTAATCCAGAACATATCCAAAAAACTTTGAGGATATGTGTAAACTGTACTTCAACGGCATCTGATATACAAAAAAGGTAAACGAGTTTTTGCATCTGAATTAATGAATAGTGTTGAAGTGGGGATATGCTCTCTATGGAAAACGAACAAGGTCAGTAGTGTTGTTTCAACTATAGTGGAAGTATCAATCTTTAAAATGTTCAAAATGGCTCATATGTATAGCAATGATGAGTTAATGGACATGATTCTTATTTATGGTGAAGTCAGTCAGTGTTAGTACACCGCGGATTATCCCTTACGAGTTAGGTTTTGTGAGTGGTTGTTGCAGCAAAATGCTGAAACTCCTCAATTTACGGCTAATATACTAGTTACAGATGAAGCTTTCCTCACAATGGAATACAAAACATTCAGAATTCACACGTTTCGGAGCTCGAAGGTCCGCACTTCCAACACCGTTTTTCACTGAATGTTTAGGCAGAAATTGTTGCTGAGCGCCTAATTGGACCGTTCATATTGCTCAATCGTATGGATGGTTTATAATATCTCAAATTTTTTGGCAGTGACCTTACCCACCCTCCTTAACCTAGTTGTCCAACAACGCATGTGGCTTTTACATCATGGGGCACCTCCTCACTTTCTCTCACAAGTGCACGGAATACACTGGATTATACGGGGTGGACCGGTAGCATAGCCTCCACGATCTCCCGATTTAAACCCTCTTGATTTCTTTTAGTGGAGTTATTTAAAAAATGAGGTGCACCGTACCGAAGTGAAAACCGTAAAGGATTTGTGCGAACATATCACAGCTGTCGCAAATAATTTGCGTTTACAAGAACAGCAACCAGGAGGAACATTGGCTTCAGTACGGCATAATTAGATAAGGTATGCCCAAATGTGGGACAAGTCGAAGGAAAAGATTTCGCACAGTTTTTGTAATAATAGGCTAGTCAATGAATGGCCGAAAAGGGGTGTAGAATGCTTTGAGGGGAGGGAATTTTCGGTGCAGGAATGTGTTGAGGGTAGTTATAACGTAAACATATTAAAAGTTCCCACCCCTAGCCCGTCCGCTTCAGGGGGGGAGCTTTGAAAAGTACCCACTTTTGGTTTTTCGCTTATTACTTGAAAACGCACCGTTGCATTGACAAACTATTTACATAAAAATGAAAAACTATAAAATTTTCTTTTTCACTACGATGTACCGTTTCGGAGATATCGCCTCTCAAAAATAGGTAATTAAAAAAAATTAACACGCTTTTTATTATAATTCTCCTGGTAACTCCGCGACCGTTCGTTTTACACAAAAGTTTTATAAGAGAATGTTATAGAGCAACAAATTTTATTCAAAAATATATACAAATATGCTAAATTATCTCCAATGGAGTAGAATTTACAGCAATTTGGTTAAAAATATTGATTTTTCAAGAGGACTCCCTAAAATTTAAAAAAAATCGTTATTACAGTGTACAAGCTAATTTATTGTACATTCATACACAAATAATGGAAAATTTACCAATTTTCAAGTTAATTGTGAAAAATTGAAAACCTAAGGAAAAGGTAAATGTAACAATTTTAATAATTTTATTTTTATTTTATAAAAACTAATAAGGAAAAAACGTAACCAATGAAAAATCTTGACAAAACAAAATTTACGGGGCCTGTTTCTGGCTGCACCATCAATACCGATCGCAGCACAAATTATCAATCATCATCAACCTCAGGAGATGTGGGAATGGGCTCTAAGTCTTCTTTGTAATAATTGTTTAAAATGGGGACACTGTTTAAATAGTGATTCTGACAGTTTTGGCATAATTAGAAGAAACTCATCGCTGCTTTTTTGCAGCTGCACCTTCCACTGCTACAGTGCATCTACAAAATATGAGGTTCAAAATTCCTCTGGGTGTTGCTTCGTTTTTTGCCATCGCAGGAGCTAAGATTGTCTTTGCGTTCCTAACCTCACAGGTCTGAAGGTAGTTGGTTTCCCAGCCAGAGCTGCACCTGGTGGAATGTGCGTAATACGTGCTCTTTCGTTGCCCCTCGCTGGATGGAAGTGATGCAAGATCTCGTTTTATATTCGATGCCGATTTCAAAAATGAATCGTACCTGAAAGTGTTCAGAGAACTTATCTTAGCAGGGACACTGTACCATCTCAGTATGCATATTCGCCCAGCTTTCTCAATATCAGCATGCAAGGAAGATGAGTTGTAGAACACTTCAGCTGCCCTTTTTAAACTATGATGTTTTTAGTAATATTTTTACGAAATCAAGTTTACCTTTCCGGAATGCGTATGAGAATAAAATTTCCTTGAGTTCCAGCTGCTATATTTGATGGGTGAAATAAACGTTTGTTTGCACTTTTCTTCTGTCAGGTTTTACGAACAGGATGTTCTGTAACAGCCACATTGATTTTTCTACACGTCAGTATTATATGATGCTTGATATGTTATGGTGCCGTTTTCGAGGAGTTTAGAGCTTAATAGGTTGACCAGCCTATCTTTGTTCTGGTGGTTGGAGATGATAGGATATAGGTATCTTTAAATTTATTTTAAAGTAAAAACGCTGTTATTTTTTCTTGCGTTGATGTCGGTTTTATCACAGAACTTTTGAAGTTTTTTTCGAGCGATATGTGACATCGTCAGTTCGCATTGTCACTCCATTACAGTAAAAGAGATTCCATTGGCGTGTAATTGATATTTTTAAATAATTCTGAATCAGCCGTATGTTCTAACTTTTTGCTTGCTCATTTGACCTCGATAAAAATAAAATATTTCACAACTTTCAAATAAAACACAAATAGTGGAAATGGAAGGTAATATTTATTTACAAATTTAAGTAAAAGCAATTAAGCATAATCAATATACTAGTAGAGAGTAGTGTTCTTCCCACACGCTTAGTCCACTTGTTCTTAAAAATCCTGATTTACAGTCGCACTGGAATTAAAATGTATACAAGTTTGTATCATTTAAACACATGGTTTTATCACTACTAGTTAAAGTCGCTTTATGCTTACTAGAGACTATGCGTGAATTTGCTATGCGTGATTTGTATGGAATTCGTGCATGATGAGGTTTTTATGAATGGATTTTAAACGAACAATAGTGCGTAGGGTCACTATTCACGAATTCCTCACGAATCACGCATGCCCCATTACGAATCCCAAATTAAAGCATAGTCTGTAGCAAGCCTAAAGCTTGGTCCTCATGGATGCGAAATTCGTGAAAATTCTCGCGAGATTTTGATTTAAATTATTAATGGCGGGAAAGTGTCAACTTTTCGCGAATTTCGTAAAACAGGAATATTATCACTATTTTCATCATTATGTGGGATTAGTAAGTTTAACTTGAACTTCTGACAATCTACCATGACAGTCAATGCCAGTTTTATGATGAAAATGATAGAAAATATTGCAGTTGACAAAATTGTCTAAAAGTTGAGACTTTTCCCGCCATTAAATAATTCGCGAGAATTTTCGCAGTAACAATCTCAATAGAACAAACAATCTCAACAATCAAACAGTAAACAAGTATTTTTTGCATATAAGATATAAATCACTAAATTATTCCCCAGAATTGCAGAAAATCCACTAAAATCTAGATTTTGAAAGTGCAATTCTTTCATATAGACCGCTTTTACAATACGCTACTGTTCAGTGTCCATGCCTATGTGCAAAAGCCTTACATACGGATTCATCAACAAGGCGTAACGTTAGTCAGACTAGCGGAGGTTACGCGAAAAATTTACGCATCTGTTGCACTAATTTAAATAAAAAGCATACTCCTATTCACTACTATGTATAATACTTACTTTATGATATGTTAACTAATCCGTAGTACTGAAAAGTAAATACTAAATATACAATGGGAAACGCAAGGAACTAGAGGCCGAAGTTACGCGATTTTTAGACAGGTACAATACTGGGTCTAACTTTTGGCGCAAATATGAACGTAAATAAACAGCCTACCTAGCAACGCATGTTTCGTGAATGAGCGCAAAGCTGGTTAGGCCAACTAACGCGCTTTACACGGGCGTAAACTCGTTAGTCGGACTAGCGCTACGCCCGTTTCATGAATCCGGCTTTTAGAACTTGCAGAAAGAATCGTATAGTGAAGCGGTTTTTAACAGAAATCATTGGTCGCAATCAATGCTGTTTTTTTGCTTCGAAATGTGTTCAACCCAGTTCAAAACATAATATTTTTGCGATAAAACGGTGACGTCACACACGTCGCTGTTTAAACCGTGTTTAAAACGTCCACTGAGTCCAGTTTGAACTCATTAGATGTTTTGCTATTGGTCTATGCAGCAGTTGTCTAAAAATTGAGCTTTGAAAATCGGTGTAATTTAAATTTTTAGATTAATATTTAAAATGGTTGTTATTTTGATACTTCTTATTCCTGTTTATTTTAAAAGGAGTTGGTTGTGGACTATTGTATGTACTTACCTCTGCAAATTTAAACGTATTTTTAGACATTCTGAATTATATAATCCAAAAGCAAAATTCAATTACTTTTCTATTTAAATTTCATAAACTTGTCACTAATATAAACATGTTAGATATTTGTTTTTGGTTTGCAGTTGCTAAAATCAATTTCTATATTTTTTGATGCAAAATTCACACACTCTCAAAATATATGTACTTACAAAAACATGCGGAAATAAGTATTGTTAATAATTTCTACCACTAATAATCGTTCTATTTTAATTCAAATCTAGTGTAGACAATAGTGTAAACAATAATTAAAAAGTGTAAGGGTGATATCAAAGAAAAACAAATATTTGATGACGTTACATTTTGAAACTATACATTTTCTTGGGTCAATACATTAGTGACGACACCATTGAATACGTTTTGAAACAGTCGATGAATACGGTTCGTCACAAAAAAACAGCTCAAATGTCTTCACCAGTCTTAAAAGTTAGTACCTTAAACTGACATTACGCCAAAAGTGATTACCAATAAATAAAGTAATTTCATTTCAAACATGCGTTAACTAATCAATATTCATATCTCGACTTGATAATACAATTTCCAACTTATCTTGCTTCTATAATAATTATTTGTATCGAAATATTTCAAAACATTAATACAGAACTTTAAGTTAGGGCAAGAACTTACGTCATATGAACAAATGAATAATTCATTATATTTCTTCAAAATATTTAAGAAAGTGCAACTGAAATTAATAAAACTATATACTACACTAAATGGTTGAGCTGTATTTGACGCTAAATTACAAAAATTTATTGTAACGCGACAAACTCTCGACTTTTTTTATTATAAAATAAGCATTATACTGTAGTAATAATTATTTCTTGCTTTTTTTAAACGTAGCAATATAAATTGTCTGCCATTTCCTAACTATCGTGGTAAAGAACTTTGTAGAGAACTATAAAATAAGAATTAATTCACGTTTGGATTTTAAACGGATATACTCCGTTTAACAAAAACGTAATTGACTTAACAAATTATCGTCAAACTGATCAGCAAACAATAAATTATATTTCAGTACCACACAATAATTTAAACTAAAAAAAAAAAACAACAATTTGAATACCAACCATCGCTAAAACAGTATTGTTGGGGCACACAGACTCTGCCGTCTTTTCTTAAATATCCTGGTTCACAGTAACATCCTGGGTTCTGACATATGTCGGCACAGTAAAAAGGTGGTGATTCGAAACAGTTTAATGCAGCACAAGGTTGGCAGAGAGAATAAACCTCATTTTTGCCACAGAGTGCTGAAAAATATATATGTTCCATTTAAAATTTAAAAGTATTACGCTTTAAAAAAACCCTTTTCAAAAAGTAGTTTTATAAAGAAAAGGGTAACAAGGATAGAATGAAAAAATTCGATACGAGTTGAAGAGTATCGAATTTTCATTGTAACCGAGTAACAGACTATTTTCTCCACGACCAAAAAGTATGAATAAAAAACAATTAAATTAAATTTAAACAAAATAGATTATTTATTGAAACATGCATGTATTACACTGTATTAATATTTATAGTGTTGGTACAATCAGTGAAATTAAAAACTGATGCACTGGAAATATTTTCTGTAATATTTTTCAAAACATATTGATTTGTAGAGGTAAACTTAACAGTCATATAGCAGGAAGAATTGGAGATTGAGGGGACGGTTACTAACGAATTACATCCAGTAATTGAAGAAACTAATTGATTTGTTAGATTTATACAATTTTGTAGAGAATTGTCTATGTATCCGTCTGCTATTTGAGAAGACTAGCCTCCACGCTGTTTTAATGTTGTAATACCCGCTCCTGTATTTACCAATGTAGTCGCTCGCTGAAACGTACGACGGAAACAGTGGCAAGTATACTCTTGTAGGTTGTCGAGAAATGTGGCAATTTATGCATATTGCCCAGTTTATTTATCCCAATTACTTGTCGTATACATTTATTTTTTTGGAAATTAATAAAAAAAATTATCAAAAGGAACATTATAAGCTCAGAGCCCAGTATTTTTTATAATATTGTAATAATCTCCCGTGATTGTAAACGCTCTTGATTTTTTAGTTTATTTATTAGAAAGTGAAATTAGTACTGTGGACTCCAAATTTTAATTTTTCTACATTTTATTAAACCTGCTATTTAAACTATTATTTTTATTTCCTTTGTAGCTAAATATATCTCATCCGGAGCATTTTCTAAGAATTGCTTAACATTTTCTTCTGCAAAAATCTTCTTTCTTAGCTACGTACTTTCCAGAAGAGCATTTTAACAAATTTTTTGTAGCTTGAAATATCGATATCGTATTTCACATTCATCGTTGCATTTGGAATTAAATATAGTTTTAACCCATGTCGAGAGTTTCCATTTTTTTTATAAATCATCAAAAAATGTAATGAAAACATTTTCGGAAAAGAAGTGCGTTTTCTTTTCTTGTTGCCAACTGCACCTTTCAGGTGGATTATTATCAAGTTCTGTGTCTGATTTACTCGATTGTTTCACTCATTATTTTATTTAAATAAAAACTTGTCTGCAAATTATTACGACACCGCCATTTACACTTGCCACTGACAGTTTTGAAATCCATGGCAATCTAGTCGTTTAGTTCGATTACAGAATATTGAATGAATCAAGTGTTTCAGAATAAATATTCTAACTAAAGATTGAGAATTTTTCGTGGAGAAAGTTTGTTCTAAAATAATTCAACAAAAAGAAAATTCTAGAATCCTTCTAAGTACTGGATTTAAATATACTTCAATTTAACTATAATCCTCTGAATTCACTCTAATTTAGAATTATAAAATCAATCATACATTCTCTCACTGATTGATTATAAGTACATCTAGTGGGGTGAGGTAGAAATTGTCCTTCCCTACACAATTAGGGTCGTTTCGTCAAATGACAACAATAATATGTAATGCATTTTTTTAATTAGATATTACAATATCTTATATAAAAAAAATTGCTATTAAACAACGGTTTTTGTTTCTTGTTGACAACAATTTTTAGTCACAAAAACTTAATAATACTTACCAGGGCTACTCAAAACGAAGCCTAAAAATGACAATAGGCAAGTTAGCAGAATGATCTTCATTTTGACACTACTGTGTTTTCTTATTATTTACTGATTTTTGGTGCAGCACTTTATACAACATTTTTATCTAGGTATCTTATCTGTAATAACAACATTAAGAACATTGATATTTTCCCCAGTGAGTTTTGATAATTAATCAATATGTAAAAAAGTCGAGTTTATGTGCATAACTGTCCCACACTGAAAAAACGATTTAAGTTAATTTTGCTATGTAGTTATTGCTATAATTGGCTGTTTTATGCCCATAACTATCATGGTAATTTTGCTTAAGATCTGTAAAGTTGCTAATGTTTTATAAAATTTTAATGTATATAAATAGATAATACATGTAAAATTAATATGTACTTTTATCACAATAATGCAGTACTTATACAATATGTAAATTTATTAATTCTTTGTAAAAAGTATAGTGAGTATAAAGTGATAAGTAATTATTCATTTAATGTATGTAACAATTATGTATATTTTTGCCGACGAAATTAAGTATCTACCTATATACAGTATAAATTAAGTTCCCGTAAAACTTCAATGTAATTAAGTAAAGTATATACACTTACGTATGTAAAAATCATACAGAGAAAGCTGTAATTAAACGTCATTCTGTTTAGGATCTTAATACGTTCATAAAATATGATGAATAATTTCTCAGTTTCTGAAACATGAGATCGCGAAAGCTGTTGCGAAGACATAAAACTTTGAAAAGTTAAGAAAATTTTCGAATACCGTCAATATTTAGAAGAAAGCTAGAAGATTTTTTTTTAAATTCTATGAAAGATTAACATAGTATACATGTACAGCCGGATTCATGAAACGGGCGTAGCGTTAGTCGGACTAACCAGCTTTGCGCCCATTCACGAAACATGCGCTGCTAGTTAGGCTGTTTATTTACGTCCATATTTGCGCCAAAAGTTAGACCCAGTATTGTACCTGTCTAAAAAACGCGTAACTCAGCCTCTAGTTCCTTGCGTTTCCGATTGTATATTTACTATTTATATTCAAAAACAGTATTTTTCAGTGCTACGGATTAGTTAACATATCACAAAGTAAGTATTATATGTACATAGTAGTGAATAGGAGTACGCCTTTTATTTAAATTGGCGCAACAGAGGCGTACATTTTTCGCGTAACCTCCGCTAGTCGGACAAACGTTACGCCTTGTTGATGAATCCGTTTGTTAAAGTATAGTAAACACTAAAATTACAAGAGTTTTTGTTTTTATCGGAGTTTTGCCAATCCGATTTCTCATTTTTGGGGCCCTACGGCTCCTTAAAATTGGGTCCATAATTTTGTTTGTTGCAAATATCTTCAGAATCCCAAAGCCGATTTTAATGGAATTTGGATAGAGTTGTAGGTAGATAGTCTATTTGAACATTATTAAGAAAGTATTGATATACGTAATACCACTCAGTTTTTTTCCAAAAGCTTTTTGTTTCCATTTTTTGTGACATAGCATAACTAGTGCTCTCTCTGATACTTGACAAAACTAATTTCTTAATAATGTTCATATAGACTATATCTAATACGGACTACAGAGGTAGAAATAGGCCACCCTATATATAAAGAATTTGTTTTCCCGTTTAAAATTTTTCTGATAAGGAAAAACGTTTGAAAATGTTGCATGTTGTATGTATATCTACCTGTAAGAATGTGGATTTTCTTCAAAAATTGCACGTCTGGTTACAATTATTAATAAACAATAGCTTGAGAAAAAGATAGCGCATATGTATTTAAGAACTTTTAAAATTTTAAACTTATCAGCATGAAACTTCTGTACACCATTGCTTTGATTTCTGTCGTAATAATAATTTCAAGTGCTATGGTATGTTTCAAGTACTTTTACCTACGTTTTCAAAATTTTCTTTAAACGTAGGATTGAAGATTTATTAATGTTCTATACATATACATATCTTGCTTCCCATTACTAAAAACACTGAAACTATATTCACATAAATTTTTCCTCAAATGTAAGATTATAAATAAAAAAATTGAGGTTTTCACCTGAAAATCTCGTTTTTGTATGTACTACAATACATGAGATCGCAGTTTTATTTTACTCGGTACCCGTATTCTCATTTACTGTATTTTTAACAATTTATTTTGTTCTATTACATCTGTTGGAATATCATATTTTTTGTTTAAGGGCGCCGTATTCTCGAAATAGTGCTTTCTACAAATACCTACAAATAATTTTGGACATTTAAGAACTGAATAATACAGAGCGTAGCAAATAACAGGAATATTATCTCACGGCGCCTGCGAATATTCAAAGGTACCGAAGTAAAACGAATATACAGGGTGTTAAAAAAAGAGTGTAAAGAATTTCAGGAGGTAATAGTATGAACCAAAATAAGCAGAAAAGTCTTAATAAACATGGGTCCGCAAAGTAACGGTTGCGGAGATATGGACCACTATTCGTTTTTCAAACATTTTATTTTATATGGAGGCCGGATCTGTTTTATGGCCTCCAAGATCGCCTGATCTGAACCCTCTAGATTTCTTTGTTTGGGGATATTTGAAGACATTAGTGTATGGTACTCCTGTAAATAGCCTAGAAGAGCTGCAGCTACGGATTAATCAAAAGTGTCAAGAAATCCAAACCAAGGAGGGTGTTTTCGAAAGAGTTCGAATATCGTTGAGCCTGCTTGAAAATGGACGGAGGGCACTTTGAACATCTTCTGTAACTTTGTTTTTTGTTTGTGAAAAGCTTCCTTTGTCGGTTTATTCCTAATAAAATAAAATGTTTGAAAAACGAATAGTGGTCCATATCTCCGCAACCGTTACTTTGCGGACCCATGTTTATTAAGACTTTTCTGCTTATTTTGGATCATACTATTACCTGCTGAAATATTTTACACTTTTTTTTTAACACCCTGTATAACGACAGAAAGCGGTCTAACTAATGAATTGTTAGGTACAGAAATCTTTCATTATACGTATTTTTATAAATTTAACTGTAGATGTAAATATTGTTATAACATAAACTAAATATAGTTTTGCAGAAACGATTGTTCACTTTTCTTTATAAGTATGTGAAAATAATTGTTAAAATGTGGGATTAGAACGGTAAAAGAATGTGTGTTACGCTTTTTAAAAGTTATTTGAGGAGAATTTAAATAGTAAAAGTAGAACAAAGTGTATATAAATTAAGAAAATAATTCGCCTCTTCTAGGATACCCATTTATATTGATCTCTTTACGTTTTAAACCCTAGTTTACTCGTGTCAAAAAATATTGCAAGATATTTTCGAGTGGTAGGTATAATGGAAAGATTGGAAACTTTTATTAATCACTTTGTTGATTAAAATATCGAATTCGAAACAGAACTGCCCGTTTCTTCCTTCAGTACCAATTCTTATAAGAAATGATAATGATGATAAAATGATAAAATGATAAAATTAAACAAAAGATATATGTTCTATTCATTCTTTCAGTGGAAAGTAGGTTATTAGAGATAAATATATTTTTCACATTAGGGGCATTCCACGCCAACTCAGCAGTCGATCCCACATCACCCTGTCAGATCTGGTTCAAAATTGGTACATCGATTAGTACTATCGAAAAAAGGATATTCCCAAATTTTCAGCCCCTAAGACCGCTTCCTGTTATGAGGGGCCCATAGTGAAGTTTTCGATCATCATTTCTCCTCCAGGGGTCTGAAATCGGTTTTCCGTGTACTGACGCGGCATTTTGGTCTAAAAAAATGATTAAAAATACTTAGGAGATTAGATATCGGAAAACGGATGGCGGCATCGTGTTCTACGGGAAATTGGGCATCATCTATGCATTTTTGATAATTTTTTTAGACCAAAATGCCGCGTCAGTACACGAAAAACCGATTTCAGACCCCTGGGGGTGAAATGATGGTCGAAATCTTCACTATGGGCCCCTGGTGACAAGAAGCGGTCTTAGGGGTTGAAAATTTGGGAATATCCTTTTTTCAATAGTACCAATCGATGTACCAATTTTGAGCCAGATCTGAGAGGGTGATGTGGGATCGACTGTTGAGTTGGAGTGGAATGCCCCATATATGACAGATATGAATTAGGGCATACTAGAAACTAGATTTTTTTCTAAGAAAACTGGTGCAAGTCGTATTTAAATCGGATCATTATTACAGGAGTTATTTTGAAACTAGTTTCGAGACACCTAAATAAATAAGCTTCTTAACATTTCAGAACGTAATATTTTCATGGTTATTCCATAATCGGCAGATTTTAAGTAATTAATCTTTATTCAAGATTTTGTCTTGTGAATATTTGATAAAACTGTGAGTGAAATAAATTCCGACAAAATAGTATTATCTTTATTTGCATGTGATCAGTACATATTACAATATAAATGAAGTTAAATCACAACCATTGTAGAAAACCGTTATTCTGATGTTTTAGCACCGGTTTTCAGGGACGCATTTCCCATTCTTTCTTAAATATCCTTTGTTGCAGTAACACCCTGGTTGCTGACAAGCGGCAACACAAACTTCGGGCGGAGTGTCTCCACAGTTAATAGCTTCACATGGTTTGCAAGACAAATAAGACGCATTGTGTTCAGTGCATCTCCCTGAAAATATAATTCGATTAAGGTATATTATTAAAAAATGTTTTATGAGATTGACTGAATATCTCCGTATTGCATTTGTACATAAACACAATATTAAAGAAAAAAACAAGAATAGGTTAAAACCAAAAGCAAAACTGAATGTAGAAGATTAAAACACATAAATGACAATGCCAAGCCGATAAACCTTTAATGTTTTACTATGTATACCTGTTATATTGGAATTTGTTCAATATTGTAGTGGTTCATTATACAGGGTGTTAAAAAAGACTGTAAAATATTTAAGGAGGGAATAGTATGAACCAAAATAAGCAGACAAGTCTCAATAAACATGGGTCCGCAAAGTAACGGTTGCGGAGATATGGAATGTTTTATGTTTTTTAGCCCCTGTTTTTATTTTGTAAAAACGTTGTATATTTTCTTATAATAGTTGGTTGATGTTTAGTGACATAAACAGTACGTATTTGACAGTTGTTCTCAGTGCACAAGTTTTCTTTCGCTATGGCTGGTTACTCTAACGCAGAATTAACAGACATGCATTTCATGTATGGTCGTGCTAATGGGAACGCCACCGAAGCGCGACGTCTTTATGGTGACGCTTATCCAAATCGCCAGATTCCTTCACAACGCATGTTTGGAAGAATTCACCAAAGATTGCGTGATACCGGTTCCTTGAGCAAACAGTGCCATTTATCCGGAAGACCAAGGTCGGTATCCACTCCTAGAGCAGAAGAAGAAAATCTAGCACTGGTAGAGCAGAATCCATGTACGATTGTGCGGAGAATATCAGCTGAGGTAGGAATTAGTGGTCCTCTTGTTTGGAGAATCCTTCGCGAGCAACTGCTTTATCCATACCATGTGCATGCGAGTACAGGCCTTAAATCCAATAACTGATCATTAAGCACGTTTGTTTTTTTTTGCCGCTGGTTTCTACGTCATGATGCTGAAGACCCTCGTTTTCTTGCAAACATTCTTTTTACTGATGCGGTCGGGTTCACAAGAAATGAATGTTTAATTTTCATAATACGCATATGTGGGCCGACGAAAATCCTCATGCTCTAATAGAATCTGGACATCAGGCACGTTTTTCATTAAACATTTGGATGGGTATTGTAGGTGTCGGGTTTCTAGGTCCTGTTGTTTTACCAAACCGATTAACAGGCGCTGCTTACCTCAACTTGCTGCAGAACACACTGTATGAGTTTTTGGAAGACATTCCTTTGAATCAGAGGCAACAAATGTGGTTCCAGCATGATGGTGCTCCAGCTTATTTTTCCATGGCCGTTAGAGAGCATTTACACCAAACTTTTCCACATAGATGGGTAGGAAGGGCCAAACCTGTTTTATGACCTCCAAGATCACCTGATCTGAACCCTCTAGATTTCTTTGTTTGGGGATATTTGAAGACATTAGTGTATGGTATTCCTGTAAATAGCCTAGAAGAGCTGCAGCTACGGATTAATCAAAAGTGTCAAGAAATCCAAACCAAGGAGGGTGTTTTCGAGAGAGTTCGAATATTGTTGAGACGAAGATGTCGCGCCTGCTTGGAAATGGGCGGAGGGCACTTTGAACATCTGTAACTTTGTTTTTTGTTTGTTATAACCTTCCTTGGTTGGTTTATTCCTAATAAAATAAAATGTTTGAAAAACGAATAGTGGTCCATATATCCGCAACCGTTACTTTGCGGACCCATGTTTATTAAGACTTTTCTGCTTATTTTGGTTCATACTATTACCTCCTGAAATATTTTACACTCTTTTTTAACACCCTGTTAATGTTTTCATGTTCTACGTATTTTATTTATTTTTATCTCTTATTAATGAATGATTAGTCATGTATCTTGTTTGACTAAGAATAAGGCGTCGAGGAAAAACGTGAGTTCAAAAAGCAGGGCAACGTCCAAATTTCTACACCTGAGCGGGAATGATGTTGACCTTAAAATCTTAAATGGAAAGTTTATATTCTGTGATCATTTTAAAGGGGATTCAATTATTTTTCAATTCCATCTAGTTTTATAATTATAGATGATCGGTTTTTGAAAAATTAGGTAACATTCATCAGTCGTTATTTGTCGTACAAAACAATCAAATGAATTAGAGAGATATATCATGTCCTGGATGTACAGGAAGTGTGTAGATGCAGAGAGTATCTCTAAAATATCTAGACAAAATAGTACCCACATGTTGCTGAAGCCAAGATATGATGATCTAACCTAATTTACCTTGGTCCAAAATTTGATAGTCATTGAATAAAGTGTGATAAATACAAAAGATAAGGGCGACATGTAGTATGTTGCATGAAATACGAAAAAACAGGCAATTATTTGTGGCCATAGCCTGTTTAGATAGAATTTTTTTGTGTCCGCCTAGAGGGCGGGTGTTTATATCAGATGAAACATATCAATTTTGCAATCAAAATTTATTACCAATAAGTTTCCTCTATCTTTTAAAATAAAAAAGTTAGACAGTCTTAAAGTTTGGGTACTTTACAGGTTTTTTTGGTATTACTCATAAAGTTGGCCATGAATCTCAAATTAGTTTTTACAAGCATAAAACCTCCAAAAATGCAACAAAATATATTTAAAGATTTTTGACGTGTCTCGCATTTTAAGTGAGATACACGGGAGTGGCCCTCTTATGTGAGCCTGTATTTTTGTCTACATATTATGTCTTCTAAGAAAATACTTTTTATCCGCTAAGCAGATGGCTGCAGGACGACCTTAGTTCGGATCTTATATGTACTAAATGATCAAATCAAGTAGGTATATGTACTTAGGATTGTTCAATGTTGTACTATAGTACAAAATGCTGTACTATTTATTGTTAGATTGCACGGTTGTACGCCTTTTGCAAAACTGAGCAAAAATTGTACTATTTACAGTGACAGTAGAGCGGGGAACATGCACATGATGCAAGATAGAATTTCTAACTCGCATCGCAGAATAAGTATTGCTAACTTAGAAATACTCATTCTGTGCTGCTAGAATCTACTGATATAAGAAGTAGAAATGATATTTAGGAGTTAAAAATAAACCGTAATTTAGAAGGCGGTTATTTGGGATAGATACAAGGGTTAGTAATCTGTGATGGACACCGAGTAAAAATATTTTGAAGTACAATAACGTAACGATAGATAAATTAGTGAATGTAGTAGGTATTTATTTACGTAAAGAGATGCTGTGGATATTAGGATACTGTGAATAGGGTGAATATTCTAAATATAAAATTTTAATAATGTAGCTATATATTTGTTTATTTTGTTACATCTAATGCTGAAAGAAACTCGAAACATGTGGCTTCCATAGAAATCATAAAATATATTTTATGATTTCTATGGCCTCTTATTAAAATTATGCTACTACTATTATGCATGTTATGCTCACATATATAAAAAAGTTTTATTCCGAATTGAACTTATTATATTGTGACTAAATAGCATAAACAACAAAATCTGAGTAGTATACTAGCTAAATCGCTTAGGAAATCATACATTTTTTAAAGTTGTACTTTGACGCGAAAAGTTGTACAATGGTCGTCAGCTTAAAGTCACCAGTTCCATGGTCCATTCTTTTCTAGTGCCATTTATTATACACGGTGCTAGAAAGGGACAAAACATGGAAGTGGTGACTTTAAGCTGACGACCATTGTACATATTAGCACAGAATATATAGCTAACGCTAATATTTTCTGTGATATTAGCCAACATATGGTGTACAAAATAAAATAGCCCCAAAACAACACTGTATGGACTTACCAGCAGCACTTGAATATGCAACCGTTACTGTCAACAAAAGGGCGATGTATAGAAACTTCATGTTGATAATTTAGCACGGTTGTTATTTACTTACTACTAGCGATAAACAATACCAGAGCTTCTTATTTATAACTTAAGCCATTTTTTTTTTTCAAGGTTAACGTTAATAATTCTTTAGAAGATAATAATAAGTCGAAGGTATTCCCCTTGTTTGGAGGTATTAACTTTCCATAAAATATCGTATACAGTTACCACGTTAATATGTTTATTTTGTTACGTAAATGTTTTTCGTATTAATTTGATTATTGTCTACTATGCCTTCGTGTATATAATTTTACACTAATTATGTAAACACTTTTTTATTTTTATAAATTTTGCGGTATTTATTGCAAACGATGTCACACATTTTTAGTTGTTGTCTATGGTTAGTATTGTAGGAAAAATAGTGTTCAACTTATATTTCAATATTAGCGCATGTAAATATTTATTTAAATCTATTTAAAAATTCGTGACATCTAATTTTTTAATGTTTCTCTTAACCAGCATAAGTATCTGTTAAATGTGCACATAGCTAAATGTAAAAAAATATGTGTATGTTATACACATAATCTAGAATATATCAACTTTACAAATATATTGAATTGATATATTCACATTATCACTTATGAAATATATACTGCATGTTTTTCTGTGGCAGATATACAAGTAACATTTCATGCTAGTGCATGGTTTTGATTTACCAGAAATGTTTAATTATTATATTTTACTACCTACCAGTTATTGTTATATAGTTGTCTATATATCATGTTCCCAGCTTGCAAGAATTGAAGATTTTTATTTTCAAAAGTGCCCTAGTTAAAGGCGCCGTATTCTTGAAATAGTATTTTTTACAAATACAAGTAATTTTAGACATTTAAGAACTGAATAATATAGAGTTTAGCAAATAACACCAATGTTATCTCATGTCACCTGCGAATATTCGAAGTAAAACGAATATATTACAGCTGAAAGCAGTCAAACCAACAAACTTTTAGGAACAGAAATCTTTCAAGTATTTTTAAATTCATCTGTAGATGTAAATATATTGTTGTAACATAAACTTATATGGTTCTGTATATAAGATTGTTCACATTTGTTTATAAGTATGTGAAATTAATTGTTAAAGTATGAGGTTAGAATAGCAAAATAATTTGTTTCATATAAATGCATTTTAAAAGTTATCATATTATTTGAGAATAATTTAAATAATTAAAATAAAAGTGGATAAACAAAACATCAATAATTTTATTAAACAAAATATCAATAATTTTATTTGCGATATTACTTGCTCTACGATTTAATTTTTTGAGATTCATGTATGTACCTAATAAACACCACAAATTTGATCATTTACGGCGATCAACTTCAAAAAAATTTATGGGCACCACCCTCAAATTTATATATAATTTACCAACTCAGGCATGCTACAACTTTATAAACACTTTGCTGTAATCACAGTTGCATAGCAATCATTTCTATGTTATCATAGAATAATAAAGTATGGAACATGCACTGACCTCGAGGACTAAGATATTTTTGACTTCATTTATACGTCTATGGTAACTACATTTAAATCTAAGTCAATATGTTTTCCCAAGAACAATAAATTAAATTAAATAATAAATATTTACTTAAATATACATAGCTATCAATTTAGAAAGTTTAAAAATATATGCAACCAGGTATACACTAATCAGTATTAGCTGGTGCTAAGAGCTAGTATTTTGTAAGCAAATAGATACTTATTAATATAACAGTAATAATTTTATTGTTGTTGCTTTTGTAAACAAAAATTTGTTAAGTAAATTATTTTAGTACTTTTGTTTCTACTGTTGGCAACCCTGAAAATCAGTAAAAAAGATTGCATAAATTAAGATTATTTAAAAACAATCTAAAAATTTAAATATTATTCTATACATTCTGCATGATGTAAGGTACGAATTGTAATAGTATTTTTCTGTAGTAAAGCTAATTAAAGTTTTACTGTACAAATGTGGTTACTGAAATATACCGTTATGTTTACATAAATTAACCGATGGAATCAGTACAAGCGGCAAGCGGTATAAGCGCGTCTTCCTACAGCGGCTAGCTTCAGATCGGTGTGAGAAAATGACAACCGTGGATCTAACAATTTCGTTAAACGCTGATGTTTATTCCAGGGACAATTATATTAAGTGCTGTTAAATAATAATGTGAAATAAAATGGTTTTAATCAAACGTTGTGTTCTATAGTGAAATTAGTTTATGTTAAAATAAAGCAAAAGCGCACATCAAAATGGCAGGCCGAAATCGTCCTGTCCAGCATAAAAATTTGTCTACAATATTTTCAAAATTACAGGGTGCATTTTCAGATGTGGTTACGCATCCAAAATATGCAACAGACAAAAGGACTTTGGACAAAACCTGGAAATTAATGGACAAAGTTGTGAAGTTGTGTCAGCATCAAAAAATGAATTTAAAAAATTCGCCCCCTTTTATTTTAGATATTCTGCCGGACACTTATCAGAGATTAAGACTTATTTATTCGAAATATGAGGATAATATGGCGGCCCTACACTCTATCGAACATTTTAACATATTTATTATTAACTTAATGCGGAAGTGTAAACAGGCTATTAAATTATTTAAAGAGGGTAAGGAGAAAATGTTTGATGAGAATTCTCACTACAGACGAAACTTAACAAAACTTAGTTTAGTATTTAGTCATATGTTAAGTGAACTTAAAGCTTTATTCCCTAACGGAGTGTTTGCTGGTGACCTATTCCGGATTACGAAGTCAGATGCTGCCGATTTTTGGAGGACTAACTTTGGAAATAGGTGAGTAACACATATCAAATTATACATTTGGTGTATACCGACTTATTCTTAACAATACACAATTCAATACAATTAATATAAGTCGATAAATACCTATACCGAGACCTATATCTTGAAATATACTTAATGGCATTAAATATATATTCTTTAAAGTATACTTATCTAAGTACATAACTCTATCATTAAAATTACTTGAAGTAATATTATGTGAATTCATGAGATCTAAATATTTTTCTTATATACCTGCTGTATAATTGTTTGCAATAATAATAATGGCACTCTTAAATGCTTTTTGAGATTTCTTTTGAACTGCTGACGTATTCGTAATGAATATTACTTTAAACTTTTAATATTAGTTCTTAGTTGTTTCACTCACCAAATTTCTACTGAGAACTTCCAGAAGTTAAAAAACTTTTTTGAGGATGTGTCATTATTATTGTAGAAGCGTGTACATATTGGTAACCTGTTTACTTCTCCATAATTAAAATTCAAATAGTAAAATTTTCGAGAAAATTTTAGTAATTATGTATCTACTTCAAAGAACTAAGCCATAAAATATAAAGTAATTTAAATTTTAAACAGAAACTTTGCTTTTCTAAAATTGTGCTAAAATAGATCATACTTGTTCCATGACACACTAAAATAGGATAAATATAATAAAATCATTAACAATTATGTAACTAAACATATTGGTCCAAAAGTATTTAATACACCTACCTACATAGATTGGCAGTGGACTTCATATAGTGGTACTATTATCTACCTGCTAATAATTTCAAGAAAAAATGCCAAATCTCACTCTTTTAATTACGTCAATATTGTTAATCACCAAATATTCCAAAGAAGATTCTTCTTTGGTCATTTACCTTTTTAGATTTTGTACCCACACATTTGTTGGTTTAAAAAATGATTTATTTTATGTTGTTTATTATTCATTTAGTAGAATAAACTAAGTAAAAATGTTTCAAGAAAATTAGGCAATTTCTCTATCATTTATTAATACTGTTTGTTGTTATACCCGTTAAGTATATTATAAAAAACGTTTTCAAAAATCAAGAAAATGAAAAAGCAATTGGTATTACTGAGGTTATTTCCATTTTCTCCAAATTCTTCTTGAGGTTTCAGGGAAAGTTGATTGAATGATACAAAAGTATCTTAGTTGGTTAGTTTAATTCTGTTTTGGGATATATTATCACCTCGGTTATTACAACACACTGTATGTGATACTGATAGGTACGAGGTTAGTTACGTATTTGTTTAAAATACGTTAATGGATAAGTTTAGAGGTAGATACATTATATTGTAAATTTATTATTTATTTATTTTTGATTTTATACCTATGTACTTAATTGAATCTTATTTCTGCCAAATTGACAAAAGCTACATTAAATACATATACCTCGACATATATCTATTTAATCTCTATCAAAAATGAATATATTAAGAATTAAAAATCACCATTATTTATCAATAGTGGTTTTGTGAGGAAAAATATCAAGGATATTATGGATATGTCTCGGGATATGTCGAGATAAGACAGTTGTGGTTCCATATGTTTTTCCTGCCACATGTACTTGTTAATTGTTTTGGCTCTGGACCGATTATACAGTAGAAACTCCCAATTTTATCAAGATTGACATAGGTACTTAAAATAATTATTGATTGAAAGTTACGATTTTTTAGCATCCGCTTGAAGTATATCTTCTCAACGTTAAATTTAGTCAAAGTCCGGCAAATTTATATATATATATATATTTTTCAAAATCGTCACCTCTGTACCAAACATATCAAAGTGATGGAAAAATTAGTTTAGTATAAGTACTTAGGAATGATTTCATATATTTTACAGACGAGAATATATTAAAAATAGCTATAACTTTTCAGTACCTACTATTAAGTACAAACGAAAAATTTTTTCAATACGAACAAGTACAAACAATTCTCTATCAGAAAAAAAACCTTAGATTTTAGTGCTGTAAAAGTTGGGGGATGAGTTTTTCAAGGTCATATAGATATTTTTTAAATTACTTCAAACAAAAAAATTTTTTCTTCAGACGATAATCTGTAACAATGGCAAAGAAAAAATGAAATTTTTAAAAGTCGGATACCAGGTTCAATCCAAAATTTTAATTTAAAAAAAATAATTCAAAATTATACAGACTAAGTTAGAAAGAATGGGTCAACACTAAGCTGGTGATGTACTAGATACCAAAATATTATGTTTTAGCTCATCATATCTTATACGAATCAATAATTGTACGAATACCTCGACGAATACTCTAAATCACATGTATGCAAAATACCCTAATATTTATTGACATGAAAATGTGACACAAGCCTACTAAGAAAAGAAATAGCAATATCAGCGCCTGAAAGAAAATCACCACAAACTACATTGAAACTCTTAAATACAAATAACTCAGAAACTGATAAAGTTAAGTGTCCTAAACAAGAGCACATTCTTTATGTAGAATTAAACGTTATCTTAGCATTAATTTTTGTAAGCATAGCTCAACAGGTAAAAAAAAATGTTTTGATTTACTTAAATAATACGATGAAACTAGCGCCATCTAGGAGCAACGTTAAAATAAGCTTCAAATTCGTAATTCTCACACCAAAAAACCCAACACTGCCAATTTTCAGAGCCATGCTATCAACACTTTCTCAATTATTGAGTAACAGAATTCAATTTAAACCTTGAACACACTGTATTTCTTAAACCAGCGACATTCGTATCAGGCATGATGAGCTCAAACATAATATTTTGGTGCCTAGTATCTTCAGCTTAGCCCAGTCCTTCTAATTCACCCTGTACTTAGGTAATTGTTGAAGTTGCTTTGATGTAGCAACAAGTATAGCACCAATTTTTTTGGGAACAGTGTGACATCATGAAATGAAGGTGACAGATGATCGATACAAACTTGTAGATGAAAATATTAAATACACCTACAGCATTTTTGTTTAAATTTAAGGAATTATATTTCTACGATTTTATTACCTAGGTACTTATTTACCTAATACCTAAGTAACCATTTTTCAATAAAGTAGGTACAAAGATTTTATCAAAGCAGGCCGATCTTTTTGAAATTTTGCACATCTCCATAATTTACCATTCTGAACAAGTTTTTCAAGTAACATTTTGCTATATTTCCAGCAGAAAAGGCACTTTACCTAAAACCAAAACAGTTTTTACTCAGTGCACTGAGCATTTCAAATAAGATTATTTCAAAAACGGTTACTCCTATCGACTTCAGCAAAGTATACCTTTTTCAAATAAAACAGGTAGGAGAATCAATTGCTTCGATAGTCAGATGGATACATTAAGCTGCAAAAAAGTTACACACGCAAAATACCAAGGGCCCCCCCATACCCACCACAATGGATTTTGTGGAAATATAATAAAATTTAGCCGTGTATACCAAATTTCATTCATTTATCACAACGCGATTGAGAGATAGCTATTGCAAAAAAATGATTGCCATTCCTCCCTCTTCAATGAGTCCCTGTGCCCTTAGGAAGCATTTCCGGACCCATGTTCATATGAACTTTTTTACTTAGTTTTGATCATGGAATCGGCCTGTTCAGGGTTGGCAGCTAATTATGAGACCTGTATATAACAGGCAAATATTTAAAGCCGCGTCCAAACCAACACGAGCAAACGCTTGCGAAAATTTGCCTGAATGTTCTGCTTGTACATCCCTCAGTAAACTATTACCACCTTCTTTGCTGCTGTTTTTTTCCTTATTACATTTTAATAATTATTATTAAAATATAATCGAAGAATCACAAATATTGTTTTGTTCATGTTTACAAGCACAGGGCATCAATAGTGAAGCAACTATTTTTACTTTTACTTTTATTTGGTACAAACATATACGTAATTTTAATCCGGACCTGTTTTTATATTATCCATATATTTACTTATAATGTTAAATATAATCATCAATAACAAATAAATCTATTTAAATAAACAACTGTCGCCTGAGAACTATCACGTACCAATATAGTATGAGTATTGATCTCAAAATATTGACATAAGTCAAATTAATTTTATCAATTTTTTTCTATGGACTCCTAGTAGATACGTTATTATCTCGAATTATATTTACCAATAGTGCTCAAATTATCTTTCCTGATAGTTTAGAATTTTTATAGATAATATACAGTGCAATTGGGAATAATGTAGGATATGCGCATACAGGGTGTTTTTAAATGAAATAGCACAGATTTCTTAGGTGAAAATAAATCGATTTAACTTGAACATATCTATATCCCAAGTCGCTTAATAAATAAGATACAGGGTGTCAAAGTTAAAATTTTATTTTCGATATTTGTAAATAACTTCTTAAGAAATCCGAATATTTGCACAAAATTTGTAAATCGGGTTTTTTTTGCGGGCGAGAAATTCAAATTTGTTTCTAATTTTGACGTCATACACTAGTAGAGGGCGCCACTTGTGGCACACCATATATTTTTTAAATGGCTGAACTTTTTAGCAGCTTAGTTTATCCATCTGACTATACAGGGTTCACTATGACTTAGTAGGTACAAGTATTTTAAGAGGAGATAGGGAAAAATAAGAATTAATGGAATCACCCTTCAAAAAAATTCCAAACCAATTTATAAAGCCAAAAAAATTTTTTTCAAAACTATATTAAATCCCTATTTATCGCCGTCACTGACCTTCTGTCAACCGCGAGGTTAGGTAAATTCTGCCAGTCAAAGGTGTCAAGTATAGTGACACGTCCATTGACACGTGTATCAATTTAAGCCGCTTTGAAAGAAAAAAAAATCTTTACAAAATGTAGATTATTACTTATTTAATGTCAGTGTAGTCGGTCAGTGGTCGCACGGTTTAAGGCGTCAGTAGTTGAAACGAGGTGACTAGATCGAAGTTGGTTTGCGCCCAGCTGCCGGTAGACCGTATATAAGATATATTCGTGGAGAGGATTGGCACCCTCTCTGCGGGTATGGTAGGGTGGAATAATAATTTGACTACCCCCCTAATTAATGCGGTTTTCCTCATTCCTGCACTGAATAGTGGTTAGGGCCTACCAACGTAAGTCGTTCCTGGGCGCAAATGCGGCCTGCTTAATAATAATATGCCGCCCCCTCTCCCGCACAAGTCTCCGACTTTTGGACTAATCCCTGTGATTAGAATGAGGGGTAGATATTATTATTATTAATGAGAAATTCGGTATGGTAGCACAGAAAGGCAGCACCTACCTTACTAATATTTATTTCCAGGATTGACACTTGGAGAGATATGAATCATCTTCTGTGTTCTTACTTGTTTAAATTAAAACCTGCAAAGATTTTTGTACTTCCTGTGGACCTCTCCTTCCCTCGATCGTTCTTTTTGTGTAAAGCGAGGCACCTACTTGGTTTGGCGGTCTTGACCAGGTCGATTACTTACGTTAGGAAAAAGCACAAAGGATAACAACAAATTACACATAAACGTACACAAATAGATAAAAATATTGCCACACGTTACCGCCACGGCATAAAACAGCTGTTCGATGTGGTTCAAAAAGTATTCAGCAAAATATTTTGTATACTCGGGAAACGTCTTTAAGGCTGCCGCACAATAATATGCACTACCATAAATCAGCATCTTATCCATCATCTATTTGAATACGACATGTTTGTAAATACACATAAAATACGCGAAAAATTAAATATGCGAAAAACAAGTACTGAAAAATTATTTCAAACTAATCAGAGTACCGTAACCGTATATTTACGTTATTTGATCTACAGACGACATATGACGACATCTGTAGGCCATTAATACAAGGTGCACTCACACCGATAAATGTTTAAACTTCATGTGTTGCTGTGTAATTAAGTTCTGTTAATACTAATAATAGCAACAATATTAACAGTAATCGACGATGTTTGCATAAAATAATTAGTAATATTTTAAACTATAACATCCCAACATGTTTACAGTGTTCTGTAAAAATGACCTTTAGATTATAACTAACTTCGCCTTTTCTGGATGGTTTGGAGCATGGATGGTATGCAATTAGCAATGCATTATGGCATAACCTAGAACTTACTGTTACTTTAAATCAGCTAAGTGACTAATTTTAAACGTGTTATAGTAATTAAATAAAGTCTTTTATGTCGGATGTGTTTCTACACTTGACAATGTTGAAAAAACGACCAGTAGTTGACATATCTAGCCATGACGGATGATGATCGATTGTCTCATAGGCGCCGACTTTCCGTGGGAAAAGAGGGTTTTGCCCCATTTTTTAAATATCGAGCTAGAATTCCGAAATAATTTTTTTATTGTCTTTTAGACCTTCCTGAGCACGGGGTTAAAATGTTTGTACTTAGTCATAGTTAACCCTGTAGAAACAAACGATTCTCCTTTTTTATTTGAAAAAAGTTATACCTTATTAAGTCGGTAGGAGTAACCGTTTTTGAAATCACCCTATTTGAAATGCTCAGTGTACCGAGTAAAAACTGTTTTGGTTTCAGGGAACGTGCCCTTTCTGCTGAAGAGCACCAAGTTTTCCTACGGTACAATAAAAACGGTGGTTGTCATTAAAAAAAACAACCGTATTCCCTTCCCAGCGCCACCGGCTACATATTTAAAAATTGAACGCCACCAAGTTGTCCGTTTTTTTTCAAAAATTGCTAGTTTCCGAAATGCGCATGACTTTTGAAACTCACTGTATACGAATCACCCCTGTATGTATTTACTTTTGGGAAATGTAGCTTAGTGCTACTTAAATTAGTTTACTCCATAGTCTGCGTAGATGGGAAACTGTAAGAAACCCAGACCATTATTTCCCGATACATTCTCCCTTTGAAGTACATCCATCGTAGGAATATGAAGGAAATGCGAAGACTACGCAAGAAATAATTAGAACCATTCCATAACAGCCGGCTGGCATTGTTGAATTCCCGTCAAAGGCAGAATTGTTCTACATGTTTGCCGTTGATGGGTTCTGTGATTAAGGAAAATTAAATTACCATCTGACACTCGTGATCCCCAATTATCCTCGTCTATCGGGCGTAGTTGCTTCGAATTCGGGCTGATAGAGTGTAGTACTAATAACAATTATTATTATTAATGTGACCTTCTTTCCCGGACCTTATTAGCATTCGATGTAACTGACGATGATAATCTACAAGCCATTACTTTCATTCTTGTAATGAGTACGGTGCAATTGGCGTCGCGCTATTACGTAATTGTTTCTAATAACCTCGATTTCTTCGCCAAATGTATAAGTATGAATAAAAATATACTTTTCCTCTCTTCGAACTATATGTTCAAATGCGCAAGCTAAACTAACATCAACTGAAATCATGAAAACATGACAAAAACTTAGTGTCTAATTTTAGCGCCAGGATTCTATCTGTCTTCAGTACAAGGTAAAAAAAAATCCACTGTTATATTACGATTTAATAAATAAAAATGTCATATAAAGAAACAGATAATTTTGAAATCGGCTCTGTTGTCTAAGGTAACTTGGCAATGTCAAAGACATCGTCCCGCAACGTTTTTCGACGGTCGAAATGGAATTGAAACTTCAAGAATGCATCTCAAACCAGATCGAATATAGATACCCCAGAAAACAAATTAAAAAAATTATAAATTTTGAAGCGATCCTGAACTAATGACTAGTATGGTAGGTGAGGTTTGGTATCATTGTTCCCACCTCCTTTCAGGGTTCTCAACGTCAGGGAAAACCTGAAAAACCTGGAAATGTCAGGGAATTTGAACTTTGTCAGGAAACGTCAGGAAAGTGCCAATAATTGTCAAAAATCAGGGAATTTTTATTGTCGTCAGGAAAATTTCTGAATGCTACTCATGCCGTGTCTAAATTCTTTATTTAATGAACGCACCCAGTTACCTATTTCTGTTTGTTTTAATCACACGTACCCGCAGATTGATATAATGAAACAGATATATCCAGAGTGTATAGCTGTTTTTATACATATTCATCGCCTGTTTCAAGACATATTCAATGGTGACGTTACTTATATAATGCACCAAGAAAATGTATAGTTTCAAAACGTAACATCATTAAATATTTGTTTCTCTTTAACATCACACTCACTTTTTGATTATTGTTTATACAATTTATTTATAACAACACTATAATATTTGGAAAATGTGTGAGATCTGCAACAAAAATATGGAATTGATTTTAGCAACTGTAAACCAAAAACAAATAATTACCTACATGTTCGTGTGAGTGACAGGTTTAATGAAATTTGAAGAGAAAAGTAATTGGATTATGCGTTTGTAATGTAATTCAAGATGTCTAAGAATACGTAAATTTTTAGAGTTACATAAAATAATCCACAACCAAATACTGTTTAAATAAACAAGATAAGAAATACAAAAGTATTAACCATTAAATCTGAAAATTTAAATCACACCGATTTTGAAATTTCTATCTAGCAACTGCTGCATAGACCTTAGCAAAGCATCTAAAGAGTTCAAACAGCGTTCAGTGGACGTTTTAAACACGGTTTAAAAAGCGACCTGTGTGACGTTACTGTTTCAATGCAAAAATATAGTGTTTTGAACCGATTTGAATACATTTAATGACATAAAACAGCTAAAGCTGTTTTTGTATAGCTGTTTGCTCAGTAGTAAAATATATTTTTATTGGTTTTGTTGTGTTTGTTTATATATATTTCTATTAAATCTCTTAAATATATATTATTAGATTCCTTAAATATTTATGCAATGACTGAAATAAATATTTCTAATAAAATTAAATATCCATGTCACTTATTTGTCATCAAATGGGCTCATTTATGCCTTATCATTTGACTTCTTTTACTTTGGTTTAAGTTTTAAAAACATATTTTGTATGCTTTTGTCAGGGAATTTTAAAAAAGTATGTCAGGAAATGTCAGGAATTTGGTTCTGAAAATTGCTGAGAACCCTGCCTTTTATAGCTAATTGATCCCATCAGGTTACTCCGTTGTCCGCATGGTTTTATTGATAAGGTGTCAATCATCGATGTGGCAATCTTCATTTATGCTTAAGGTTCCTGTGAATTATACATATATACTTGTCACATCATTTAACCTTGTGACGATGGTATAATGACCTTCGCAAGATTTTTGCAGCTTAAGAGATTTAGGTACGTTTGAATCTTTTTGGGTTATACAACGACACTTTCTCATTCTCTTGGAACCCGCTCTTATTGGCACGTAAGTTATCTGATTTTTATTCTGTCGCATTCAATTTACAGTTCTTCTCGTACCTCCTCCTGTACCAACATTATTCGATCTTTCAGATGGCTGAGAGTATCATCTGAATATTGTTTGTGTTACAGTTGATTCATAAGATTCATATTAGATCTATTGGTAGACGTAGTTTCCTACCAGAAATCACACTGACTGGTGTTTTGTCCGTGTTGTCATGAATTACTGCTCGATAGGCCAATAAAAATGCAAGAAGACAGGTCCCAGTTGGTCTGTTTCTCGTTGAAGACCGTTCTTTTGAAGTTTTTAATGGTGGGATTGTGAATGACTAGCAGCCCACAAACGTTCTGAAATGCTTCATTTCCGAACGTTTGTTTCCGTCTTTAATCTGAATGGATTTCCCTATAACAGCATCCAATTTTCAAATAGAGCTTCAGTAACGCTGACTGCTTCTTGATTAGAGATGGCCACTTACCAAAGTTCATAACTACTGAAATATAGCTACTGCGACAAAAAGGACCAGCTATGTCAATAGCTCTCTCGAATGGAGCTCTAACATTGTACTGCTTTTAGTCTTCGATTCCTAAGTCCCTTACTAGAAGCACAAATATCACAACGTCGGCATCATTTTTTCACATAGAACCGATTGCCAACACAGTAAGTAGTGTTGATGATCCCTAACTTTATTCATAGTCCACCACCGGACCCACTATGAATATAAAAGTTTTAAAATACATCGTTTTCGGAAACAAGTCAAGTTATATTACCTTTCAATCCAATAGGTTTATTTCATATGGTGACTTTTAGTCACATATTTTTTTTATTTATCATATTTCGACACTAATTTTTCTGTATAATTAATATCTATACGTATAAGTTTGTCAATGTAAGGTTAAGGGAGTAGTTTTTGCTAGACTTCGCCTTTTTATAATCGTTGTGCTTTGATGTACAATTATTTTAAATAAAGACATATTATTATTATTATTACTGTCACGAATTTCCCAATCCGACTTTTTCTTATTGCCAGAAAAACAATCCGTTAATTAATAACTGATCTTTATTACTACTCAGTACACTAATGAACACCAATTACAACTCAACTAAACACTTATTTAATTAATCGTTATTTAAATCACTTTGATTTCTCTACTAAACACTTCAATTCAGACTGTAATACAAGACTAACTAACTCGGCCGTTCTTCTTTTATAGACCCAACGAATGTTCCAGGTATTTTCTAGCATTTCTAGACCCATTTTCTCGAACGACTGGAACGCTTCTCGTCGTTTCCACAATTTTCTAGTAACGCCTCGATTCACGGCATGTTGTTTCTTTAACAGAATGGCGTAGGAGCGATCGGGGGCAATCTTATTCAATTCGCGGTGCCACAGTCGTCGGTTTGGGAGTGAGTGGGGCAAATTCCGTGACATTACTATGTAGTGATTGAAGAACATCTGGAATCCTTTTCTATGGCAGTATTGTTTTCTTTGCCGTCGGAATTTGGAAGCAATTGAGAACATAATTAAGAAACTAAAAAGGTGAGTTTTTGTATCAATACCATGATATCAAATTTTAATTGGCACTTATTTGAAGAAATTTAAACTAAAATTTTTTTTTAAAAATGGCACACACTGTGGGTATATTTTATCAATGTTTCTTTCTACAATTAACATCGATGTTCTCTATACCTAATCTCAATACAGTTGGAGAAATTCGTTTAATTGTGTAATAGAGCATTTTTCCTGATATTTTTTATTTTGTCGCAACAGCTAAATGGCAGCCTTACTTTTATATTTTGAAAATGTTTTCGGAAAATATGAAAGAACATTCAATTTTACACATAAAAAGCCCTCTTGTTCGAAGTCGATGGTACAGGGTGTCTCAAACTACTGTGGCGATACAAAAAATTTAAATAAAATTTAGGATACGCGATGTTAAATGAGATGAGGTAAACTCAATTTTCAATCGAAAGTATTATCTTTAGGATTTGTCAGAAACTACTAATGACGCCATCAATTATATTTTTTCCAAAAACATACCCAATTTTTTCTGTTAAAAAGCTCTCTTTTTTCTAATAAACTTTTAATAGAGAAAATTTTCTCTATTACTTCCCGTTTATAAGTTATAAGCAATATCCTAATAAATCTCACAAAATACCATCTAAAAATCACTTTGGCGGTAAAAGGATCAAGTAGCTGTTGGAAAATAATTGAATGTCGTTGTTTAAAGTGCATAAATGTCACAAAATACTCAATACGAACGTCAAATGTATAACTTTTGTGCTTACAAAATGTTTTCTCATTCAGAAAAAGTTGATGTGTTACGGCGAGTCACAAAAAAATTCAAGAAGAGCTGTAGAATTATGCCGAGAAAGGTATCCTGAGCGCCTCATTCCTGATCTTTACAAGTCCCAAAGATAATGCTTTCGTTTGAAAATGAAGTTTACCTCATCCCATTTAACACCACGTGTCCCAAATTGTATTTAAATTTTTTGTATCCTCACAGTAGGCCCAGAATATCGAGTTTGTGTCATATATATACGTGACGTTTTCAAGAAAAAACCGAAAACAATATTTAGATGTCAAATCATAATTTTTATACATTATGTTTCACTGAACTTTTGAACTCTTAATTTAGTTAAAACACAATCTCTAAAAATTATGATGCTGCTATTTAAAAGTGAGGACACCCTGTATAAAAATCATAATGATATAAATTATAAAATTTTGATCAGTTACTGAACTTTTTATGGTTACCAATATGCAATAGAGAACATTCAAAATTTTCTAATATCCGTATGAAAAATATGAAAACTTGATGTTTTTTACATATTGTCACAAATTTTGGCCCCTCTCGCACCCAATTCGACGACTGTGGTATTGCGAAACGCTAGATTGCACTGATCGCCTCTACGCGATTCTGGTAAACAAATAAATTGACGGGTGTCGAGGCGCAAGGGGATATATTGGGAATCGACGAGAAGCGTTTGAGTCGTTCGAGAAATGGATCTAGAGATACCTGGAATATTCGTTTGGTCTATAAAAGAAGAATAAACGGCCGAGTCAGTCAGTATTGAATTACAGTCATAAATTGAAGTGTTTAGTTGGAAATTGCCTGTAGTTTCAAAATGAAATAGTGCTTAGTTGAGTTGTAATTAGTATTCAGTAGTGTACAGAGTAGTTTAATAAAGATAAGCGATTAATTAACGGATTGTTTTTCTGGTAAAAGAAAAAAAGACGGGTTAGGAAATCCTTGACAATATAAAAGGCAGTAGTAGTTACTCTTATTGATAAGATAAGACTGTTCTTGAGTAACATCGATTTGAAAATTTTATAATACGTTTTCTAAAATTCCGTTAATAACTAATATTATTTTTAATATCTATGTTATGTGAGGATTTTCCTCTTTGTGGACTGTAGTTTTACTTTTGGGATGGCATAGAACGATTGAAAACTAATTGATTATAATAATCAATGGCTAACGTTCTCGAGACACACACAAATCGTTTTCTCATTACAATCAGAAAAACATTTATACAAAAAGGACACGATAGCGTACATGGCTTTCGTTTCGAGCGCGATTCAAAAGAATATTAAGCGCTCTCTATTATTCAGAGATAGCAACATACAGTTTACTGTAAATAAAATTAAATACAAAATACAATAAAGGCAATTGCCGTAACACTCTAATACTTGACATTTCTAGTGGTTTTTAGGCTTTTACGGCCAGTGCTGTAATTTGATACATGGTGATTTTCCGGGTTGTTATGCCGTGACCTCGGTAACTGGTAGCTGCCAAAAACAGAGTTAAAATGCACATCCCTAGCATTAGCTGGGATACGTTTACCTGCCCTGGTTGTTCTCGGGCTAGGCTCTGTGGGGACAGACCCGCTATCGGTGTCTCTGGGCCTGTCCATATATTGATTTCGGTTCCTACTGTTGGTATTACGACTGCCACGGTCGGAACCGTTTCTCAGATACTGGTGGTCCTCCGAGGCGTTCCGTAGCCGCCGCTGTAACTGGTCGCATCCCATGCTTCCAATGCTTGGTACCCGGAAATCACCATGTATCAAACTTGACATTTCTGTCACTAACTTGCAATTTTTTTTATGGTGCAGTTTAAAAACTTGCTTATGATGCTATCTAAATGGTAGTTGCATTTGGATATAAAATTTTCCAATCGATGTTACTGGAGAACAGTGCACCTATCGATATTTTGTAAAAACCTCGGTAAAAACACTTTTTATATGTAAAAATCATATTCATATTTTCCATTCAGACTACTGAAAAATTCACAGATAAAAAAATTAAAGTGAACTTTACTCTCGTTTTTATTTCATAAAAAGCTACACTAAAGTCTTCGCCTTTTGACCTGTTCTACGTGCACTGGTATCTTGAATATTCATTTTAAAAGCACCTTCTATAAAACGCCCTCTCTATAATCGGCTGAAGAATCCACTATTTTTCTTCAACTAGTTTCGAAACACCATGTGTAATAAAATATCCACTTATACGATATAACCAATAAATAATTTTAGAAAGTGTCTTTTACCATATACGGCCAGATCTGTAAATGGGCTTCCTTTATGAGAAACTATTTACAGCTAGTCCTATCCACACGGAAACATATAACTGAAGTCGCAGTAGCACAAAAAAAAAAGCGGAATAGCGTCAAAACCTCCTTCGGATCAGGATGTGGATAGAGCGCGGGAATTCAGTGATTCAGACGTACATATCGAGAATTTTGTCGATCATGGGGTACGTTTTCGGAACGAAAAATTACGAATTCATAATCGATCTGTCTTGTCGGCTCAATCGACATCTTGCATATTCAATCTTAATCAGGTATTCTAGTTGTGAATTACCAACTGCCTACCGTGCATTGTATGCAAAAGAGCTTCGATTGTTAATTGAACAGAAGGCTGTGCATGGAGATTCGAATTTGTTTCAAACTGTGTCAGAAATGCATAATATTTATCGTTGTCTGCTAAGTCAAAACAATATTGCTTTTCACAGAGTACTTGATTTAGCTGCTTTTATTTATTTATAGCAGGTTGTAGGTATCAGGAATAATATTTCACACAGATCACAGTCGGTTAAATTTTGATTATCATAAAACAGTAGAATCTTAATCTTTGCAATGTTTTTTTAATTAATTCCACAGTTCGATTACAAAATGAAAACAAAAACTTTTCAAGTTGATTTTCAAAATACATTTATATCCGAGGGGTAGACATGGTAAAAATGTGTACACTAAATTGCCAAAAAGTATCAAAAATACCAAATTTTGGAAAGGAAGTACCAAAAAGTTACAAGAAATTTCAGTAAATACCGACAATCCCAGAAAAATGACAAAAAAATCCATAAAATACTATAAAATGCAAAAAATTACAGATTTTTTTAATGCAAGTAAGATATTTTGAGATAACCTGAGTATTAATAAAGTAAAAAGATTCATAACTATATTTACCTACAAACTAATTTATTTTATTTTTATATTCTTAACATTATTGTTTATGTGTAACCGAGGGGGAAACCACTGAGGTATTTTACTGTACAAGCTGTAGGTAATTAAAGGTACTTTGTGTATTTTTGGGTACTATCAAGGTAATAATGGGTATTTACTGGGTATTTTATGGGTATTACGAAGATAATTAATGGGTGTTTTAAGAGAAAACTAGTATTTTCCCGCCAATTTTTAAATACAATGGCGAACGCGCATGCGATATGACGATGGCACAGTTTAAATATTTAACTGACTGACGCAATGGCAAATATAAAAATAGATACAAAATTATTTTCTGTAAAATTTTTCGGTGGCACTGTTAAATCACTATGTGGCCTTTTATTGTCTTCGTAAGCCTTTATTTTAAAAAATAATATAGGGTGATTCGAATTAGATACATTCAAATTCGACTTCTCCTCGACTCAACATGACGAGAGGCACGGTTTTACCGTCCCAGTGTAAAAAGTGTAAATCTAATGTTTTAAATGCTATAAAATGCAAAATCTGTGAAAGTAGTTTTCACCCAAGCTGTGCAAAACTTTTCAATGGTGTAAAATTTAACGAAGATGATGAATTTATGTGTTGTGATCAAAATATTGCAAATGAAGGTGATCCTGCAGCATTTTTCGATGCGATGGAGGAGCTGTGTGGTGCTGAAAAGAAGGTGGATATTCACATTTTTAAATATGTAGTTCATCAAAAGGATACGCTAATTAAAGAACTACGTGATAAAATCAGTCTGCTTGAAAATAATATTAACCTAATTAGTAAACAAAATGATCCAAATAATTCTACATGTATCGATGACAAAAGCAGGACCAAATAAAAGGGGTTCTTTAAAAACAGTCAGTGGCATAGTGAAACAAAAAGTTTAAATACCCGTGAAAACAAAAACGTGGCGTTGAATAGTAAACAAAATAATGTTCAAATAAATAATAAATACATTGCACTAGGACTTATGCAAGAACAAACTAAAATAAAATTAAACACATACATACACTTAGAGGACGACAACACGGCCAGTGATGGGACTAAAACTATACCGAATAATGCAAGTGACACAGAATGGAAGAAAGTTGAAAGAAGAAAAAACCGCAAAGTGAGTAATATACTTATAGAAAGTGACACAACCTCTGTCGCTGTTAAAGGTGTTCCAAGTATTTCACCCTTGTGTATCGGGTTGAAAGAGGCACATCGGCTGATACTTTACAACGCGCCCTGAAAAATAATTTTCCGGAAGTATTATCTGAGTCTATAACGCCAAAAGACCCAGATTTGTACTCCTCTTTCAAAGTTCAAATTTTTGAACAGAACTTCAAAAAAGCGATGGATCCAAGCATCTGGCCCTACGGGACGTGTATTGGGCGTTTTTTAAACTTGAAGAGGAGGTCAGAGTCGATAGTAAAATAATATTTAGCCCTAGACTATGTTTATTGAATATTCAGTGTTTGAATGTGTTCAAATTGGACAATCTGTATCATGATATCTTGACCATGAATATTGATGTTATATGTCTAACAGAGACTTGGTGTACTGAACAGTCCGTAAGCTCTTTCCATTTTAATGACTATGCTCTCTCAAACTATTACTCTAGAAGTAGTTTTAAGGGAGGTGGTATTGCAATTTTGACAAGGAAACATTTTTGCATCCAAAAAATTAACCTGTTGAAGTATTGTATAGATAAGCATTTTGAAGCTTGCGCAATTTCTTATCGATCAAATGTAGGTCGCATAATTGTAATTTGTTGTTATAGGTCCCCCTCTGGGGACAAGTCTCTCTTTATGAAACAACTCGTCGATGTCTTGGATCTGTTGTATAAGCCTAACCTTAATATTTTGCTTTGTGGGGATTTTAATATTGATTTTTATGTTGGTAATAATGATAGTAAAATCTTAATGAATGTTTTATCCAGTTTTAATATGAATCCCATGATATCTTGGCCCACTAGAGTGACGAATACATCCATAACAACTATTGATCAAGTATTTTGTAACTTTACTGACAATGCAATATGTTGTGTCATTGACAACACTATATCAGACCATAGAACAGTTTTATTTGACTGGAATATATCAAAAGAAAATTCAGATAGGAAATCTCACATATTTAGAAGGAATTTTAATGAGCATGCCGTGGACGATTTTATTAAAGCTGTGCAGCGGGAGAATTGGCGGGACCTTTTTAAGACTTGTAATATCGATAGTGCTTATGATCTGTTTATAGATACTTTTATGTATTACTTCAATATATATTTTCCTAAACGCTTATATAGGGAACCCAATAAAGCTAGTGATAAGAAATGGGTTAATAATGAAATTCGATTATCTAGTATGAAGCTGAAAGATCTATATCAACTAAAAAGTATTTTTCCAGAATTGACTCAACTTTATAATAACAATAAAATTATACACAATAATTTGATTTTAAGAACAAAAACAATTTTATCAAGATAGGATTAGTAGATCTAATAACCCTTCGAAATCGGCTTGGCGTGTTGTGTCCGAGTTAACAAATAAAATGCCTTCAAGACCTAATTTAATAACAATAAGTTACAATAATGAATTGACTGTCGACCCCAATCATACAGCTTCACTATTTTTACATTATTTTGAGGACGAGCCTATAAATATAATAAATAAAATTCCAATCAGTAAAAATATAGAAAAATTTATTGATCAAATAAATTTTCAAAAGGGTTCCATATTTCTGCATTCGTATACCGAAAACGAATTATTCGCCGTTTTAAATGAAAAATTGAAAAACAAATACTCGTCGGGCTATGATGAAGTACCGGCATTTTTACTAAAAAATATTAAATATTATTATACGTCCTTTAACATTTCTAGTTAATTTGTCCTTAACTTGTGGACGCTTCCCAGAGGCATTAAAAAGGAAAGATAAACCCAATATATAAAAGGGTGATTCTACATGTATAAATAATTATAGACCTATCACATTGCCTTCTAATTTTTCAAAGATATTCGAATACTCTTTTCTGAATAGGTTATTACCTTTCTTGTATAAAAATAGTATATTTTCCGCATACCAACATGGTTTCTTAGCTGGTAAGTCCACCTCTACGGCCATTCATGCATATTATAATTGTGTATTGGATTTTTTAGATGCAGGAGAGTGCCCTGTTGGGATATTCTGTGATCTCAGCAGGGCATTCGACTGTGTAAATCATAATGTTCTACTGGAAAAACTACAAAGATACGGCATCCGAGGTATAGCATTGCTCTGGATAAAAGTTTTCTTTCTAATAGAATATGTGTCGGTGGGTGGTGTTAACTCGGACACAAGAAGCGTATCACAAGGTGTTCCACAGGGCTCTATTTTGGGTCCTGTCCTTTTTGCTGTACATTAATGATCTAGCAAGCTTGTCTAATGAAGCATGTTTTACGTTATATGCAGATGACATTTCAATAATTCTGTCTGATAAGTTGGATACAAATTTGACTAATAAATGTAATGATGGGTGAGTAGTTTTCACAGAATTTTTTGTACTTGAATCCAGACAAAACCCAATTATTACGATTCCATAGCAGTCAGAAACATTGTGAATCACTTAATGTACCTGTTCATTGTTCTGATAGTGTGAGATTTCTTGGTCTACAGATGGATGTACGTCTAAATTGGCACTCACAGTGCGATAGTTTGATTCAAAGACTTAATTCAGTATCGTATCAACTTAAAACCTTGAGTAGCATTTTAGACGTTGATCAGTTAATATGTCTGTATTATGCACAAGTGGAGTCACGTCTGAGATATGGGATCTGCTTTTGGGGCCTCTCGTCTCATGCTGGGGCCGTTTTTATAGCTCAAAAGATTAGATGTATGTTTGGTCTCTCTTCCAAACAAACTTGTAAAACCATTTTTACTTCATGTAAGATTTTAACACTGCCAGCACTTTTTGTATTCGAAATGTGTCTGTATGTTTATTTAAATAGAAATAAATTTATTTGTGTTAAAGATATGCATGCGCACAATACCAGGCAAGTGAATCAGTTACACGTGCCATTTAATAAACGACGGATTTCCTATAACTCTCCCAACTGTATGGGACGAATTTTATTTAATAAATTAAAACCAGACATAAAAAACTGTGATACATTAAATTCATTTAAAAAGCATTAAAAGCATTTTTAATTGAGAAATGTCTATATACACTGGACGAGTACCTTGCCATTTAAGTCTGTGTACATATCTGTGTTTGTTTGTAATATTTGTTTGTATTAGTTTGTAATATTTACTTGTGACCATTCCTATACAGTTGTACTGTCTTTTGGATAATAAACATTATTATTATTATTATTATTATTATAAATGCAAAAATGATGGCACTTCCTCAAATCAGTTTTTTGACTACATACTGGATGTTCTGTGTAGAAATTTCAATAGATTTCTGTGGGGAACAACTAAGAACTGATGTTTAAAATTTAAAGTAGATTTCATTACGAATATGTCAGCAGTTCGAAATAAATTCCAACCAAATTCAACTAAACAGTGCCATTATTATTGCAATAGATTGTACACTACACTAGCATATGAACAAATATCATGTGAATGTTTTATAAGGAATTTACGCAGAATATCTCCACTCGCATTCCCCTCTTCTGTTAACAAATTTTAGTATAGTATTTCTTAAACTTTATCTTTAAATCAATATATTACATATTATTCGATACGACGTGTTAACGATAAGTTTGGTCAAACTTCTCCGACATATTCTATTGATGAAAAATATGTAATAAAAAGAGAATGAGAAAGTCTATAATAAAAATTAAAAGATTGCTAAATATTCCTATCACATTATTTAACAAAAAATAAGCTTTTATCTGTAAACAACTGCCAATTATCTAATTCTAATCATACATGACGGTAAGCAAACTAGGGCTAAAGTTGAATTATCCCTCGATACCCATGCATTTACACTTACTAATGAAAGATTTTGGTTGTACTTTGTACTGGAGAGATGGTACCCGATGAGTATTTGGGATCCGGACAATAATTTTAGGGACACCCTGTATAGACCGAATATTATGATTTCATAGACGAGGAAGAAGTTTGTTTTTAGTTAGCTTGAAGGGGGCATGGTGTAGGTATTGGCACTCTTCTTGGGTGCGCCAATGGGGTTATGATACATAAAAAGATCTATATTATTTACGTAGATCTGTAAATGGAATAATTTCTAAGGAAATGAAAAACATTTTTGGAAAATTAAAAGTATATTAAGTAAAATCATGGGACATTTAATGTATTTTCGGTTCTTAGATATCTGGGTATTTATGGATATTTTTGGGTACTATTCGGTATTTCTGGGTACTTAACGGGATTTTTAGGTACTTAAGGATATTATTGGGTAACAGTCATAAGTATTCTTTGGTCACTTGAGGGTAATTCGTGGTTTTTGGGTATTTTTGAGGTATTTGCTTATTTGATGGAAATTATCTCCTCCTGCCTGCCTTCTCTTAAGGGCATCGTATTCTTAAAATAGTGTTTTCTGCAAATACGAATAATTTTAGACATGTAAGAGCTGAATAATACAGAACTTAGCAAATAACAGAAACGTTATCTCATACCACCTGCGAATATTCAAAGCTTTCGAAGTAAAACGATTATAACGACAGAAACCGGTCTAACCAACAAATTTTTAGTTACAGAAATCTTTCATAATACGTATTATTTCCAATTTAACTGTAGTTATAAATATTGATATAATAATATGTGTGTCTTCCAAATGCTTTTTAAAAGTTATTATTGTATTTGAGGAGGATTTAAAATGCCAGAAAATTGGAAAAAAAAATTAAAAAATGACAAAAATACCAATAATAATTCCGAAAAAATCCTAAAATACCAAAATTATGAGTACTGTGTACATTAAAATTCGCAGCGACTTACCCCTTGTTTATACCTATGCATATTTAGAAAAAAGTTAAAATAATCGTTCGGTGAATAGTGCCAAGTTATTTTTATTTTATCCGTGATTCTGTAGGCGTTGAATTGGAATGATAAATAAGATGCATCAACTTAATAATAATAATAATGTGTAGTCAAAAATATAAATGACACAGAGGTTATTCTTGACAAATATTTTTCTGGCACTGATGACGTTTACAAGAATGATTGCCTAGAAGGCATAAATTGAAGAATACGAGTATATCGAGGTCGTTTACTTAATAAAATAAACTCATCGTGGAATTTATAAAATGTTTTTTTTAATTACACTGTGTTTGACTGTATCATCTTAAAAATTTGGGAATAGATGTTTTTGGATATGAAAAATCATAATCTGTTGTCTAGTTCGACGTACCTTCTAGAGGGCACTACATCCGCCATATACGTGACGTAAATGTGAGCGTAATTTTTTTAGCCCAAACGTTGTCACGTTTTTTATTAAAAAATCTTAAGCCTACATTGTTTTTGAGGAAAAGAGGTATATTTGTCATTAGGGTCATTCCATTTGAAATCGTCTGAAAATCATAACAATTGTTGCCGACACATTTTAGATTTTGGTGTAACTTTGAAAAACTCTACTCTAGGGTCCCAAATAACAAAATTTACACGAGTTTGATTTTTGCAAGCGCTTGTTTCCGCCTATTTAAATAAAGACTCTTAAAAATTGCTATTTTTAAGCTTTATTAATTTTTGCTGTCAACTTTTTCTGTTTGAAGATATTTGAATGATCAAGAGGGAATTCAGAGTGGGAAAGATAGTAGTTTCAGTGTAAATGATGATAATTGGCTCGGACGATCCCTTTGAATAAATAGCAGCGTGCTGAAAATGATGTTTTTTAGTCATTTTTCGTGAATTTCAATCGACTCTAGCGTCTTAACTGTTGACAGTTAAAAATTCATGCTCCGCGGGAATTAAGTATATGGATATCATGGACAAAATTCCGCCACAAGTTGACCTGAGTAGCCCACTCTTTATAGAAGAAAACTTTGCTTGAAGTTTTGAAATTTTTTAAAATCCCAATATTCAGGCTATGAAACGAGCGTGTTGACTACGAGATAAAAATCTGATACTCACAGAATCTACTGTTCTTACCTTCAACTTTAAATGACTACATCACTTGTTTTGTTATTTTCTAATTTAGTACAGAAATTTAAAATGTAATATACAAGCAGTGGGTATAAATAACATAGGTTCAATTCCTAAAAAGATTGCCGAATTTTTTAGATTACCCAATATTACTGAGTATACTGGACACTGCTTTAGACGATCCTCTGCAATCTTCCTTGCAGATTCAGGAGCCAACATATCGATGCTCAAAAGACACGCAGATTGGCGTTCGACTTCTGTGAGAGAGGTACATAGAAAATTCTATACAAAATAAGCAGGCGATAGCAGGAAAAATTCTCGGAAAGAAAGGAAATACCCCTTTCATTCCAAAAACTCAGTGCACTCGCAGCACCGGGATGCAGGTCTGATCCTCTTTCCAATATTGAAGTTATTCGAAGTGAAGAAAGAAATATATGTTCACCTAATGTCCAATTATCCGATTTGAAAGATTGTGTTACTAATATTTATAATAAATAAATAATTTAAAATTCAGTTATTTGCCTTTTACGCACATGTATGTAAAAAATATTGTTTTAATAACGTGTCTAAAAGACTCTCATTTCGATATTGAAATGACAATCGAAATGTCAATATTGTGCCACGGATTTACGAAAAATCAATGTCATCGCCTATTGATAGGCCTAGTCATCTGCATAAATACATTTTCTTTTTCGTCGACTATATCAACAATATCATTTATCATTATTAAAAATAACAACTAAGAACCATAGTATATTTTATCAAATAATCAAATCATGATTTTTATCACGATTCTCTTCATTAACTTGATAATAGTGAAGTTTGTAAGAGTAAAACATACGAACATAAATTTATACCTATATAAAGAAAATACCTAACAGCACCATAAACCACTAGTTTCATGGGCGGCAACTTTTGACTCATATTTTTCCGAATTAATTTGTAAAGTTCTTGTTAATTATCAATTATTAACAGTTGAGTGACTCTTCGTCCGTCGAAATAAACTTTCATTTGATGAGGCGCCGTATTTCCAGCCAAATAAAGGCATTCATTAAATTGTATACTTGCTAAACTGTTACGCGGAATTGTATTTCTGCAATTGTAGCACTTGTGTAGCATGACAGTGCAACGATAAAAACCGTAAGTGGCAGATAACTGGTTCAGTTATTATACGTGACAGTGCACAGCTTGAATAAGGCTTGTTAAAATTTCAAGTTCATAAGCCTTGATCGTGATGTTCTGTGGATGCCACCATAAAGGACGGGATCGTTTTCCCAAAAAATAGCTAGTTTTGTCTCTGAATTGACCACTGGTGTTTTTTCAGTCTTGCGCTTTTCACTAGTTATTCATTTGTTACACAAATTTATTCTTTGCGTCATATCTAAAATGCTGAAATTTTATACAATTGACAATATGCAATATATTTAAATTTTCAGTTGTTTTACTAATTTCAGTGTGGATATTTGTTGCTACCGATACCATTACAATATTATAAACAGTTTAGAACATACCAGTATAACAAAGAATTTCAAACAGTTTATTCTGTAACGTATAATTAAGTAATAGCAAGATTTCGGTTCATTTCTTTCAAATCATAACTTTATGACTTCCAGCATGGGCAAGTATTCTTACTAGGGCAGTACGATGTAGGTACGAGAAGCAACATATTACAAATCCATCGCTGCATATCCAGCAGCACAATTAGCATTACCTGTACATACTGAAGTATAGTGCATAACTGAGCAGATATTGTAAAATACCACATATTTTTACCCTTTATGTGAATATACACCGTAAAAAATACAAATTCTTAACCTTAAAAATGTTATAGAAGCACGATGGTAGCACACCTCTGCCAATTTTATTTTTATCTATATTGAAATTTTGATGCCATAAAAATATTTAAAAAAAAAAACCTAACAAATTTATACGTCTATATTATGCTCGGTTTTGAAAATTATAGGTTAAAGACTTTTGGAAACGTATTTAAATAAAAACTTACCTCACAATTAGAACTTACGTATATTTTTTCTGTACTTATATCTGAGCAGAAAAGAAAATCATGTTGCACCAATTTGAGGCAATAAAAAATCACAATTTTTTTGACAGTCATTATTTATTTGCTTCAGCAATATTACATAAAAGAAATGAAATATGAAAATAAGTATACTAGTCATAAACAAATAGTAACTACATGTAGTACAACGCAATCTCTGTTATTGTTCAGTTAATTGTAGATATCAAGTACTTATTATCTGTACGATTTTGTCTAGATTTATCTTATTTGATTAAAGGCTGGTATTATAATGTCCGGTTGTTCGGAGGTTGAAACTCACCCTCCAGTTAAACTGCAATTTGAGTATTATAAACGTCAACTGAAGGTAGAAGTGTCGGTTTAGCAACGTTTCACTCAACCGATGGTTATAGTACAGGTTGAATTTCAACTGTCGGTTGAAATTATTTTAAAACTACAAATATCTACATAAATAAAAGCGTGTGTAAACTCGTATAAACAAAAACAGAGCAACTATATTTAATATATTGGCTTTAAATTTATCTTTACTGGTTAATAGTTATTTAAAAATGATACTGTCTTAACGCGTTCTAATCTATAATGTTTATAATTTTAGAAAATTAGTTTCATTTGTAATGTTCAGAACTAATGTGTATAAGTTACAATTAAATTATATCAAATAAATATGAAGACAAATATTTTTATTGTTTATTTTATCATTCTCCGTACGTACAAGCTAAAGTTGTGAAATCAAATAAAATGTATTTCTTTTTTGTCCATCTAACTGTATATATTAATTATAACATACATAAAAGGTGTACCAATAAAAGTGATAGAACTCACATAACACTTTTAAGTGTTATGTGATATAACTCGCGACAAGAATTCAGACGACTTACGTCATACGAACAAATGAACAATTTATTATATTTTCATCAAAATATTTAAGAAACTGCATCTGATAGTAATAAAACAATATACTACACTAAAAGTTTGCATCATATATTGCACTAAATTGCAATAAAACATTGTTTTTAACGCGATCAAATATCGAAAATTACGTTGACAATAAAAACAAATATGTAACGTCAGCCGTGACGTAAGACGTCTGAATTCTTGATTCGAGTATAGAAATTTTGACGGAGATTGCCGCCATGTTGGACATGTCACTGTCAAGTGTCAATGTTTTTTTTATTCAGTAAGGCTTGCCATTTCATCATGGAAAGATTAACGCCACAACAACGTTTATAAATTGTTAAAATATTTTACCAAAATCAAGAGTCGATCCGCTCTATCTACGCACCGTGCTTTACGTGCAGTGTTTGGTAGGTATAATCGCCCAAGTGAATTGATGATTCGTCGTATTGTTGAACGTTTCGAAGGAAGTTACTCATTACATCCCCAAAAACCACCGATCTGCAGTTTTGTCCCAAATATCATTGTGAAAGCAAGTTCATAAATAACATTTTCTTACAGTTTATAATATTTCTGTAGTTAATAATTACATCTACTGACGGAGGCAGTCTGTATCAGAATAAATAACTCTATTACTCTTTATAGTATAAGAATGTCACCAAGATTAATGTCACTGTCAATATGTCAATAATTATAATTTGCAAAACGTCAAAATTAAAGACAGGTTATTTGCGAAAATTGGCGAGAAATATTCTGATATTTCATTGGCTAAAATTAAGCTGACAGCATAGCCAACATTCAGAAATCCATCTCAACGTCGCGTCGGGTTGACGAACCGTGACATGAAATAGTTTTATAATACAGATTTTTTTTCAACCGTCGGTTCAAATTTAACCTACGGTTGGACAACCGGAGGTTCAACCCGAGCTTTATAATACCGGTCCTTAGGCACTATTAAATGTCTACGATTGGGTGATTTCTTTGAGCCTGATCTTTCTCATTTGATTTGTATTTTCTGCGAAGGGACATCTTTTCAGTTTCCTTTATTTGAGTCTGCTCTGGTCTCAAGCTCCAGTTCATCTTTCTTCGTTTAAACCTTTGACTGTTATTTGCGTGCTTTGGCGTTTCACAAAATTTTTCATTAAAAGTTGGTGAAATCAAAGTTTGAGATTGAATCAGATAACTACTTGATAAAACTCTAACATAACAATAATTCTAAATAATTGTAATTCTGTCAGTACCAAAATAGAAACGAATAGTGATTGTGAAGTGACGAAGGATTTACGAATGTTCCACTGGACGTGCAGGCAGTGTTACTATATTATTTATACCATGGTGGTACTCAGAATTTGTTACCTACAAAGTCAAGAGAAGAGTATAATACTACGAAATATTTAATAACTGGAAATAGTAAAAAAACATCCTTGATTATTTATCTAATAAATCAAATATTGTAAATATAAATACTGTCACGGATTTCCTACCCCGACTTTTATTAGAAAAACAATCCGTTAATTAATCACTTATCTTTATTAACTACTCTGTACACTACCTACTAATTACTAATTGTAACTCAACTAAATACTATTTCACTTTGAAACTCCAGGAAATTTCCAACTAAACACTCCAATTCAAGACTGTAATTCAATACTGACTGACTCGGCCGTTTATTCTTTTATAGACCAAACGAATAGTCCAGGTATTTTCTAGCATCTCCAGATCCATGTCTGGAACGATTCTCGTCGATGCTCAATTTTTTCAGTTGCGCCTCGATGCACGGCATTATTTGTTTGTTTACCAGAATCGCGTAGGGGCGATCGGGACAATCTATCGTTTCGCGATACCACGGTCGTCGAATTTGGCGCGAGCGGGGCAAATTCTGTACCAGTACATTATGATCCCAATTTTCAACGTTGAAAATAATTTTTCATACAACATTCTATAAATTACCTGCCCAAAGAATCTAAAATTTATTCTCAAGAATAATGCATATATTTTTTTAAGAAGCAGATGATTCGAAATATCTGACAATAAAGGTAGACATATTAGCATAAATATATTTTTTTTATTATTAGCATTATATTCCAGATTTTTCTTATTATGGGACTATACGGAGATTGTCAAATATGAATCTTGACCATTTGAACCCACCTGTACAGAGCCTTGTTTACGGCATTTTAAGAATGCCAAAAGCTGGTTCTGGTACTAGGAAGTAATGTTTCAGATTCTTTTTTGCAAATTCGACTTTTGCTGATATACCAGTACTAGGCTTTTATTGCATCCGGTAAATCCTAGACAGTTTGCTTGACCTTCTTCTAAAGGACATACGAGACTTCTCATTGCAAAAATAAATGAAGGATCGCGTTTGCTATTGATCTGCATTCTCCTGTGTTTTTTCTCCTTTCTTTTTCCATTTCCATCATCTCTGTCTTATTCTCTATCTTCTCTATTTTCTGTCTTTCATTCTCTGTATGGTTTTTATTTCCGTTTCTTCATATTCTTTCTAATTTCTCTAACACGTTGATTTGGTAAACGCACTTTGGTTTAGATAATTATACTTTAACTTTTTGTTCTCTTTCGGTTAACTTCCTAGAATCTCCTTTATCATTAGCCAAGTAGTTTTTGTTTGCGTAAAGCGACTATTCTCACGCCAACTAAAATTGCGGTAACATTTCCCAGGAACCTCTTCTCGAATTAAACTTTAGTAAAACTAGATTTTTATCGCGTTAGTGTGAATTATGCAAATATTGCAATAATGTAGTACAAGTTTTACATAAATTAATTTTAATATCAATTAAGGATGATTGCTAACAGCTTTTTATAATTAAGTTTGGAATGTAATTAATGAAAACATAATGAAAGGTGATGAAGAGCGTATCAACGTTTAAAGCGGATTTTTAGATCTTTAATTTATTCCGTCAGTTCATTTGCCTGCAACATGATGATTCTTACAAACATGCAGGAAGACATTTCATACGCGACCTACAATTTTTTTTATCTGTAATGACAGGAAGTAAAATAAAACTAAGAATATTTGCTACAAATGTACAGTTAACATTTTACAAGACTCAATTTGCGGCATTAGTTTGTGTTTAAGATTCTGTTAAGGAAGTTAACGGCTGTCTATGACAACGGTGTCCTTTTTGTATCATACATTTTATAATTACCTTAAGCTAGATACCGACTATGTATACGCGAGATTCAATTTTTAACGAACAAATTCTTACACGCTAATGACGAATTTTTGAAAAAAAGTGATAAAAAAGGCTCAAATATCGGTTTTTAATACTGTCCGAAATTTTAATACTGTGGTAAGAGCACAGTTTTTATTTTTATCCTATGTAATCCTTGTGGCTAATGGTCAGTTTATGTAATTTAAGGTGTTCTTAAAGTGAATTTTTTAATATAAATGACATATGTATACTCGCGTCAAGAATTCAGACGGCTACGTCACGGCTAACGTTACATATTTGTTTTTATTGTCAACGTAAATTTTGATATTTGGTGGCGTTAAAAACAATCATTTTCTGCAATTTAGTGCAATATATAATGCAAACTATTAGTGTAGTATATAGTTTTATTACTATCAGTTGCAGTTTCTTAGATATTTTGATGAAAATATAATGAATTATTCATTTGTTCGTATGACGTAAGTCGTCTGAATTCTTGACGCGAGTATACATAAAATTTTAGTGCCTATTTTAAATTTTTCTCTCCTCATGGGTATAAACAAGTGATCAAAGAATAAAAAACTCAATTATTCGAAGAATCCGATGAGTTTCAACCTCTGACGCCTGGATTACTAGTACGGTCCTGGATGCAGCCGTTATAAGCGATTTGTAATAATAATTTAATATACAGGGTAACCTACCTTCGAGTAATGGCGTCATCACATTTTTTTTTCAATGGATTACTACATTTTTTTCCAATTTCCAAAATATTCACAAGTTGCTCCTAATTGTGGGCAACAATACCCAAATTATTTACAAATACCATAATTTCTATGATGCTTTTTTAATTTTATCTGTCTGATAGAACGTGCTCGTGTATTTTTTACACACAATCAATTTTAACTGTTTTTTTTTTATTAAAGTATTCAGTATTTTTAAGTAATTAACTTGTTTTCGTTTTGTAAAAACGTGAATCTAAGTGAAATTGAACGGATTGAAATTCTCATGATGATAGAATTCGAACTCATGAGGAAGTTTGTGTTTATTTTAATGAAACACATCCGAATCGTCCACCAATAAATCGATCCACTGTAAGCCGAACTCAACTGAACTGAAGCAAAGTTTCAAAACCATTAAAGATCTGCCCAGATCTGGCCGACCAAGTATACTAAAAGAAAATGTGCAGTTACAAGCCCTTTTGGTCCTTCATGAAAACCCGCATTCCATTATGAGAGTCTTAGTTGGTGATTTAGGTGTCACTAAAAGCACATTGGGTAGATTCCTTCACAAAAGCAAGTACCATCCCTACAAAGTTCACTTAGTGCAATAATTGTCCGTCGACGATTTCAGAGAGACGGACAAAGTTTTGAGAAATGATGATGGAAGAATGTCAGACAGATCCGGATTTTGTCAAACGCATAATTTTCTCGGACGAGGCGTCCTTTTATCTGAGTGGTACCGTTAATAAACAGAATTGTCGGTACTGGTCAGATCACAATCCACACTGGACGATGGAAGCACACACTCAGCGTGCCCAGAATGTCAATGTTTGTGTCGGAATTGTTGATAATCGAATTTTGGGGCCGTATTTCTTTGAAGGAGATTTAGATGGCGCAAGATATTAAAATTTTCTTTATCTGATTTAGTTCCTTCCTTGGTTGTACTGTTCCCCAATGCAGAAGAACCAGATTTGCCCAATGACGCAATTTGGTTACTGTTCGCCGCTACTTAGATGGCGTGTTTCCTTATTGGTGAATTCGCAAAAGAGGACCTAAGGGATGACCCACCAGATCGCCAGATTTAACACCGCTAGATATTTTTCTTTGGGGATATGTAAAAAGCAAAGTATACGTCACTAAGTCAAATAATATTGACGATCGTTCATGTCATCCCGCCTGAAGTTATTGGAAACGTACAAGAAGAATTTTTTCTCGTCTGGCCCATTGTTTGGCAGTAAATGGTCAACAATTTGAAACTTTTATTTAGGTTTTTGTGTCCGAAGATTAGCAAGCAATAACATTTCCTACGATCGATCACGTTTCTCTACGTTTTTCTATGTAACACCAATGTTTTTATAAATTGAGTAGATTCTAGTAGACACTTTAAAATGGTGTGTAGTAATTTTAATCAATTTTTAGTACCTACGTTTATTCATTTGTAAATAACTTTGGTATTTGTAAATAATTTGGGTATTGTTAACAATTAGGAGCAACTTGTGATAGATTTTTGGAAATAGTTCAGCTAGGGTAATCCGGAAATTGGCAAAAAATGTGGTTCCATTTAAAAAAAATGTGACAACGTCAGTACTCGAAGGTAGGTCACCTTGTATATTAAATTATTATTTGAAAAAAAGTAAATTAAAATAAAAAAATCTACCTGTTTTGGGAATTTTCGATAATGTCTTTTTTTTACCAACGATTCCGTTAATTCGTATTTTTCTCTATCCTCTCTTAAAATATGTCTACTAAGTCATAGTTACCCATGTATAAAGTATTAAACGAAATAAGAAGGTCCAGGAATATTGGCCAGAAGCGCCACTATTGTTTATGCGGCATTGAACATAACTACGAGTATATTACCAAAATGCCAAAATGGTAGCAACTTTCAGTTCGATGCCTACTTAAAATGTTCGGGAATTATAGATGGGACTGTAACAAAAAATATCATCAGACCAAAGAAATTCGGTTCATCACATTTGCCATAAATGATGTTTTCTAATAAACTCGGTCCTACGAACAAACATTATTTCCCAGTACACTGCACGATTAATCAAACAGAAGTACTTGATTAATTTAAGAACAAGGGATCGTAGATTAGATTAGAGATATTTTCGCGGGAAACTCATGACGCAAATGGTCACTGATATTTATACGATTACCGGAAAAGGGGGATAAACTGACCTATATAGGTATATATATTGTTATTTTCCCGATAAGTATAAAGATAGACACGCAAAATGTATGACAAAACAATTATTGTTATGTATACGATGTCGGAAATTCGAAGGTGACCATTGGGATCTCAGAAACTATAGGAGATACGAAAATGCTTAAATTGTGGCAAGGTTACGCATTTTGGTGCTCAATTGCTGTTTAAGTTCGCCGTATTTCTCGCCGTAAAATGATCAAATTTATGGTGTTTTAGGTACAGAAATCTCAAAAAATGAAACACAGAACAAAAGTAATATCAACAATCGCATCTTTGCCACTGGCATCGAATAATTTTTTACGTTTTTTTCCCTATTATAGAGGGTGTGACTAGGATCAAAATAGTTTTTTGATCAAGAATGTCACAATTCTGAGCTAGTTTAGAAAGATTCTTCTTTGTCGACTTAATAAATACATCAGGATGTTTTTGAAACTTTTTCTATAAGGAAAACATACTACCACATACTCAGGGGCCAACAAAATGGGATGTTGATCTAAATTAAGTAACTTTAGTTCAAAATTTTATAGTTTTCGCGATACAGGGTGTTGAAAATGCAATTTTATTTTGTTTTTTCTCAATAACTTCATATAAATTGTAGCAAATACATACAATTTGGTATGGAGGAATTTTATGGCACGCGAAATTGAAATATTTGCTGCTGGTACTAGAAGGTGCATTGAAATCATCAATTTTTTGGTGCCTGTACATGCAATACAGACTGTCTCTAAAAGTTTGGACAAAATGCTACCACATGTTCCTAGAGCCAAGATATGATGATCTAACCCAATTTACTTTAGTCCAAAATTCGATAGTGCTTAATTGAATAAAGTATGAAAGAAGACAATGGGCTTACGTTTATGAAATAAAACGTTACATACGGATTCATCAACAAGGCGTAACGTTAGTCAGACTAGCGGAGGTTACGCGAAAAATTTACGCATGTGTTGCACTAATTTAAATAAAATACTCCTATTCAGTACTATGTATAATACTTACTTTATGATATGGTAACTAATCCGTAGCACTTAAAAGTACTGTTTTGAATATAAATACTAAATATACAATGGGACACGCAAACTAGAAGCCGAAGTTACGCGATTTTTAGACAGGTACAATACTGGGTCTAACTTTTGGCGCAAATATGGACGTAAATAAACAGCCTACCTAGCAACGCATGCTTCGCTACCTAGCAACGCATGTTTCGTGAATGAACGCAAAGCTGGTTAGGCCAATTAACGCGCTTTACACGGGCGTAAACTTGTTAGTCGGACTAGCGTACGCCCGTTTCATGAATCCGGCTGTTAAAATCTTATCCAAAAACGACTGTTCAAGACGTTTCTTTAAGAAAATATTGTCAAAGAATAATTATTTATTAAACAATCAATACACACAAAATTTATAACGATTTAAATGCATGTGAAGTACTAGCGCCCTCTACGATTGACAGTAAATTCGAGGCCATATTTCAATTTCTTGTGTCAGAAAACTCACTACCAAGTTTTATGTAATTACTACAACTTATAATAAAGTTATTGAGAAAATACTAAAAAAGTTCAACACCCTGTATCTCAGAAATTATAAAATTTTGGTCTAAGGCAACTTGATGGCCTACCATCATATTTTGGCCCCCAGAATATGTGCTTCTTTCTTGGAAACTCCTTGAAATTACTGGGAATTCGGCGAAATCTCTTGAAAATCTCTATTTTGCGAAAGCCAAAGATCAAGGTCATATATATATGTTTAAATTATTACAAACGAAAAATTTTTACTACAAACGATAAATCTATAAGAATTACAAAGAAGTAATTGAATCTTTTAAAACTCTGTAGTTACAATGGAATGATGCGTTTTCCAGTTGCAACCCTGTACGATAAAATACATTCATTTTCTTTTTCATCAAGTCACTACAATTAATTTAATGAAAATTTCTTTCTCTTCGCAAAAGAAACAAGATAGGAAACAGCCTCATAAAAATTTAATTGTATATGTTTTTGAATTTCCTTATTCTATTGACACAGTAAAAAAGTGGATGAAAAGTATTTAACTTTATTAAATCTTTTAGGGAGTATCCCCCGCCTACTTATGCCTCGCTGACAGTTTCAGATATATTAAATTTCCGAAAATAGCCGGTGTTAAGTGTATAAATTTTTATCAAATGAAATGGAAACAAGGCAAATGTGGGATTAATTATGGATGTAGTTAGTGGGCGGATCACATTTCCGTGCAACTTGACAATTCCAACTACAATTTGTCCTTTCAGAGATAATTTCGATAATTAAGAAACGCATATTAGTTAATAGGATCATTACGACAGAGACAATATTAAAATATTTAATATACAGGGTGAACCTTAAATAAGTACAAATATTTTAACCAGTGCAGTTCACTGTGTAGAACACATAATTAATAGTTGTTTTACAAAAAAATCAGAAATAAAAAAGTGAAATTTTAAATAAATGTTGTAATTTTTCTGTAGAAAACTTGTTGAGGACCGCTGACTTTCATACATTTATGAGTCATAGCTCTTTAGACTGAATGTGTAGTTTACAGTGTTGCCAGTGTTACACAAATGTCTTTGCTTGAACAAACTTTAATATGTTGTGTGAAAATCATAGTTTTTCGTTATTATTCATAAAATAACTTAAGGAAATTGTGTCTTGTGTCTCTTTCTAACAGTGTACAATGGCATTTAACTTGTGAAATGTGGATTACTGATTAAATAGTTAATTTTTTAACAAACAGGTAAGCTTGTGTGCACGTTTATGTATAATTTTTGAAGATTGGACAGTAATATCTTCCTAAATACTTTACGGTAGTATTTAACTTGCGGAAATTCATTTTTAATCGTTTATAGTAAGGTCAGTTAAGCAGTTAAAATGTATGTTAATATTGCTGCGTATCATACTGCATACCCAACTTTACTGTACTTATGCTTCAAACAAGAAGTATTATTAAAATAGAATTAACCGTATTACTTTACTATTACGTTAAGGGAAACGTAATATTTGTGTTAGAGGAGATATGGCAACCTCGCAACAAATCATATGGTTCATTAGGTTAACTAAGATAGCGGTCCTCAAAATGTGGGTATTTTTAAAGAAAAATTAATATCTCCGTAAATATTAGACATTTTTTAAAATGGCTTTCACTGGACTGATCTATATGACGAACTACACCAGCAGTTCAAATATTTGTACTTATTTAAGGTTCACCCTGTATCTACCAGTTGGTCAGGTTGTAGGAAGGCTACAGAGGATATTTTAAATATAATGGCCTTGCGTACGATCTCACACGTCTATTACCCTGGTAGGCCAACATTAGCGGCCCCCAAAAACAAGTAGTGGATATTTTGTTGCTAATTTGTACCACCAGTTTCAATTTTGTACTTTGTGCCGTATTCGAGAAAAATGGTGGGTGCTAGAGTAATATTACGCCAGCATATCATCGAATTACTCCGCAACTAACAACGATAGCAAAGCGATTTTTGTAAGTACCATATTTTGTTGCTCGTCGAGTACTTTCTGCCAGTGTATAGTTTTTTTAATTTAATAAATTGCCTATTCCACTCATAAAGTCAGTAAAAAATGTGTTGCTGCTTTGCGCTCGTCTAAAATGAAAAATAAAATACTGCCGCCAAAAACAAGTGGTGGATATTTTGTTCCTATTTTGTTGCTAATTTGTACCACCAGTTTCAATTTTGTACCTTGTGCCGTTTTCGAGAAAAATGGTGGGTGCTAGAGTAATATTACGCTAGCAAACCATGGAATTACTCCGCAACTAACAACGATAGCAAAGCGCTTTTTGAAACATATTTTGTTGCTCATCGAGTCCTATACGTGTATATCTTTACAGAAATAAAAAGAATTGTCCGTTCGACTCATACAGTCAGTTAAAAAATTTTTGCTGCCTTGCGCACGTCTAAAAACAAAAAATAAATACTGTCGCCAAAAACAAGTGATGGATATTTTATTGTTTTGTTGCTAATTTGTGCCACCAGTTTCAATTTTGTAGATTTTGCCGTTTTCGAGAAAAATGGTGATTTCTAGAATAATATTCCGTTAGCAGATCATCGAATTACTCCGCAACTAAGAATGGACATTTTTTTTAAACTATACACCTTCAGAGAGTACTCGACGAGCAACAATATATGGTACAAAAATCGCTTTGCAATCGTTGTTAATACTTCTCTAGCAGTACTGAAGAATTCTTAGGCCCGCTACAGACTTTGCGTGAATTCGCGATGCGTAGTTTGTAAGGAATTGGTGCATCATGATAGGGTTTTTATGAATGGATTTTTAACAACAAGACCCTACGCACTATTCGCGAATTCCTTGGCTATCACGAATCGCGCATAACGAATCGCAAATTCACGCATAGAGTGTAGCGGGCATTAGGCTTGCTACCCTACACGCGATGCACGAATTTCTTACAAACCGCGAATTTTCGCATAGTCTGTAGCGAGCCTTATAGAGTAAAGTAAAGGAGGGAAACTTTATGTAATAGTTTTAAAATGAGACGGTACATACACCAAGAAAAAACTGTCAAATTTACTCAAAAACTGTTTTGAGATTAACAGTTTTTCACGGTTATATATGGCGAATGGAAAAACTACTTCACTTAACGCTTTGAAGATGCCAACAAATATTTGTTAATTCAATATTCCATTATTATTTTAGTTCGATGTAGAAGTATTGGTTAGGGGAACCTAAAAATGTATTTATTTATGATATTGATTCTAAAAACTGAAATGCATATTTCAATCAACAATTACGAAACTGTTCCATATAAACATCATATATTGTTAATGTAACGTTCGGAAAGGTTAAATTTTGTATTTGTCTGAACAGTCTTAGTTATAGTTTAGTTCACAATTTATGTTATAGTGTATAGTTTTTTTTTTGTTGGTAGAGAATTAATTATAAATGTTTAATTGACTAATTTGACACCATTAAGTCAAACAAAATAACAGGTGTAATTTTATGTCAACCAATAATGATAATAAAAACAATAAAGAAAAATCATTGAAGTTGTGCCCATATAAGAAAATACATCAAGAATTTGTCTTTTCTCAGTGTAATACCTACTACACAATCGAACTACATATAACCACAACAAACAGACGATTCTGGTTAAGGGAAAAACAACGAATAACCTTTCTTGTCAAGTTGCAAAATATCGAGTTGAATTTGAGACACTACTGTTTTGCAAATTAATATTTATGACGTCACAGAAACTATTCATTTATTAAATTTATTTTTTAGTGTTACAAACCGTTGAAAAAATAGGAAAAAAATTAATTGCGACCATTTTTAGCCTATCTTAGTAAATCAACTCTTCTAAAGTTTAGTTTTTACGCCTAATGTTTGCATATCCCAGAAGTGAAGAAACTTTAGGGTTTTTGTTCATTTTGAGGAATCATTTGTTCAAGTCTGTATAACAAGGCTGTTGCGCCCTGTATAGTACCACAAATATCCAGGCAAACGTCGACATTGATTAAGCATAGCTTTTAGTGTATTATCTTGTATGTTGCTTGCTTCCCAACACCGCATGATTAATCCTGTGATTTGTATTCTGTTTCAATTTCGAAATGAATCCTGTGACTATCTCGTACGCAATTTACTTTAAACTCGAATTTCTCGGCAGAACGACGATAAAAAATACGTTCTGCGTGGGCGTCTCAGTGATTTACTCTCATTTCATGCGAAACGGAAGTTGAAAAAACAGGAAATCCTACGTTACAGTATTATTTGAAGTATCTTGGTTCACAATATTTACACGGCCCGTCTAGTAGTTCAAGTTTGCAGCTATTATCTAGAACAGCTTTAAAATAAGGTTTTAGGTCAAACTTCAAACGTGAAATTACTATTTATGTAACATTTTGATAGGAAATTACTATAAATCGCAAATACTTGTTGATCTACTTTCCGCAGTAAGAAATAAATTCTTGAAATTAAGGCAATCAGACAGAGGAAATAACATTTCCAAAGTAGCCACACTGCGGAAATGTCTGTTTGCTTCCAATAATATGTTCTAACAAGTCGGTGCACTCTACATTTCGTGCCTAAAGTTTCCCTTCCTACCGACACACTTCCTCTTGCCTACCAAACGAATATTGATGCATGCAGTGTCATGCTATGGGAGTATATAGGAATTTGAGATGCCTTTATATCGCGAAATGTTGTATATTGTATATCTAACCATTATTATCTATCGTACAGGTGTTTAATCGATTTATTTCGAGACTTATGTTGTTCTTTTTATGCAAAAGCAATCGGAAGATATTACTCTGTCGATATTATACATTTCTAACCATATATCCACTTTTAAATAAGTTTCTTGAAAAATGTAATAAAGGTCTAACAGAAAACGAGATAAAAATCGGTTCAAGCTCTACAAAATTGTTCCCATTCATTTGCAAGTAACCTTGGGCTCATCAAATCCAATTTTCACGTAGGACTTTGAATGTTTCTACTTACTGCTGTTTGATTTTGTAAATTTAGTGTGACCTGCAAATAAAATAATTTTCTAACGTCTCTAAAGCCTTTAAAATAATTTAAAACATGGACTCATGTAAACCGCTGTGTGACGTCACTGCCTCCCATAACATGTCGAGTTGCACTCGCTACGCGCTACTTGCATTTGGAATACGATTCAATTACGAACAATTCAAATATTCAAGGTGTTATTTGAGACACTAAAACAATAAAACTTTATTGTACCGAAATGCCCAGATAAATTAATTATTACTTTACTCCAGAATCTCCTTACGTGAAACCTGTGGCAAAAAGAAATGAAGCACGGCATATTTCTTGGACCCAAAACAAATAAATATGTGTTTTAAGTAGTAGACAGGGTGTCCGGAAATGATGAGCAAAAAATTCAGGGGATAATTATAGACCGAAAATAAATGCTACCTCTTTCTATAATATTTTTCCAATACTGGTTATTAACGGAGTCACAGGGTGTTAAAGTTAAAATTTTATTTTCAATATTTGTAAATAACTTCTTAAGAAATCCAAATATTTACATAAAATTAATATAAGTACAAAAATAAAAAGAAAAATTTTAAAGTACAAAAAGAAAAAATTTTTAGCATCCACAGAAATGTGTGTGTGTGAGAGATAAAATGCATGGCTTTGGACGAACTAATTAGCCAGAGCTTATCCACAGAAATGAACCTAATTGTTAAATAACTATAAAATTATATTCTTGAATAAGTAAACTGTTGCCGAATCCACTATGTCCTGAGGTAATGAGTTCCAAGTGTCGAAGACTCTGTTGCACAGAAAATGTTGTCTGGTACGCGTTTTGAAGTTCTCCTTCTTGAGATTTAAAGAATGTCTACGAAGGCGAGTGTCTGTGTTGAGTGGAAAAGCTGTGCCTAAGTTACCAAAATTCAATTTTAAAATACGGTAATAAGTTAATATTAAATCACCACGAAGACGTCGTTGATGAAATGTTGTGATCAATATAGATATCAATCTATCGCGATAGGACGGCCGAACAAGACCAAGAGCTCGACGTTGAACTTTTACCAACATATCAGATAACTGATGAGGTCAGGACACCACACTGGTCCCGCGTATTCAAGTATGAGACGCATAATATAGCTTTTGTAGTCTGCAGCACGTATCAAAAGATACATTTGAAAAAGCTTTTCGAAATAAAAACAGATTAGTGTTTGCACGTTTACACACAGTGGCGATATGATCACTCCACGTAAGACTACTATTTATTATTACACCAAGGTTGTTATGTGATGACACACTTTTCAGTAGCCGTCCATTAATAAAGTACGAAAATTTGGATTGTTTCGACCAACATGCATTATAACTCACTTATCTACGTTCAAAGGAATAAGCCAGTCAGTACTCCAAATCTGTAACGTATATCGATGTCAATTTGAAGGTTTTGGTAATTGGTCGTGGAATCAGCGTATATTTTAGTATCATCAGCGTAGAACAATATCGAGCTTGTGGAAATATATTGAATGTCACTTGCATAAATAAGAAATAATAGCGGGCCAAGAACCGAACCTTGTGGGACTCCACTTGTAGCTGGTCTTACCTCAGAATAATCTTGACCAACTCTAACCTTAAAAAAATCTTTTGTCAAGGAAGTCAGTTGTCCATCTATTCAGGTTACCACGAATACCTAGATGATTTAACTTGTAGAGGAGTCTCGGAAAATATTAATTTAAGAAAAATTATAGGATTAAAAAAAATATTCTAATTATACTCTGCATGAAAACTTGTTTGTTGTAATACTCGTATTGATTCAATTTCTGTAAACTTCCGGACTTAATCTCCTTCCGCTTGACAGACGTGGTTTATAAATCATCAGTAGATAAAAATTTCCTCCTAATACATCATACACATACTACAAATTTGTTATTCCTACTGTTTGAATATACAACTTAAAATCTGTACTCCGAAAAAGTGCAAATCAAACATTTCTCGTTACATGATCCCCTCATTCAGACTTTCAAATTGCTACCTAGAAATATTTATTCTGAAAGATTCCATGGAATAATATTTTTAAACAAACTAGAAAAACACGCAGTTCGGAATGACGCAAAATAATTGTAGGAAATAATGAAGGTCCAAACTATAACGGGATGATGGAACAAAAAATATGCAGTATTTTAGAATAATTTAAGAAATAATTTATTTTTTGTAGCCATACTTTTAATCATAAATGTGTTTGTTGTGTTGTTTTTCAATTTCTATAACTGCCATTTTCTTGTTTTTTCTCGATATTAAATCAAAATATATTTTCAGTTAATTTATCAGAACTACGATTTAACTAAGTCCAGTTTGTTGTTGTCCTATACCCGTCACTACACAGTAAGTTTCGGTGTACATGCTTGTTGTTAATCGGAATTTAGTTTTTGTGGTTTATCAGTGTTTACAAAAAAGATCCAAGTTGCTAAGAAAATAATGCGTCAGTGGGTCGAAAGTTGGGTTCTCATGCTGAATTGTATTTTCATATATTTAATCAGCTGGAACCGTCAACACTAATATCCAAATAAAATCGTCAACGCGTGCTTGGAAATTGGGCAAATATGCTACGTTGCATGAAGTCGGATTGTTCACGTTCTTTCTCTCATTCTCTCTGAACTTGAACATAACCAATGGTTGGGTCTCTATAACTTTCTCTAACACAATTAAAATGTAATTTTCGAAGTAAATTTAAGATGCAATTAAAGCAGTCTAATGTTTTAAATAAAAAATAATAATATTACAAGAACGAATGTCTAAATGAAAAATCAAAATGTACTAGCGTTCACAATAAAATTCAGTGGTCACTTAAACGTTTTCATGAAATCTACTTTACAATTTTTAATATAAATGGTTTATACTCCTTTTTCCTTTTGCAGAATAAGCGTCTATTTGTATAAAATAGTATATATCTCATAGATAGAATGAATATAAAGAAAAATAATTAAATTATTTTTCCGGGGGTTCTATTTTTAAATATTTATTTAGCAAATAATACTTAAAAATTACTTACTCTTGTAAAAAAGTGTTTTTTACTTTTCCGCACGATTTTTTGTGGCAAAAGTGATACTTTTCCGTACGATCTTTGTTACATTATACAGTAGGCTTAGCATATTGTTATGACAATGCTTGTTTCCAACATAATTCAGCAGATGCAGGCAGCCTTGAGCTAAAACATTTGCACTATATTTTTCTCAATATGCCTAGTACCGCTCGATGCAGCTTATCGTCTAACAGTAAATAGCAATTTGTAGGTATTGATAGTTAATGTAATTTGCAGTATTTTATTTTAGCTAAATTGTACTTATTAAATGTCTGTATTGTGAAAATTTTTAGTTTTTTTATAACTATCTGAAATTTATTAATTTTCCTTTATCTCTAGCGCAGTTTTTTAACTAATAGAGAACATAATTTAATCATAGGTACACATTTTCTTATTTCGGGTATAATTTACCATCAAATAATATTATTAAGGCTGGGATTTTGTATACATATTTTTACCGTCTAACAGGGCTTCAAGCGAGGACACAGAACTCCAAGAAAATTGAAATAATTGGTTATTATTATATATCAACGTATTCACAAAGGTTCCCGCTAGTGCGTGAGATAATTTTTATTGCTCTTAAAATCACAAGAATAATTAAAATAAATGTTAAAATACCTCAATTTTAGCCACACAGTTACTACGCCAATATGTCACAATTACGGCAAAATTATCACAGCCACAACCACCAAATTACTTCACTAACTAGCCAGGACATATAGGACAACTTGTGCTTCACTTTCAGATTAATATTTTTTGCTAATTTTACATTTCGTGTCCTCGAGTAAAATCATAACATATGTCACGGCTTCCATTTTTATGTACGTCAAAATGCACGATAAACTTCAGGGAACCGTGTGGTTCGGGCCTATACGGTTTGTATACTGTCTCATAGGTCTGATTGATTCGCCGTTTCGCTCAGGTTGTGCAATTCCTTTTCTACAAAATCCTCGCCTTAATAATGATTCAAATTATTTACCGACAGGAACAGTGAAATAACTGAAAAGTCAAATTTACTATGTAACCGTAGCAGATACGAAAAAAATGTAAGATAGGGTTTTTGTTAGAAATTAAAATACACATTTAAAAATGTCATAAACTTTAACATTATACAGGGCGATACAACTTTTTTTCCTAAATTAAAGATACGAACTGCCCATATCTCCGCCACTGGTTGTTCAAAGTGCTTGATATTTTCACATTTTATGACACAGTAACTAACTACACTGTGTACCAAGTATGGCTTAAATATCTCGATTACTTTATTTTATTTTATTTATTTTATTTATTTATTTATTTATCTTGTTGTGGACAAAAAAGGATTGTATAACAATAGTCAAAAAAATATATAATAACTTAACCTAAGACACAACAGGAGAAAAAAATTCCAATAAAGAATAAAAACAATTATCTACTAAAAATGATTTCAGTTTTTGTTTAAATTGAAATACTGTAATCTTATCAGTCTTGAGTTCACTCGGTAAATGGTTATATATCTTAAATCCCAAGCAATCTGGTGAATTAGCTGTTATGGTATATTTTGCAAAAGGAATTCGGATATCACAGCATTGTCTGGTATTGATTGTATGTATATCCTTATTGAGAATTAAAGACTCCTTATTATTATATATGTACACAGACATTTCAAAAATAAATAATGACACTAACGTAAGAACATTAAAATTCTTAAAAATATCTCTACATGTACGATGACTTGGCACGCCAGCAATTATTCTTAAAATACGTTTTTGCATGACAGAAACTGAATGAGACAAGGTAGAGTTACCCCAAAAACATATTCCATAACGCAATCTAGACTCCACATATGCATAATATAAATTTAACAATTGTTGTTCGAGCAAAATTTCTTTCATACACTTCATTAAGTAGCTTACTGAACTTAATGTAGATATAAGATTATTGCAATGCATTTTCCAATTTAATGTATCATCCAAAGTAACTCCTAAAAATTTGACACAGTCTGTTTCATCACTGGTAATGGTACAGTTGTTAATATTTGCCGCAACTAACTCGCATTTTTTTTGCCTATTGTGGAATCTAATTAATTTAGTTTTGTCGGTATTTAAATATAAGTTATTACAACTGAACCACTTAGACACATTGTACAATGTATTTTCTAGATTAGTAGTCAGGTCTTTTGTTGACTTATTTGAAATAATTAATGATAAATCATCAGCATACATTGTGAAAAAATTGTTACCTATCGAACGCTCCAATGAATTTATATAAAGAATAAATAGTACAGGGCCCAGGACTGAACCCTGAGGAACACCCATGTCAATGGAATTAGATTCAGATTTAAATTCGTTAGTAAAGTCATCACTTGTAGAAGTAATAGACACATATTGTTTTCTATATTTTAAAAAAGTAGAAATCCAGTTTAAAGCAGAACCCCGGATACCATACTTATACAACTTTTGTAGTAAGTTATCATGCTGTATGCAGTCAAATGCCTTACTAAGGTCACAAAAGATTCCTACGGGGCACTCACCCTTGTCAATACAATTAACAATTTCACCGTAAAAGAATGTAATTATACCAAAAAAAATTTTCAAACTTACACCCTGTATGTTCCTTCTAAAGCCACATAATTATAACTATTATATAATAAACTGCCATTATTTTTCAAAGTTCTACTTACCCTCGAAGTTTGTTCGTTAAAAACTGAATCACCCTGTACATATACATATTAATATTTATGAAAAATATTTACCTGTACAATTTAAATATCAATGAACCGAGTAGACCTCCATTCTATTTTCGTTTGGGGCATCGTAAACAGTACGAAACAGTCACGACATCTATATTACTTTCATGACAAGAGCTCTTAATTAATTTTGTAATTTGACAAACAAAAGTTGGCACGGGAGTTGTTTACTTCATAGCTTTTTAAGAAGACATCAAAAAAAGCCTCTTTAGCTCCAGATGAATAATATTTTTCGTAAATATCCTCCGAGCGGCTCCTACGTCAATCCAAGCAGAAGCATTATAACTTCTCAGGCGTGCACGGAGATAATTTTCCGTAATTCGACTGCTATTACCTGCTTCATATAGAATGTACGGGAGTGTCTCTCATTATTTTCTGAAAATAGACCAAAACGGAATCGTGTTAGAGAATCTGATTTGCATTTATATTGAAAATACAAATGTACTGTTGGTGAACCAATCCAATTTTAAATTGGAAATTAGCTGAAATGAAATTTTAATAACGTATGCCATAGGTGTGGGGATTTCGAACGCACACGACAGTGGATAAACTCCATAATTTATAATCAATTGCCACTGCGTCAAAAATATTGATTTTATACGTGAGGCAAATTGTACATTCCTACAATGGATATTGCAGAGCGAGAAAGAAAAAAAACAACAATCTATTTCTAATCGTACGTCAGTAAGAATACAGTAGGTATTACTAAGCCGGTTACGAATGATGGGCTATAATATATTATACAGGGTGATTTACAACAAAATTTAGGAATAGATGTTTTGTGACAAAAAAGGTGGTATTGTGTTAATTTTTTTCTTGAAGAAAGATAAGAAAGGAATGCCTCGTACTTATTTTAAATAGGAATTTAGTACATAGTTTGCGATTGATACGACCAAACTTTGTTGTTAAAATACCTTTTAACGCTTTATAAATTAACCATGGTATATTCCACGGCAGAAAGAGTTGAAAAATCGCTCCAATCGCTATTTTCAACACTAAAATAATAAACAAACCATGGGTGTAGTGAACAAAGAGTAAATAAGTACAAACTAATATGATGTACCTATTAGATTCTACTTTAATATTTTAATCAATAAATCCCCAAAACTACTGAACTGAAGTACATGGTATTTTACATCATTATAAAGGGAATTGAAAGGCCTTTAAAGCGATGTATCATTGGACCCCCCTTCCCATTTAAGATTTTAGGGGTGGTGTCCCCCTCGAAAACAAAATCGACGGGTCTGAGCGTTTTTCAAAAAGAGAACTGAGCTGCCAGAAAATGCCTCTGTTTCGTTTTGAATGCGCCACACTGTATATTACTTTCACAAAGCTGCTTCTAGATATTAGACTTTGTTGGGCGCAACGTTATACCAACAATAGGAACCGAAATCTATATATGGGTCCGAAGGTTCAGACAGCGAGGACTCAGTCACATAGCCTAGTCCGAGAACAACAAGGGCAGATCAAAGCGATACCAATAACCCGAATTATTCAGAAATGTATCATTGAAAAACTAAACGTAGTTGTTAAATGAACTGTTGACGTCAGAGTTATGAATTTTAAGTTATTGGAACAATTTTTTTTCGAGATTTTGTTTTATAATTAATATTAAAATTATGTAATTCATCTCCTAGATCGATACTTTTAATCTGAAGGGATCATTTGAATAAATTTCGTGCACGCCGTTGAGTTCGCGTCACACTCCATTGATAATGCCAAGACTGATACTAGAGCTCAACCACAGACTATTCTTTACTGTGTAGCTCATGCGACCTCGGGCAAAACGTGGAAGGCCGATAAAAAATCGCGCTGCGGCCTCATTCTCGCATTATAAAAAATCGACGGCCACCCCGACACCGGCGATATCCGACGTCGTCGAGAGAATTTTTCGCCGAGGCAGATCACCCGCCCGGCGGCGGCTTGGCTTGTGAATCGAGCCAGCTAGAAGGCCCATGAATGAAATATCGATTACGTGCACTCCCGAAATACGATTTCCCTCCCAATTTAGTCGGGCGGAGTAGGTCGTGGCGAGAACACCACTCGCAGAGGTACATACCCGCGATTGGTAGCGACGTGCCTCCACTATTCTCGTTTCAGCTTGATGAATCTATTCAGTTATTATCTTTGCATGCGCAAAACGAAAAATTAAGCATGTTTATTGTACTGTTATTCGTGTTTGAATTAAACACTGCTAAAATCGCAATTTCTTTAGAAGAAATGTGATGTAAGTTCATATTTTCTGATAATACAGGGTCAATTACCTCTAAGTACTGTAAGTTGCAAGTCTCTTGCACTTTTAAAATATAGATTTTGCTAATTTTTATTTTAGCTTGTCTGCAATTCTGGGGAATGATTTAGTGATTTGTATGGTTACCGTCATACGCAATTTCTTCTTGTGACTTCTTTCACTTCTATTTGATTATTGTTTGATTGTTGAGCTTGCAAAACATAATAACTGAAACCTTTATTTTATGCTGTTTGTTATTGTTATTTGTCGAATTTGGATAAACAGTTTAGTATTTAGTGTGCATTCGGGTTGAAGTGCTGGTATCAGTTCTTTTGCAGTTGCCAATTAACGACTGTTAAACAAACTGCAAGTCAGAACTTTAGGAAAGGTATTGCAGGTGCAGGGGCTTGTTGCATGCCATTGTAATAAGAATTGCGGACTCTAAAGCGCCTTTTAAATATGTCACCTACCATGCGGTCGTTTTTTACGTTTCCAAACGTAGAAACGACGAAAGTGAAATTTTTTTTTAACCTGATAGGTAACAGTTCCAAATTCATTTTCACTCATTACAAGACCGTCATGATTACCCCCAAAAAAACACTCATTTCGCGTAGTTAAATAAAATGCCCATATATTTTAAGAAAACGGACAAAGGGCATACTAATAGATAATTGGATTGTTCCAACTGTCAGGGTCTAGTTTGAAATGTCGAACTACTTCTTGAGTTAAATTCAGTGAAAATACATGCAGAATATAACTGATCAAACACTTGACACTAGTACCTGACTCTGATTGGAACAGACCTAATAGAAAACTTTGAATGCACCCGCGGCAGTCTTGTCCGATAACCTAGAAAAACTAACCGACGAACTATATTATACAGGGTGTTAAAAAAAGAGTGTAAAATATTTAAGGAGGTAATAGTATGAACCAAAATAAGCAGAAAAGTCTCAATAAACATGGGTCCGCAAAATAACGGTTGCGGAGATATGTACGAAAATCCTCATGCTCTAATAAAATCTGGACATCAGGCACGTTTTTCATTAAACATTTGTTGTTTTACCAAACCGATTAACAGGCGCTACTTACCTCAACTTTCTGCAGAACACACTGTATGAGTTTTTGGAAGACATTCCTTTGAATCAGAGGCAACAAATGTGGTTCCAGCATGATGGTGCTCCAGCTCATTTTTGCATGGCCGTTAGAGAGCATTTACACCAAACTTTTCCACATAGATGGGTAGGAAGGGCCGGACCTGTTTTATGGCCTCCAAGATCGCCTGATCTGAACCCTCTCGATTTCTCTGTTTGGGGATATTTGAAGACATTAGTGTATGGTACTCCTGTAAATAGCCTGGAAGAGCTGCAGCTACGGATTAATCAAAAGTGTCAAGAAATCCAAACCAAGGAGGGTGTTTTCGAAAGAGTTCGAATATCGTTGAGACGAAGATGTCGTGCCTGCTTGGAAATGGACGGAGGGCCCTTTGAACATCTTCTGTAACTTTGTTTTTTGTTAAAAGCTTCCTTTGTCGGTTCATTCCTAATAAAATAAAATGTTTGAAAAACGAATAGTGGTCCATATCTCTGCAACCGTTACTTTGGGGACCCATGTTTATTAAGACTTTTCTGCTTATTTTGGTTCATACTATTACCTCCTGAAATATTTTACACTCTTTTTTTAACACCCTGTATATTAAAGGGAAATATCTGTACCCGACACAAATTCTTTATATTATTATTAATTACTATAAAACGTTTAAAATTGAAAAGAGGCACTGCAAACAAAATCACAGCGTAAATACACAAGATTTCAATTATGACAACAAATTTTACCGTTGTGTTGCTGGTTGCTGTCCTCTCTAAACGTCAAACGTGCGAAATAAATAACCTCGCAGAGGACGGATCTCCATATTCAGCGATAAATAATAGGTGTTTAATATAATTTTGAAAAAAAAAATTTTTTGTTTTATAAATATATTTGGAAATTTTTTGACTGCTGATACCGTTAATTTTTATTTTTCTCTTTCCCCTGTTAAAATATTTGTAATTTGTCTATAGTTAACCCTGTATATTCTCTAAAGTGTTTCTTAACATAGGTTTTTGAAGCAGGATACACATTTTCAAGTGTTTAAAACTAAATTATATGTTCAGCGAAGAATTATCTAGTTCGCGTGTAAGTCCAATTGTTAATCAAACATCCTGTATAATAAGAGCATTAATCATGGGCAAAGCGGAAAACCTTAAATTTTCCTTTGCGGAAAAGGGCAAATTAAATGATTAGTATAAAAAATCTTAATTAACAGGTCGTTTGAAGAAGCACAGGGTGTTCTACATGCTCTATGACAAACTTTGTCAAATGGTAGCTAGGTTAATTTCTATTATTTTTTATTATATGAATATATGTCCCATTCGTTTTTGCTTAGAAGTTATATGTATATCCACTCATGTCTGCTCACATTTATCTCATAAGGCCACGTTAACACATATGTGAATTGCGTTTCCAAGTAGTACAGAAGCAATAAATCTTATATTCCGACATTAAAAATAAGACGTGAAAATAAAAAATTTTCTTTAAAGAATGTGTTTTAATAAAGGATAGTTTCTGGACACCCTGTATAGAATAGAAGTTATAATTTCATATGTCAATCAGTGTAGCCTGATAAAAACAAGATACCCAAATAGACATCATTCTGTACACAGTTTTTAGTGCATGATTTCGTAGGCTTCGAGAAGAAGGTAATCTTCATTTATCACCGAATTTTGTATGGCGTGTATTGAACAGAGAAATGTTCTGTCATTTAAAAGAAACATGATGTGCCGTAAGTGACACCCTCTACTAGTGATGTCAAAATTAGAAACATATTTGTCCGCAAAAACCCCCGATTTACAAATTTTATGTAAATATTTGGATTTCTTAAGAAGTTATTTACAAATATCGAAAATAAAATTTTAACTTTAACACCCCGTAAATCAGTTTTGGAAAAAATGTTATAGAAAGAGGTAGCATTTATTTTCGGTCTAGAATTATCCCCTGAATTTTTTGCTCATCATTTCCAAACGCTCTGTATATTTAAATCCAAATTACGTATTGTTGTACATTGTATTGTTCTGTTGACATAAAGTCTATTGAACTTACCACTGGTTTTTTAATATACTTAATTATAATTATAAATCTAATCGTACTTGTTATTTTCACCATACATATCGCCTTAAGTTCCTTGAAACTTGTGTTCTAATTAAATCATAGCGTGACCCAGCCCACCACGTGGCCCAACCTATTGACGTCGCTACCCACTAAAGCGTCGAAGGCCACCACACCGCGACACCGCTTACTCATTCATTCATTTGTTTGGAACCCTTGACTCCGTTTTTTTTAAGGTTTAATTCATGACTGTGCTATTTAGTCTATTCATTTGTTTAATTGAATTAATCCCCGAGCTACTGCGCGTTCCATTTTTTTTTGTGTGTGGTTTCGCGAAACACGCCACATGAATTATCACATTCAAATGAAGCATTTCGTCCCCGAGCAGGGGCGGTTTTTCATTAAGCCTTATTGGCAAATGGCAACTAACGAACTCTGATTCGATTTCGTAATGGACAAGGTGACATAATTCAAATTAAATTCTTTTAAATAGTAGGTACTTATATTACAAATACCAGTGTACTACTACATTTTATTTACCTAAATGTTTTAGAGTGTACTGAACAAAGTGACAAAATTTACCACCAGACTTCTGACGTATTGAAACTAAAAGTAATTAATCATGGAGGAAATGACTGCAACCTATCGTTGGTATATGTATAAACAACTTTATTTGTATATTTATATAAAAACTGACAAATGACTGACAATTTAGTGTACAAATAGATAGAGGACAAAACAATAAAATATTAGACATGAATGTAATAACACACTGAGAAAAGACAACAGTTTTCTTGATGTCAACTTTTTGATTGTTGCCTCAAGAACATTTTTGTTGAAATAAAACAAAGCTGATTGAAATAAAATTGCGTTGACTATTACTAACAAACAAAAAATGTTGATGACCTAGTGATGCTTAATTTAACGGTTTCTTATGTTTGATGTTAAATCAGCGTCATGCCTTATTCCATCTACGTGTTATTCTTTTATATGATGTTTTTTTTTTTATTTGGACAACTTTTGATGGTTTAATTCAATGATTTTTATTTATTATTTTTATTTTCGTTATTGTTTGACATAAAATTACACCGATATTAAATAAACTGTTAATTTGTTAACAGTATCTGATTATTATCTTAAACATTTTAAACAAATATTGGCGCGCTTGAACATTTAAAAACTGTTAAGACAAACACAAAATTTAACAATTCCATGATTAAAATTGTATTTTTTATTATAAAGAATACAAAACTATAGTGTGAGATGCTCCATTGTTTTTGAGTACAAAATTAATACATTTTTGAAAAATTAGTCAAAAAATGCACCTTTCAGTTTTCCAATACCGAGCAAAGTTATAGCCGAATCTAAAGGCGAATTTACACGTATAAAGTAGCTAAAGCAAGTTACTAAATCAAGTAACTAAAATCAATTTGCTGGTGCGCTAGTGTGCGTCTATACACATTTTAGTATTGTCGTTAGTATTTATTTTAAAAAATGGCTGCAAGTACAGTTGTTCGTACGTCAGTGACAAAATGTATACAAGATATATGTGGCGAATTAATAGAAATAATGTCAGACGAAGTTAGAAAAAAGAAACGTCGTTGTTGGGTACGAAAATGGCTGTTCCGGAGAGAAATCTACGGCGCTTCAACCACGTTGCTAAGAGAACTTGCAAATGAAGATTTACCGGAATATAGAAATTGTATGAGAATGCCAAAAGAACAGTTTGACACACTGCTGGATCAAATTCTCTGCACAATCTATACTAATAACACAGTATATTGCTAAAAGCTAATAAACTTTCCTAAATTGACTTGTCTACACTTGTTTAGTTGTGGAGTTTAATTCGGCGAAACAGGAGTGGGGGACGCGACTTGCTCAAGTAAATAGACATTGTTTCTATTTACTTGACTAAACGGTTTACTAAATGCAGCACTTGCTCAAGTACTAAATCAAGCGGTTTATACGATGCATGTAACTAAATTTCTTTACTTGATTTAGTAACTTGCTTTAGCTACTTTACACGTGTAAATTCGCCTTAACGTTAAGTGGGTTGGATCAACTGCCACTTGACCACTTTGTCATGGACAGTAAATTTTGCAAAAAAAAAATATGAATCACCTGTAACTCGAAAACGTTTAAATGATAAGAGGTACCATATTATTATATTATTATAAATTACAAAACAACTCCCAAAAAGTGCCAAAAGACTCCATTAACTCCCAACTGTACACCATTACAAATTGTCCCTCTTTTTCCTGTAAACTATATATTTGTTGGCATCTATAAAATACCTCAAATTTCCTCTTGACATATTTTAAATCTGTTTTCATCTAAAAAAAAGTTTTTGAGCATAAACTGTTTCACAAAGAAAAAACAAACCGAATATTTTTCAAACCAAACTATATCAGTAGGAGCTTCAAGAAATGCTAAACCCTTACAACTTTTCATTAGCAATAAAATTAGTTCCATTTAATTTATTATCATCTTTGAAATAATTTGTTGGTGGAGCCATCTAGTTTTGCCCTGCTAAAAGTGGCCATCTTAACGCAAAAATTTGTAGTATGCCACAAATTTAACAGCGTATAACTTCTGTGATGATAATGCTATGGAAGACTAGTCTGATAGTTGAAAGTAAACTAATTGTATCATTGTTAAACTTTCGTTTTCAATATTTGAATCAGAAAACTGCACACACTATTGTCAGCTCGTGTGACGTCATGAACTCGTGACATCAAAAACTTGTCTGAATATATTTAAATCAGACCAGATCTGGAATGATCGAACGAAGTCGGATGGTATTCTAAACTATTTTCAGGGTATTCTATCGGGATCCGATGTTTGTTTTTCTGCTTGGTTCTCCATTTTCCTTTGCAGATCATTTATCCAATCTCTGCTCAAATGTACAAGTTCGAAAACTATTTAATTAAACAATAGTATGCCATGGAAGTAAACACATTAATTTAAGCATCATCCCAGTATATGCGAAGTTGTTGGCTACATTTTTGTCTCACCTTAATTATCTTTAAAAAGTTATGAAGCTTTAAAGATAGATGTGCTGCTGCTGGTGGTACTCTCTGCAGTGTACACCGAAACTATGATCATATCCAATTTTGTAAGAATCATGCTGTTTTTAAGATAAATATTTACAAATAAGTTTTAAAAAATAATAATTTTGACACTGAAACTATCAACTTTTCGGTTAAGGTAAATTGGGGTCTATTCTCATATTTTAGCCTCTGGAATTTGTGCTAGCATTTTGTACAGACCTTTTAGAGATACCCTGTAGATTCTCTGGTAGACGAATCTCGCCCAAGTCGGACAGGCGTGGGTATTTCTAACACGTAGTGCCACCCGAAGCCCTTGACTATGCACGTAGCCAACATTCGAACGGAATAATTAAGATCATCTACAAAGACCAATACGTCGGCGAATAATAATTACCCAGGTGCGTTTTTTGTTCAAATCGGAAGTCGCTTGACGCAGATCGCACGCTATGAAACGGCCACGTTCCGAAAAATCTATACCGAGACGATTAAATATTTACGTAAAGCTATCTTCGGGTTTTAGTAGTAGACGCTTCCTGTTTTACTTGCGTGCGGACGTCAGTCTGCCTAATGCAAAAATCTAGGGTTTTGTCTCGTAAATATTATTGTTTATTTATGATCTGGCGGCGCTACTTTTTCACGATCTACAGGGTGTAACAAAATTCAAAATACAAATTTCGGAAGCTTGCAATAAATTTCATAAAAATAGTAGTTCTTTCTGTTTATTTTTAATGTTTAAAATGTCTTACTGCTTAGCGCTGTTTCACACAGAACGAGATTGGTACAAGGTTTGATCTCGGGTTTTATTATGTCTATTGTACCTACAGAGGATGACACAGCAAATGTATAGAGAACGAAGATATTAGATATTATCTGATAGATCATCAAATGTGCATTATCTGCACTGTTAGTCCAAGATTCGTAAATATCAAAAAGTAAATGTTTAATGGGGAAGTTGCATGAATTTTACCAGACAGCAAAATTTTATGAATGCCTCAAATAACATTCTATATCTCGTAAATGGTAGGAGCCAACAAACTTCGCAACTGCCAACGCTTTACTTTGACGTTTGTCACTTGCGTTTGGCTCGTATTCGGCTGCTCAATATAAACTGACTCCAGCGGCGAAAATGATCCGCTTATATAGATTTTTTAGGGTTCTAGAAGTTTTCGAGAATCAAATAGAATGTGGCTGAGAATATTCCAGAAAACGTCAAAATAAAGGCATCACAAAAATTATAAATTCTTACATAAACAGAAACGTAATTTACAAACTAACGAGGTAGGTGAGCCTCAATTATAAATTCTAACGTAAACAGGAACATAATTAACAAAGTAAAAAGGTAGGTGAGCTTCCGTAACAATATATAGTATTAATATCCTGGGATTTTTTATGCATGTTTCGGCTTTTTTTATCAATTTATCAAAATATTAACAATTTTTTATGATTACTGCATACCAAGTTTGAAGGAAAAATATTTATTTGTTTAGATGAAAATAAATATATATATTTTTTAATTTGAAAGCCCTGAGTGTTATAGAGAAAAATGCTATGGGAGAGACAACTATAATTTTTTCATAATCTATCTTTTCCCAAAGTTAAGAACGAAAACCGGGAACATCCAGTATTTGAGCTCCAACTTGTGTTTTAAACTACGAAATACCCGTTCAATTTGACAATTAGACACCTTATACATACTTAGACTTAGACAATTAGACTTTTGTAGTAAAATAAGGTGATATTATCTGTAGTATATTCCACAAAATTCCATTTTTCAAAAAGTTGAGCAATTTTTGTACAGTGTGGTCCTATCAAATTCCATGATATATTTCTTGGGCATTAAAATCGGACAAGCAAAATATTTTTAATTTTTCGTACAACATAACTCCCATAAAAATATGTTTTTGAGTAGAGTAGAGTACTACAAATACGTCAGCAGTTCTATAGAAATTGCAAAATTCATTCTAAATAGTGTCGTTATTATTGCAAACAATTGTACATTACTGCTGACTAAAAAAAAACATGGATATACTTATCCTTTCCTTTTTTTTTGGACACTTTATATCAAATGTTGCTTAAAAAGCATTGTTTATTTTTACGTCTTCTGTGTACTTTGAAGGAATGTATTTATTAAGCAACCCTGTACAATCCCTGAATGTATTACCACAATCCTAAATGCACTGTTAGGTATCTCATATGACGTCTTTTAGATAAACTACGTCCAAATGTAAAAAATTAATACCCGCAATTGATAACTGCATATGAATATTGAATTGTGTGTAACATAAAATTATTCTTTAACGCAGAAAATAAATAATATACAAGCAGTTTACGTGGATAAAGCCTGTCGATAGAATTCCATAGTTCGCTAAATGAAATAGGTAGGTGAGGTGGTATCTCAAAGTTGTCGTCTGTCTCCAACTCGGTCGTAATTTTTCCACTTGCATAATTTCTTTGGTAGTCAGCTCGGCAACTCGTTTTACCATACCGACCAGCGACAATGGTCAATCCATCCATATACCGCGAGTTTTGCCGTTCCCCTCGAAGACGCGATCCGACTGCAAAACAACACGTGGGCGTTCTGAATAAAAATGAATGAAACATTCTCTACCGTTAACGAAATTTATTATTTAATCGATGTATGTGCGAGGCTGACCTGATTGGCGGGTCGTGAAAAATGATCTTGACGGTTATCTTTACTCTACCGTTGAATCGTGGCGCCCAACGTGGGGCCGAGTCATTCATCAAATTAAATTGTTGCAGTTTATCGACGATTGTCGTACAGGGTGTATAAATTTGTATGTCCAACGTCACATTTATCATTATTGTAAATATTTTTTTGTAGACTTAATAATCAACATATTGTAACCTCGAAATTGCCTTAACGTAGAAACACGTCACGTAGACAAACAAACTTTATTGTCACTCTTGATTATACAAGAAATATCCTTAAAACAAACTTCGCAACTGTCAACGCTTTACTTTAACATTTGTCACTTGCGTTTGGCTCGTATTCGGCTGCTCGATATAAACTGACTCCAGCGGCGAAAATATCCGCTTATATAGGTTTTTTTAGGGTTCTAGAAGTTTTTGGCGGTCTCGAGAAGCAAATAGAATGTGGCCGAGAATATTCCAGAAAACATCAAAATAAAGGCATAGGTTTTAAAATTTTGCGATTTTTCTAAAATCGGGTATTTTCATTCTGAAATATCTCAGACTGAAATAGAAGAAATATATCAGATATTCTTTCATTGTATTGCAATAATGTTAAAAATCATCACTGGAACTATTAGTTTTTTAGTTATACATTTTTAAATATAGCTAAAATTTCAAGAAGCGCTATTAAGTGCCGATATTGCTTGCTTGTAGTAAAAATCTAAATAACACATAATTAATATTAAACAATTTTTTTGTTAACTTATTTATAGTTCTCAATCTAGAATATATATATACAAGGTGTTCCCTGAGATGTGAAACGACTTTTGTAAGAGACAAATATTTTTGATGTTGTTGTCTTCTGGAATTTAGCTCTGATTGTTTAAGAAACAAAATTTACCATAATCTCAAATCCAGTCCGCCTGAATCACCCTGTACGTTGTCAAGAAATACCTTTGTTTCAAATTGTATGCAATTTACATACAAAACCATGTAATGCTGTAAAAAATATGATAAATAACGAGTTCATATGCAAACCTTGAAATTAGAATACTGACAAAGGAGGTGTCTGATTATTAAATTACATTTCCGGAAGAATCTAAAATAATATTCGTCATTGTATATTTTAAAGTAAACAAGCTAAAATGTACATAATATACGGAATATTTATCGCTCTATTTTCCGTCATTTGTTATTTTCGTTGTACTTTGGATCTAAAAAAATTCTTTTTTTTTATCGTTTAGAACCTTTTGTATACAGGGTGTTTCGATTGGGACATCAGCAAGAGTAGATTCCTGATAACAAAATAATGCGATGTAAGCAAATTTACCTTGGTCCAAAAGATAGTGTCAAAGTTAAAATTTTATTTTCGATATTTGTAAATAACTTTTTAAAAAAATCCAAATATTTGCATACATTTTGGAGATCGGGGTTTTTTGGGGGCGAAAAATTCAAATTTGTTTCTGTAGCTTAGTTTATCCATCTGACTATTGAAACAATCGATTCTCCTATCTTTTTTATCTGGAAAATGTATACATTGTTGAAGTCGTTAGGAGTAACCATTTTAGAAATCATTCTAATTGAAATATTCATTGCACCGAGTAAAAACTGTTTTGGTTTCAGATAAAACGCCTTCTCATTAAGTTTCTATGCGTTTGGAATATGAAATTATAAAATTACTTTTTTCCTACCTATGGACAGGCGCGCAGATAATATTCTAATACTGAAATAGATTGTCAAATGAGAGCAAAAATGTAGCTACTATTTTGCAGTTATCAAAAAAAGAACAAACATGAAGAAATGCTATAAGTGGTACACGAAACTGCCTCTTATGCCCCATCCACACTCTCGGCGAGAGCAGGCGAGAGGGCTATAGAGAGCGCGATACTCGACGAGGGCTTCATCCACACTCGTGCTCGACCGGTCTCGGACTGTCTCACCGAGAGACATGCGGCTTTATACCGCATTCACACTCTTGGCGAGAGCAGGCGAGACGGCTATAGCGAGCGCGATACTCGACGAGAGCTCCATCCACACTCTCATGCTCGACCGGTCTCGGACTGTCTCGCCGAGAGTGTGGATGCGGCATAAGGTCCAACATATTCGCTGAACGATTAATTTCAGATAAAAAGTTTAAGAAAAACTACATTCCAATATTAGAATTCAAAAATCAAGAGGAACGTAACAAAACTAGTATCGAAAATTAAATGTTCAGTATATCTACTCTCTCTGCTAATACATATTTCGATCTCTTTCGGTAAAAGAGGTCCAAAATTAGCATAAGGAAGTCCCATTATTTCCACTAAAAAAACTACTTAATCTACTTTTTTGTAACACTGTGTACAAATTCACTTATGAAAACTATATTCTTTTACATACAAATTAAAAATAATCATAATAATAATAATGCCCAACAGTACAAGACCAATAATAGGACAATTACATATATAACAATAGGTAAAGTAATATTAGAAATATAATAATTACTAATAAATGAAAAATAAAACAAATAAAGGGAATAATTTTAAAGTATTACTACTTAACAGAAATCTTCATTTACAGTACGTGAAATGGCTAACAAAATAGATTTTAAGCTGGTATGATTTATATCATCAAAGATACACGTTCTAATAAAACTATTGCATAGTAAAATTGCTCAATTTGGCTATTATGCAATTTTTCATAAATTTTTGCCCAGTTGTACCATAAAATGTGTGTTAGACCTAGCGTTTAAACTGATTGATTATACATTGCGTTTAATAATTCCGAATTCTTACCAATTTTTTTCGTATACCTACTTTAATATACTAGAGTAGCAATTACAATGATTGTTCTTTTTGTTCTCAGTACTTTGGTCCCCTGGAAAATATTTCGACAAGAACTGAATAACGTCCATCCTATTAGTTCGGGATTAGAAGCAATGGCGCTTAAATCAACTATAGACCTCACCTGTAATGATTACATATCAAATTTTGAATTTGATGTCTTCACAAGGTATGTAAATCCAATTATATATACTTCTATTCCATTTGTACACCGTCCAACCGTTTGCGTCAAAGAATCGTCGACGAATGCCGTCGAATCACTCCGGAAATGCTTCAGAATGTGCGCCAACGTTTAAAACAAAATCTTTATTCTTGTATGTAGTAAGTAAGCAAGAAAGCATAATTTAAATTTTAAAATGTATTTTTTTCAGAGTATTGGGCGGAATTATAAAATTTAAAGTCTGTTGTAAAGATAATTGTAAGAGCTTTCAAAATAAATATTACTCAACCCCCAATGCTATTTAAATATTTTGTGGTGATGCTTACCCTTACTTGGGGGTGAAAGTGGGGGAGTCAAAAATACCAGCAAAGAATGTCCCCCTTTAATTTAAAATCGACGGGTCTGAGCGTTTTTCTACAATCTTGACACAGTTCCTGAAAATGGCTGTTTCGTTTTTCTTTGGCCGCCCTGTATTGTCTCTTTACAGTTGGAATATAAACGAGTTTTTTCGTAAAAAGCAATTTAAAAAATATATATCTTTATAAAAATTAGTTACCGATTATGCAACTTTTTCGTCAGCCTTTACTCCGAGATAGCAAAGTTATTACTCATTACATTTACTTTGTAACACCATATATAATAACTACTAAAGGTTTCGTACTATACAGGGTGTCTGCAAATGATGCACAAAGCCCTATAACGTTTTTTCGTAAACTCAAAATTAACGGAGTTATAGGGTGTCAATTTTTTATAAAGAATTTTTTCTAATAACTTGTTTGTGAGTACTGTTTTTTTCTAATTTTATATACGTGTCACTAGTGTTCCTTTGCATCCCTCCACGCTCTTGATTTCAAGGCGTGATTTTTTAATTTTGAAAATGAGTGAGTGAGCGGCTTTTCAATTAACACACGTAAATGTTTAAATTTATTTTTCTCTAAAAAGACTAATTTTAACGTGATATAACACGAAAAAAAAATTTCACGCTTTGTAACTCCACTAATTTTGAGTTTTTGAAAAAATGTTATAGGACTCTGTGGCATTAATTTTTCGTGTACAATCACCTGGAATATTGACGCATCATATCCGGACACCTTGTATAGTTCTTATTCATACAATACTCAGTTTAAACTCCATTAGACCATTGCCCGATTCAAATCTAGCAAAAAATTCTGATACCATAGTAACTAGGGCTGTCAATCCCGGAATCCCGGGATTCAGCTAATTTTCAACCACAAGGTCTGAAAAAGTTTGGACGAATTAGTTTTCCTTACTTATTTTTTTTATTTTTTTCAAAATTTGTATAATAAATAAATTTCATACCTAACTTAACCTAATGTATTATAGCGTGTTTTACATTTACCATTTTGTTTTTTTTTTAATAAATACAACTTAATATTAATATGTACTTCATAATATGTCGACATTGTCAACAGCTATCAATCTCGGGATTTGGGATTATAAATTTCTAATCCCGGGATCGAATTTTTTCCGGTATTAAATTATGTAAATTTGCATTTTAGTATAATTTCTTTACCTTGATTAAAAAAAAACTTCAAAACGAAGATGTTCACAATGGTACACAAACGTCAGTAAAGGCAGACCTAGCAAAATATATTTCTTTTGAATTTCTCCCTATAATCAATTTTTGAATTTTGTAAAAATTTATATCTGACTTTTAAACAGAATTTATTTTTTGTGAATATGCCTATTGTTGACTGAAAAACAATAATTCATCAATCAAAATAAGACTTATTTATGGTAAGTGTTTTGGACAAGGTTTTATTGTGTGACTTTTTTCATAATAATATTTAGCTATTATTATGTATATTTTTAATAGTTATTTTTGTATAATTTGAGCATACCTAGATATTTGGTATCAAGAAAGATTTCATTTGATAAGAACTTTTTTTAGAGATTCGAATTCCAATTGTGTATTTATTCAGCGGCAGCAAAAATCTTGAAGGTTCAGACCACTTAATTTTACGATTTTATTTTTATATGTTACTAAAAAACCTAAAAAAATACCTGTACCAGCTATTCCTAGCTAGTTTTATAGCTACAATTCGCTGGAATAATATATACGCAAATACAAGCTTTATATAAAACAGATTCCCCGTTGTTTATTCACATCTACTGTCGCACGCGCTGGCCTCTTCTTATATGTATTTACACTGGAGAACGAAATGCAATTATAAAATATTTATTATTATTTATCTCCCAGTTACATAATAAAAACAGTGACTAATGGAATTGTTTGTAACGCATCGGAGTTATTTGGCAATAAAAATAATCAACTGGTGTTTATAATTAAACCGGCGAGTTATATTTGTTTCTCTGGTTGATGTATAGGAGGGAATCTAAATATCTTATAAAACAGTGTCATCACTGAAGGTTAAAATTAATAAAATTTGGATTTTCTCCCAGAAACGAAAACATTGAGAATGAGTCAATTTTGAGCAGGTTATCTGTATGTCCTTTAGCAAATCCAGTCTCTGTTGCCATTATTTACTATAATTATATGGATATTATACACAATGCACACCAACAAAACAAATAATAATTTGACTTTGGCAGTTCGATTTTGACATTCATGTCACGCATATAAAACAGCATGACATGTTCATATACTGTGACGTCACATAACCGCCATTTGTATTTCTCGCGTTTTTTGGTTGGGAAAGACGTAATAAATCTATTAATTTATTACCGCTTTATTTTTGCAGAGAACGACATAAAACTAATACAGTACACATAAAATGGACTGAATAATATTTTGGTAATAAAATAAAAAAATATGCAAATTGCCTATTTAAGCATTCATCAAAAACTATTCCCAAGAATTTGACACTTCGATTCTGTATAACTTAATTACCTCCGATTTTAAGTTCAAAATTAGAGCACTGTTTTTGCCAAATACGAAATGTTATGAAATATATTTTTTCAATATTTAAGAATTGGTTATGAGAGGAACATTTATTATTATTACTGTCAGATTTATCTGATACAAGCAAAGATTGGTCATCCGCATAGATAACCAAATGAGTGCCAAACTGCAATAGCCCCAATTCATTAGTATAATATTTTAAAGTGGAGCCCTGTGGTACCCCCCAACATCAATTACATTTTGCTCAGAATTGACATCTCCTGTACCATCTTCATGCAAATATTTTAAATTTACGTAGTGCTGTATCTTTTTTATTTTCCAATCGTAAAATTTGTATGTAAAAAATTTAGTATGCCTCTATGGACCATTACTAAAGGACCGCCCTGTATATTAATGGAACACTCTGCTTGGGCGTATCACGTAGCGCTTTCGAAAAACAAATCGGGCATAATTTGAAACCCATCCAATATTTATCTATCGGAGATGTTTACGCAGAAAAATCCGCAGGAAGCTACCGAGAAACTGAAAAAATAAATGAGAGCCGACAGGAAACGTCCAGTTTTTGGACGTGTTGACGTGGCGCAGAAATAATTTAAATTAAAAGTATGAACTGTTTACTTCGATGTGTCACAAACAGGAAATCGTGCAAGGTTCGATCGGTCGGGGCGAAAATAATTAATAACGTTTTTTGGGTTCGCTTCGCAAATGGCTTTTTTCTGTTTGCCTAGTTTCTAAAACGGCGTAATGTGTACATAGTGTATTAAGTTCGAGGGTGGACTACTGGACTTTGAAAACTACAGGGTGTAACAAAAAAGCAGGTCATCCCGTTAATTGCGTATTTTTGGCGGTAAAATATAGCGATTTAACTCTACTTATCCATATACAAAAATGTCTGCCGTAAAATATACAGGGCGTTCAAGTTGAACTTTTAAAATTGTTTTTCTCTTATAATTGCGCAAGAGGTTTGTATTTCACCGGGTAAATTTCGGTTGTTTAACACGTTCGCAACGGTACGAGAATAGGAAATCCACTATATGGGCCGCATTTTCTTTTTTTATTACTTGTTTATTTCAACCTATTTTTGTGTCAAAAAAGGTTATTTTTTCAGTAATAATGTTTTTTTTTTATTCCTATCAAGATTTTGAAAGTGACCCACTGGTGGGTCACGACGTCCCTTGGTAATAATTTTACCTATGGGCCGTCGTGACCCACCCGTGGACACGTGAACAAAATAACACATTTTAGGTTTCTGTTTCACGCTACGTTTATTGTGAAGTAAATATACAATATGAGTTCAAGGAGTAAGAATATATTGGGTTTTGCCCGAAATATCAATAATGTTTTACCACAATCATCACCGTCTCATGCAACTAGTACATCACCTACATACCATACGCCTCATATATCTCCAACATCACCAGACACAGATTTATTTACACATACAGTTTTATCGCAATCATCGCCTAACCCGCTAATAGCGAACATGAGCAAGGCAAAAATATGCAAAAATTTAGGGGAAAAGACGCTGACCATGTAAATTTACCTTCACCAACCGTCGAATTGTTCTACTTTTCCCCCCAATCATCGCCAAGCCTCGGATTGTTGCACTATACCCCCCAACCATCGCCAAGGGTCGGATTGTTCCACTTTACCCCCCCCCCATCATCGCCAAGCGTCAGATTGTTACACTATGCCCCCCAACCATCGCCTAGCGTTGGATTGTTTCACTTTACCCCCCAATCATCGTCAAGAGTCGGATTGTTCCACTTTACCCTCAATCATCGCCAAACGTCGGATTGTTCCACTATACCCCCCCAACCATCGTCAAGCGTCGGATTGTTCCACTTTACTCCCCCAATCATCGACAAGCGTCGAATAGTTCCACTATGCCCCCCAAGCGTCGGATTGTTCTACTTTACCCCCCAATCATCGCGTCCTGATCATATTGATCAAATTATTCCAATCGGACGTAAAAATCGTAAGGGAGAAGATATTTTGAAACCCCCTGCTATAATGGCCTATAATAAAGCCACAGAATAAAGGAACTACCAGAAGCGAAAGCTAAGGCGGCGCCTTTGATCTTGGATGGTCACAAAAATTTAACCTTGAATTTTAAATTTGACGTATCTAATACTTACTACACTGAGAGAAAGTTGTATATAATATCTACAGTCTACACTAAGAAACAAGTTGACACTATATTTATTTAGTCATATTGAAGCTTTAAGCAGTATAAAATACCTACTATGTATAAAATTATTAAAAAATATAAAATACATGTATAAATTGCATTTATTCCTGTTTATTTTTTTATTGTTGTGAAAATTATATATTTTATTTAACGTGGGAGAGCTTTTTCAGATACATTTGCCATACAGAAGATTTGATACTGCAATAGATGTTTTAAATAGTATAGTCACTAATATTTCTTTTATTTCAATTATGGAAGCTATTTTCATTTCAAGTATAGATTTCAGGTATGAGTACCTACTTGGTGGGCCACGCTAGATGCAGGTCAACTCAATCATTCCGCAAAGCACACAGCAATCATCCGACTTCTCTTACATCTTTTGCTCTTTCCTAGTTCCAAATTTACAAAGTTATTCTTAATTATTTTCAGAAACAAAGTGTACATAAATTTAAAAATAATTTTCCCTCCATTTATTTTGTTCACTTTACGTTTTAAACCTTAGTTTACTTGTGTCAAAAATATGATTTAGGCACCCTGGACACTAGATTCTAAGAGCACTGGTGTAAGACTCAATTGAGATCAATATTATGGGAGTTATTTTGAAACTAGTTTCAAGACACCTAAAGTTTTAATTTTGAATAAAAGTAATTTATTTTTCAATGTTTACAGAATAATAACGGAATAATAAAGAAAACACAAATATGGTTCATGAAATATATATTTATACAATACCTATTTTACATAACTATAAATTAAAAGAATCTATCACTTTCCAAAACACACCAAACCGACACAGCGACACACATAAACAAGAAAGCAAAGCGAGGTTGATTAATAAACCACTTGTAAAATGGCGGCGCCGCACATGCGCACTAAAATTGTGTTTTGGCGGCAGCTCTCTCCTTCGCTTCTGGTAATTCCTTTATTCTGTGATAAAGCTAAAAAGACAGATGTCTCTTATTACACCACTCTAAGAAAAACTGTGAAGTGGTACAAAAAGGTTATTTTTGAGGTATTACTTGGAACTTGCGCTGTAAATTCTTGGGTAATATATAATTGCCTTGTTTTAAGTATTTAATTCCCTCTGATCCCCAAACGATTTTGCATGTGTAATGATATACATTTCAGGTAGCCGTAACTTCATTGTGAAAAGGATTCAAAACAAACGCACATTTTAAAATGACATTCGGATTATCCCTCATCGTGACCCACCGGTGGGTCACGACGGCGCGAACGTGTTAATGAGTTACTGTTATCTAGTAATTAGGCGAGAAAAACTGTCAACTATTAAAAACGCGACACCGAGGGTGGACAGTTTTTCGAGTTGTATTGCTAAAGGAAATAGTTTAGAATTTACACAACACTTAGGCAGAAGAATTTAATAAATGAAACGGTAAAAATAAAATACATTTTTATTTAAGCGTACAATTATTAAACACGCAGTTATTGAAATTCATACGAGGAATACTAATGTCGCTACGGGTGCCACAGCTAATCGTTTCTGTAGTAGATGTTGAAAGTTTTTTCCAAACGAATCGATTGAATAATGCTCGAATGATACTCTTTGTCAACTTGTAAGTTATTGATGATGCATTGCTGTGTCCTGTTATTTTTATTAGAGCTTGTTCTTCTATTCCGCTTTTACTTAATTCGCTAACTGCTGCAGCTTGATTTGATTGTAATTTTGACGCGTTTGACATCTATACCAATGCGTTGTGCTGAGCATTTAGTCCATTCGGTACATTTTTATACCAACCTTTAGAATTGTTCTTCTTCCAAAAGAGATTTGGTGTAAGAAATAGGTACTCTGTCCAATGTTCCATCAACTTTTTAAATAAGCGTACTGGGCAAATATATTTTTCTAACATAGGCGTAATCCATTTGTTGTCACATAATTTATTGTCACCGATAATAGAGGATTATACTCGATACGTCCAGTTTCTTTCCCATTATTTTCAATTTCAGATACGAAATAAGCGGTTTTGAAATAAGTTGTTTCTCCGCGCCAAGTTAATTCAAACGCCAAAATGTGTTTTCTTTGTGATAATTTCTTTTAAAGTCCTTCCAGTTCGTTTTCGTCATATAATTTGGCCATTGCAAATATTTCACATTTATTAAGAGCTGATGCACTGGATTTCCTCTTTTCGGGTTGTGCTCGTAGGATTTTACGTGGGTGAAAGGGTTAAATACAATCTTGAATTCTTTATAACATTTACTTTGTAGCATTTTAGCGATGGTTTCTACATTGTTTTAACTACCGCTTCTTTGTAGTCTTTTCCGTCACATTTTCGCATATTAAAAGCCCAATCTTGCAATATTACATTCAATTCTCGAAGGAAGTATCTGGTTCAAATTTATATCCTTTCAAATCGCAAGAAGTAGAAAATTGTGTTGTAACTGTTGCCCCTGTCAAAGTGACAGTTACACTGTGGCATGTGCATAGACCTTATAAATCATGGACGCACCCAAAATCGTTTTCTGTCTACACAAATCGTTGATGCTCAGATGTGTGCGACAGAGAGAGAGCTAGTCCGGGCAAAAACCCACAGATCATTGGCCGAAAAAAACAAAAACCGTAAATGACAGACGTGTGACAGGCCGACTCCACCATAGTTTGTGAGTCTTTAAAAACTATTGCTAATAAACACAACTAAATCACAAAAGGCACACAAATCATGAACAATATTAACAGGAAAGGTTTTGTCAGGTTATGTTTGTATATTTTTATGTCGTAGAACATCTGTTTTTGCCCGGACTAGCTTCATCCCTCTTGTACACATCAGGACAGCGGACCTCTCTTTCTAGGGCCGGTCCATGATTTATAAGGTCTATGGGCATGTGGGATTTTTTATATATAAATTGTCACTCCCATTTCTTCAGATTGTCCCGTCACTTTAAAATTTTATCAAGATACTTCTTATTATTAACCAAGTTCTCAAGGGCATAAGGCAATCCAACGTGCTGTCACCTTACTGTCAAATCACTTTAAAAATGGCGGCTGTAGGACAAACAACTTGAAACTTGAGATATGATAGGTAATAAGTAGAAATTTGTGCTTTTCTGTAGAACTGTCAACTGGTATGTTTGCTCATTGTATTTTATGCCTATTTCGTAATACCATGGATAATTTAGACTATTATAATGGTTTTGTTTTATTGTGTTACACAAATCCGCACTGTTTGTCCTATAGCCGTCATTTTTAAAGTGATTTGACAGCACGTTGGATTGTCTTATTGTAAACAACGCCTAAAACAAATGTAAAAACGGGTGAAGAGGTTATTTTATTCCCCCCCCCCCATTTTTCTGACGTACGATTTTTTAAAACGTCTAATGTAGAATTTTATTTAGAATATTTGTCTTGATATTTTTAATTTCTGAAATTTTTAAAACTGCCAAATTCTGCAGCTTTGCCTTAATTTAAGCGTTTTCATATCTGTTATGGTTATCGAAATTTCAATTGTAAAAGATTTGATGGGCAGGACAGATACTTTGTGAAAAATATAATCACACCTAGACCTAATGAAATTATCGTATAACTTGTAGCATTTGTGTTTTAAAATCGTTGTGTATCACTTGTCTTTTTGTTTAAACCAACACCAAAACACAACAAATGTATGATAAATATTTTCGCAATCGCTTTGATCCAGTCATAGGATGTAGCCTATATCTGCCTGACCCTCTAAATGATGTCATGGCATCATCCGCGTAGTCGAATTATATGAAGCATAAATATTTCATTGAAAAATATCCCTTCAGTAAATCTGTTCAGACTTGGATTAGTACACTAAGGCAGTTAGTACCAGTTATAATTAGTGAAATTTTTTCATAGCGTTTTTTTTGCGAGATTTTTAGTTTTCTTGTCAAGAAAGTGTTGAAAATCACGCCGCCTTGAAAAGGCACGCCTGCTGCGATTTAGCAGACGTTTGTAGATATATGTAAACGTCGTTTAAGGATATTCTTAAAATACTTAGTATTCTCTACAAAGAGAAATAATTTATAACATTTACCAGCTGAATAATGTAAGGCTTGAAAAATAACGGGTACATTACCTGTCTCATGCCACCTGGGTATTTTCAGAGACACCTAAGTGAAACCAACAAATGGCTTCAAAACGGTCTAATCAACAAGGTTTTATGTACCAAAATCTACGAAAATACCTACTTTTATAAATACTACCATAGATGTAAATATTCTTAAAAGTGAAGTAAGTAGAACAAAGAAGCGTTTCCGAAAATATCCTTTCATTTGAGTTCAATAGAGATTAAGGAATGTCGCTAGAACCATTTATGATATTTACCAAAAGAAGCTATTTGAGGAGAAAGTATAGCATCTAAATGTTGTTTCTTTTTCGTTTAGAAGGAGTCTATTTTGATGTGAACAGTTTATTGCCAGCAACTCCGTAGCTTTTAACAAAAATAAAACAACAGACAGATATCATGGAATGATTTTACCGCATGATAACGCCCTTAATATAACACCAGAAAAATTGTTCCGTATGTGCCCTATTTTCCTGAAATTACTCCAGCAGATTTCTATTTCTTGTCTTTATGTTGTTTAGAGGGGGCGGCATATTGCAATGTCTTGGTTTTCATCCAAATACGGTAAATTTTATTAGGTCATATTTAAGGAAAAGAATACAATATGTGTCATATAATGGTTATAATTCTGTTCAATATATTACTACTTCAGGACTTCCGCAGGGATCAAACTTGGGACCACTTTTATTTGTTCTATTTATCAATGATTTAAGTGATGCAATAAGTTTTTGTAAGCTTTTCTATGCGGATGATTTAAAGATATTTCTGACTGTTAATGCCATAGATTAAAATTTGCAGTATGATTTGGATAATACTAGAGATTGGTGTGTTAAAAATAAACTATTCTCAATATATATCAAAATGTAAAGTGCTCAGTTACTTATACAAGGAAACTTTTTCCAATTCAGTTTGATTATAGTATTGGCAGGGATATATTATCTCGGTGCAGCACTCATAAAGATTTAGGTGTAGTTTTTGATGTAAAGCTTACTTTTCATGATCACATAGCAATGAAATCAAATGAGGCTATGCAATTGTATGGATTTATTGTTAGAAACTGCAATAATTTCACCAACGTCCATGCTTTAAAAATACTTTTCTTTTCATGTGTTCGTTCTAAGCTGGAATATGCTACTTTAATTTGGTATCCATTTTATAATAATCAGAAATTCGGTATCGAAAAGGTATAGAGAAAATTTTTGAAATATTTGTCATATAAAATTGATGGAGTATATCCTGAAAGAGGAATAAATTATTCTTATTTACTTTCCCGGTTTAACATCTACAACATCAAGTTTTCTCTATAAAATAATACATAATCAAATTGATTGCTCTGATATACTTGGAGATATTAAATTTTTGGTACCAAGTTATAATTCCAGATCTAATATAACATTCAGATGTAACAAACCTAGAACCAATATTTTACTGAAAACACCTATTCATGTTACGTGTACAAATTTCAATAAATACTGCTGTTCGTGTGATATTCACAATTGTATATTGAAATCGTTGTTGGTTAATGCAATAAGAACCTATTCTAATGAATTATAATATAATAATTTTTATACATCTTCCTATTATAATTATTATGATTTAATCTTTATGAAATAGGTATTTGTGGAGTTCGACTTCCACCTTTTATGTTATCCTTAGTTCTAATAAAAAAGCAAAGCAATGATGATGGTGAAACCACTAAATTTTTCACATTACACACGAAGATAAGGTATCAGCAAACAAACGGATTTATTTCTGGGCTATCAGCGACAGATTACATCAGAAGTCATTATCACACTTTACAAAGATTGCCTAAAACTTAATCTAACCGCAAGATTTAGCTTAGAACTGCCGACACTTACGCAAGGGAGAGAATAATATGTTCTACTACTATTGACTGAACCATTATTATGTAATCATGGGCGTCACCAGAAAATTTGTTAGAGGGAATCAGCACAGATAAGTACAAGCTCTACAAACGAATATGTACATACAATAGACATGAACTCTTCCTCTTGTCTCCCGTACGAAAGCCCATGTATGTATACAAGTGACTAAGTCATAATGTAATTATATTGTCCTAAGCTATTTATTTGTGGCATAATTTTAGTTTTTCTTTAGTTTCATTGGGTTTTGCCACACTTGAAAAATAAAGATTAATTAAATAAGCCCTTGCGCCAAACGGATCAGTCAAGGATTATATTTGAAACTAAGTTTACCTTACCAAAAAATCTCACACTGAAAAAAGCAGATAAGTAAAAAATAACAAAAATCACTATCGCGCCCTTCCGTATTATTGACGTTTCGAAAAACTCTCTGTTTTCGTTCTCAAAATAGTTCTTAGTAAAGATTTAAATTATTCTATAATACCGAAAGATATCCCTAAATTTGATATAATAACATCAATAGAACAAATTGCTCAAACGTTACCATTAAATATTGCTAATGAATATAGGATCCGGTCAAAAATTGAAATTGAGAAAAAATATGTAATTAAAAGTAATTTATTATTAGAGGAGAGGAAATCTATATCATCACTTAAAAATGATAATAATATTAAAATTTTAACAGCTGATAAAGGTAATGCCACAGTTATATTAGCCAAATACCGATCCTCCCTTTCATTAAATACTTGAGGACGTCCTGTTTTCCACTGCATCAAATTCTTCATATCTGTGTACTATTCATACAACAGATGATCGAAATTTTGCTATATTTTCAGCAGAAAAGGCACTTTACCTAAAAGCAAAACAGTTTTTACTCGGTGCACTGAGCATTTCAAATAGGATTATTTCAAAAATGATTGCTCCTACCGACTTCAGCAAAGTATACCAAATAAAACAGGTAGGAGAATCGATTGTTTCGATAGTCAGATGGATACACTAAGCTGCAAAAAAGTTACACACGCAAAATACCAAGGGCCCCCCGTACCCACCCCAATGGACCTTGTGGAAATAAATGGATTAGTCCATCAAATTGCTCATCAAAATTTAGCTGTGTATACCAAATTTCATTCATTTATCACAACGTGATTGAGATATATTGCAAAAAAATGATTTCCATTCCTCGCTCTTCAATGGGTCGTGCTCTTAGGAAGCATTTCCGGACCCATGTTCATATGAACTTTTTTACTTAGTTTTGATCATAGAATCGGCCTGTTCAGGGTGAGACACTCTGTATTCTCTTAAAATTAATGACACTATGACTGAATCACCCTATTATAAAACTCATATTGCGCAATACTTTGTAGAAAATTAAAATCATGAAAGGAAACGGATTTTGATAAACCTATACTTGCTGAATAAATTACATAATGTTAAAAATTACAAGACATGACTGCTACCTTGCATGCTTTTGCTATACTTGACTTAACCACAGCTTGGAAAAATAAGCGATCAAGTACTGCAAGAAGAATATCCGTGTAAACTTTACTGTACCACCAATTTTATCATTTAATGGTCTACTTGGCCGTTTATATTCCCAATCTGTAGCCAAGTTACTTGAACCGAAACTTGACCTGTAAAAACCTTGCTTTAATGCACGATTAAACATTGATGAGCTCTTATTTCATGTTGAAAAACTGACTGAATACTTGAATATTGAATATGGTCATCTTTTGTCTTTTTTACAGACAATCCAATATTTCCCTCGTCAATAAATACATCGAGTGTCAAACCATCATGAATTAAGTATGAGCATTATTGATGCACGACCAAGAAAATATTTCAATAATACAGGATGTTGAATGTATAGTTAGTTCGTTCACACCAGTCGCAGATATACGATAAGAGGGTCGGGAAGCTGCTACCGGGGACGCATAGCTATGCTAATGGCGTTACGTCTGTGTATAAAACATGAATAATTAGGAATGTATCGAGATGCAGCCGAGAACGCTAAGGCCGTCGCAATTTCCGGGAGCCATCTTTTTACGAGCGGCTAATGGTGGTCGGGTCTGTTGACTCGCATTAGAGATGCGATCTGATATTTTTTGTGTCTCGTCGATTAAAGAGAAGTTGTACTGGTAATTTCAGTTTTTAATTAGAAAACTAAAAATACCAAGGCGTGTATCGTCCAGTCCAGTCCAATCTTCAAAATCAAAAAGGATAAATAGGTTATACAGGATACCATGGGCGTATCTATGATTTTATCTCGGAGGGGGTAAAGTTGTAAAGACTTGACATCAACAGACTAAAGAACTAAACATAAATAAAGACTTTTGTTAAATAAAAGAAGTTAATATCCAATATCAATAATAAAATATAAATTGAAAATTTATGCATTGCAGCAGTATTGTAAAAATAAAAGATAATGGAAATTAAATTCATTTTTCTATTTTTTTTTACTTGCATATCAATAATTAAAATATCTAACTTAATATGTCTATGTATATGTAGAAGAGCAAGGATTTTTTATGAACAGAATAGGGAGAGAGAAAGTTTTCGCCGGGGACGAAAGCGTATTTAAAAATATTGTATTTTTCTAGATCAGAGGTATTTTCAGCATTCATATATGCAGCAACATCGACCAAAGTTACCGAATTTAGGCTTGAAAGTCACATTAGTAAACGCTAAATATTACTTATAGAAATATTACTTATTACACAATTTAATATTGTTTGCATGCGATTATCAAGTAATTCAAATTGCAAATACTTCACCTCTGTTTTATTACATGGAAAATTATAAAGTAATGTATTTCATTTCAGTAAGCTTCTTGAGGGGGGGGGTAATTACCCCCAATACCCCCCCATAGATACGCCCCTGGGGTTAACTACCACTAAGTACAAACAATTTTACCACTTGTACGCGGAGTAGAACTAACTACATCTATCGGCCGTTCGCTACTCCATGCCGGACTGAAAATGTCACAGGCACGAAGCGTTCTACATGCAGTAGACACCATTGAAAGCTGTCGACCTTTATCGCGTTCGGCGAGAAACGATATTTTGCAAACACGGAATTCCAGGAAACTGCTGCTTTCGTCTGTCTACTGCATGTAGAACGCTTCGTGCCTGTGACATTTTCAATCCGGCATGGAGTAGCGAACGGCCGATAGATGTAGTTAGTTCTACACCGCGTACTCATGGTCCCTTCTGTCGGGTTAGACAGACGAAAGCAGCTAGGATTATTCGTCGGATACCTCACCTATGGCGTACTGATGAGAGCTAATAAGCTCGAAACCGGTATATATATGTCTGGTGGGCGTCTGACGAATGACTCTAGCTGTTGCTATAGGTTTTCCAGGTGTAATTCAATGCTGGTCGGGGCATTAGCCCGCAGAGTAGTTGTTTCCTGGAATTCCGTGTTTACCACTTGCTTAAGGAGACCAATAAAATTATTCTGGAATTCTAGCTCGATGTTTAAACAATGGGGCAAAACCTTTTAGTTTTTCTTTAGTTTTATTGGGTTTTTGTCACACTTCTGAAAAAAAAATAAAGATTAATTCCTGATTCCTTTAATTCATATTTTTCTCTATACTCTCTTAAGGTCGCCGTATTTATCGCCGTGAAATGATCAAATTTGTGGTGTTTTTTAGGTACTGAAATCTCGAAAAATAAAACATGTAGAGCAAAAGTAATATCAAAAATAAAATTATTGATGTTTTGCTTATCTCCTCGAATAATATAATAATTTTTAAAATGCATTTGTATGACACACATTATTTCGCTATTCTAACCCCACATTTTAACAATTATTTTCACATACTTATAAACAAAAGTGAACAAACTTATGTGCAGAACTATCTAAGTTTATGTTATAACAATGTTTACATCTATACTCTATAGTTGAATTTAAAAAAACACGTATTTTGAAAGATTTCAGTACCTAAAAATTTGTGTTATAGATCGCTTCCTGACGTTATATATTGATTTTACTTCGGTACTTTTGAATATTCGCAGATGGCATCTTAAAAAATACTAATGTTGTATACGCTGCTGAGTTAAATTCAATGAAATTTCAGATTCATTCAATATTCACATTTACTTAGTGTAAATTCCAGATTGATCATTATTCAAAATAAATGCTCATTACAACTTCAAGAAATTTCCACTTTCTCATTCCACTTTTCCTTTTCTACAACATATCAATTTTTGAAATCGACATTTCGAGTCTTTGGACCCATCATCAGCTTAAATATAGACTATAGATTGTTATTTCGGAATTTGAAAAAGCCCAGCTTTCTAAACAGATAATAATAGTAATATTTATTTGAATACTAGATATTTTCTACACATATATACAGTATCAGAAAGGTTATGTCTTCTCATTGTTTTTTCAAAAAAGAATGAAAGTCAATAGGTATCTGAACGAGACAATGACGGCTATCCCCGATGCCCATGATCAATATCTAAATAATACTGCCCATTTGTAGTGGGAGCATTGTAAATCCCTACTCAGTAAAATCAAAATTTTGGCACCCATTTTCAGACACTTAAAACTGGAAACAAAAAAGATAGTGTAGCAATATGGCATTCTGGGATTTAGCTCTTGTCGGTATATGAAACAAAATATGCTTTAATTTTTAAGTCGTAAAAATGAAGTAGACCATGGAAATTCAGAATGTTACTTTTTTCACAAGTAAAGTTCCTTTTCTACATGTGACGATAACAAAAGTTTATCAGAATGCAAAATTTACTTCATTTCGAGTTTTCCTCATTAGGGCTCTTTCTGGACAAAGTGTTGAGAAATATTTTTTAGAATCAAAAGTATGAAAAGTTGAGTATGTATGTAGATAATAGTTTTAATATCTTAGGTCTAGTTTGAGAAAAGTCACCAAATCAATAACATTGGGCAATAAAATCAAAGTAGGACATTGGAATTTTGCATACCCACTCATTTTTGCGTTCCGAGAAACTTTCCATAGTAACATTTTGTCATATAGCGAAAAGGAAATCCACTAATAAAAAAATTAGGTGTTTCTGAATTTCTAAGGCTTACTTGATTTTACCGATTTGAAATCATATCAATTCAAATGTCAACGAAACGACATGCAAAGTAGGTTTTAAACTCAAGGAGAAATTCAAAAATGGAATAATATACAGGATGTTCCTTAAAAAGTGAAGTTAGGTTACTCCCAGAAGAAATGAGATACTAGTGAAACTGCAATTAATTTTGAGATAAAAATTTATTTAGTGCAATTTTTATTTGCGTTTCTTTTTTGTATTAATATTAAGGCATTCAGTATTTGACTTGCCATTAATACCTACAATACTGTCACTAATTTTCTAGCTATGGCACTTTTTTATTCATTAAGATGTATTCATATGACAGCATATAATTTCAAGGCATACTTTTTTGAAATTATTCAAATGAAAGTGAAAAACTTGTTGCTATAAATCATTATCTTTTAATTATGACTCACTGTCATTCTTCGATAATTAAATTGAGGTACGTAGATGCGAGCATTAATTTCTGTTGAAAAAGGATATCCAGTAATTATGGTGTAATCTCCATAATTTCTATATTATTTAAAAATAAGTAAAGGTATAATTTTAGTATTTTCATCCCAGCAATTTTAATTGGGGGCAAATGCTTGAAGCATTTCTAGTTTGTTTATTCTTACTTCATACATTAATAATTATGGATTTGTCAAGGATATGTTCTTTATTGTTTCTTTTAATACATCATTTCTAATGTATTAAATATAATATTTTTATATATGCCTATCTTTAGTAATATTATTTTATTCCCTTTATATTATTAAAATTACTAAATACATATTTTTTCCAAACTAAAAAAAATACTCATTAGGTAAAGTTTTAGATACGTGCCTTATAATTTTTTAGATAAATATTGATCTATTTCATCAACAGAACAAAAATCTAATCATTTTATAATGTGTTAATGGGATATTTTAAATGTTAATTTTTTATTTAATTTACTTGCTAATTGTTCATGCGTCTGTACTCCGCAGTTTAGACTGAATGTTAATTGGTGTTTTAGAATTTTCTTTCATGCCCATATAAACCATTTTATTTATTTTAAGTACCTACTTTGTTGCAGGCTGTTCCAGCCTTGGGCCACTTTGCTGAGAAACTGGCAGATCTTGGCCGTAACTCATCCAGGTTATGTAGCATTCCTTACGTACGACGAAGTCAAAGCTAGATTGCAGAAATACATAAACAAGGCGGGAAGTTATGTGTTTAGGCTGTCGTGCACCAGGTTGGGGCAGTGGGCCATAGGGTACGTTACGACGGATGGGGAGATACTGCAGACCATACCGCAGAACAAAAGTCTGATTCAAGCTTTGCTGGATGGATATCGAGAAGGATTGTAAGTAGTATTGTTTTAGTTTGTTTGCATTGGCAAGAATATTCAAATTAATTTGAGATATCTTTCATTGAAAGCTAAGCTCTCTAAGGAGGGAGTATTTGCAGCTGCAGCCATTTTGGTTCTTTACAGTTACTGTCAAATTTAAATTATAGCTATTGACGAAGTTGCTGACATCTGTTGATAGATTTCGGAACCGCTGTAGAGGTGATCAACAAATTACTTGCATAGGAGGGAAAATAGTATAATTTTATCTTGAATGAAGAAAAATGCATAATCTGCATAAGACAATTTGTAATACCTAAATCGGGTGTGGGGTAAACAACAATGCAACAAATTGGTTTTGTATGTGTAGGAGTAATGGTAATTTGTTTAGCAATTTTGTAAACTTTATTGAGTTTGTGATATTTATGTAGTTATAAAAAGTGTACAAAAATTTAAAACATACGCAAGAATATTTACACAAAATCTTGGATAAATTTCACGTAGAACTGAAACTCTGAGCAGTGAAAAATTAAATTGAGAATCAGAAAACAAATAACAAAACACATGAAAAGTATGTAGCAAACATTTTGTTATAGAGAATTTTGTGCTAGGTAATTACAACAAGATTATGTTGTGAATTGTTTATGGATGTTTTTAAATCTGTATTACGCATTACACTGCCAATTTTCTCCATTTAATAAAATAGATATTTCATGGGGTGGCTGATCGAAGGCAGACATTTGTAAACACAGCCTTTTGATAATTTGGGGCTGCTCATGTTCTACCCCACAAAAATGTATGTACCCTACCTTAACAACAACTTCACCTGCTGTCAGAAGTCGCACACAATCCCCAAGTAGTCCAAAATATCTATTATAGATATCTCAAACCCAACCATTATATCTGAATCTGAAAGGTTATGAGCATACTAGGAATTTATGATATATATCCACTCTAGGAATTTGCCTTACATTAAAATTAAAATAATCCTTTTGATAAGTCCTAAAATACACTTTCACCTAAAAAATTACACGATAAAACACAACGTTCCTGGCAATTAAAGCTTTATAATCTTTAGCGGCAATTGTAAACAAATTGTTGATTACTTCTACATCCGCCATCTTGAATTTTGCAGTGCCATCTAGTGGTTCGTGAATTTCGCAAATAATGTGAGTGTTATCTTCGTAGGAATCAGAATATAGTAGTAATGACATGTACTGACTTACTAAATTGTTTTTTCATTAGGTTTGTTTTTGCAGCAGTTGGAAACGGTTTGAAACTGTCAGAAATATTCGACCCATTAATTTGAGAGTGCGTTACCATTGAATTTAACACAATAAATAGAACGGATATTTCTGACAGTTTCATACCGTTTCCAGCTGCTGCAATGACAAACCTATTATTTACTGCAGTTTTGACATTTGACAGACATACCATTAGTTATTTTTTGTTAATATAAAGATTAGAAATTTAATTTTTAAATTTATTTGTTGCAATTTATCATTATGCCATATGTATATACAAATTAAAGTAATGCTTTAGTAATCTATATTCTTCAAAGATTTGGATCGCCGCGGTTTTAATTGATCCGGATTATCGAGACCGCACTGTATGTATTAAATTATCACATAAAATTCAAAATTTAATTGAAATCTCAATGTTTCCTTTACTCGTTTTGTGCCAATTAAATTTTTTTGTCAGATATTACATTTCCTGCCCTGAATATTTATCGGATACCTTTTGTAACAAGTGATTTGTATAAGTTAGTTCACTCTCAATATTAAATTCACTTGTTTCTCGGAATCATTACTTGTGCTATGCTGTTAACTGGGTAATTTGAGTGAAGAATTCCATATCGTGTGTCTGCAGTTGGTTTCATTTATTTCTTGCATTAAGAAAACCTATTGCAATAACAATTTTAATTTATACATGCTGGTATTTTATAAATTTATTTTAAAATAACCAGCTTATGAATTTAAATGAGAAAGAGAACGTTCACACTGCCTTATCATATCTATTAGTAAGTTATCATAACCAAACCAAGGTGGTTTACTTATACTATGCTAATTATGTGTATTTTAATAACTTAATACAGACTGTCTTTAGAGGGGTTTATAATATTTGGTTCCAAATCTGTAGAATTTATTTTTTTACAAAATAAAACTACCCATTTAATGTGCATGGAATTTGTAAATATTACCAATTTCATCAAAAACAGTGTAGATAGCAGAATTGCAGAACTTTTATATTGTTGAAATTTTTTTTCAGAACAATATTTATTTTCCAAAAATGTCATAAACATAAACATACAAAAACAACAAAATTGGCTTGGCATGTCAAATATCGTCCATAGTTTATATCAATGAAAAAATTCGTGCAGAGGAATGAAATTTATAAGCAAATTTTTTGTGCATTTTGTGGAACAGAGCCTGCAGATTTTGATTACACTCTCCATTACACTAATAACATATCCATAGGTCATTATTATCAATGTATTTGGACCGTTGTTATATCACTGTGTCAGCGAATTACGTCTAACACAAAATGATATTACGCACACTCTAGAAAATACCTAAATAAAAATACCACGATTCGTTTACGTACGTGTTACTTTGTTATTTAAGGTTGAAGTTATAAACAAAGCGTGACTTTATCAAAGACCACAACTTATCACATGTCACTTATCGATGATGTATTCTAAAATAGTTCAGTGATTATTATGATAGGTTAGGGTTATGCAGAGCTGGATTAAAAATTTGCAATAACTTTAAACTCAATTATCTCGGTTATTAAAAAACATATTAAGGCAATATTTTGTAAAATGATTTATTTTAATGCCTACTATCATCAGTTAATATTAATACCCCATTTTCAAAATCACCCGTATATGTATATATATAGGTTTAAAATATTCACGTTATAAAACTCGAGAGTTTGTGTTGCTGCTAAATATTTCATTTATCAAAATATTGTCCATAACACATGCACCTTTTCCATTTTGGCCCCCATAGAAATTTTTCTGCAGGCGCCCATGATTGATATTTTTATTTGGGACATGGTGACGGTTCTGTATTGCGACTAAAATATACTTTTTCATTTTAAAAATTAGATGTGACAATAGTGTGCATTTTTCTCTTTTTAGTTACTTATATCCCGACGGCAGAAACGTCAACCCGGATCTGTCGTGGGCAGTTCAACCAAGCCAGGAAGATCACATCGCTGTCACGCAGGAGCAATATGAATTATACTGTGAAATGGGTAGTACATTCCAACTTTGTAAGATATGTGCTGAGAACGACAAAGATGTCCGCATCGAGCCGTGCGGTCACCTTCTCTGCACTCCGTGTCTCACCGCGTGGCAAGCTGTAAGTTTTATTAATGTTGACGCGTTACCCTAATCAAACAAATCTCTATCTTTCAAGGGATCCGAGGGCCAGGGTAGTCAAGGCTGTCCGTTCTGTCGGGCGGAAATCAAAGGCACCGAGCAGATCGTCGTGGACCCTTTTGATCCTAAAAAATCCCATCAGCGCCCTAAAACGTCCACGGCTAGTTCGCAGTACCCCGGCAACATCGATGACGAGGACTTTGAGTTAGAGGTAGCGAATGAGAATAGTGGCACGAATGATTATGCTGAATAAAAACCGCTCTTCATGCCTTCGGCTGTGCTTCATAATTACCTGTTTTTTATTTTCGTTTTATGTGCTTGTTCCATTTAAGCTTTATCGATGTACACTGGGATCTCGGGGGGAAATTTATCCAGATAGTTTTCTCTCTCACGCTATTTATTTTCAGTTACGAGATCTGACAATTCGGTTCTCAAACTTGCCACCGTACACACACATTGGCAGCAGTGAACAAATTTTTGTAATCTTGCACAACACAAAAATTAATTACCGAAATCTATAGATAGTGAAAAGATTATATTTTCTATGCAAGGAACATAAATAACAATAACTAGAAAGTAAGGTTAGGTTAGTCAAAGTTGCCATCCTAATCATAGTTACTTTTCCTTAAAAACTTGTTTCCTATCCGAATCTCGAATAAGGTTGATGAATAGGTTCTTGTTTAAACAAAGTGTTATAAACCATTAATAGCGAACGGCAACTTAAGGCCGGTAATGGTGAATAGGGCTGTAAATTTTGCAGTGCTGCCAACATAAGTACAGTGGCAAGTTTACAAACTTAATTGTCTGACTCCCATATTTCCTATATGCCGGTGAGAGGTTCTTGGTAAATTTTCTCTTCTGGCATGGAATTAACAGTCACTCAGATGTTTGCATTGCGTGGCACAAGTTTGTGTTTTTTTCTAATTTGCCGTGTAATCAGCGCGTCACTGTGTAATTCATTTTATTTTTCATAGATGGCGCAGTAGTTATAGTTTCTGCCATTGTTAGTTTATTCGATCTATTTAGAATTTTTTAACGAGTGCAAATTTTTGTTAAACAATACGTAAAGGGCAGAAACTGTAACTTCTTATTCTTAGGCACATCCCATTTCTATGATCACAATCTTGACTTTTTCACCTCACAATATTTTTGTTTTACATATAAGTATTCATGAAGTAATTTTAGGTTATTTTTTTTTATTTGTGATGTGCGGAGTAAATATGTAGGTGCTATGATTTATCGATGCGCAGGCCGTTACCAATCGGTAGTTACACAGCAGTTAACGGTAAAAAAAAGGAAAAGTTGAAATATATTTTTATTAACTAGAAATAAATTTGAATTAAAATATGTACATATTCAGAAACTATAACTTCTCAAAATCACATCCTAAAACTACCCATTTTTTTTATTATTTGAAAGTTAAACATCTCAGTTCGGCCTACTAAGATTTTTTATAATATAGTAGACGGCCAAAATTGTAGAGAGTGATTACATTACATAACATCCATTATTTTTAGATATAATAGTTTTTATCTTGTATTAATTACCCAAGGTCAAAAATTATAGAGAGTGACTAATTCACAAGTAGATGAGTACAGAAGATATGAGTGGTATGATTACCTAAGCGCGCCACTTGAGAAGAGTTAAAGCACACAAAATTATCAAAAATAAGTTGACGTGGGCTGACTAGCACATTAACAATTTGCTTGTGGCACCTGTGTCATCCTCTCTACAAATTAGAATGCCGTCCTTTTACCCACCACCGCCCACCTACACCTACCTTGTCTTCATGGACGCAAAATTCACGGATTTTTGCGCAAATTGCTGGGTTTTAATTATTTATGGCGGGAAAATCTCAACTTTTGACAAAAACTCATTTTAAAAATACAATCTTTCTTCCGCGAGTTTCCATCACTTTCCGTTTCACAGTTGTACTTCTTTACCACTTTTTTATTTGCACACATATGCTATTCACGTACAATTTTGAAAATGAAATACATATTTCAACATCACTTACACTCATATTTTGACCTCGCGTTCTAAACTCTTCACACATGTCATCATTCGATATTCCTCACTTGTTAAATTAGGACGATTTTGAGAATACGTTCTAGAGCTTGAATTGATGATTAAAAACACAAAATCACTATTAAAATTAATTACATTCATAATTAAATTAGCGAAAAGATATACCCAAAATTTTGCTCGCTCGAACGATATACCCGCCCATGAGCGCTGGAAGTGAAACAGTTGGATCTAACAATTCGTCGCAATCAATCAAAAGCAGCAGCGGATACGTAGCAGAACCTGGAACTCGACTGTAACAAATTTAGCAAAAGTACAATAGTTGTGTAAATTGCACTTTTTTATATCGGTTAAAAATAACAATCATAAATGATTATAAATACTGTTATGGTGTTGAAATAAATGAATATATTCACGTTTTTAAATTTTTATATATGGGGGAAAAAAATTGTTACAGTTTTTAAAATATTGACACTAAAAAAATTGGAGAAGTCTATTAGACAGTTTTAAAGAATTTATAATTTCCAAATATGTACATCCACAGTGTATATACTCATAAATTATTATTAATATCATTACAATTTAAAAATGTATTTAGAGAATTTGTTAATGTTGTGTCTTGCTGTTAAAGAAAAACAATACCTAACTGTAATTTATCTCAAAAAATTTCAAAAATCTAAGTAATATTAAGGAAAAATTTAGTCCAACCCTGCACCGCCTCACTTATTCGAGTGTTTACAATATTATATTTATAAATGTCTTGTTCTTGCAAGAATTAGCAGATAAGGTTTGGCAATTGTTTCAAGCAATATCAATGTATGGTAAGTAGTTTGTTTATATTAATTTTGAATTAATTTCAGTTATACTGATGCATCTACCCTTTCTAATCGAGTCTCTTAAAAAGTGTTTAAAAGCATTTTGACTACTGAAACAATGGTCTTAAAATTACCAAGTCCACTGCACAACAAGGCATATTTCAAAATTTTCTGTCTCTATCTCAAAAACTACGAAAAAATTTTATAGGTCAGATAGTTATTTTTCATCGTTCTATGCATTCTGAAAATTTTTACATTTAAAAGTGATACATCTTGTATTCAAAAAAATAATCATTTAACTGTTTATTACGTGGGTATTATGGTAACGGACTGTACACCTTTAAGTCAGGACATCCTATACATATATAAAAGTAAATTTTGTTTTAAATGCATAAAGTTTATATTTGTGTACCTCCCGTTATTGACATATATTTAATAATCTAAAAATAGTATTTTTTTAATCACCTCTTGAAATGTACTTAAGAGTATAAAAGTATTATCATTATATATACAATTTTGTGAAATAAATTAAATAATCGAAAACATCACATTTAGTAATTCTTCAGCTTCAATCGTAATAACTAGAGTTAGTGCCAGCGCGGAGTCTAACAGTGTCGAACAGGTGGGACGTTGGTCTTCACAGCTGACTGCATTTCGAACTGCGCTTTAAGTTTTAGTTATTTACGGAACGCTGTAATAGTCGGTGTCACATCGATACGTTTCTTTTTTACATCTGCCGTAAGTTGTATTTGCCATGTGTATTTAAATCACTATTCACAAATAGTAACATAATTTACATTAACAACTATTAGTTGAGGAGAGAAGTGAATGAAGTGAAGTAACATGCCAAAGGAGAGAAAAAATAGAGGGAATTATTTCAAATATGCTTTGACCGTGATCCCGAAGGTGATAGGGACATATGTATTAAACAAAATGACCTGTTTTGTACTATGCATGAACGCATTATAAATTCTTCTAACAAAACTAAAGTGACAAGACATTTGAAGAGCCGTGCCTCATCCAGAGCTGAATACTCTGTATTTTTCTATGAACCTAAGCAATATTCCATTAAACAAACTAGAGAACCCTAAGTTACGTTCGTTTTTGGAAAAATATATGGACTGAAAAATCTCTTATGAAAGTATGTTACTACTAAGATTTGTCGATAAGATTTGCAACAATGTACTGACATCAATACGCAAACACATTGAGGACAATTTCGTTTATTTCATTACAGATGAATTTATGATGCATCAAACGTTCAGTACCCAATTTTTTAATTGGTGTGTAAAAAAGTGACAGCCACCTTCTGGCTTTTAAGGTGCTGGACAATACCAATCGCAAAAGTTCTTGTAATGCCGAGTGATGCAGCCGCGTACATGTTAAAAGCAGGACAGATTTTATCTCAAAAATATGCAAAAATGATACATTTCATGTGCTGCTCACACTTTATCGGATAACTGGAGCCTTTAGTCAACACTTTTATATCAACTGTCAAAAAAGTTTTCATTCGGTGCCTACAAGAAGGGATGTTTTTAAAAAGGCTTCACCAGGCATACCTTTGCCTTCCGAACCAGTTATAACTAGATAGGGTGGTTAGATACCATGTCGTATTATGATAAACATTTTAATGGCATAAAAGATGTTTCTGGTAGATTTAGTCATAATGACAGCAGCACCATACAAACACTGCAGGACTTAAAAATGTTCGTGATGACATAATAATAATACCCCTATATTATTATTAAGCAGGCCGCATTTGCACCCTGGAACGACTTACGTTGGTAGGCCCTAACCACCATTCAGTGCAGGAATGAGGGAAACCTGGAAAACCTCATTAATTAGGGGGGTAGTTAAATGTCAATCTCTCACATTGACCCAAGTCGACATTCTTCCACCCTACCATACTCGCAGAGAAGGTGCCAATCTCTCCACGAATATAGCTTATATACGGTCTACCGGCTGCAGGGGTCGAACCCACAGCGATCCAGTCGTCTCGATTCAAGTACTGACGCCTTAAACCGCGCGGCCACTGACCGATCCAAAACATAACTAACATTAATGGATACTATGGTTTCTTAGTGCAATAAGGAAATTGGAATCACATGGACTGTTCCTAAATGAACAATTTGACATGATGGATGATGTACAAAAATATATATACGATGCCAATAACACACGCCGAGTCAGTAGTACGATAAAAGAAAAAATGGTGTTGAAAAAAATCCAGCATACACCATTTTGGAAAACATATGTAGTTTTAGCTGATACATATTAGGAGTTATCGGCAGTAGATGTTGAATGGTCATATTCTCTACACAAGTTAATATTAAGTGATAAACGTTGCCGTTTCACTACAGAAAAGCACATATTAATATGTTGTAACCACTTTCAATATGCCTCAACATTTAGGTTAGCCGGGTAAGTGTTGTCATTTTCATGTTTTATCTTAATTTATATAGGTATTTTATCTTTGACTTAACGTTACTATTTGGTAATATTACTATGTTGTGACATATTTTCTGTAAACATAATATGTTCATTTGTAAACTGTTTACGGTCCTGTTAAACTCCGCACTCCACTATCTCTAGTAATAACTTTATATTTTTTGGAAAAATTTCAGAAATTGTTATCAGTAAATAGTTAGATCTTACATTAGTTTAAAAAATTGAGTTTTTGCAGTTAATTTTTTATGAGTGTTATTTTGTACATAAGTATTTAACTAAAGGCAATGTATATTTTTTTATTTTTAATTTGTTCGTTATATAAGAACTGTTTACTGTGTAAGAACAACTAGTTTGAACGGATCTATTTATAATATATTTTACGCAGAAAACTAATTTTGTTTTATTTAATTATATTTGTTTTGTTTGTTGGTGTCTGTGTATTGCTGAGTGTTATGGCTTTTTTACTAAAAATTTTTGAAAAGTAGGTAAGTAATGTTTTTTAATTAACTGCAAAATGCATGATGTTGTGCTTTGCATTCACGTAATTGTTGTTACTTTGTTGTAAATTGTAAATATACAAAATACAAAATATTTTCTTACAACTTGTTCAATATTAGGAAAGTAAATTCATCTGGTCTCATTATGAACAAATGAATTTAAGAAACGACGATTGCAGAGTAGAGGGTGAGAAATAAAAACATGCAGAATGTTCAAAAAAGAAACCACTGATATACAGGGTGTTTCAAATTGGTATGTTTTTGAGGGTTGTAGTGGTTCTGTCATAGATACAGCAAATTTGATGTACTCTTGGGGGTCTTTTCAAAAAAATAACTAGTCGAAAACTGCAGCACTATCTCTTACCATTTTTGAACTACAGGGCGTTTTACAGTATCTCTTAGTTTTGCAAACGCCCTGTGTAGCTCAAAAACGATAACAGACTGTTTTTGCCATTGTTATTTTCTCGAACAAACAACATGGTTTGTTCATCAGATTTGCTCTATAACATATTCACCCGTAACCCTCAAAAACATACCAATTTGAACCACTCTACAGTCACTAATTTAAAAAAAAAATTATTAAAAAATGTCGGAATTTTTTTCCGGGTGTTTTTATTGAACTTATTCTAATAAACTCATTTTTCAACTTGTTTTTATTTCAGGATGCTGGCGAGTTATGGAACTGCACAGGAAGTAGTCTCCATGCGCTGGCATTGTCACCGAGATCGGATATTTCTGTAAGTAATATTAATAATTTATGCATTTACACACTACATACAAGGTGTATCAATTTATAGGTAAACAGATCCCAAGAACACCCATAGGTGAATATTATAGCTTTGTCACAAAGTTATGAATAATAAACAATTTTCTTCTACAGATATCTATTCAACAACTACTACAAATTTATGTACAATTATTACATATTACAGAAGGAAAGGGTTTATTGGTTGACATTGCCCACAAATTTAGAGGAGCTTGGGCTGTCCAAGATCAGAGGCAGTGGTGTGTTTCTAACCAAGGCGTTTTGTTGCTTACGTCATTCTAATAACATAATAATATTACACAATGATCATGTAATGATAGCCATACATGAGCATGATACGTAGAATACAAAATGAACCATATAGGCGTGTATATTTCATGCGAATGTATTAATGGCCACTAGATGGGAGTTGCATACACTTTTTTTTCTACAACCATTTATCAATATTTAATAAACGAAAACATTTTATGACAGAATAATTGTCAAGAGTAAAACCATTTTTATATTTCACTTTCTTATAATTTAGTTATCTCTAGAATACGAGATATATAAAAGATACCCATATAACCTCGGACATTCACAATGCCTGCTGCCATGAGGACCCGAAAATAATAGCACGTGGGTTGTTATATATATATATATGTTTGAAAATATCTAGCATCAGTCATAACCACAAATCAAGAAACGTCAAAGCTATGACCTTTTGCAGTTTTTATTTTGTATGAAGTGAAACATAAAACGTATGCACCACGAGAGATACTAGGATGATTATGCCTGCAGGTATGACAGGTTGCTTTCAAGACTCGTTTAGGTCCGAAGAAAGCAAGTTGCCGAAGTCCCTGTATCTCTCTTGGTATATAAATAACTATTATAGAGTACTTGAAACTTGTTTAAAAAAATGGGTTTCTATTTGCATATATTAAAATGGGAGTAGAAAAATAATAATAAACGTGTAATTTGTTTGATGAGTATATCAATAGCAATGCCTTCTGGATCCGGATGGCCTACGAACGTCTTTAATTTATCTGATCACATAGTTTGTAAAAACAATACTGTTTCAAAATATACACATTTTTAGGGTAGGTATTCTTAATAAAAAACATTGAACTTCATTTGTTTTTTTACTTATTATATTAATCGCCTGAATGCCTATAAACACTATCAAACAATTTTTTAATTACTTCTGTAAAATATTATTAATAGATGAAAAGTAAAACCACTTTTACCAATACCATTTGCATAAAGGATATAATTTGACATTTAATAATCTAAAAATTTAGTATACAATAAAACACATTAAATTTAACATATGGTTGTGGTAGAGAATAATTATATCCTTAGTGATAATTTAAGTACATTTTTTTATAAATAGGTGATATTTATTATTCAATATTTAAATATATTTTTTTAGCGTTCATGAAAAGAAGAAATATAATAATTATAAGAGAAAAAATATTAGTGATTTTTTGTATTTCTTATCCGAGTGCATTGTATATAATAAAAAAGCATGATAACATAAACCAAATTATAATAATTAACAGTAAAAAGTGATGCAATAAATGTATTCAATTAAATCAGATTGTACATACATACGTACTGTCAATTCATTAGATATAATTATAGGAAAATAATATTTGTCGCAGTAAAGTGGTTTTAATGTGATTGTTCAAAAATACGAAGATCAGTAACACATTCACAATGTTTAGAAAAGCATAAATGTTGGTTGATTAACACGCCTAAATATTTAAATTCAGTGACTTACAATTCTATTATTATACTGATTTTGAATCGACATACATTTTGTTTTATTTTCTATTTCAACATTGTAGTCTATTGTACAGTACTTACAGTATCATCAGCAAACACTTGTATACTGCGTTTATGAAGTTCTTTTCCTGTCATTAATATAATAAATAAACAGAATGGGAACTAATACCGATCCTTGTGGAACTCCTTGTTATACATGCCGTGATTTTGACAAAGCACTACCTTATTTTACTATTTGCTTTCTGTTGTCTAAATATGAGCAAAACTATTGTATTACAATACAGCGTTTTTAATTTAGAAATATGAAATTTTGTCCCTCGACTTGTACACACATTTGGGCTTTATCCAATTTTGCCGTGCTAAAGGAAATGTTTCTCCTGGTTACTGTTCTTGTAAATGCACCACTGCCATAAAAGTTTAATTATTTGGCATGTGTCGATCAGGAAATCGAACCACATACAAACAAGCTGCCAATATATTTTTTCTAATTTCACCATAAATAAGAATCATGCTGTACACATGAGCCATTTTGAAAATTGACACTTCCACAGTAAATAAAACAACCTCGTATGTTTACTATTTAGAGAGCATACCCCCACTCGATTTCTTATTTAAGGGTGCACAGTTCTGAATCATTCTGTATATCATATTTGGACAGTTTCAGAAATTGTCAGCTTTATTAGCATCAGCATTTGCTAAATCCTTAAAATATTTATTAAATGTGTTACTTATAAAATTTTAAATTGTTGAATACGATAAAATAAGATATGTATATAAAAAAAGTTAAAATAGTTTTTTTTTTGACAGGCTTCAGCAAGCCCAATGATATCTCCAGGAAGCAGCCCTCGCTGCATGCGTCGAAATGTGCCAGTCGTAGTACCAAGTACCGTTCCGCCACCCCTACCGCCCCGCAAGAGCTCTCCAACCCACGAACAAACAATACTACCCACAACTTCGAGTATCGCCGTGCGAAATGGTACGCACAGCAACCTAGGTCTGAGCGAGGCCCAATCAGTCACAAATCTGACACACAACACAATCGATATACCTCATATTCCTAAAAGCAATTCGATGTTGAACATAGAGATTCATAGAAACAGCAGCTCGGAGAATGAAGTGGTAGAATTAAGCTCCCCAGAGACTATTTACGGAGTTGTTATACAGAACTGTGACTATTACGATAAAAATATTATAGATATAAAGACGCCTAATAGGCACCTAAGCTGTCCCTCCAACAGGAGCGCGCCTAAAACTGCTAAGCCAGTCAAGTCCAGTACTAGTCCGAATATTAGCTATCAGAGTACTCCCGATTCTAGTTTACCTCAATATGAAAATGTGGATTTGGAGATACCGCCAAAGAACAAGAAAAAAGTAAATCCTCTTGAGAGAGAGACAAACGTTTCATATGAAAATTTGAACATGGATTACATCAAGAAGCTGGTTAGCGAGGGATATTCTAGGGATTCAGTCATAAAGGCCTTAGGGATTACTAGGAATAACGTTGACATGGCTTGTGATATTCTGCATGAATTTGGAACTAAGTTGGGATAGCAAACATAACTGGGTCTCTTCTCTACAGCAGTCATTCGATAGCAAATTAAAATATAGACAATATTTTAGTTGAGTATAATCAAACTAGAAGTGTTGATTTCTAAGTATCAGGTATATGGGAAGCGCAAAATCATGGCAAAGATTATTGAAGGGACTGTGACGTAAAAAGTCGTTGGCACAAACTTCTGTTACTTTCACTTTTAAAAATTATATTGCTTTGAAACTCAACTACATTGGATTTATTTTTTACTTTACTGTCCCTTAAAATTCGACCAATGCCATTTGAGGTCAGATTGCAGCATAAATATTTACGAGTAATAAATTTATATACATATTCATAAAAAAAAACTGTTCTGAAAATAGCATCACAAGAATACCATATTTTTAAAAACAAATGCAAATTTAAATTGTGTCAGGGGAAATCCTGTCATGTAATTCAGTGTCGGGAATTCGCTGAAAAACCAAAATCATTTAAAAATTCGATTAACTTAATCTTGCTGTTTAAAATTAATGGTTTGTATTGTTTCTTCTGATTCTTTAAATAATACATACCTATTACAGATTTTACATAAATTACCATTTCCAGTTTATCTGTCTACTTTTGTTTAAGTATATTTTATGTTTAATAGTTTTTGACCAAATTTTTTTGACAAATTTACAAATAGACTTTTATCCTATAATAGATATATACAATACAATTACAATAATTACTAAAGACAGGATGTTTCTTAAAGTCATAGTTTACGGTACTGATTTTCGAAATCCCTCATTTCCATTAGAATATCCTTAGTTATAGTCAGCCTTAGGTACCGAAATATAAAATTATTAATATTGTATTATTTAATTTTTTTAAGGTTGCTTTATTTTAAGCTATGAAAATACCATTTTTTTGCATTTTTAGGTACAAAAATTAAAAAAAAAATGAAATTCTTAATATTTGTTTATTTATTGTTGTTATTTTAATTTTTCTCAAATAATAACTTTTAAAATGTGTTTTCAAAACATGCCTTTATTCCTATCTTAATTTCACAGTTTACTGATTATTTTCACAAACGTTTTATATCTAGGCAATGTCAGTGTTATAAGAATATTTACACCTACAGTTAAATTGAAGAAAACTTTATTTGTACATATTTTCATAGATTTCAGCAAATTTACCATATTTAAAAAAATCCAAATACATTGCATACATTTTGGAGTGGGCTTTTTTTGGGGCAAAATATTCAAATTTGTTTCTAATTTTGATATCATTAGTAGAGGGCGCCACTTATGGCATATCACGCTTGTTTTAAATGGCAGAACTTTTTTGTAGCTTAATGTATCCATGTGAATATTGATTTACATTATACATTTTTTTATCTGAAAATCGTTAGGAGTAACTGTTTTTGAAATAATTTTGTTTCTAATGTGCACCGAACAAAAACTTTTAGGTTCAGGTAAAATGTCTTTTCCGCTGAAAATACAGCAACATACTTGAAAAAGTTAATAATGAAAATTATGACGACTTGCAAAATTACAAGATCAGCCTGTTTTGATAACACTGTTAACTTTAGATTTTCAAAAATATAATTCATCAAAGCAGACCGACTTTTGAAATTTTTCACGTCACCATTATTTACCATCCCAAATGAAATAGGAAACAAATTTGAATTTGTCACCCCTAAAGCACACCGATCTCCAAAATCTATGCAAGTATTTGGATTTTTTTTTTAATTATTAAGAAATACGTATCAAAAATGCAATTTTAACTTTGTCACCCCCTAAATTGAAAAGGAACAACATGCAGGTAAGGCATATTCAGTTCATTCACTCTTTTTTGAAGTCGGCAACCTGCCATTAAGCTCTGTCCCTTTATTAATGAATCACCCTGTATAGTTCAGTTATTAAATGTTATAATCATATGTCTTTGTAGTAAACTCTATTTCAGCAGTATAGCCCTTAAGAAAAAATATGATTTTAAATATCCTGGATCCGTTTTCCCTATAATGAGTTTTAACTAAAGTTGTGAGATTGACTTTATTATAGAAATACTCTCTTATAGTCAAAATTTACAGGATGAAGAATCAATAATTCCTAACCCGCCCTTTTTAGTGGAACACCCTGTATATACATTATTTAAAAGTTTAACATAAAAATCAATATAATAATTGTACGATAGTACAATATAATTAAAATCGGTACTTTTACGTTCTAAAAATTGATTAACTGTTGAACCAATGACTGGTAAATGTAAAAACATTGCTCAAATTTGTGCTGCAATCATGTCTACTATTCGGTTCAAATATTTTGAGTCCTAAATTTTTCCTTTCTGTCCTGTAAAATATCTACAGGAATATTTGCTGTAGAAAATCATTTTTACAAATTAAGGTTTTGGCTTGTCTTTTTGTATATGATTAAAAGTACACAAATGTGAAAAGTAAAAGGAACTTGGACCCAAATGTATTTGAAATGGTAGTATTTGATTTATTAGTATATACGGCTCCTTCAAATAAAGTATTCTAAAATGTTTTAATTTGCTGTAGAATCGCTATTAACCTGCTGAGTACGTGTTGTAATTCAATTTTAAAACTGTCAATGTTACTACACAAAAGTTGCCAATATATTGTCAAATATTTTTTACGACATTCTTGAAACTGAAACTTGTTTATAAGTTACTAGTTTTGAGTAATAAAAACTAGATTTGATAGTTTATAATTTTTATAGGATTTTAATCAAGAGTAAAAATTATTTTTGCATTGAAACTATTGAGTATTAATATTTATGAATGTATTTTAGACTAGAATGTTACGCAATATTTTGATATGCTTTAGGAAGTATTTCAACATATCTTATATTTTAATATTTTACAAAAAAAAATACGCTTTATTTCTTTTCTACTAACATTAACGTAAACCAACATAATAAGTCTGATACAATTATTGGTGGATAATGAATAGTACAAGGTATGGGTATATGTTAAAAGTAACCGAGCTGCAGTTAACCAGCAGTCACACTATTTATTACTAATTCCTAACTCTGTTTTTCATACCGTCATATGGACTATCTGTACATATATTATGATTTCCTCAGGAAGTGGCTACCAAAGTCTGTACATATATATGATTAAAATTATTATATGTTTTTTATTCATGTAAATATTTTGCCATGCAACAGTTCTTTTATGTATAATTGAAAATAAATTACAGGGAAAGTATATGGTTAGTTCTTTCAGTGCCTTCTACAAAAATTTCCCTTTTTTTCCTAAAAATTATAATATCCTACACTATAACTAAACTAATAGGACCAAATTTCTAGAATGAAAATAAATCGATTCAAATCAAGTTATTATGCTTATTCTTTTAAGACAGTGTTTCATAACATTTGTATGCTCGCGTCAAGAATTCAGACGTCTTACACATTTGTTTTTCCTGTCAACGTAATTTTCGATATTTGGTCGCGTTAAAAACATCATTATTTGCAATTTAGTGCAATATATAATGCAAACTTTCAGTAGTATATAGTTTTATTACTATCACTTGCAGTTTCTTAAGTAGTTTGATGAAAATATAATGAATTATTCATTTGTTTGCATGACGTAAGTCTGAATTCTTGTCGCGTGTATATGTATTTAATTTTTTAATCTGAAGGTACAAATGGACTTTTTTGTATAGAGGCAAACAGATTTAAATTGTAAATAAATTTAATGCAATCTTACAGTCATCGATTTACCACAAAAGCTAGTTACAGCTTAAGGGCACCATTTTTATAAGTAGTCCAATGAATTTGTAACTATTTTTAGAGAGCGTCTAAAAAGATCTAAATAAGTTAGAAAAAATATCTACTTACCACATTTGCAAGTGCAGCTAATCATTCACCCTCTGGGGGTGATGAATGATACTAATGAAACAAGGAAATAATTTTTCTGATGTGCATGTCGTTTGTTGTTATAGCTAAAAGTGTATTTTGTTGGATTATATTTAAAACAGTGTTATTTCAAGAAAATAATGTGAGAAAAACTTCAGCAGTTATGGACAAAAATAAGAAACTATCAAACTATTGCTGTTGAATTCATTTGCAATATAATAATTACTAATGTGTGGTTATGTTTTTCAAACAAGTCTGTAATAATGAAAATTGCTTATAAGGGGTCTTAAAACAAATATTTGAGAAATTTTCTCTGTGGTTTTTCAAGTAAAACTCTATGACATAAATAGAATCCAAACAGAAGAACAGTATTCTAGTTTAGTTCTGATATATGACAAAATATAAAATAACAAGTGACTTAATATTAGTAAACGATTTACGTTTTGCGTATGAAACCATAAGCTTTTATTGCTTCTTCCACCTTGGACACGATATGACAAAAAAAAAGATAATTCTTGATTGAAAACCACTCCCAAGTCTTTAATTTTAGTCAAACGATTAATTTCGATGTTATTAATTACGTAACTATAACGGCAAAGAGATTTCTTTCTTGTAAAGCTAATAACATTGCATTTAGATGCAAATCATTTAAATTACACCAGGCTTCAATTTTGGCTATCTCTCCTTGAAGAGCAACACAATCATTTAAGAAGAAAGTATTTAAAAACATTTTTAAATCAGCATACATAAATTTTTGGCAGTCCACAGAGGTAGTAAGTCATTAACAAATACGAAGAATAATAGAGGGCCCAAATTCGAACCTTGAGGCACTCCCGACTTTGCCAAATACTTGACAGAATTATAACCATTATAAGAAACATATTGTTGTCTCAGATAAATATGACTAATAATAAGAATCAGAATCGAAACAAAAGCTCTAAAGTTTTTGCAAATGATTAATTCTGTCAAATACTTTGCAAGGTCAGTATATATAACATTATACTGAGCTCCACGGTCCACCACTTCCTAGACGTCTGAAAAGATAAAGCACTAGTAGGCAGACAATTAATAAATTTGAATTAATTTTCCCACATGGCCATTAAAAAATGCCCTCCCTTCTGGTACACAACAAGAGTTTTCATTGTCTTTTAAACAAGAATTATATTTCGGAAATGAAATACTTCCACTGCTTGGTGCACTTGCGTGGCCTGAATGCTACAGGTACAAGGTAAAAGTCAAGTTGACGTATGCCGACTTGCTACCTTTCTACAGTCGCAGCAAGAATTCAGACGTTTACGTCACAGCCGATTTTATGCATTTGTTTTTTATTGCCAACATAATTTTCGATATTTGGTCGTGTTAATAACAATAATTCTTTGCAATTTACTGCAATATATTATAGTGTAAACATTTAGTTTTCTCAATTGCAGTTTCTTAAATATTCTAATGAAAATATAATGAATTATTAATTTATTCATGTGACGCCGTCTGAATTCTTGCCGCGACTATAGTCACTTTTACACAATATCTCGAAAACAGTAAAAGAAAATTTTCATGTAATTTGATACATGGTGATTTTCCGGGTTGTTGTGCCGTGACGTTAAAATGCACATCCCTAGCAATAGCCGGAATTCTTTTACCTGCCCTGGTTGTTCTCAGGCTAGGCTCTGTGGGGACAGAATCACGGGGAAGCTTTAGCAGAGGCACCACTGAAGATGCCGACAGTGAAGAGCGACGAAACGTTTGGAAGCATGGGATGCGACCAGTTAGAGCGGCGGCTACGGAACGCCTTGGAGGACCGTAGGAGTCATGATACCAACAATAGAAACCAAAATCAATATATGGACGGGCCCAGAGACACCGATAGCGGGTCTGTCCCCATAGAGCCTAGCCCTAGAACAACCAGGGCAGGTAAAAGAATCCCGACTAATGTTAGGGATATGCATTTTAACTCTATTTCTGGCAGCTACCAGTTACCGAGGTCACGGCACAACAACCCAGAAAATGACCATGTATCAAATTACAACACTGGCCGTGAAAGCCTAAAAGCCACTATAATTATCATGTCCAATATATTTTTGAAAAGCTCAATTGACGCTCTTTGCAATGGCAAAAACATATACTAGGTGTTCCATTTAAAAAAGTAATCGATAATGTCATATATTTACATGGTTCACCCTGTATATAAATGTGATATCAAAAAGTGCAAAATTAAAAATAGACGTGTCCGAGGATTTTTTCCAAAATTTTGTAATTAATTAATCATGAATTTTATTCCATAAGTGTCAGAAGTGAATTACAGTGAAATTCAAATTTCATAAAATAAAGTCAACTATTTAATAAAGGCATCCAGTTTACTTTCAGAAATTTGTAACTAAAAAAACAGATTTGAGGACTATTAGCTTAGTATAACTTTAGAATAATTGAAGAATGATGCAAATTAGAGACACACAAAGCACATCATTTTTACAGTGACGAGTGTCATTTCAAAAAACATCTTCACTCAGTTTCACACCATCATGAAACTTTAGTTTTCCTTTATAGATAAAAAAAAATGTCTCATGCCCTTATAACAAATTTCAATGAAATATTCAAAAAACAAAATCTTAAATTATTGTCACAAGATTTTCCCCCAGACTGTGATGGTTTTGATTATTACGAGATTTACCCTCCACTGCGAGACCATTTTTAAATGTGACTTGCTTTTGAGATGCAACAGGATAAATCGAGTCTACACCCTAGGACTTTGTAGAAAATTAGCAGCTCTGTAGGTTGTGAATGTATAGTCAGTTAAAGCAAAATTGTACTATGAATGGTAGATAGTTTTGAGTTTTTAAGGAAAATAATACACATTTTTCTATCAACTTTGTTTTAATATCCACAAAACATAACAAAATCTTTAGTAACACTTAATATAAAACAAAAAAGACAGAGTCAACAAAAACGTATAAGTACACCTTGATTCTAATATAGTCAAAACTAAATAAATTAATAATGAGGATATCTCACAATATCAGTATAAGATATAAAAAAATCGGTTGTGTGGTGTCATGTTTCTCCTACAAGGATGACGAAATTATACAAGAATCTTCCAGGCTACTCAGCATGGCTCGATAATACTTTCCTTTAAAAATTCTCTAAGGCTGCTATAAGGTTTCTGTTGATAAATATTCCGATAGCGCTATCAAGCTAAAGCTAATAATAACGTACAGACTTCCAGGGATGCTGGCGAGTAATTTGTAGCGTTCCTCTGCAAAGAAAAAATATTTTGTTGGAATGTGAAAGCGCAAGATTATTATAAGTAGTACCCGTCATAGCAGATGACTTCTTTGCCAATGACCATCCCAGCGACCTTTCGACTGCCATTTTCCATTTCGTGTACCTCGCATCACGTTCTATAAAAAAAGTAAAAATTTAGTGTCCAAATGGGTTTTTTTGTCATATGAAATTCATAGATTCTTGCTGCCATGAAACACATTTTTGATATATGATCAGTATAACAAATCAATCGATACCGCTAGATATCTAGAAAAATGGGGCAATATATTATTTAAACTGTTACAAACAGGGTAGTAAATGTAACAAATAATAATGACAAATGCTTAATTCGACAAATTTGAGGGTCACACTGCCTGGTACGAGGCATTTGCGCCTTAGCCAAACATTACTACCCCCGGGGGTTATACGAATCGGCGAAGAAAGAAGAGTGCCAGAAGATAAGCCCTCACCAATGGCGCTTGCCAGGACCGGAGGATCCCTGAGCTGCCAGCATCGGCCGCAATTGCGGTTGAGGCTGACCGGAGAAAGAAACCCACCTCTACGAGGCGTCCAGGCCTACAGCAATGATGTGGATAAAAAAAGATAGTCCCTCTCGACCCCGCACAACCAAGGTCATTTATCCTGCCAAGAATATTGGCAAGGGTCACAATGCTCTCTACATATGGAATGACTGACAATTCACAGATGTCGATGCTCATATTGTTACATTTTAATAACTATTGCTTGATTAAATATACAGCATGTTTCTGAAACAAGTGCATTCCTTCAAATGGGTAATGGCGAACATAAAAATAAACAGTTTTACTTAAAAATTTCTCATTCAAATCAAGAATTGGCAAATGGACACCGCCAATCATCAACTGCAGCCAATAAAATTATACTCTAAGTATACGCCTAATTCTATTGGCTGCAGTATATGCATGAGAGAATTTTTTTCACCGCCATTGAGAAGAATGCTTATGGACTCCTGTTGAAATGTTGCCCTATTTTTGTGCAAAAACCCAATATCAATTTACGGTATAGTTTATTTCACTTTCTAACTGTGTTAAAATAGTGTTTAAAAGTAAACATTTCAACTGATAAACTTATTTTAGATTGCATGAAAGCATTAAAGGAGGTAAATGGATAGAAACAAAACTAACACACGTGACAAAAAAAAAATACAAAGAAAAAACAAATTTACATACAAAAAAGCAAAAACAGTTAGAATGATATTTAAAACAAATGGAGAATTATACAAATAAGAAATATAATCAGGAAGTGAATCAAGATATAATTTGAGGTCATGAACGAATTATTGCAGCAGGGAAGGTCTGCTCTTGCGAGAAACAAAGGCAAAATTAGATAGATTGGATTACTTGGTGATTTTAATTAATTAAGTGTGATTATTTGGATGTATTGGTATTCCTATAGTTCGTAAATATACAGACTAATAATAAAGACGTAAAAATTAAGTTATTTGTTATACGAGAAGTAAAAAAAAAGTTGAAGGAAACAAGTAAGAATATATTTTTATCATAATAGAAATCTTACCATCTTCTGTCGAAGTAGGAAGGAATGTATCACTAGGCACTAATTCACGTGTTTCGGTATAGAGGTCCCACACCCCGACGCCTTCTGCCGCTCCTGCTGCAGTAGCCATGCCCAAAGCAGTTATGTCTTGCGATTGCGCCCTTATAACGGGTACACCACTAATATCAGCCTAAAAATAAAAACGCTAGTAATCACTGATTGGGAAAAATATTAAGGCGTTACCTGTAGCTGCATGAGGAGGTTATTCGTAGTCATTTTCCCGTCCACATGCAACTTAGAAAGCGGTATGCCGCAGTCTTTTTTCATAGCTTCTAAAATATCTCTAGTTTGGAAGCACACAGCCTCGAGTGCAGCTCTAATTATGTGTTGCTTCGTAGAAAAAGCCGTCAGCCCGCAGATGATTCTATAAAGTGGAAAGAAGAAAAAAAAAATTAAATATCAGAAGTGGGATACTTTTATCTGCAGCAGATTGAAACACAAATATGCAAAACACAAGCATCAAAAAAATTTTGAACTGCCGATTTGCTTTGTTCAAAAGCGTTCACATTAAGGCTGGTTTCGCAGTACCTAAATAAGTTATAAACCATTTTTCTCCTCTATTCTTCAACAGAATGAATCAATTTTTTAACTGTAGACATATTTAATAATTATCTATGACTTCCTGACACTAGAATTTTGATAACTGTTAATTGTCTGATGCTGCCGTCGATTTTACTTTCCAAGAAACACCAAAACTGTTTGTTCAAGCGGACTGTAATTTTGATTCTAATTAAAACAACCAATTGCCTGGATTGAATGCCTGTTTATTATAAATAAACGACTCACACACACTGCTCTTTATCTTTCTAGCAACAAAACTGAACTAAAACTAACTATGGCCTTACGCCGTACATTTCTGGTGGGGGCTACAGTCGCCCAGCCTACAGTGGACCATATCAAGTTTCATTTTAGCTTAACATAGTCCCCCCTTGAAAGAACATGGACTTTCAAAATAAATAAAATTTACAAACACTAAACATTTTGATTAGGAATAATACATAGCTTTGTTACTGGTCTTTTATAGGTCCCTTTTGGGGTTCTGATTGTTACAACTCGCACTATTTAGTCGGCACCTTTATGCACCTCTAACACACGACCTATGCACCAGCTTAAGGGAGGTGTGTTATCTTCAGCACTAACACTAGCACACCTGTTTTAAGAAGTTCACTGCCTCTTTGCTTCCATTTATGACGTGTTTGAAGTTCGGCCAAATACTCAGAAGACCATCTCTTCCAGAAATGTTGACGCGTACCTGCTGTAGGCGTTGAAATCTGCTCAAACGGGTTTCTGGTATGTCGGTAAAGCTTGGTTCAGGAAGGGCCGTCAATACTTCACCAATCAAGAAGTGTGAAGGTGTAAGTGCGTTTAAATCATTCGGATCATCGGATAATGGGTGAAGGGGTCGGGAGTTAAGGCACGCCGATTTGCGTTAATATTGTCGAAAATTCTTCAAAACTTAATACTGAAGGACTTAAAGCTCTTTTCAAATGCAGTTTGTGGATTTGATACCGGCCTCCCACAATCCTCCGAAGTGGGGAGTTCTCGGTGGAATGAAATGCCACTGTATACCGTTCTGACTTAATTCATTATTAAACTCGCGCTTGTGAGCTTCCAAAAACCGTTTCAATTCAGCATCAGCGCCTATATAGTTGGTGGCGTTATCTGAGTACAGATTAACACACTTACCCCGTCGCGAGGTGAATCGTCTTAACGCCGCTAAAAACGCATTGGTAGTCAGGTCGCTAACAAGCTCCAAATGAACGGCCTTTGTGACCAAACAAACAAATAGGCTGATGTAAGCCTTGGTTTTATAATTTCGAGTCAAACGATCCCGAATAAAAAAGGGTCCATAATAGTCCAAGCCGCAATTCATAAAAGGTCTAGCTGGGGTAATTCTTATTTTTGGTAGATCGGCCATTAAGTACTTAATATTATCGGAATTATATCGAATGCAGTGCAAGCAACGCTTTGTTACACTTTTCACAAGAGTTTTGCCAGATATAATCCAAAAGCGTTCTCTAAGAGAGGCTAAAACTGTGCTAGGACCGGCGTGAAGCAATCGCTTGTGTTCATACTCTACAATTAAATTGGATAAGTGATGTTTAGCTGGTAAAATCGCGGGATGTCTTTTGAAATTCAAAATTTGCATGTCTCAATCGACCGCCTACTCTTATTATGCCTGATTCTAGAAAGGGATTAAGGGATAATATTTTACTGGATTTATTGACGGAACCAACCCTTTCTAAATCTAATATGTCCTTGCCAAATGCTGTAGCTTGTACTAGTCGGATTAAACACAAAGTCGCAGCTTCTAACTCACTTAATGATAATGAATCAAAATTTCTCTTTTCCTTGGAGGTAGTACAATTACTTCTAAATCGCAAACAATACGCTATTGTGCGCTGCAGTTTAGTAAAAGATGAGAATTTGTTAATGAAATCGATATTTTCCGCTACAACATGTACCGTGACATTTTGCCTTTTGATCTCAGAGGACATATCCTTTGGATAATCAGCTATGCAAATAGGTTTGAACTTAGCAGTTGGCCACGTTTCTACAGATAGGATTAGCCAAGGAGGTCCTTGCCACCATAAAGTTGAAGATATGATAGATTTCGGATCCATGCCTCGAGAAAGAATATCTGCTGGGTTACATTTCGTGTTCACATAATTCCATGAATCTGATTCGGTTAGAGATTGAATCTGAGATACTCTATTCGACAAACACCTTCCAAGCACTCGAAGGGCTCTTAATCCATGACAAGACAATTGAAGAGTCACTCCAATGGTAAATGTTTGAAAATTGCATTTTCATTGATTGCTGTACTTTGTTGGATAATTGAGCTAACAGAAGGGCTGCACAGAGTTCGAGACGTGGTATGGTAATGGATTTCAAGGGTGCTACGCGGGTTTTTGAGCATAATAGGTTAACAGAAATATTTCCTAGAGCATCAGTACTTCTTATATAAAAACAAGCGCCATATGCCACTTGAAGCATCCAGAAGCCATGAAGTTCGATACTGATTGGATTCGAGCAAAGAACATTTCTAGGAATTTTGATTTCATTTATATATGGTAAATTAGTTCTAAAGGAAAACCAAGAGGAACTAAGATCTGAAGGAAGTATCTCATCCCAAGATATCTTAAGTTGCCAAAGTTTTTGTATAAGGATTTTGGCTTGTATAATACAAGGACCTAGTAGACCAAGAGGATCGAATATTTGTGCTGTCTCTGACAAAATAATTCGTTTTGTAGTTTTATTTGAAGAAAATTTAGTTTAATTTTATAACTGAGATTATCTGTTAGAGGACACCAAGTTAAACCAAGAATTTTGGAAGTATTGACAGGTGAGAAGTCTACACTGCTTTGAACCTGATTTTCTGAACAAACTTTCTGTATAACAAGAGGTTCATTTGATTGCCATTTTCAAGATCAAAACATCCATTTCTCAATATTGCATGTGTTTGTTCGCACAGTAAAGATGCCTGTTCAATAGAATCGGCTCCTGACAGAAGGTCATCCATATAGAAGTCATTTTGAATAATTTCGATATATCGGGAAATTAGATTTGCATTCTTTAGCCAATTGCACGAGGCAACGCACTGCCAAGAAGGAAGCCGAAGCCGTCCCGTGACGTCACTGTATTTAACTGATAAGTGGCTAATTCATCAGATGGCATCGCCAAAGTAATTGTTGATATTTACGTTCATCAGGGTTGATAAGGATCTGACGATACATTTTAGTAATGTCCGCAGAAAAACGTAACAATATTTTCTAAACCGTAAAATTATAGAAAGGAGATCATTTTGTAGTACCGACCTACCATTTGTATATGATTCAAAGATCGCCATTTGAAGTTTCTGCGAAGCTTCAAAACTACTCGCAGCTTAGTTGTGCTCTTGTCCTCCCGGAGGACTCCATGGTGTGGCATATAGTAACCAATTGATTCATTTGCAGAAGTGACTTTGGTCATGTGATTTAAGTCCTGGTACTCATCCAGAAACTGACTGTACCGCTCATAAAGGAGAGTGTTTTGTTGTAATTTTCGTTCAAGCCCATAAAAACGCTTTCTAGCATGCTCAATCGAGGAACCTAAAGCCTCATCTGGATTTTGTTTGAACGGAATGCTTACAATAAAGCGACCGTCTTGATTTCGTTGAAAGGTTTGAGTGAAATGCAGTTCACATTCCGACTCTTCAGTAGAAAGAGGTTTGACATTGTCTACCTGCTCCATTTCCCAAAATTTTTCAATTTGTTCGTTAAGTTGTGTATTGGTGACTAAATTAGAAACAAAGTTTGAATTGGCTCGATTGGAAGTGATTTGCCCGGATACTAACCAACCTAGATGTGTTTTCTGCAACACCGGTTTGTTTTTACCTAATTTAATTTGACCTACCTTTAGCAAAGTCCAAAATATGTCTGCTCCAATAAGAATGTCTATTGGTCTAGATTTGTCAAAACTCGGATCAGCTAGCAAGATATTTTTGAGATATTAAGATAATTTCGGTCAAATGAAAACCAAGGTAAATTTTCCGTTATTTTCGTAGAATTAAACATGACAAGGATACTTGATAGGAATTGTATTTAGATTGAATTTTGATATTGCATCGCTTGCTGACACTAGTTATATTTTGAGAAATACCTGATATTGTGCAGCTTACATTTTCGATGGCTAATTGAAGCCTGTTACAAAGATCTTCCGTAATGAAACTGCGTTCAGAACCTGAGTCTAGCAAGGCCCTACAATCATGCGAGTTTCACGATTATCAAAAATTTGAACTATTGCAGTTGAGAGTAAAGTACACGATGTAGATTGAGTAGAATGAGCACTTGTTACAGAGTGATTAGTGCTTTGCAGTTCAGCTTGTTGTGTTGTGTTGGTTGCTTCAGAACTGCTGGCAGCATTACCAACCTCGTTATCAGTGCGAAAATGCAAAAGAGTGTGATGTTTCTTGTCGCACTTACAGGTACATAAAGTGCAATTTATTGTGTTGTGACCTTTACGTAAACAATTCGAGCATAAACCTAATTCTTTGGCTTTGTTAAAACGCTCCTTAGGCTTTAAATCCAAAAATTTGCTACAACTATAAATTAAGTGTTTTTCATTGCACGCAGTTACGTGAACTAGTAGCTAAGTGAGCTTTTACTGTATTCTTTGGTTTATGTTTTGAAAATGTGTCACTGTACGACAGTGAGTCTCTTGTTTGCAACGCTTCTAATAATCGACATTTGTCTTTTAGGAATTTGCTTAGGTCGTCAAAAGTAGGAGCTTCGTTTTGGTATTTTTCGCTTCCCACTCCCTACGAGTACCTGAATCAAGTTTACCAACAACCATATGAATAATTAGTAAATCCCAGTGTTCGACTGGTTTACCTAAATTGCGCAAGGCGCGTAAATGTTTTGTTACATTGTTTAATAATAATCGAAGGTCTGAATAAGACTCTTTTTGGATTGAAGGTAAATTAAATAAAGCTTTTACATGGATATTTGTTAAAAATGGTTTATTTTCGTATCTTTCAAGGAGCAATTCCCATGCAAGATCGTAATTTTCTTCTGAGATTTCAAGTGAGCTAATGACGTCACGCGCATCGCCCTTTAGTGATAAACGCAGATAATGAAATTTTTGTATTTTGCTTATTGATGTATTATCATGTACTATCGAATTAAATGTATCCCGGAAAAATAGCCAGTCTAGATAAGAACCGTCAAAATGTGGTAAATCTAACTCTGGTAAACGAATTTGATCCTTATGGTAATTATTAATAGAAATGCTCGGATTGGACTCATTGGATCCTGCTTGCGATACTGACCCCCTTTGATATTCATCATCGCGTTCGCGTCGAGAATACGCTTCACCTTGCTGTTTATAATAAAATATTTATTTTCGAAATCGTCTCGTTCTTTTTCAAAATCATCAACAACGTCTGATTCTAGAGACATGACTTCAATTTGACTTTGAATATTGTTAAATTCGTCCAATAATGGTTCAACCTTTGCAAAACGAAGTTCAAGTTGAATTAAGTCTGGTTTTTCTGAATCCATTTTGTCCATAAAACTTTTAAATCGCGTTAGTTGACCTTTAATGGCGGTTTTGTAACTTTAAAGCAGCTAAACTAGCCATATTTGCAATAAATATAACTAAACAGTAGTTAATTGACTTGATAATAAATATATTAACGCAAATGAAGTTTGCAACTTGTGACTGAGTGCAAATATAAAATAAATCAGTGAAATGAATAGGAATGCAATAATAAAGGAATAAAGATGGAACGCACCGACCTGTTTACGTGCTGGCTGCAGGTGTGTGTCTGACTCGGGCCTCCGTCCACGTGCAATGCTGCGATACTACGATGCCAGTGGCAAGATTAGACAAACCGCTTCTAATATCCAACACGCTGGATACGGTATACTGGACAGCGTATGTAGAATAATCATCCGTAAGATCACTGGTGAAATCATACGGCGAGATGGACCATGTTAATTGTTCGATGCTGCCGTCGATTTTACTTTCCAAGGCTAAACACCAAAACTGTTTTTTCAAGCGGACTGTAATTTTGATTCTAATTAAAACAACCAATTGCCTGGATTGAATGCCTGTTTATTATAAATAAACGACTCACACACACTGCTCTTTATCTTTCTAGCAACAAAACTGAACTAAAACTAACTATGGCCTTACGCATTACATTTCTGGTGGGGCTACAGTCGCCCAGCCTACAGTGGACCATATCAAGTTTCATTTTAGCTTAACAGATAACAATTTCAGATAAAAAATTTTCATGTTTGTCGTGTATTTCAGTATACACAAAAATAACTGAGAAATGGCCTGCAACTTTTTAAAATTTATTGTAAACTTGATAAAATTGATGTGTGATGTATGGGTGGAACATTCAATAAAGCTTCGCCCTTTTTTTTTTGAAGATGTATTAAATAATAGTTCACACTCAGTTCATTTTTTCCTTTGTTATATTATATATTTATTAGACTATCCCCAATTTGTCATTAAAATGTTATAGAAGTTCACCCACCTTTTTAATTTGTTAATTATGTTCCTGTTTGCGTTAGAATCAATAATTTTTGTAATACCTTTGACGCTTTCTAGAACATCCACATTATATTCGATTTAGTTCTAGAGGCGTGTTCGAGGACCTACAAAATTTCGGAAACCCTAAAAACATATATCAGCGGATCGGTTTTGCCTCGAGTTCAGCTTATATTCAGAAACTGAATACGAAGTGAGAAACATCAAAGTGAAGATTTAATAGTTTGAATTGTTTGAAGTATATTTGTCATAAATCAAATACTAAAGAGAAATTAAACAAAATGAAACTATTTCTAATGCATTTAGAATCTCAAAAGTTACTAAGAAATTATCTGTCTTGTAAATTCACTATACAAACAACTATAAAAAGTAATACGACCGTACTACACAGAATAAAATTTTTGTATATTCTGTAAAGTAAGTGTCCAAATCACTAAACTGCGAAACCAGCCTTAAGAGTTAGTTACTGCAAATAAACTGTGAAAACTTACACACCCTCTTGCATCTTTCCTCCAATACGGAGCGTAAAGACCCTTAAAGGCAGGTACAAAGTATACATCTCCAGTATTAAAGACTTCCTGAGCTAAAGACTCGGTGTCTTGCTGGACGTTTTTTATGAAACCCATGTTGTCCTTCAACCATTTCAAAGCAGCACCGGCAACCACAATGCTTCCTAGAATTATTTTCATGACATTATCGAAGACTGGCAAATATGATCGCTGAGCTTACCTTCTAAGGCATACACAGCCGGTGCATTTCCAAATTTGTAGGCAACCGTCGTCACTAACCCATGCGTTGACAGCACTCTCTTAAAACGGAAATTAAAGTCAGGTATATTCGATACACAGGGTGATTTTAAAAGTGGAGTAGTAATTTTAGAATATATGCCTACTTATTCGAAGAACAAATGATATTCAAAATACAGCTCAATAAAATATTAATATAAAAAATCATATATATACACAGTGATTGGGAGGGGGAAAACCCCCAATATTCGAAAGGAGTTTTTAGGGGGCAAAAGTGAACAAAAAAGTCTAATAAACATACGATCGAATGTCAATGGTTACTGAGATAGCAATAAAAATATTTTTATTGCTATTTTGCAAAAGCTGTTATTATTTGATATTTTATTTTGAGTAGGTGCATTCTAAACCAAACTCACATTATTGATTACTAGTTGACACATTATTTTGATGTTTGTGATTTAAACATGTGCTGAATATCAACGTCGCTTCCAGAACTGAACAGAAGAGTGCCAGATAGAAATGCATTCCAGACAGACTTCAACAATGCACGTGAAACTGGAATGTTTCCCAGTATGAGAATTACATCTGAGATGCAAGCTGGTCTTGGTCTAGCAGTGGAAGAAGAAATTCTAAACATGGTAAAAGTAGCCCATGTGTAAGTACATTGCGCGTTGCAACTTGTCTTCAAATTAATCAAACTACGGCATCAGAAGTCATTCACAAAAATGGTTTAAAACCTTTTTATATTCAGCGCGTCCAGAATCTTCAGGACGGTGATAATAATTCGTGATTGCATTTTTGCAATTGGATAAACGCAAACCATACACTTTACAAATACATTTTGTTCACTGATGAGATTAAATTCACTTGTGATGGAGTAAATAACTGCCACAACGAACATCGTTGGTCAGATGAAAAGTCGGCGGCCACAGTGGAAAGTAACTTTCAGCATCGGTTCAGCATTAACGTGTAGTGTGGTATGATTAATAATCAATTACTTGACCAAGTTGTGCTAGATGGTCGTCTTACAGGAGCCAGATATTTAGAATTTTTAGATAATAATTTGACGAATCTACTGAACGATGTTCCATTGGATATTATGCAAAACATGTACTTTCAGCATGATGGTATCCCTGCTCATTTTAGTCGTGTTGTGAGCAATCATCTTAACAATCGCTTTGCACAATGCTGGATTTGCAGAGGTCGTTTCCAACAATTGGCCACTAAGGTCACCAGATTGTGTTAAAGTTACAGTTTTAACAAGTTCCTCGGAAATTTCAATTGTTTACTTCATTAATACTAATCCAAAAATCAAATTATGAACAAATTACGTTACAGGCGCTTTTACTTATAACGTTAGTGGTACCTTAGTTTGTAATTGTTAACATAGTTTTGCATATTATTGTAGTTGTATTTTTGTTTTTGAAATGTATTTGTAGACAAACTATTCGTTTTAGACATTTTTTTCATAAGAGTTTATTGCTTTTAGTCAGATATATTATAAGTCCTTAAAATTACGGCACTCATATTCCGAACACCCTGTATTCTTCGTACACAAATAACACATCCACAAGTCATTATTATCAATACACTTGGGCCATTGTTATATCACTGTATGAGCCAATTTCGTTTAATATAAAATGGTACAACGCACACACTACAAAACACCAAAATTTTAACCATAACACGATTATTTTCTAATATGTATAATATATTGGTTCGGAAATTTATCGTTAGTAAGGTTACCCAAAAAAACGAGACATTCAACAACGACTGTGCGTCATTGTGCCACATATCTTTATCAATGATGCCAACATTCAAAATTTGCAATAACTAAACTCAGTTATATCGGTTATTAATATACATTTATTGGGGCAATATTTGGTAAAATGATTTATTTTAATGCCTGCCGTCATCATTTAAAATTAACTGTCCACTATCAAAATCACCCTGTATTTTTAGAGTAATAAGCACATACCGATGTTCCAGTATTACAAAGAAGGAAACATCCACTTCTGTAAGTGTTTTTGGCCTCTCCTTCCCTCAAACAATCCTGACCAACTAGGGATGCTTGTTGGTTCCCCAAAATCTACAAGAGAACTACAAACGTTTAAGTTTAAAATAGCACTATCTGTACGTTGCAATCAATTACATTTTCAAGATGTTTTTTTCTACCTTCCCGGTATAAAAGTTTTAAAACACCATAAACTTTGTTTAAAACCTGTTAATTTAACAATGCATACATTTAAATTTTAACTACCTACTTACCCCGGAAATCTTTACATTTTCTAAAGGAAAACCCTCAGCAACTTTACCATATACTTCTGAACTACTTCTAATCTCTGGAAGGATCTCTGGCGGTACCTTAAATATGTGCAATAGTACTGGATCCCAATTTAATAATTCTATATTCATGAGGAATGTTCTGGAAGCGTTCGTTACGTCTGTTATGTGTTTGCCATTGTTTACTCCACCCGTCAAGTTCTAAAATAAAAGAACGTACCCTCAAAACTCATTCAAAGAGTTAATTTTTGGTAACTAACTATTCCACAGTTACTTGCAGTTAGATGTAACTCGATTTCAGGAAACATATGTCTTACATTTAAGGAGGTTGCGTGTAAAACTGGTTAAATCTAAATCCATTCATAAGCTCTTAATATTTCTGTGGTCAATTTGAAGTAAAACCGTATATAACCTTGTTAAAATGAAATTTAAAGTGGAGGTTTTGCACCAATGAAACTAGATGTAATTTTAGGGACAGGTTTTAAGTTTTATTAAAAAATAACTATATTTGTATAATTTATAGCATTTTTAAATTTTTATAATGTATCACAAATACAATATTAATTTTCAAACTGCTGTAACTTTAACAAAAATTAAAATTTTTTAATAAAATCTGAGACCTATTGGTAAAATTATGTCCAATTTATGAAAAAAAATGTTTCTCGAAATTTAAACAAGCCAATTTGGAAATCTTAGGTGAGGCCCACGTTTTTTTTAACTTTTTTCGCAAACTGCAAAATCGTTCTCCTTCTACTGATGTTCTCTATATAGCCACAGTACATATATACTAAAGTTTGGTTTGGGTTTCATGTCTGGTTATTAAGATATGACATACCTGAAATTTCACCAGCCACCACTGATTTTTATGCGTACATTTATAATATAAAATAAAATCAATCATTCTGCTTCGAGTGCTCTGTTTATCATATTAATTTACATCGAACAGATGTCTTGACTACCAAACAGTTCAGCGTAAAACCAAACGGGTGGCTACCCTACACACTATTTTTATAATCTGTACTTATAACATCAAACATCACCGTCCAACCTAACCTCAATCAACAAACAAATGAAAACTAAAATTTGCCAAGTTGTAACTATGACATATATAACTACAAATTGCCTAAAGTTATATTGAAAGAATTTGTTTCTAATATATGTTCAATTTATTTGCCATATTTTATATTATCATATGATATGTCGTGTTATGTATTTATTAATACTGATCCAAAAACAAACTACAAGATAAAACTGCACGATAAATAATTGAAATTTCTGAATAATGAATAAGTTATCTATCAAAAGTGTTCCATAACAAAAAATCAGTACTACAAAAAAGTGGTGTTTTGCTTGTATTAAGAAATCGTTAGTTTCAGCCGTTACTGAAAGTGATAATTCATGAATTATTTTACAACGCAATAAAAAAAAAACATTTTTATCGTACTATAAAAAATCTAATTACATCTTATGTAACAATGGTTAAATTTGCATTCAAGTCAACTGTGTATCAAACATTTTATGTTTTAAAATTCAATTTAAAACAACTGTTATTTTAAGAAACCCTTCTATAAGTATTTGAATCAACTCTGTATTTTTTCTCATAATTGATAATAAAAAATTTAATCAATATATTGACATACTCAAAACCATGGCCAGCAATTTATTTATTTTTTTAAATTTATTTCTGTAAAGCCATCTTATACACTAATGCTATATGCTTAAATAACCGATATTTTAAATGTCATTTAACAAATAAGAATTTCAGTATCAAAATCACTTATATCTTCATTAATTCTAATTACTTGAATTGATTCGCAAATCCTTGTATTAGCATTATTAGTATTAACAAACTAATTGTAGACAATAACTCGTAAATAATCATTCAAAAAATATAACATACTAAAAACAGAGATGCATATAATATTCTCTGTAACCGACGAATTTCGGTATATTATCTAATATTATTTAACTTTACAAAATCATAATATTTCTAACCTTTGCCACTGTATTTTTTCTCTATTGCCTTTTAAGCCAAACATAATAAATACATACTCGTGTTTGCACTTTTGCACAATACGATAAAGCAAGTTACATTTTTATGTACTCTTTAATTATATATATTTAGCAAATCATGTTTCAAGGCAAAATCAAATAGCATAAATATTTAAACTATTTTAGAAGTCTGAAACTACGCAATTATTTCTTCAATTTATGGTGGTAAAAAGTTATCTGTTTCTTTTCTGTGTAAAGTAGAAATAATGACTAATTAAATACGCTTTATCAAATACTAATTAGCAGTTACTAAGTTCCAATAACTATAAAAAATAAATAGATTAGTATAAAATTGCTATATTCGGTAATTAGTTCTAAAACTTTAATGATACAGAACGAAAATAAATAGAACAAAAATCTGGAAAAATTGTTGTTTTGACATTTAGAAATAACATCCATTTGCCAAATACAAAAATACAACACTTGAAACTCTGTTGTGAGATTAATTAGCTACACATCTTTTTACGTAACCAAAGTAAATATATTTTTATTACGCTAACGTAAATGTCTACGCCTCCGAAATTATTTTTGTGTTTATACCACAAGATGTGTCAATAAACTTGGCGTCAAAAAACATCTAATTTGGAGATTTCCTGATATACCGTGAACATTAATGCAAGAAAAATCTTTCAAAAATTATTTTTCCTGAAATATTTGACTACGTTCCATATCTATAATTCTAGGTATTAAAAAATTGTGTTACATAATGAATATATCTAAAATCTTGAAATGTGATGTACGCTGATAGCTATCTAATGGATTATAGTTAATCTATACTTAGTTAAAGCCAGATAAAACTGTAAATAGAAAAAACAAACTGCACTTAAGTATGAAACCTTGGCTGTATATTATTTTAAATAGAATAATAACCCAGCAAAATGCTAGAATCAAAGGAATAACATACAAAATTACGTTTCTCCAATTATTTGCTTTTTTATAAATTAATATTACTGATGCAAAGATAAAACGTGAATATGCTAAATCACTTTTATGGCATAGGTTATAATGAAGGATTAAACTGTCTTAATAATTTATCATATAGTATGAAAATAACACATATTTAATGCTTTATCCAATTTTAATACTTCACATTCATTCAAAAGGAAAAAAATTATCTTTTTCTCAAGTTGATAAACATCCACTAGAGATTTGCCTTAGCTTATCCGTTGTTTTTTACTTAAATTTTAAAATTAAATTTAATCTTCTTGACGATTACCGACGATTAGAAATATTCGATAACGCCACTTTTATGGGTGTGTCTATAGACAAACCCACTTTACCATCAGAGCTTAAACCTAGAATGTCAAGTATCAAAATACGCAAATCATAAATTTACACGCCTAAACATACCACTCTGCAATAACCATGGCGATATAAGTACAGGAGAAATATTCATTTTTTGTTATGAAGAGGAATTTGCAATTTTCTAATCAGACTATCTAATTTGATGTGAATCTGTAATCAATCGTATGAAAAAATAAACAAATTAATGGATCATTCAGTATAGAAAAATATTCAAATCAGGAGTTACACATATACAAAAGTAAGACAAATAAATGTGGAAAGACTTAAAAACAGAAATCAAAGCCAATGGCTGCAATAAAAACTTCATCGTGTAATGGAATTACGCAAGATGCGTATATAAACATATCGGATTGTACAAATGGTACCTACTAATTTTTTAAATTTATTTAAAAGATATATTGTTTATATACTTATATTAAAATAAATATTGATTTTTCTACGTTCATGCAAAAAAAAACTTTATTGGACTATATTTAGTGGAAAAAGTGGTTCTTTATTGCACTAGTTGATTATAATGTTGCCCAATGAATAATCCAAATTTTCGACCTCAAACACAACAAAAAAATCCAAAAAACCAAACAATTTTCCAGCTTTCTTCAGTTTTTGGTGATTTTAAACTTGAAGCACTAGTTTTTTCGATTATAACTATGTGTACCTTTTCAAAGTAGAGTAAATTTGCTAGAATTTGAGCCCAGAACTGTCTCTGTAAACCAGTTTCCGAAATACAGCTTTTCAAAATTCATAAATTTTTTCAAATTCCAAAATTGTTAGCAATATTTAGTTGTTGTGTAGAAATTTCAACTCTGTACGCCTAATTTCTCCGAGAAATGTTTGTGTTAAATAGAAACTCAATTAAAATAAAATTAGATAATTATTTCATTTATTTTATTATTTTCCAAATGTTTTTAATTGATTTTCTAAGCAACACAATAAATATTCATTCTCTTCTATTTTCAATATAGTTTTTATATACAGAGCAAGTGGGGTATTAATTTTCATTGATGAGAGCTCCATAAGTACAGGACCGGCTTACATAATTTAAAAATGCAAAAGTTGATGAGTGATACAGGGTGTCCCAAAATTAGCCTGCCAAAAGTTAACTGTGGATTCTACGAACAAAAATAAGAAAAAAAAGTTATATAGTCATAAGTTTGTAGACACCCCCTAAAAGATAAAGTAATCAAATTTGAAATTGAGAATAACAATTAGATTGCGAATTTAATATTCTGAAAATAATTCCTCATAATTGGTCATAGGTGTGCCAAACTGGGGGGTCAGTGGATAAATATTGCTCTCAGTTTCTTGTATGTCGAAATTTTCGTCGTCAGGTTAAAAAATTTCAAATTTTTGACATACCACAAAAGTTTAAGATGGAAACTATAAATAGGCAAAATATCCCTAGTAGGCTCTGACAAAACACTGTCGACTTATATAATACATATTAAAGGATGTTATTCAAGCGTTTTAACATATTAAAATACTTTTAAAATGCATATCAGTAATGTAATTATTTGTAAATTTTCGAATTTTAATATAGCCTATTAATACTTAAAAAATTTTAAAAAACATATGTAATATGTGTAAAATAAACGGGCAGATAACTTTTCAAAGCCTACTAGAGACAATTTGACCGCTTGCATATCATATCTAATATTTTTGTGGTATAATTTATCGAAATAAAACAAGAGTATCTTTTTTGTGGTACAATTGTTTAACATTTTTAATTATTTGATCTGACGGTAAAAACCTCGAGACATGAAATAGTTAATGGTATTGCTTTTAGAACATTAGATTTGGAATCTAATTGTGATTCTCAATATTAAATTTGATTACTTTATCTCGATCCGTTTTGAAAATATTTGAAGAAAATCAAAATTTGGGGTCTCCTTTTAATGGGCTATAGCTCCGTTAGGGGGCGTTTACCAAGCTATGTTTATAGAACTTTTTTTATATTTGATCATATAATTAAGTTAATTTTTGGCAGGCTAATTTTTGGACACCCTGTATATGATTTTTCCCCGCATTCTTCGTTTTGTAATCCTGTCAATTTATTATACTGGGTTTTGTGCTGTGACAGTTTCAAACAGATAGGTTTTGTAAATCTGGCCATGACCGAATTATAACGGTATTTTAATATTAAATATTTATTTTTAAATTAGAATAATCATTCATAATTGTTGTTTTCGTTTATATACTCGAGTCAAGAATTCAGACGTGTTACATCACGGCTGACGTTACACATTTGTTTTTACTGTAAACGTAATTTTCGATATTTGGTTGCATTAAAAACAATCATTTTTTGCAATTTAGTGCAATACATAATGCACTTTTAGTGTAGTATATAGTTTTATTCCTATCAGTTGCAGTTTCTTAAATATTTTGATGAAAATATAATGAATTATTCATTTGTTCGTATGATGTAAGTCGTCTGAATTCTTGTCGCGAGTATAACATCCTCACGTAATAAGTAAAAGTATCAAAACAATATTACTTGATATATATTATCCTTAGAAATTTTGACATAGATGGAACAGAACAGAAGGTCATGAACTATTCAGACAAGGCTTCGATAATGTAACATGGCATTTTCCGAAGAAAATTGGTCTACAGGGTCAAAATTGCTACAGAACAACAAAATATTGGTAACAATTTCCAAGCTCGAAATCATCGATAACCTTTGAAAAGCTGTATTTCAGAGAATATTGAGTTCTGGGTTCAAATTGTAGCAAATTTACTTTACTTTGAAGTCATACAACGTAGTTATAATCCAAAAAATGTATGCTTCAAAGTTAAAATCATCAAAAACTGAAGTGGCAAAAAATTTCATGGTTATTTGGATTTTTGATGTTGCATTTGGTGCTCGAAATCAAACACTTATTCATTGAGCGAACATCATAAACAATTCAGCAAAAAATATGGTTATTGAACTATAAAGAACCTCCAACGATTTTTAGATATTTTATGTTATCGAATTCTTTGAATAAATTTAATATCAGCAATAAATTTTTTAGAACACTATAAATATTTTTATTAAACAAATGAAGGACCTTTGACCCTATACAGATCTCCATTTGAGGTTATAGTCGATAGGTCAACGATGCTGTCTAATCGAATAAAAAAAAAACTAGTATATATATTATAGCAGTTCGACTTTTTCCATATGAGCATATTTTTAATCAATCAAACGCAATTTGTTTGCGAACTGAATAATGCAAGCTGTTCTCAAACAGTTTGTTTAGTATAGTGCCTTGATAACAGGATAAACACCATCTGAACAACAGTGGTCACTAACCTTTGATTTGATAAACAATTTCAATCAACAAGTGAATAATAAGGCCGATACAAATAAGAGTAAATAAAAATTAATGTTACTGTATCCTTACCCAAAGTATCCATGTATCGACTGTTCCAAAAAGGCACTTCTTGGCTTTCACCGCCTTTTTAACTTGGGGGACATAATGCATAAGCCACTTGAGTTTGAAAGCACTAAAATACGGAGATATAGGAAGCCCACATATCGGTTTAAAGTAATTTGTATTGTTTTCCGGAACTTTTGCTAATATTATGTCCACGGTTGTATTAGTCCTTATATCGTTCCACACTAACAATTAAATGTATGGTATGTAATTTGACAGTTTTAGAATTGTGGCTGTAGACTTACCTATGGCATTGTGAAGGGGTTCACCCGTTGATTTGTCCCACACTATGGTCGTTTCCCTTTGATTCGTTATTCCTATCGTAACTATTTTTTTACCTACAAGGAAAGTACAAATTGGAAACGTTAAATACAGGGTGTCCCATAATGCATTACTTCCATATTCCACAACCGAGGATTTGTACGTATGTGGATTTTATTTTTTTTAAAGAAAACGCATGTCTGCATAATACTGTAAATTTTGCAAACTAATTGTTCTATTTACTGTAAATTTTTCATATCGAGAAACGTTTAGAATAAAAAGTTCTAATAAAAAAAAACAACAGATGTCGGTGGTTGTCATCCTTTTAGACATAAAAATAAAAATCATACTCAACAATGTAACTTAATTAACTAAATGTAATCACCGATTTTCAGATTTATAAGTTTAACCGTTTTTGAGAAAAAAATTAAAACCAAATTTTTTCCAATTTTTTAAAAGCCCTTATCTCGTAAGGGAGGGCTCAAATGGAAAAATTTTATAGAATGACCCAAGGAACACACCACAGGAACACACCCTCCAAAGGAGTGTACATCATTATGGGACACCCTGTATGTCAATTAATGACAGTTGTTTCTGCAACAGTAGCAATTTAAAATGTTGCTTATCTCGGATATTTGACAAATTAGTAAATTTGTGATAAAATATAAAGGGTTTTCATTTTTGTTAAATAAAATTGTTCTGAAACCCAAAAGACACTTAAATTTAAAAAAAGCAGAAATCACTTCTCAGTAAAAAAAATTGTATTTAAACTTAATAACAATTGGTATTATGTTAATGTCACAGCAATTTATATTTAAACAATTACCAAATACAGGGTGTCCCTAAGATTCATGTACTAGCCACCTTAGATTTTTAAGGTCAAAACATGACTATTTATGCTAATTTATCTACAGTTGCGGCAAAAATTTAGACAACCTATGTCATACAAGCATATAAATAACTCATTATATTTTCATCAGAATATTTAAGAAACTGCAACTAAGAATAATGAAACTATATACTACACTAAATATTTGCACTATATATTGCACTAAATTACAAAAAAATATTGTTTTTAACGAAACAATCAAATATTATGTTTACAATAAAAACAATTGCATAACATCAGCCATGACATAAGACGTCTCAACTCTTGCCGCAACTATATATGCAAAAATGCACCATTAGTGTGTTACAGAGTGCCAAATTTTTTGAAACAATATCAATAATCGGTTATAAAATGGAAAAACGAATAATTAAAATAAAATTTGGTATATGGAAACATATTATAAATGGCTTTTTATGCAATAATGTTAATTACTGACTTGTACTGGATGTCTCATATACTTCTCCGGATTTAAATATAATCTATAGAAAATTTCAAGACAGAAACAAAAAATACAAATTATGAGACATAAACTACATATTTTAAATAAAATCTGCTTTTTCCAAAATTTTGATAACTTATACTATTTAGTCGTAAAAATTCTATTCATAGAGATGGGTCCTGACATTTATTGTAAAATGAAGAGGAGCACTATCGTACATTTCTCTGATTATAAGTTCTAGTTCAACGGATAAACTTGTTTGTACGAAATCCGAATCTAAATATAAGAGAATTTTAAAACCAAAACTAAAAATACAGACATAACGGTCATAATTTACAAATTGTGGGAATCATGTATAAGGAAAATCCCCTGAAATGATTCTGACCAAAAGTTCAAGCACTCAGAGATAAGCCAAAAGAAAAGCAAACATATAAGTAAATTCCACATTTCCTACAAAAGCTATTATAAAATAATAATAAAGATAACATTTATAACCCATGATTTAAATACATATTGTCGAATGTTTAAATGACTTGATGCCAATAAAATTTAATTTCACCAATCATTAATCTCTTGACATTATCTTCTTTGATAAAGCAGGTTATATGATTTAATGGAGGAATTGTAAAAGCCGTTTATTGACAAGTTCATATAAAAGTTATCCAATCTAAACTAACAAAAACAAAAAAATCAGTTGCAGGGGAAAATGTATTTAAAAAAAAATTACACATATCAAAGTGGGCCCTAAACTTTTATTAAATATTTTCAAAATTCTTATAAAAGTAATTTAATAATTACATAACAAGTATTCAGAAAAACATGTATTTTTAAAATATTTTTTAATTAAAACTGCGTGTGCATAAACAATAAAATGTAAAACGGTTAATAATTTAAATCCAGTTCAAGTAAAAGTATAACTTTTAGCAACCCCTTTTACTCAAAACCTAATTTTCAATAAAAACCCGAGAAAAAATGAATCATAACCACAGGAAACAGGTCAAATTTGAAGCCATCGTTTCTTAACCTTTGAAACTGACTTTATTCTTATTACTACTTCTTATAAACACAATCTACATTCCCACATTGATACAGACATGATGATTACAAATGAATAAAATAAAGTACAAGGTATAGTCACCAATATTTTCTAAGCAAGATTAAATACATTAACCACCGTCCAAGGTACAGCTCCTCTGGACTTTCGCATATCTATTTTTAATACACTCACTTTTAATCTACGATACATGTTTACTTTGTATGTGATGAATCTATATTACTTGTGTAAATATATCGTTAATGTACAATGTTCAATTATAATCAAGGTTCAATAACAAATGCAAATATTTTCGTATTTTCATTTAATAAATTAGTGCGAGGTTAATAAATTGCTAATGGATAATGCACCTAGCAATATTATGTAAAGTAGAGAATGGAACTACAAATATAACAGTAATATTTAACACAAATTGTGTATATTATTTTTTAGATTTTGATAAAACTGTTCCCAACTTTGAGGTTTCTAGTAATATATGATTTGTAAATCAATATAAATTTTAAAATAGTTGCTCCTAATGTCACTATCAGAAAAATGTTTAGTTGACCTTGAGATGTATAGTTTAAATAACTTTTTCTCAGATATTTTTAAAATGCAGTTTATATTTACTATGCTTATCACAAGTCCTTTGTAATACCTATAATGTTTTCTTATCATCAAATACTTAAAAGTAAAAAAGAAAACATTTATGTATTTGATTATTGAACCTGTGAAATAATATTTTGTTAGCTAACAGTACAGATCACTAATGATGTAGTTAAAAATAATAAGTTGTGGAAAAGGGACCAGAACAAAAATAAATTCTTATTTAAATGAGAATAAAGCAGTTATTTATATTCATGTGAAATCTTACGTAAAAACGTCCTTGCTAAACCCTCAAATATTATCTGTAAAATAATTTAAGAGAACCTCTATAATAATTGACCTCACTTTAGTCCAATGACCTACAACATTTCGTATATTTTCTTTCGCATAGTAATAACAACTTTAAACCACTCTATAATAATTGACCTCACTTTAGTCCAATGACCAACATTTCGTATATTTTCTTTCGCATAGTAATAACAACTTTAAACCATAATAATTTGGATAATTCCAGACATTTTTTTTATTTCTGATAATTCTAAATTTGGTTCACATAGTAAAAGAAAACAAATCAAATATATATGGTAAACCAAATATAATAAACACATAAATTTTTATTTTATTAGGCTAAATTACATCCAATCCAAATGGCAAACTGGGAATATGAACTTGACGATGATAACAAAGCAATTATAATAAATTTTTAGTAAAGACATCATTAGTATTTTATGTTAACAAACTCATGTCGTATTTTATCATAGTACCTATACTTTATCTTTAATAGAAAAGTTTCAACAATATTCATACATTCATATTAGTATGTGATATTAGTTTTTTGTGTACTTATACTTTATGAAAAAATCTTATTGGGCCTATATGTATAATAGGTAAAGTTTATCAAAATATTTAATATACCAGCGTAAGTTATCTAAAACAAAGTGATTAGAACATGTACCCTCTCTCTGTCTACATTACAAATAGATTTTTTACAAACCGTGTCATTACAAAAACACAAAGCCACATGAATAAAACATGCCCTGTAATATTCTACCGCAATGCATGAATTTTTATAAAACCAAGTAGTGACTTGGAAAACACAGAATTCTAATATTAATTCCAAAGCAACTTGCTAACCACTAACAAACCTCATATAGCTAATTTGATTTACATAATTTAAAGGTAATATTCCCGTATTGCGAGCAAGTATTGTTTATAATGTAAGTAAAAGGAAAACTTACTTTCTTCTCCTAACTTTTTAACAACATTTTCCATACATGTTTTCACAGCACTTAATATTTCCTTGGGATCCTGTTCTGACCACCCTTCTTTAGGCGTATATGTGGTAATATCGATGGTATGTTCTGCTATTTCTGTGTTATGCTGATTTCGGAAAACACAAAATTTCACAGTTCTTGTCCCAGCATCTATTACTCCGATTAATGGCTTTGCCAAGTCTCCTTTTTCCGAATCCTTTTCCATTCTTTAATAACTTAAGTACTCTGAAAAATATTCAGTACCTACAATAACTGAAGAAATATTAAAGCAATTGTAATTGTATTACATGTTTTGCTACAATTTTTGAATTTATTCTAATATTTGTATGAAACATTAGAATTGATATATATATAAATGTGTAAATTATAAAACTATTTCCACTCAACGTAGGGACAAATATTTGAATAATAAATTTAAAACAGGAGCAGGCCCACACGCTTTTTTTCAATTAGTTTAAAAACAACTCGTACGTAAGTTCTCCGTTCTATTTCTGATATCACATGCACGTGAAAAATAACATTGCCAATTTATGTCTGAGACAACAGTAAATACAAAACGGCGACTATAATAATTTATAACCTATACCAACACTTAGGACGGCACACACCTCCTATTCCTCCCATTCACGTCACAACTCTGATACTGAATTTAGATTAGATCTCGTTAAAATACTTGAGCCTGGAAACCACATACCTCCACCATTTATTATCTTTTATCATTTATCATATTAATTATTATAAATCATTAGCTAGCAGCGACACATAGTACGTCACACAAACAGCAGATATAAAAAATAAGGAATGGCAATAATCAGTTCACAAACCTAGAATCTAGGTTTGTGAATCAGTTATATCCTTGTTTATGTACTTACTGGGCTCACGGATAGGTTCACAAACATCGCGTGCATGAGCGTCATCTTACGATCATTTGAAAAAACTACTACTTGAGAAAAATTAGCATACAGGAAACTGTCACAATTTAAAAAGAAAAGCAAAATTGGCAGTATAACTGGTAGAGTTCGCTGTAGCGAAAAGAAACAAAAATAATTAAAAATCTTTGGTGGATGGTTAAAAATTAATATATTTTTGCAACGTGATGAAGGTAAGTTATCGCTCTAGTGCATTCTAATAATTGTTTTCTGTGTTTCACTAAAATTTAATATAACGCAAAGAGTTATTAATTATAATTAGAGAATTGATTATCTATATTGCCTTGCCTGCTTTTGTTTGTTTTATTTTTTAATATAAAATACTGTTGAATATACTGCTGTGTACCAAACTGCAAAAATATATATTATTCCTATGGTATCACAGATACTTCCGGATACTTCTTACAGAAATCAAAGCTTCTTCAGAGTTACTGCACACAGGGAAATGTTTGGGGTTAGAATCAATTCGCAAATTATGTAAACCTGATTTTAATCTCACGAACAAAAATTGTTACTTTGAATTAAATGTTTTAAAAAAATTGAGCCCCCCTTATTTTGGTATTTATTTATTTAAGGTTGATTCGTTCTTTTAGTGAATGTAAAAGTAATGGTAAATACATATATCTACGAGTCTACTGATTTTTTTTTGCTAATACTGAGCATATTTAAATTTTCACAGAAAAAAATAATCAGTAGGTAGTACATCGTACTGATGAGAACCATTGTAGTTCGGAACAAATGTATTTAACAATATTTAGCATAAAGTATGCATCTATTTTTATCATGTTAATTGCTATTAATTACTAGTCATGTAATCAACTTCTTTTCCTATTTATAATAGAATAAAGCATTGGAAAAACAATTCTCTTTTTATTAAACCAATCATAGCTTCTTTTTAATAGATATAACAAAATTCATTGTTTTATTATACTGTTATATAGTGTATAACTTACATGAAATAAAATTCATAAATCATTGACTACATAATTTTGTAAAAAATCTGTTCAACTTTTATATTTGAACTTTTAATTTTTTACGAAATTTTGTTATCGAGGATTATGAATTTTATTTCATATGGATATAGCACTTTATATATTAAAGTAAATTCAAATTTACCGCCAAGTGCTGCGTAATGAAGCTTATTACACAGCGATATCTATTGTGTAGATTTTGAGTTATAGTTTTCTCAAAACAGAAAACGTAGCACAGTACAGTTGCTATTTTTTCTCCAAATGAACATAAGATGTCGCCAGGTGTCTGGAGCAAGTCGTGCTTCCCATGAAAGACAGAGGAAAGACCTCTTTCCTCGTTACACATATTATGGGTTTTGTCTATGGGCATATGCGAATTGTGAATATTTGTTTTACCTTTATCTATGTTGTGAATGAAGAAAGATGACAATGCATTTATTGCAATGTTAACGCCATCTGTCGGAATGTTAGCACAAAATACTATAGTTCAAATCACTGAATGTAATTTTATATTGGGCTTGTTCCAACACAGCAAGAATTTATTCCGAACCGTTCAGAACTATGGTTAGTCAGTTCAGTTGTTAATGTACTTTCGGTGAATGCGACGTAAGATGGTGTTGGTCAAACATTTCTCACGGTTCATAGAAAATATAGTACTATATTTTCTATGTCACGGTTCTGAAACCAGTTCTCGACCGCTGTTGGAACAGACCTACAATGATGACTGGCAGTGGCGTAGCTAGGCGTGGGCGAAGCGGCCCCTCGCCCACGGCCTCGCACTTAAAGGGGCCTCGCGCGAGACCTTCTTGGGGGTGATTTAAAACCGAACGCCATGAACTCTAAATAGTACGAATAGCACCCTAAAAGATCTTACTAAGAAAGAATAAGCTACCGAGACTTTACCACACGTATGTACTATAATTAATTTGCACACCCTGCTGGGTATGTGCTCTATTATCGACATATTTTTTAGTACTGAAGAGGTTACAAAAAATAATTTTGAAATTTTCAGATCATCCAGACTTATTCACTACTTTAACTAGTTTCATCATAAACGATATTTCAATCGTTGCAAGTTTAAGAAAAAGTTAACTAAACAACAAAAATTAACAAAAACATTAATTCTTTTACAAATCACAGATGAAAAATACTGACAACAGAAATAAATTATTACAAATACAAATTATTATAGAAAACCATTTAAAAAATCATTTTTTAACCTCTAATTTTTGTTGTTTCGTTCCTTTATTTTAAGTACTTTTTTATACCTATTGCACATTTCAACATATCAACTGAAACTTCGGGTCAAACCCGGAGGGTTGGCAACCCTGGATACAAGATAGACGAAGAAACCACACTGTACACCAATGACGTGTTTACAAACAAAATATAAATAATGGGAAATTAAGAACCCAATTCATATCGTACGTGCAGATGATTGTCTCTCTCGTACCCACATCTATAAACCAATGAAGTATTTCTTTGCCGAGTTTCAAGTGCCTACTTTCGTCTGCTCCTAGGTGTGTGGTACATTTCTTCGGATGCACATGCACAATGGAACTAAACGCATTCCATAATCCATATCGTACATTTCAGTGGTCTATATCCTGTAGCAAATATTATTCTTCGATCAAATTCTAGTGAAGAAATATCTTAAATTGTGGATTAACAGATAAAACCAATAACAAATTTCCCTTTTTCAATAAAAAAATTTGACCCACAGTTTCCACAAAAATCACATTTGATTGAAATGTAATTTCCACCATGGCACAACATACCGCGAGTTGCGTACTATATGACGTCACACTAATGCGGTCCTCAACGGATGACATTATCCGGTTACTTTTATATTTTATGTATCATCCAACGAGGTCTGTGGTCAGTCAGCCCAAAAAAGCCATAAAAAAAGAAGAAGAAGAGAAGTAACCTATAAATCTGCGAATTTTTACCTAACCTAATTTAATTACCCTTTTGAAAATCAGATTGAGCAGAGCATGAAATTGTAATAGTAATTTTGATATAAAATGGCGCAATAAATCAATTTAGTGATTTTTTTATGATTTTCTCTAAAATGTCATCTCATGGAAACCAAGAAATTGCAGACCCTGTTGAACAAATGCTTAAAAGAACAGGTTGTATCGAATTGCATTATAAAGTGCAGGTTTGTCATCTAAATAACATACATTTTTGAAATTATAGTAGTCATTTACTAGGAATGCATAGCAGATACCAAGGATTGGAGAAAGTGCCAGGATCCAGTGGCTGACTTTAAGAAATGTATGGAACAATATCAAGAAAAAAGATTAAAAGGAGCAGTGTAGTGTGCTATAGTTATTTATTTAGTGATTTAAACGTATAAATGTTTTAATGAAGATGATTGCTAGTTTGGTTAAGAAAGTAACCGGTTTTAATACAACAAAAATGGTCGTCATAATCCGCACCGATTTACAAATGGGACGAGGCAAAATTGCATCTCAGGCTGCTCATGCTGCTATACTGTTATATCAGTCCTCTGTTGAAAACAAAAGTCCATGCTTACAGACTTGGTTAAGGTGTGGACAGCCAAAAGTAATTCTTAAAGTAGATAACGATTGCGAAAATACACTATTAACTATGTATCAAAAAGCTCTAGACAATCATTTAAACGTTTGTCAAGTGCAGGATACTGGTAGAACTCAAGTAGTAGAAGGAACATTAACAGCAATCGGAATAGGCCCAAATAAAGTCGAGGAAGTAGACAAAATAACAAGCAGTCTTAAATTGTTATAGTTTTTATTTGTGTTATATAAGAATATTTCTATTTGTTAACATTAAAAATCTCTGAAATTGATCGATGTGACTTGATATTAAATTGACACACTTAAGACACAAAAAACTAGTGAAACTTGAATATTATAGGTTTATTCTGACCATCACATTTGTTTACACACACAAATTAGAACAAAATTTTGTAAGATATCTCCGGAAACAAATTTTGAGATAGAGGGTCTTAAAGTTTTATAAACATTTTTTGAATACATCAGTTTTTTTTTAAATTTAGTAGATAAGTAGTTGTTGCAACTTTAAATTGTCTACAAATGTATAAGAAACGGTTTTACAGAAGAATATGTTTTAAAGTGAATCCATTTCGAGAGGAGGTAAAATTATGTCAACCTATTTTTGAAATGATAATTGTAATCATGATATCCCTGAAGAAAACAAAATATTACTTACAACGTCCCTCAACTCTTATTTAGTACTTGAAATAAATTGCATACAGTAGACTCGCGATACCGTGAACACAAAATGCACCAGGGGCCTTCACAGAATCAAATTTGTTCACGTTAATGAAAGTATACAAAAAGTGAAAAAGAAGCAACTAGTCTAGTCTCTAGCATTTTATTTATTAAGCTCTACATCAGTTTTTGTAAAAAATGTAGTTATTTTACTTTGAACTTGTTTAGATGACAACTTTTTCAATATTGCTTTTTCGTAAACAGCTCTAAGACTAAGAATATCACTGATCTCCAATGAATTCTGCTCCGTCCACTTTAATACAGTGTTGATTGCTTCAACTGCTTCTGTGTGTGATACCCGCCGTTGAATAGAATGTTTGTTTACGTTACCGGGAGAAGCGGTGTTCACGTTACAAGGTAGATGATGGAACCAATATAGTGTTCATGTTACCGCAAAGTTCACATAAACGCAAGTTCATGTTATCGCGAGTCTACTGTATATCCATTAATTTTTAATATCCTGTATCTCAAAAAAGAAGTTTCACGTTTGCTATTTAGCAAACCTGTTAGAACTCTGTGCAGTGATGACAATTTTATTTTATGTAGTTGAATTTTTAAGTACTACCACTTTACTTTTATTGAAAAGAATAAGCCTATAAAATTTATAAAAATACTTTCAGGTGAATGGATTACAATTTTACACACATAAAACATTATAAATTGATAAGATTTTTAACAGTTCATTTTTCTGATTTTTGTCGATTTGATATTCTTAAAATTTAGTTATTTGAAATTGATAATCCGATAACAAAATACTTAAAAGAAAGCAACGACCCCTTTAAAATGTCAAATATTTTAATTACTAATGTGCCAACCTACTCGTAAACCATCTAAAGTGTGAGTCATTTAGGCTTTGATTATTATTTCTTAACACAAACCAAAGCAGACATTTAAATTTACTAAAAATGAGCTGAATATAAAAGATTTTTTCAGATTTTTTAAAACATTCAAAATAAACTGCAAATTTAAAAACATGTCACTACAGAAAACATCTCATTGGTAATATGGTACTTTAAATTACTTAAAATAGCACTAATTTAAAATTTTCTCCTTTTATTAGACTGTGCAAGTTTATCAAGTTACTCTTTAGTTTTTTTGCTACAAAACTATATTCTAGTGAACAAAATGTCATTTGAAACGTATAAAAGTAGAAATAACATTTCTTTCCCATTTTTGAGGTACTTTTTGCTTGGCACTATCAGAAACATATTTATAGAAAATAAAACTTAACACATTTGTCACTAAAATAAACTTATATTACACACTTAGAAATAAATCACATAATGAAATAAATTGAGCAATACTGATGTTATGGAACACAGTCATAATCAGATTGATAACGTTATATTGTTCAACAAACATATAATGATGGCTGTAATTCATACTTTGTCCACGACTATTGAGTAACAATTTTTACTAAAAAAAATTATACGATATTTTGACATTCTTTACTTTAATTTTAAAATTAATTATTTACACCTGTTATATTTAAAACGCCCGTTTTAATATTAAACATCTAATATTGTACAAAAATTGGAATTCATTATATTTTAGAAGTTTTTGTTGCAATAAGAGTTTTTATCAGAAATATTATAAAATTTACTATACAATTATATAATGATGTTTCAAAAGATTAAAAAATTATGTGACCAGTTGAAAACAGACTTTATTCTACATTTCTTTATTACCAATAGTGAAAAATGTTGCACGGCGCGTCAGATGAGTGCAACTGTAATAGTTCAATTTTAACAATAGGTAGATTTGTCTTAATTTTGTTTATTTAAGGGTAGGAAAATAAAATCCAACTAGGCTATCTATTAGCGTAAAGGCACTATAAAGAACTATTAAGAACTGTCAAAATACCTTAAGTTCAGGTTTGACATTTGTCGTTCACTTGATAAATTTAAAGCAAAAAAACAATAAGTAAACTTCAATCATCATTTGGAAAAATGTTAATATTGCCGTAACTGGTATAGTGCCTATAGTGGGTACAATGTTTGGCTTTCACACATGAGGTTGGGTTCAATTGCTAACACAAGAGAATTTTTGTTTTAGTTTATTCCTGATATTGTCACATTGAAGGATTTAAATGTTTTGACAGAAGTGTGTATAATCATTAATCACAAGTGAATAATGATTAATCACTGCTATAGAGCATTATGTACATCATGATACTTAGATTAGACGAATAATATATATATATTATAATATAGTCGTGGACATATCGTTTTTTGTTGGTTATATTAGGGTTATAATAATGTGTTTTTTATTGCTATTTACTTCCTTGCATTGGCAAACGAGGCAAAACATAGACAAAATGTTGACAATGCAATCAGAAACACAATTGCACTTCAATATAAAAACACAATTGATTCTTTATAGAAAAATTAAATATATCCTATAATTTTTCAACTCCAGCATAACTGATCACATCACCTTTAAATATACAGTGCGAACACTCACTGTGAAACATTTTAATATATAGTCTCTTGTTTACCTAAGTGCAAAACGCTCTGAAGGTCAGTTTTGTTTTTTAAAAGTTCACCATTTCCTGTAAAGCAAACTGTTGTTAACAGGGGATTGTATATTTGAAACGCTCCACAGCCGGTGTTTCCACTGTATATTTTTTATTCCGATTATGACTGTTAAAGAATTTAAATCTTACAAATATAATTAGAAATCGGCCAGTTTAGAGACATGACGCAAAATTATGTTACTTGTATACAAGAAGGTCCATAATGAAAGCGCTCTAGATTAACTGTAGATTCTAGATATTAAAATATATCGCGTGAGTCATATTGTTTTAGATGAAAAGTCAATATTAAAGAAGATACAAGGTGTTGAAGAGAAAATTTTCAAATTTTTCTCATATTTCAAGATGATTTTCAGACTTTTCTTTGAAAATGTAAAAAAAAAGCTTAAACAAAACAATATTTATGTATCTTTGTTGGAGACGCAATGAAGAAAAATGGAAAATTCACAAAATTATTCATCTTGCAAGTACAACATCATGAACGTCATCTTGTTTACGTTTCACACTGTCATGTCTCCAACTGGGACAAGGTCTAATAACAATAATGATATGGAAACAGTAGTTTTGTTTTATAAACATTTTCAAACTGCATTAAATTTAAATAATTGCACCATCCCATAAGATTACTTCTGCCAAAGAACTACCCAAGAAAATTGATTTACTGAATCAATTAAGTTATAAGTTTTCTTTGTTCTATAACACTATACAGTATGATATAATTAATTCGGACTTCATTTGGAGAAGCAACAAATCACAAGTTAAACTAATGGAAAAACAGTCTATCTACATCTGTGCCAATATATTTATCTCAATGTGAACATCAAGAAGTCACTTCATATATACATTTTTAATCCTTAATAATATAAAATATACAATATTTACAAAATTTAACACTTAGAACAATATTTTCTTAATCTCATATTAAAATAAATTACTATAGGTATCTCATATCTAAAAATAGATACAAATTCGTTTAAAAACTGATTTTACAATATTTTCAGTAAGAATTGTCATAGTTTGTATATAACTTTCAAGAAAAATTTATAACAATTTGTATACACTGCAACCATTGCTCTATAGAAGTGAATTAAATTTTTTCACAGAGAATATATTCGAACATTTCGATATCATTTTAAGTGTTAAAAGCTACCATCAGTTTAAATCATATTTTCTATTTTAAAATATAAACATTTAATAAAAAATAAAACCTTACCTTACTACTAAAACGGCAAATAAGCCTCTTTGTAAAAACAAGACTTAAATACCTAAGCGTGATTTCTTGACAAACAGTTTCGTCACAACTTTTTTCCTGCATCTACATTCTCATAATCGAACCCAAAGCAACCCTAAAATACTTTGTTCAATACATATCTCAGATAATTAAAATTTATCACACCACACGGCACACAGACTACTGTGTCGACACTTTCAAACTTAAACCTAACTCTCTCATATTTAAAGTATCGAATCATAAGATCAACGTCGAGTAAGAAATCCTCTTTGGATTTATGCATTTGAAGGCTTATTTTTGGGCGGGTCGTCGTACCTACAGATATCTAGCGAGCTCATGCTGCTGAGGGACGTGTAGGAATTGTTAACAATGTGCGGGGCTTCGTTGAATTCATCCAGTTCTTCCAGATCGGCCGACGAGGGCCCTTTCAACAGGAAATACTGCTCGGATCGTGTGGGCCACAACAGGTGAGCCATCACACAGTAAGCAAAACAGTCAGCGGAATAAGTAATACCTAAAACGATAAAATAACCAATCTACGAAGACTCCGTTAACGTCAAGTCACTCACCTAGCAATAACTTGAACCTCCACAAGGCAGACACGTGGAGCGCTATAAGTGCTAAAATAGGCAAATAGATAAACCAGACAAGACTCGATGCACCAAAATGCAAGAGGAAATTCAACTTCTGAGTATTATGCTCGTATAGCATTGTAGTGCGCAACTCGTACAAGAACCAAATCATGATGAGAGATCTAAAAACTATCATTAGCCAACCTGGCCATGTTTGGTATTCATCTATGTCCTCTATGATGTCTACTTCAGTCTAAAAATTGCAATATACGGGGTGTTCAGTAAAGAAAGGCTAGCTTCCTTGGACAAAAATAATGTGATTTAAATCAATTTACCTCAGTGCAATTTTGCTTCCTAAGAAGTTATTCGCAAAATTCATAAACCAGTAGATGGCGCTGTAAAATTCAAGATGTCAGAAAAGTGATCAATAATTTGTTTACTACTGCTGCTAAAGATTATAAAGCTTTTACTTGTCAGGGATGTTGTGTTTTATGGTGTAATTTTTTTTATTTACGTAATTATTTAGGTGAAAGTGTTTTTTTAGGACTTATCAAAAAGATTATTTTAACTTGTAAGACAAATTCCTAGAGTGCATATAAGTATATTGTGAATTCGTAATATGATCAAAACCTCATAACCTTTCTAATTCAGATGCAATGGTTCGTGTGTAACTTCTAGAAGATGAGGTAATTTTTAAGGCGGGGTAGATAGTTTTATGTGGGGTAAAGCACGAGTAACCCCCAAGTTGTCAAAGGCTTGTGTTGACAGGTGTCTTAGTTCAGCCACCCCATGAAATATCTATTTTATTAAATGAAGAAAATTGGCAGTGTAACGTTAACCGATTTAAAAACATCTTTCAATAATTCACAACATAACCCTGTTATAATTACCTGGTATAAAATCCTCTAAAATAAAATGTTTTGCTACATTCTTTCATGTATTTTGTTATCGGTATCCGATTCTCGATCGGGTCTATGGAAAATATCAGAAGTAGGTACAGTGTAAGAGGAGGAAACAACACCAATTTTCTGAAATTTTGTGCAGATATTCTTACGTATGTTTTGCATTTTTGTACATTAAATACCATAGCATCTCTATAAAGTTTACAAAATTACAAAAAAAAATCCACTACATCTACACATACAAAGTGTCAATTTGTTGTTCATCGCTCACCCGATTTATTACAAATTCTCTTATGCAGATTCTGCACTTTTCTTCATTGGAAGATAAAATTATACTATTTTCAAACTGTACTATTTATACAGAAAAAAAGAAAAATATTAAAAAACACAAAACTTCAGACCCCTATTATGCAAGAAATTTGTTCTTCACCTCTACAGCAGTTTTGCAATACGTTAACAGATGTCAGCCACTTCGTGATTTTTGCCAATTGGTCTGAGATGTACTGTTTTTATTTATTATTTTTTTTACAATAACTTATTTGCTGGGAACAAAAATTTTTATATTTTTGAAATATTCCCTGCACAGTTATTTACTAGAGATTACTAACTGTACTTAATAACTTTTTGTATTAATAATTTAGTTAGAATTTAGGTATGTATTGATTACCAAGCTTACCAATATGTTAAACGCAGTTGTCTCTAAAATGGTGCACTTTGGCGACATGCAAAAGTACCTTTTTTAAAACTAATCTAAGGCTGTTTCAAAATAACAAATCATTTTTCAAAAATCTCAATTCTTAAAAATAATCTGAAGGCAATAATATAATGGCACAAGCGCTCAGACCACCCTGTACATTTAACCCAAAAATCAATTAGATATTCACAAAAAATTACTATCTTTCAAAATTTGAGTACAATTGCCCAAATAAAAAAAATTATCGGCCAATAACTTTATGACGAAGCAAAATTATACTAAGGTAAATCGATTTAAATCACATTATTTTTGTTCAAGAAAGCTAGTCTTAAAATATGGTCAATTATAGAATATCCTTTAATTGCATGAGATGGCAGTATCAACGAGATAACTAATCTCTAACGTCAAAACACTTAATATAATTGTTATTATAAAATAATGTACATACCAAATTCCAAACATAAAGTAAAATATGCACAATTCCATAGCACAGCCATATTGCAAAAACTAGAGGTTTCCAAGTCAGTTCAAGTCTAGTAACGGCCCAACCCTTGGCAAGTAATAAAAGTAGGAGCATAAAAGACGTCTGAAAATAAATTTATACAACTACACTGTTCAAAAAACAATAAAGTTATATAACTACACTGCTCAAAAAAAATAGAGGAACACTTCTTTATGTTACTTTAATTCATACTGTTATGATGCATGATTTTTTAAATAAAAACTCATTAATATTTACGACTAATTAGATTGTTTGAATACTTTGAATGCAGTATGAAATAAAACATTGTATGTACCACGGACGAAAAATAGCTTTAGGGTACTCCTATCTTAAAACTTCACTTTTCTTCCTAGATACATAAATAACTATTAACATTTAAGCGATACACTAATGATATTTAAAATTTTAAAACTACATACTTTGTTCAAATAAGTGAATAAATTTAGTCAAATAATCAAGTAATTATTTATCTTACATAATGATAAAATGAAGGTGGATGCATTTTCTATGAATAATATTACAGCACTAAGTTTGTGTAAGGTTCAGTGTCGCATGTGCTCTCCACCGGTTTGAAAACTTCATCGCATCTTCATGTAAATCTTCAAAGACTCCCCTGGGGTAAAATTTTCCATTCGTTTAATGTTTCTTCTATCTGATGGAGAATTTGGGATCCATTGAGATGCTTCTGAATACGTCTACCTAACAAACCCCAAAATATTCGATAGGGTTTAAGTCGGGCCTAATTGCCGGCCAATCCATAATATGTGAATACTTCATTATTGTAGGAAGTTTATGATGGTTGCTGCAGTATGTAGCTTTGCATTATCTAGTATCAGAATCATAATATAATATAGTCTTCTAGTGCATTATTGATGTAACATTGAACGTTTAGTTTCCTTAGATTACCGAAGGTTGATTTTTCCTACAGATCCACCATTAAATCTTTGAACTTCTCATACTGCAGAAGCAAGTATATATAAATATATATTCAACCATTACAATGTGTAAGTCCATTTCGAACGAGACACAGAGCACACCCTATGTCCTACGCTTCAAACCCTAATAATAATGAGTTAAATGAACATTTTAGATGTTAACGTATTAAAGCTGCATGTATGCCAGGATAAAATTTACAGCGCAAGCCTATGGCAGGCGCAGGATATAGGACATGTTCTAAGCACCATCCGAAACGGAACTAAGATAGAATCTTTTCAATTAATTCGTTACGGCTTATTTTATGACTCCTTGCCAAATTGATGTTTGCAAGGGTTTTTAAGCCTAAATTAGTTTCCCTTAATCAATTTCTATTTCTGATTAGAAAACAACATCAGATGATTTGTTGCTTGGACACAATTATGTAAATTGGAAATCCAACGTGATTTTGGGTGTTTTCCCTTCGACATTGCACAATGTGTCTCTTGTCTTTGTTTTCACAAATGTTGAATAACAAAAGAACAGCAATTAAACACTATTGCAATTTGTCTGGAAGTGCAGATTGGAACACATTCTCAATAAGAGAAACCGCACGAGCAACTTCTAATTCAATAGATATCGCATTTTATTTTTGCTGATGTCTAATTGACTCCATGAATTTGTTACTGGGCACCACTGGTTATATTTTTGATAATTGAACTTCCAATTTCTGAAATGCGCTTGACTTTTGAGACACGCTGTATGTATATCTAATGGTTTCCGTAGTACTTTTAAATTGTAAACGATATCTTAGGAATAGGTGATTATTTGAATGTATATTACTCACTTATCAAAACATTAAAAATTTGTTTTATCTGTATCGTTTGCACTTAGAAAGTTATTGAGAAATAAAGAAGTGTTTTACTAATTTTTTTGAACAGAATAGAAGATTTTTAATCACGAAAAACAATGTCTTACCCTAGACAAAATATCAAAAATATCTCCGGTCAAAGCTATCTTAGGATATCCTTGGCCATCGAGGGCATATTTTAAATTGTGTATCAAGATAAGGCATAAAGCTACGAAATCTAACAACAGACTGGCCGTGAACAATTTGGTTACAGGGTGCTTTTGAGTTTTCACGGCATGACACTGCAATGGAACGAGTACCATATAACACAACCAAAACAAGAGGTAAAGTTCCAATGTGTTCTGTCGATCGAAGGAGAACTGGTAGGTTAATGTACTGTATGCAGAATTGTTAGGATTACCGTTAACTAGCCAAATGTCGTATTCTATTTCGTAAGGAGTGCGGCTCTCATAATAACGCCAGTCGCATGTGACGTTGTTGTGGTAACATGCCACTATCGATACATACCAAAACCTAAAATTAAACATAATATCAAAACAATTAAAAAAATTTAAGTTGATTAGAGCAGTGACAGCAGCTTAAATATTCCGTCAACAGTCTGGTTAGGGATGCACAGTCCATTTAAAAGTATCGTTATTTAGTGTCGATCCGGATTATAACCAGAGGTATTGATCCAGTAAAAAATCATTTTGGAAAATATCGGTATCTAAAATATCAATACTTTTTGTATTAGAATGTGCAAATTTTTGAAATGTCATGTTTTCTGCTAGTACTGTGCATGATGTTATTGTACCATGCAACCGGATGATATGGTAGGATACAAAACAAAATGTATCGATAGACTAAAGTATCGATACTCTAGAAAATCGTATTGTACATTTTATAATAAAATATACAATGCATTTTACTTATGGCTAACAATTGATTTTTAGTTCATGTTTAGATATGGTATTACTTAATAAGTGAAAGTTCTCTTAAATCTATTTCAAATCAATTACATGCTATATAAATTAGTACTGGTTAAAATGCATTTTCATTTCAAAATTAGCTTTTATCAGCTCCTTGTAAATAACCAATACAGATAATCACAATTTTAATGATATCTTATGTTTATCTACATAATCTGTGGCCTTAATAACATTTTTATCTGTGATGGCAGTGAAATACGCTACATTAATCCATATGTCAAAAACAAATAACTTGATTAGTTTATTGTATACAATATTTAGCTACTGCATATTAAGTATGTTGAAATAAATATATAAAAACTGTCTTACGAGGGCTGCTTGAAATCCTCTATTACATAAGTAAATTGATGATTTTTCACGACGTTCCAGGCATTGTCTTCACTTATACACAGTTTCCCTTTAGGGCAAGGAATTTTTCTTAGGTAGTCTTTTCCCTTTTGACTACATTTAGGATCGAACGCTCTTGTACTCAAAGTTTCAAACATTTCTTTACATGCCGCATTTTTGTCATTAATTACCCTGTTTTTATAATATTTTAAAAAATATGATCTGTCCAATACCGCAAAAGTAATCGGCACCGTAAACTGATGCCTGGACGTAATATTTCCAAAAATATATCCATGTGTAGCTTCAGCTTGATGTCGGTCTGTCTTTTGAAAACCGAATTTTATTAGGAATTTAAAAAATTCATTTGATCTAAATGTTCCCTGCAGATGAGTGCACTGACATTCTTGGAATAAACAGTAAAGCAACACCACATTCACAATTATAAATTTTTTAAACATTATTGTTTGAAAATATAGAATTTTTGCATTTTAGACATATCACAACACGCACACAGCAAGCTGTCACAACACAACCACAAAACCGTAAACGTAAAACGTCACTTCAGTCACGTCACGTAATTAAATTGTTTCAAACTTCAGACTTCAGAGCACCTTGAGTTACATAGAAGAAAGAAGGACATTTCCAGTTTCCACCACTTTGTTTATCTATTTTACTATGATTAAGTTTGGATTGGCTACACTGCTTCCTATTACTTTCTCAAATTCTTTGCTGATTGATATCTACAAATAGGCCAAATCAAACGTCTTTGCCCGGAAGAATTTTATTAGCTATTTACACTCGTGGTATTTGTCTATACATTCAAATAAGCAACAGATTTTAATTATAATAAGTATTAAATTTCCCTATTCAGTCTACTTCTCTTGTTCTTCGTCGATCGTTTGCAACATGCAATTGGCAACAGCGCATTTCTGTCAAAAATCGTTCATTTTTATAATTTGTGGCACCGTTCAACATCCCTAATGTTTTTAATGCTATGTTTAGTGGTTTTTAGGGATATTGAGCACCGCTCAGCTGGCCGATAGCTGATAATTTGACAGTTTGACAGGAGTTTGACACTAGCCGTTTAGACTAGAATGTTTGTTGACAAATATTTAAAAAGTAACAGAAACCAGTATCTTTATTGAAAAAGGCTATTTATAAAAAATGGACAAATTAACACTAATATCAGGAACTCTTTTTATGGCTGCCGATATTTTTGCCATTATTAGTTTGGCCATGCCAGACTGGATTATTACAGATGTAGGAGGTATTCATGTTCATATATCTAAAAACCAAATTTTTCCAATTTTCGCTTTTAAATTCGTAGGAGATACTCGATTAGGACTTATGTGGACGTGTATGACATTGTACAACCGGCCACAAGTTTGCTTTACTCCTGACCTACAACCGGAATGGTTACTTGCCCTTGTATGCATTTTTGTTGGTTGTATATGCATTACGACTACCATAATCCTACTAGCTTCATCCCATTGGGACCGAAACGTGGTACCTTACGCAAGATGGGTCGGATTCACAGCAAGTAAAAAAATAAATTTTATTTTAAAATATATTTATTAAATCAGTTGATTCTAGTGGTATTGTTCTGTTTGGCCGCAGTCATTTTCCCTTTGGGATTTCATGTTGATGAAATCGGAGGACAACCGTACCAGCTTCCTAATAGCCATCAAGTAGGCGTTTCCTATATTCTCTTTGTCCTAGCTCTCTGGATAACTGTTATATCCGAATTATTTGCCGGCAAAGTATGCTTGCCACATTTCTAGGGTCTGTGTAATTTTAAGTGTTTCGGAGTAATTTTACTTCTTTGCCTCGTCTATCTGTTCTATCATATTTTTTTAATTGTAAGACTGGATTCATTCGGGCTAACAATTGACAACATAAAATAACTATGTCTGGCTAATGTCCAAAATACTGAATTTTTGTTAAGTAATTGATATGTTTTTAATTAGGATGGCTGTGATTTAAAACCAATTCATTTTGTAAACTTTTTATTTTTTCAAAAACGACAAACAGAGTTCTAAACTATTTGAGTGTATTATACAGTGTGTCCGGAAATTAAACCGTCAAACAAGAATGTCAAATTCTAGGGATTATTCATATCTATTTGACATAAATCGTCTTCTCCAAAAATGATTCCATTTCAAATAAATTTTTCTTTGATAAGGTACACCCTAGTTATTCAAGTCAAAAGTGCACTCGCGACAAGAATTCAGACGACCTACGTCATACAAACAAATGAATAATTCATTATATTTTCATCAAAATATTTAAAAAACTGCAACTGATAGTAATAAAACTATATACTACACTAAAAGTTTGCATTATATATTGCATTAAATTGCAAAATATGATTGTTTTTAATGCGACCAAATATTGAAAATTATGTTGACAATAAAAACAAATGTGTAACGTCAGCCGTGATGTAAGACGTCTGAATTCTTGATGCGAGTATACCTTTTTAATCTGAAATAGTGTGAAGTTTTCGATTTTTATATTAAAAATACCAAAAAGTTGAAGGAAAAAATATATAATTAAAAATATAAATTGACCCTCCCAAATGTGATGTCTATGGCACAGTTTATACAGTTCCGTGTCTTACTTTGATTCAGATTTTGAGCTTCTAATATTTGTTTTAAATAGTTTCTTCACTATTTTGTTTGTTCGCTTTTTAAAACGGGAATTCATGCCACGCGTAATTTTTAAAGGCACTAGATATTGCAACCAATTTTTTTTATTGTTTTAATCTTTTTTCTTTTTAAATATCATCAATGAATTGTTCAACGAATCACGAATTTTGTATCATCAATTTCTATCTTCTTTCCATAAGTTCCAGTATTTTTTGTTTTGCAGTTGCATATTCTTTTATAATCTTTTATTGCATGATATATACTACTCACAGGTAGTTTTGTTGATGAATCTCATATTTTGGTCTCGAGCCTTAAATTAATACATAAATCACTCTACTATTTTAAAAAAATAAGGCAACATATTTGTATGAGACGATTTATGTTAGTTAAATCAATATGAAATCATCCCTAGAATTTATTGTATATGTTTGTTGGTTTAGTTTTCTGACACCTTTTATTTTGAATATGTCAAAATTGTTATTTTTCGCTATGATTGTAGCGATAAGAAACCCCTTCATGCAGAGGCGGCTAGATGTAAATTGCAACAGTAATACCTAGTACACAACCGTTTTTTCTTCTTTATTGAGTAATTTGATTACATTATTGGAAACATTATTCTATACAATTAGCCAGTATAGTCATATATCTGTGAATATTAATATTATTGTATCGTTTTTAATTATGTAAAGCGTATTGTGTTATTAATTTTACCTTTAGAAGTTGCATTTGCAATGTTTAATTGTTTTTTCTTAAAATGAAAAACAAAAAAGTTAGCTTAACATTTTCGATAGGAAACCCTGTGTTTATTATAAATATTAAATTATTTATAGAAAATCTACCTTTAAAACTTACCAATGAAATTAAACTATACTCCTACTTCTAGTACCACCAGTGTATATAAGCATAGTTAGTCAACCGGCCTTAGTTGTGGAACATGTCGGCTAGATGGCGGGAATATGATATGAGCAAAATCTCTTAAACGGGCCCTAGGGAAGTCAGTAGACAGGGCTAGACTGAGTTTATTTTAAAATTACTATCTTGCCTAAGGCTCGTTTAGGAGATTTTGCACATATTATAGTCTCGCCGTCTAGCCGACATGGTCCACAACTAAGACCGGTTGAACAACTATACTTTATATAAACACTGGTACCACTTAACTTCAAGTACTTTTTTTTAAACTTAAAGAGCAAGTAAAGTATAATTTCTTGAAAAAGTATTCTTGGGTTTTACCAGTTCCTTTTATACATCTAGTTTTTATTTGATGGGTGTTAGATAATCTCAAATGAAGGCAAAATTTATTAGTCACTAATAAAATGTAACAATTTTTGTGTATCTGTGTAATATGTGTAGCTTGATATTATGTTGCAGTACAAAGTGTTTCTGAAAATAAGTGCATTCATTCAAGGGGGTAATAGATGACAAAAATAAATAACTTTTATTAAGCAAGTTGTGCATTGTTGCAGCTAGTTCTTTTATCATAATTGCACTTCAAAAGTGTTGACATTTATTTTAAATCTTAGTCCAATTTGGCTTTGTTATTCATAATTAAAATTGTTTAATGAAAATTGTTTATTTTCACTTGCTCTTTTAAAGGAAGGCAATTATTTAAGAAACATCCTTTATATTGGCAAATAAATGATCTGAAATAATCTCAAATATGTGTGCATGAACATGATTGTGTATACCTATCTAATAGAATAAAAAGGCAATAAGTATTTCAGGTTTGTATTTGTACCAGTCTTGCATTTTTTTGTTAGCTAGGATGCAGTACATATAAATCTGTTTTTTAGTCATCCTTAATAAATATTATTCTTAACCTTATTGTGATATATAGATGTAATGATTGAAATAAAGAAACTTTTTTTATTACAAGTATTTATTATTTTGTAAAATACATCGGGCAATAATTTTGATTTGATAAAATAAAAGAGAAACATTTTTTTGACACTTTCGCAATTTAAATTTAATATAAAAATGCAATGCAATGCAAAACATTTTTCATGTTATTAGAAGCTGACTTTAATATTGAATCTGTACAAAATTGTAGATTTAAAAAAAAAATAACATGATACAGAAGACAATATTGATGTGGAGTTTTTTGTTATTGTTCTTCAAAAACTAATGGAATGTCGTAATCGTCGCCATTTTACACACACTTTTCAATTAATTAGGGATACAAGTTAAGCCCGCTACAGACTATGCGTGTATTCGCGATTCGTTGTGCGTGATTCGTGATATGCGAGGAATTCGTGAATAGTGTGTAGGGTCGTATTCGTTAAAAATCAATTCATAAAAACCCTACACACTGTGCACGAAATCCATATGAATCGCGAATTTACGCATAGTCTGCAGCGGGCATTATACAGGGTGAGGAAAAGTTGCAAAGCAAAAAAAATACGTCACATTTATGTGACCTTGAATTTTTATGACATCATCAGGTATCAGCACGAAAATACGACACATTCATTTGTTAAACACCAAAAAGGAAGAAACTGCAGGAAAGCGATTGTGATAGATCGGAATTCTATGAGAATATGATGGAGAATGCAATAGCAACCCAGATAGCAATATATATTCACAGAATATTACAGGAATAATCTTTATTGGATAATGGAATACTCCTAGAAGATGCTGTCAATATATATACCCCAAAAGAATATTCTTAGAAAGTGCAAGTGGACACTTTTAGATAATCTGGGAATAATCGTAATAAATATTATGAGAATAATCGAAAATCTAACTGTATTATTTTTATGTTATTCAGGTACAGTCCAGAAATATTCTTAGAACATCTACAGCTTTAACATAACTGTTCTATGAATATTCATTGTAGTTAATTCTGTAAGGTATACAGGGTGTTTTAAATTAGACAAAAGTTCCGCCTTTTCATGGCTCAACCTAAACAGATCCAAGATATATGTTGTCATTGCTGAAATATTATGAAAAACTGAAAACAATGATTTTAGAAAATGCCACTTAGTGTCATTATTTCGCAACAGAAAGAACTAATATTTGGTACAGGGGATAAGAATATATTTTGTCGAAAATTCACGAACACTGGATTCGGTTCTGCAACATTCCATTGTTTTTTCCTTTTGGGTGTCATATTGGATTTTGGTAGTAACAGATAGAGAAAGAAAATTTACAAACAATTCAATATTTAATAGTACTATTTTATTTAAAAAAAATAATTGATGAATATTGTATAACCAAAACTAGTGGCTGCAGAAACTTTCTATTGACGAAATTGGATTTCTCGTATGTTATTATGCCCCTGTGCCAAGTTTTAGCTCTTTCTGTTGTGGAATGATGGTGCTAGATGGCATTTTCTGAAATTGATAGTTTCAGTTTTTTTCACATTTCAGCAATGGCAGCAGATATCTAGAATTTTATCTTATTTGTCGGAAAAAGGTGCAACTTTTTTCAAATTTGGGCCATACTGTATGTTTTATGGTTTTCTAGATGTTAATGATGAATCCCAAAAAACGGACAACCCTTTATGCAAGAGGTCCAGATTTGAGTTCATAAAACCCAGAGGTCATCTGCTTGTACTTTGATTAGCATATCTCCTGAAGAAGTTACCACTAATTATTTTAAAATGTTATTATGACATATTAGTATAAATCTGCACCAGAAATTATTTTTTATAAATATGTTCTGCCACATCATAGAAAAGTAATACTTCTAACACGTAGTGATTAGACGTATTGTCTAAACACAATAGATGAATTATAGCTGAAGATTATACAATATCTGCAAATGAATTATGACATTCTGTAATTGTATACCAGAATGTAAATATGATTGCTAATATACAGTAAAAATGCTCAAAATATACAGACATATGTTTATTCTTTAAAATTTACTATCCTTACAAAATATTATAAATTAATTGTAAATCTTCATCTTCGACTGTTATCTGGAATATTAAAGAAAAATAACATTAACCTACAAATTTTTAAACTTTATTTTATTTTTTCTATTTTCTGGAAACACTTACCAATAGTATTTTTCCAATACAATAAAATATCTTTGTCAATTTTTCTGAAACAAATACACTTAATTTATCCATTAATAAGGTTCTGTAAATTTATACACCAGTCACCTCATTTTTACAAGACCTACCATGTGCTGATTTGTCCTTGGAAATTTAGGCATAAACAGAATTAGAAAACTGATTTTTGAAACAAGTATATGCAGGTACAAGAATGTTAGAAATGTTTATACTTTACATTTTTAATTTATACACAACATATTGATCAATATTTCCACTATATAAATAAAGACTGACAAACTTCTTCGTCAGCAGAATAATTGACATTTGACACAATTTCAGCCAGCTCGCTTGCAATTTGCTAGTTATGCCCCACGTGACGTGACGTTTTGAGGCGCATTATTCAATTCTGTCGAAACGAGGCAGTTTTCCATTGTTTAAAATTCAATTAACAAAACAAGCAAAAGAAAACAAAACCTTGTGTTACTTTTACTCTGTCAAGTAATAAGCCAAAAAGCCCAACAAATATATTCAAGTAGGCAATGATTTCTCTTTCGATAATCACACATATTTTGGTAGGATTTGAAAATTTGCAATTAAAATAATTATTGTATACTGCTTTATTGACAGATTTTGAAATAAAAAGTGATAATCTGAAATCGAATGATAAATATATGACGATAGTTTCAATCGTTTTAGCGTTACACATAATCTCATCGTCAACTATAGGTATATATAGTTCAATAAAAGTAGGTATATGTTTGTTGTTTAATCCAGGAGATTTATTTACAGAATATTCTTAGAATACTGAATAACGAATAATCATTTCGAATATTCCCTGTATATCGTATAAGAATATTTGTGAAATATTATAATATGAATATTTGAAGAATATTTGTATGGGAGATATTTATTCTAAAAATATTAAAGGATTATTCAGATTATATATATGCAATTAAGGAGATTTGCAGATCATTCCCTGAATATCCGATGCTATCTGGGAATGGATTTACAGAGAAAATTTATTTTCTAATGAAGCAACGTTCTGCCTATAATGGTAAATAAACATAATTATCGATAGTAGCCAGGAATGTCTGGTTGGGAATGTATTCCATTGGATATTTTTTTTTTTTGGGAGGGATATCTGACTAGTACTAGATAAATATAGAGCTTATACAAGATGATGTAGTAAGAAGAGGTGAAGTGGAGTGGTCTGCAAGATCTTAAAAGTATGGTATTCCAAAATCGCCCAAATACATTAGATGATTTAGAGACCAGAAGACGAGAGGAATACAATAGTATGCTTGCAAACACCATAAAATTTTCGTAACATTTTAAGCCAACAGAAGCAAAAACATTCAGCGATTCTAAAAAAAAATGCAATAAAAATTGCTTGACATTTATTGTTATTTATGCTTTTTGTACGAGTTGCATACAATATTGTTTCTACGTTCATGCAAAAACCAAAAAATGTTTTATTTAGATGACACTAAATCTAGGAAAATATGACGTTGACAAAACCCTGTAGTGGAATGAATGCAATAAACATTTTAATGCACTAGTGCAATAAAGAACCACTTTTTCCACTAAATATAGTTCAATAAAGTTTTGTTTTTTACATGAACGTAGAAAAAAATATATTAATGTTTCGTATACCCGTGCTGACACCTGATGACATATTAAAAATTCAAAGTTGCAGAAACGTGACGTATTTGTTGCAACTGTTTTGTTTCACATTTAAAAAAAAAATTGATAGCAAGTTTTAGCCATGTGGCATTACTTTTTCCTCTCTTCTACAATTTGTCAATCTTCGATTGAAGAGCCGTCAATTCTTCCTTATAATCACCGCAAAGGAAACTTAAATTTTCAAATTTCTTATTAATACGATCATCTACCTCGACCTGAGTCATGCTTGAAACGAATTTTGAAACTGGAGAAAACTTTATCCCTTTGTGATAGTTCTTGAAGCGTTCATCTTCCGTAAAATTATCATGGAGCAATGACTTTTTTTCTTCATCATTTGCAGCTTTAGGTTCTTCGACGGTTTTTAACTGCTTTTGTTTTAAATAGTCGAACCATTTTTCCTGGAAGTTTTCTGGTTGATACTTCACATCCACCAAGGACACGTCTGGAGGCAAAACTTTTAAACATTTGTTCAAGAAATCTTTTGGAAAGTGCACGTTCTGGACGAATTTGATGAGTTTTTTGTTGGACTGAGGGCTGGATGGCTTGGAGGGACTCTTCCATACTGCATCCAGAGCAGTGATGGAAGCTGCAGTTTGTACTCCAGGCGTTGAATTTCGAGAAAGGAAATGTGGTGGAGTACTTGGGACAAACTCGGAAGCGGAGGGGTTGAGACCGAATGAGTCATTCAATTCGATGCCATCTAAATTCATCTGTAAAAAAAAATCGTGTTAAAAGTATCATTCCAATGACACAGTGTTTTTTTTTTTCAAATACAAATGATCTTAAACGTTTAAGATCCGTTTATAAACTCAATTTTCAACTAATTCATAGCTGTTGGAGTCAATCTGAAAAAATATATTATTTTATCATTAGATACATTTGAATTGGTATAAGCAGAAACGACATAAGTCCATTTTTGCTTTAAATCGGGTTATTGTAGAAAATAAGCACATAGATCACCGCATCATACTATGAACAAATAGGATTAGCGCAAATGATGAGCTGTTTAATAGATAATCAGCAACAATAGCACAGGCCTTGGCTTTTTTTGCGAAATACAAAATTTAGGCACGGCTCTGTTTTTAAATTTAGTAGTTTGGTGTGACGGAATCCACCAATGCGCTCTTATTGGTTTGGTTAAAGAATTCTGATTTCTGATTGGATAGATAGAATCGAGCGCACCAAACTTCTGTTTTTAAAAACAGTCTCCATGGTGTGAATTCGTGCCATCCAAACGGATTATCAAATTGGTGACATTGCTATTCTGGCAAACTCGTTATGTGTGATGCAAAATGGAAAGCAATATTTCCTAAGGAAATGGAAAGGCAGTTTTCGAGATTTGCACTAATGAAGAAATATCATTTAGGTACTATCCATTGAGAAGAGTTCCCATTAAATCAACAAAAATAGAACGTACGAAAATGTGTAGAAGAAGCCTATCAAGAATATTACAATTCAAGATTTATTTGGCCAATTGCTACCTTGAAATAGTGCTGTTTAAAATGACTTATGTTGCTTGCGAAAAGTGAGAGTGAGTCAGAAAGTTTTGCTCAGATTTGCCATAAATTAACATGTCATGCAGCTGGTCATGGTTACTTCAAATTGTTTCATTTTTGCTTATGTACACTAAAATCTCCAAAACGCACTAGCCACAATACTACTGTGACAGCAGCAGCTGATATAGATATTTAAATGTTGTCGAAAGCTACAGGATTTTCTAGGAAAGAAACTTAAAGTTCCTTCATTAAAACTGATCCAAAAAAACAACCCTAACCACCATTCAGTGCAGGAATGATGAAAACCTCATTAATTTGGGAGGGTGATAGAACATCAACTGGTATCAATCTCTCACATTGACCCAAGCCAACATTCATCCACCCTATAATACCCGCAGAGACGGTGTCAATCCTCTCTACGAATATTTATTTATTTATTTAATACATATCCAATTATCCAAACATGCCCAATTACAGGACACGGTAGAAAATATAAATATAGAAAAAGAACACAACAATAATATAACATGCACCTAACAAGCATACAAAACTTTAAATATATCTAAAAAAAGCAGAAAGAAATAGAAATAGCAAAACAGAAAATATAGCTGATGTACGGTCAACTGACGCCTTAAGCCGCTCAACCACTGACCGACCAAATGTCTTATGTAAAATATCTATGAAAAATTTTGCAGGACCGTTCCTCCGCCGTACGTTCAGCTAAAAGTAAAAGTTCAACTTCAAATATGCCATTCCAATAGATACATTTTCGGTCGAATATTATTTATTTTTATTATTTATCTTCATTTCCAAAATTCAAAGTTTTCACTGTTTTATTGTAAAGATACGTATTGAAAACTATAATTATCTGGAAAACCCAACCTTCTATTAAAAATTTGGAGATAATGAAACATTATTTTATAAATAAAACGAATCATAAAACGCCGATTTTTGTTTAAATAAAAGTACATCTACTCTCATATCTCCGCCACTGGTTAGTTTATTTTTTCAGCAATACAACTAAATCGTACTCCCTAATGACATATATCAATCCTGTAGGTATAATCTTTATTTCAATCCCTTTTTGCAGTTATTCAAAAATTTCAAATATTTAGTTGCAAATATTTAATGCACAGCAATATTTGGATATGAGAAAACCATTAACCAAATGCAAACTGATGAAATTAGATACCGATGCGTAAATTACATATTGGAAAGGAAAGTATGTATAAGTGTAAGTATGCTGTATAGGGAGGTGAACTTTATTTTTTTTTTTAATCAAAACCTGTAATACTTTTCAAAAAATTGCTAGTGACAAAAACATTCTAAATTCTACAGACATTGAAAGATGAGTTGATTTTAATCGTGAACCCCAAAAAGAAATCTATTTAAAAATATACAGTATTAGTAGTACATTAGTATATAAATATACTAAAAGTTGAACTTTCTATTTTCCATGTATCAGTACTATTTTTTTCTAAAACAATGTTCAAAATTTCTATTTAAAATTACATCGATAATCTTGCATTTGCGCTGCCGCTGCCGATTAAAATTTAGTTTTGGGTTCTGAAGATACAAGATTGCATTTATTAAAAAAAAAATCCAAAAATGTTTTGATGTGCTAAAATATATACCTTTTCTTGGCCAAAAGCTACAAAGATTCTGAATTAAAAAGATGGAATATACTAACATCTTTTAAACATTTCTTCAACACTCAAACACTTTATTAGTTAATAAACTACTAAATAAATAAAAGACTTACCTTGGATGGATTTTCACTCGATTATAGTGTAAATAATTCAGGAAAAATGGTTCTCCTAACAGTTCCTGATACTACCAAAAACTATTCAATGACTAAATTAGCACCTCATTTCAACACTTTTATCTCGACTGCAGGTATATAAGATGCAACCATCCCTTTTATTTAATATTGTCTAATAACCATTAAACAATTAGGTATAAGGTACTTTCGCACTTATATAGACATTATAATGTCATTTAATTGCCCTTATAAATTACATTGAAATATATAAATTGCTAAGTAGAATGAACATACAGGGTGGACTGACGAAATGTTTGCTCCTTTTTTCCCAAATTTTTAAATAACATTGTATTTTTCTGCGGAATATCAAAATGGCTGTAATCATTTCTTTAGATAGGGCAACAACTCCGTTAAATCTTAAATATTAAGTGTCACATCAATAGCAACCCCTTTATGTGATATTTTTTATAATTGAATTAATAGTAGAAAAGGATAGAAGATATATTTTTTGATAGATCTAAAATATACATACCTACATTACGCTTACAAAATACTATGCGTGAATTCGCGTTTCGTGATGCATGATTTGTGACTGACGAAATGTTTGCTCCTTTTTTCCCAAATTTTTAAATAACATTGTATTTTTCTGTGGAATATGAAAATGGCTGTAATCATTTCTTTAGATCCAATGATTTTCTAACAATTCACAACTTAAAGTTTAATTTAAATATTTATTTTTTTTTAAGAAATAATATGTTTCCTGCCAGGTTTAGGTAGTAAAATAAAGAAATAGTTTCATTTGGCAGTTTTTAACGGAATGACCAATATGCCCCACAGGGTGGTCCAACTTACCACGTTAATGGGGTAAATTGGGTAACTTGTTCTATACTTATTAGATGTGGATTTCCACAATTATCGATATATTGTTTCAAAATTTTAAACCAGTTTTATGAAGCCCAACGGTTCTTACTAACAGAATATGAAACTTTTGTGTTAACTTTTTCGATTGAAAACAGTAATTATTTTAGTGTCTGTTGAAGTTAGGATGCTGATTGTCTCTCGCAATTTTCTGATAACTATTACAGGTTTTGAGTAAAAAAAAAAAAAATAAAATCCACGGCCCTACACGCACATAGTTTCTTTTCAAATTATTATAATTTACACATCTATATCTAAGTAGTTTTCCATCGTTTTGCATTTGATAAAAGTTCATATAGTTCTTTAATATCAAATATTGTTTTGCTATGTTATATATTAATTATGCCATGCACAATTAATTATTATATGAAGAAAACTGGCACAAAAATGTATCTGTTGTTAGGAAAAATTTTTCAAAATTGGAACAGTTCTAGAAGAGATAATTTAAATAATACACCATTTTTCAACTTAATAGAAAGTCAATGTGTCTTAATTATTAAAATACACCATGGAACTGGTGACATGACGTTTGTACTTGCTTTTCAAGATGTATAAAGGAGCAAGCATTCTACCGAAAAGAATGAAGATAACAATTTCCTATTCTATACAAAAAGTATTCTCCTTCTGACTAAAACTGACATGCTTGGGTGTTTTATATGTATAAAAAGTTGCGTGCCTCGGCAAAAATAGGGTGGAAATGTTTCATTGGCTCACCCTGTATAATAAAATATTAATATAGGTGTAGGTACTTAATATATAATTAATTTTAATGATACCTATTTAAATATTTTCAATAAATGTGAAGGTGTCATAAAAGTACCTACACTACCTACTTAAGATATTATAATCCTTTTGGAAATTAGGTACTTTATAAATTTAAAAATACAAATGTTACATATTTTCAGAATACTGTTATATTTATTCGCTGAGCGTTCGAAATAGTGTTTTATATACAAATAATTTTATTGAAGAATTGAATAATAGTTATAGCAGTACAGAAATGTTATTTCAGCATAAAATTCAATATAAGAATCATAACGATGGTTCCAACAAAATGAAGAATATAGTTTTTTTCAATTAACTATAGATGTAAATTGTTATACATAAATATAGTTCGTCATATAAAATTATTCACTTTTTATTATAAGCATACCTATGTAAAAATAATTAGGTATTAAAATGTGGGGTTAGAGTAGTAAATAAAGTTATTGTTTTATTTGAGGAAAATTCAAACAGTAAAAGCGGATAAACAAAACATCATGAAGTTTATTTTTAATATTAGTTTTCTTCTACGTGTTTTATTTTTCGATTCTGTACCTATTTAAAAAATACCACAAAGTTGATCATTTTATAGCAAATTTTATTTTTACAAGAAATATATGTTTGTATTTATTTTCAAAATTAACATTCTTTTAAATATTTTAGCTTGTCAGATCCTTAAATTATATTTCCTGATAGAAATTAACAATTTAATGTCATATAAAAATCAATGTTTATATTAATTATTTAAGAAATTTTGAGTTTTCGCGGTTTTAAGTTTTAGAAACAGAGATAATGTATTAAAAAACCACAATTTTTAGTGTAAAAATATAATTGTACAAATGAAAAAATTTTTATGTTACTCAAATTAAATTAATAAATTTCATAACATGTTAGAAAAATGAATTTAAAAAGATATCAAGATAGTGGAAAATTTAAAATGATTTTATTTTTCAAAATAAATGAATTTTAATACGTATATCATACATCATTTGAAAATAAGCAATGGAAGATTTAAACTCAATAAATGAATACAAATAATTACCACTAATGTTATGAACCAAATAAAGAACAGTATTATTGGGATCGCTGACACAGTAGTAATAAAACATTTTAGATCATCACTGTTCGTTAGCCAAATAAATTTTAAAACAATTGTTTTTGAATTGTAAGAATGTAACGAAATAAATAAACTGTATTATTTGTTTTATATTACTTTTTTGTACTACAGGACAATGTCGCCCAGGACAATAGCTTTAAAATCTCTTGTTAGAAATGTTTCATTAAATAGACATTGTCTCATTAAATTTTTTTATTTGCTCTGAATATTTCTGTGTTTAAATATAACAATAATATGGAGAAATGCGCTTAATTAAACAAATTAAAATTGATAACAAAATATGTCTTGAATTAACAAATCTGTTTTTATCATGCTCCTCCTGTGGTCATTATTAATTTATTTATTATTAAATAATAAATAAATATATCCAGGATGTCTACTTTTTCATTCTTAATTTTGATCAAGGATTAAAAATGAAAAATACATATAAAAGTTTTTTTTTCCTATTTATTCTTTCATGATAGAAAGGGTTTAACTTGAAACAAATATAAGTAGGATATTGCATTTTTATATCCCACTAAACAAATTATTATTTTTTCTTCAAACTTGGTACACAGTAATCTAAATAAAACCGTTAATGTTTTGACGTGTTGCTAGCATTTGAACCACCAAATCTTGCCAATGGAAATTTTTTCAGTATTACCATAAACCTTTAATTTGTTTTGAAGAAAAGTTTGGCCAAACCTGAAGGTTTTAGAATATCCGATCAAGTTTTAAAAGTATTCCAGTAAATTGTTTGTACCATTGATATACCTACCTATAGACTTAAATATATATTTTTTTAATCAATAAAAACAATTGATTTTATATTTGTTTCACAATCAGGAAGTTGAACACAATTTATAATGTATAATTGTTTAACAAATTATTAGAATATGTATTAATAAAACCTATAAAATAGCAATAGATATCTACGATTGAAAAATTAATTAAAATATTTTCGCAGACAATAACAATAAAATCTGCCATTATTTTCAATGCATAAATCCAGTTCACATTTTTAAAACAATTTTGCTGTTGTGAACTGATTAAAAGCATTTCTCGTACGAATTTTACGCTATTTGTTTAAAGTGTTACTACACTAACGCAGAATTAAGATTAATACCTAAACATTTTCGTTCTTTCTAAATGATTAGAAAGTTGATAACTTCAATTGTACTGTTGTATTGTAATTGTATGGTGTTAAATATTATTTACTCTGTTTACATAAAATTACTGTAGACTTAAGAAGTTGGGGAATTTTTCCGGTGCAAGTTGGCGACATGCAAAAGCTCAAGATTCTTGAGCTTCAGATGAAGAGATTATGTTTATGTTTTTGTCAACTACGTCCCTACGGAAATTGTTGGCTTTTGTCATTTGCCGAATAGTAATTAAAAGCCTACAATCTGCAGGAATAGGTCAATTTGAATGTTTGGTTAAATGAGGCCCCATTAATTTCAGCAAGTCATCAAACATCGCCACTGTCATTCGGGTGTAAGGAAAAAATAATCGGCATCCTCATTTCGCATTTCTTTATATATATAAATTATAAGCGGTTAATAGGTCGCACCCATGCACCATCTCCGAGTTCTTTTCATTTCTTTTGCATGTACCTATAGTTTTTATACATATTGACGTCACTGCGAATAAGAGTAGCAAAAGTAACTGTTTCTTAACCAAATAATCCTCTTCATCCATTTTTTAAAAACAAATCAATTCTAAACTAAATATCTAAATTAGATCTAAAATTATTGCAATGTGAATCTTCTGTTTACTGTCAAAAAGCTGTTCTGATTTGTATATTGGAAAAGGTAAACTAAAATGCTTTTAGCTTCTTCATACAACTGCAGAAAAGGCAACTGTTAAGTTTATCTGAACGTTACAAAATATTTCGTTTTACTTCTTCCTATTATTTGCTAAACAGATTATTCAGTTATTAAATGTTTTTATTTGTATTTGAGAAAACATATTTCAAGAATGCGCCCTTAATAAATTGCAATCACGCAATTAATTTTATGTGAATAGTTTTAAATTCTTTCTATTAACTAATAAAAACACACAAAGGTGTAATAGCTCTTTAAAAAATTATTTTCAATGCTCAAAATATAATCGTTAATTTGTAAATTATCTAAAAAATTATTGCTATGAAATTAATAATTTAAAAACATTAAATTAGTCAAATTATATAATTTTTAAATGCAAAAATGCGGTTACTGTGTAACTTTCTATATTTTGGTTTATATTTTTTAAAATCATTTTCCACCTACTTGCATAAAAACTAAACCAAACTAAAATTTTTTGGTATCCATTAGAATTTGAGTGGTCTTGTCGTGAAATGAGAACAGTCATAAAATACTGTTAGTGGAATAAATAATATTATTTCTTTTTATAGTATTCAATTTTTTCAGTTCTAATACACAATTAAATCACAAAAATTTTTATTAATGTTAATTTCCTAAACTAAATATCTAAATTAGAATCACTGCAAACTTTCTTTACTCAACAAAAGTATTGTTGGAGATTAAATAATTTAAATACAATTACATTTATGATTTTTAATTATAAATAGTGTTAGAATTTAAACAGACAGTGAAAAGTATTTGTTTTTGGTTGTGCAGATAAGGAAAACATTTTTGTAAACATAAATTTTTGTTCTGAAAAAGCAGTATGTTACAGATGTAGTATCATTTATAAACATTACACTGAAATATCAAACACTTGAATATCTAATTGCGGAAATTGAATGAAACTGATTTATAGATATTTGGAATGGTCTGAAAATCATCTGTGGGGTTGATGGGATGGCATGAACTATTGGGGTAAAATGGTAAAGGGAAAGATCACAAATGAAAATAAAATTTTTTATTAATGTTGATAATAAATATAAATAATGAAGAGCAAATAACGAGTTTGGAGCGATTTTCATGCACGCTGCCATTTCTCCCAATTCACCCCTCCGCACACCCACAGAGCAACTGCATAATTTAATACCAGAATCGAGTTCGGCAGCCCCGAAAACCCCCGAGTAACGATTTCCGAGCGTTTTTTCCGAGTTTCCAGTCGTTCCTATAATGGTGCAAGTAATGATACAATTGGAAAATGAATTTTCCTGCTCAGAAGCTAAACCAGACGATATAGACTTTTTTCCTGGGACCTTCCTGAATACAATGCAGAAAACCGCATCTCGATATCTGCTGTGCCTAAAAATTTCCGCTATTTTTCCTAACTTCCCTGGACTATGAAGTTGTAGTATTTTCAACATTTACATCGCTGGGTCACTATAGTCTATACACAGGTGATTCCGAATATTCAAATCCGATTACTTTTTGTAAGGCAGTAAAGTTTTTGTGACGCCATTGTCAACGTAATTTTCGATGTTTGGTCGCGTTGAAAACAATTTTTTGCAATTTAGTGCAATATATAATGAAAACTTTTAGTGTAGTATATAGTTTTATTACTATCAGTTGCAATTTTATAAATATTTTGATGAAAATATACCTAATGAATTATTTATTTGTTCGTATGACGTAAGTCGTCTCAATTCTTGTTGCGAGTATTATGTAATAAATATTTTGATTTTCTCTAAGCAATATCTATACTTAGAAAAATTTAACTAATTATAATAAAATATAACAAAAACTGTTATATAAAAAATGTCAATATATAATATTACCTCAAACAATAACTTAAAAAATATTACAAATTTTTCTTAAATTTTGGATTTCCAAAACTTTTTTAACTTTTTGTAAATGTTTCGCTAGACTTTCTGCCCAATTTTTTTCTTTTTCAGAAGTATCAGTGCAGCTCCTCAAATAGACAATTCATCTTTATTTATGTTTTCGTACCTATGCATGTTTGTATATATGATGTATAATTCGTGCCTCTATAAATCTTCCTTATACTTTATTACGAGGCATTCTTGAATTCCAAAAAGTTTAGTTACAACTGAAATTAATACATTTATATCAATACTGTTACAATGGACCCCCACTTATATATCACCTTCACTTGATTTATCTATATGTGAACACACATATGAAGGAACAGCCAGTTCAATTGTCGGTCATCTCACCTATGGCATACTGATGAGGGCTAACATTTCCGAAACCGGTCTATGTCTGGTGGGGTGGCCGACAAGGGTTGTTGGCTGTTCACACAGATACTGCAGGTGTAATTCATTAGTCCGTGAAGTGGTTGTTACCTGCAGTATCATTTATAGATTTAATGGCGAGAGGTCTATATAAGTATCTGCTGCAATGTAGATAGCTTCCTGCAAGTCGAGCCGCTTAGGCCGAGCAGGAAGTAAGCAGACCACTGCCCTTATTTATAAAATTTCATTCTTGATTTTTATTAAATATACCTACATGTTGTAATTTGTTAAGCTTAATCATATTAATATATTAAGGTAATTTAAATTCATTGTAAAAATTCAAATACATGCTTTTTGATGCCAAATATCTCGATTTTTGTTTTGGGTTGAATTCGTTAGGAAGACATTTGTTTATACAAATCAAGAGTTTTCCTATGAGTAAAAAAATACCCAAGTGCAATTTACTTTTTATACTTCATCTTTCAGCATTTTTAGTACCGTCACGAATAGTTCACTCTAGCTGACCTCCAGATTTTTTCTTTTTCTGAGATAGCCTTTAGTGCTTGCAAAAATATTTTCGTTATATATTTTGAATTAAACACAAATATATCTACAAACAAATGTGTATAGTGCATTTATATGTATACATAATTCGCTAAAAGTAATCAAATTAATTATAATGGGAACCTCACGCTACACTCTCTTCATATTAGAATTGAGTATATGAGTTGGTTTCTGCAAATAATTTAAAGAGATCATTCAATCCACTGGTTCTAAAATTTGAATGATCGAATTCTGCATTTATTCTACTTTTTAATTCATTTTCCGTTAGGTTTGAAACAAAATCGATCGAAGTAGTTCTTGAATTTCCATCCCTTTGTACATTTTCTCTTATTCTTAGTGCAGAAGAAGGTGTTAACTGTTTCTTCTGAGACGAAGGAATAAACTCTGAGGCCAGGGGATTTAGCCTCGATATACGTTCGTGCTTAGTAGTGGTGCGAGGTCGATACTGCAAAATAAACAAATGTGTTATTGACAGTATTGAGTTGAACTTGAGTTGAGCAATATGTTATTTTTTATAATGTATATAGATTTATAAAACTGGTTTACAGTTTGTCTGACTTCCTGATTCCTGTCTTGAATTTTTCGTGGTAGTCCTTGATTCCTGCTTCGAATTTTTCGTAAATATCCTTCAGTTCTGCCTAGAAATCTTCGTGGAAGGCTGCTGAATAGTTTGCAGTTGACGTCAGATGGATTTAACTTCAATAACAGTTTATGTTCAGCATTATGCACTGGACACTAGAAAAAATAAATAAATATTATCTACTTTGTTATAGAAAAAATACGTTTCTATCTAAGACATGCGATTAAGTCAACCAATAAACAATATCACTTGCTCGCTAATAATATTTAGTTGTTAACTTACTGAAGGTATCAACTCTGGAAAAGTGGACATCACATCCCTAGGAGGACGCCTTAGAAACCATCCCTCACCTTCAATGTGCATTAGGAGGCACCCTTCCATCTAAAAATATGATTATAATATAATATTGATTCAAATAAAAAAGATCTGCAAACAATCATTAAGAAGACATTCATTTCGACTCAGGAGAAGGGGAAGTTATAATAATAATTAATTCATGGTAAAAGCAAAAAGCGTTATAATTTCTCCTTACCGTCATTGACAACCATTTTAAATATTTAAAAGAATTAGATGTAGCTAAACTTTTTTATATCACATATGAAATGAACAAAGTCAAAACTATATACAATGATTATATATGTTAACAAAATGGCAGCAATGACACTATAATGTCAATAATTCTCTAATATTGAATTCAATAAAATATAATTATACAGGGTGTCCCTAAAAGGTTGGGACACATAAAGTATAGCTGAAAATAAGTCGATTTAACTAAACTTGCCTTAGTTCAAAAATTGATAATCAAGGAGCTACAGGGTGTCAAAGGTGAAAAAATAAATCGGGTTCTCTTCAATAACTTTCGACTGTTTCACGTTAATTTCACGAAATTTTGCATCCAGGGGTTTCTTAAGATGGCAAATTCAATTTTATTGTCCATTTTCCTATATCTTCTAGAGGGCGCCACCGGCGACGATTTCGAACCATTTAAACCGTTACAACTTTTTTGTTCGCTTGGAGCAACGGTTTCCGAGAAAAACACATATAAATCTATTGTTTGCAGCGATCTTATAACTAAAAAAAATAATAAATAAGTAAACGCAAACATAAATAATTAAAGTAAATGCTCGAAATGGCCACCATTTTCTTGTATGCAGAGATTTATTCTTCGTAGAAAGTTTATTTGTACTCTGCGTAGCATGTCTTCATTCGTAGCGATATCTTGAGCAGCGGCACGAATTCGTTCTCTTAGCTCATTTTCGTTATTTATAACGACAGAATAGACCTTGCTCTTAAGTGTTCCCCACAAAAATGTATAATAGGATCAAATCTAATAGATCCTATTGTTTAATTACAGAGAGCTATTCGCACTTTCTTCAAGAAAAAATACCAGTTTTACTTGAGGATAAATGAATAATTTTGAATTTTGTAGATAAATAATAAGTCATCAGCATTAGATGTGTTTTTCTCGGAAACCGTTGCTCCAAGCGACTTCAATAAGGTAACCTTTCTTAACTATAAAAGACTCGGAAAGAGATTTTTCTAGTCCAAAATAATATACAGGGTGGAACAAAAAAGTTGTAACGGTTTAAATGGTTCGAAATCGTCGCCGGTGGCGCCCTCTAGAAGATATACCAAAATGGACAATAAAATTGAATTTGCCATCCTAAGAAACCCCTGGATACAAAATTTCGTGAAATTAACGTGAAACAGTCGAAAGTTATTAAAGAAAACGCGATTTATTTTTTTACCTTTGACACCCTATAGCTCCGTGATTATCAACTTTTGAACTAAGGCAAGTATAGTTAAATCGACTTATTTTCAGCTATACTTTATGTGGCGAAACGCTGTCCCAACCTTTTAGGGACACCCTGTATATGTTATTTTTGCAATAGAAAAAAATAATTTCTTAAAAAATACTTAATACTTAGGTATGTATTTCCGAAAAATACATGCATAAATTTATAATTAAAAATTAAAAAACTTACCATTAATAAGATTTCCTGAACAATTTGTTAATTAAAAGTCGCAAAACACGTGTTCTAGATATTTTTAAATCAAGCGACAACTTAATAATGCGACCAATAATGCCACCACGGACAAATAGACTGCTAATATTACAAAGTGGTATGTTTGTCCTCTTTATATGTATAGTTGACAAGTTGTAATAAGTGTTAAGGTACCTACCTAACCCATTTGCTTAAATTGTTGTTGATCACTCATAATAAATTAATTAACAGGATTTAATCCTTATTAAATAATAATACAAAGTGGTATGTTTGTCCTCTTTATATGTATAGTTGACAAGTTGTAATAAATGTTAGGTACCTACATAACCCATTTGCTGTAATTGTTAGTTGATCACTCATAATAAATTAATTTACAAGATTTAATCCTTATTAAAATATGCAGGTAGGTACTGAATTATTAGGGTTAGATATTCAAAACAAAAACAAGTGAATCTTTTATTCCTACTTAATTCTATTAGACATTAATAGATACACAGAAAAAAAATTAGCAAACAATTGAATTTATTCAAACATAATTTATTCTGGAAAAATAAATTTTATTTGGTGTAATGATCATTTTTTAGTCAAAAATAAATTCCATTTGAACTCCTTATGAAAACTTAATTTTGAAAAAGGATTATCTAATAAATATATTTTTTTAATTTTCCTAAACAATTTGTTCAAATCTGTATAAACATTGCGGTTTAAAATAAAAAAATGTTTTTTGATTGAAATGAATATGCAGTTCGAATCCAATAATGCGTTTATTTAATTTAAAAATGTATATATTTTTAATTGAGGGATGTGTTTAAAAGGGAAAATTCGAATTGCTTCCTGTAAACAAAACCGTAGAAATTAATTTCTCACTCAACGACAAAACATAATTGTCAATAGGTACCCGCTAGGTGTAGCTGTGCTATGTTTTGCGTATTCAGGTATGCCGGGTTTGAGATACATAACCAGCCATGCAGGGCTAACTGTCAGTTAAATCACCATTTACCTGCGGCGTTCTGATGAGATCTAATAAGCTCGAAACTGCTATGCCAAATGTTGACTGCTATAGATTTTTCAGGTGTAATTCTATGCTGGTCGAGGCATTAGCCTGCAGTTGCTTCCTGAAATTCCTGAGCAATAAGTTGTTGTCGTAAATAAATATCTATTGTTTTATCATAGAATATAATTAACTCCTCAACGCCGGAAGTATATAATTGAAAAGGAAATAATGTTTTCAATGGAAACACTATTTTGTTGTTTTTCAAAAAACTGATTTGGTATCATGGAATAAATATTTGTTTGGCTCTATACAAGCAAATAATTTATTTCCATGAAACAATTCTGTTTTACAAGGACTATTTTTTAAGTGTACAGATGTACATACGTTTGCAGTTAAAAAATTCTTACTTAAATGAATTTCAAATAATCCCGTACTTGTATTCTCTGATTTACCTAATCAATGATAATTCCCAAGCTGTGTGCCTCACTAATTTAAAAAGTCACTAGCCGTCACTGGTACGGAATCTATTTTGTTCTATTTCAAAATATGCAGAGCAATTTACTTTTCAGCATTTTTAGTATTGTCACGAACATGCGCAGTTCACTCTATTTGACCTCCAGGTTTTTTCTTTTTCTGAGTAGTTTTTAGTGCATGCAAATTTCATACTTATAGTTTTCGAAAAATAAAAATTAATATTCATAGAAAATTATTTTTATTATATACTATAAATTAAATACATATATACCTACATAAACAAAAAAAAATGAGTGTAGTACATTTTATATACAATTCGCTAAATCACAGATAAATGAGCTTATAGCTAATTTATAATAAAATATTAAACGTAATCAAATTAAATCAAAATCTCTGGTAAAACGCAAATCTGACCCTACACTCTTTTCGTATTAGAATTGAGCAAATGAGTTAATTTCTGCAAATAATTTAAAGAGATCGTTCAATCGGCTGGTACTAAAATTTGAATGATCAAATTCTGCATTGATCCTACTTTTCAATTCATTTTCTGTTAGGTTTGAAACAAAATCGATCGAAGTAGTTCTTGAATTTATATCCCACCGTATATTTTCTTTCATTCTTAATGCAGCAGAAGGTGTCAACTGCTTCTTCTGAGACGATGGAATAAATTCAGAAGCCAGAGGATCTAGTTTCGAAATCCGTTCGTGCTTAGTGGTGCGAGCTCGGTACTGCAGCATAAAAAAAGTGTTATTGACAGCTTTGTAAAATTAAAAAAGGTTTTAAAATGAGCAATATGTTATTTTTTATCATGTATATAGCTTTATAAAACTCGCTTACCGTCGGCACAGCTTTTCTTCTGACTTCCTGATTCCTGTCTTGAATTTTTCGTGGCAATCCTTGATTCCTGCCTAGGAATTTTCGTGGATATCCTTCACTTCTGCCTATAAATCTTCGTGGAAGTCTGTTGAATTGTTTGATGTCAGAGGGATTTAGCTTCAATAACAGATTATGTTCAGCATTATGCACAGGACGCTAGGAAAAATAAATAAGTATAAATAAGAGATGCCATTAAGTCAGCCTATAAACAATATCTCTTGCTTGCTAATAATATTTAGCTGTTAACTTACCGAAGGTAACAACTCTGGAAATTTGGACAGCGCGACATGCCTAGGAGGACGCCTTAGAAACCATCCCTCACCTTCAATGTGCACCAGGACGCACCCTTCCATCTAAAAATATGATTATAATATAATATTGATTCAAATAAAAAAAATCTGCAATCATTAAGAAGAGATTCATTTCGACTCCGGAGAAGGAGAAGTTATAGCAATAATTAATTTATAGTAACAGCAACATTGACAACCGTTTTAAATTTTTAAAAGAATTAGATGTAGCTAAACTTTCTTATACCACATATGAAATGAACACAATCAAAACTGTATATAATGATTATATATGTTAACAAAATGGCAGCAGTGACACTATAATGTCATTGTATATGTGGTATTTTTACAACACACAAATATATACATAGAAAAAATAATTTCTTAAAAAATACTTTATTATTAATTACATGCATAAATTTATGAATAAAAATTAAAAGACTTACCATTAATAAGATTTCCTGAACACTTTGTTAACTAAAACTCGTGGAACACGTACTCTATTAAATAATTTTGCTAATAATAGTGCCACCAGGGACAGATACACAATAATACAAAGAGGTATGTTCGCCCTCCTTATATAGTTGACAAGTTGTAATAAATATTAGGTACCTACCTAATCCCTTTGCTATAATTGTTAATAAATTAATTTACAAGATTTAATCCTTATTAAGAAATTCAGGTAAGTACTTAATTAAGGGTTTGTTCGTATATCAAAGAATAATAGAACAAATGTACGTTTACAGTTATTTGTACAATTTAAAATATACAGGATGTCTCTAAGAGGTCTGTACAAAACAATAGTAGTCCCGTCAAATTAGCATGAAAAAAGTGAAAATGGACAACTTTTTGCGGAGAAGTCCGATTGAGATGCGGTTTTCTGCAAAATGTTCAGGGAATTGTTTATAACAAAAGGTACACCTAACCTCTGTATGCTCACAAATTTTTAATTGTTTATTTAACAAATGACCCATTTTTGTTGAACATATGGCAAATGTCACACACGATTCAACGAAAATGTCTGGAAAATGTTCTCTCGGGGATTTTCGAGCTCCCTCTTTATCATTTTGGTGACTTTATTATTTATTGCTAAATTGTTGTAACTGGGCTAATTAACAAATTAAAAACTCCACCCCCGAAATCACTAGAGAACCGGAATTTTTTCCAGGATTTCTGGCTTATTAAGGCAAACCATCGGCACAAGATTTTTGCAAATATAATTGTTTATTGTTCGATTGTTGCAACCTCGCTAATTAACAAATTTTGTTTGTAATTATCTATATATTATTTCTTATTGGTGGTATGTTTAGTTTATTGGTGCCCACAAAGTATTTGCACAAGTCAAAAAAAAAGAAAGAATAGTAGGTACATACAGTAATATAACACTAAGACAATTTTCTAGTGGATAATATAAAAACAAGATACAAATAAAATAATAGACAAACATATTCAGTTAAAACAAACATAAAAACTAAGGCAAGAATATAAAATTCTAATGCCGCATCCACACTCTCGGCGAGACAGTCCAAGACCGGTCGAGCACGAGAGTGTGGATGGAGCCCTCGTCGAGTATAGCACTCGCTATAGCCCTCTCACCCATTGCTAGCAAATTTCTGTTTAAAATTTACTGAGGACTGTAAAATGCATTAACAGCTCGAAAAATTCAGATCCTTAATTTCTTTTTTGCAGAAAGTTGAGGTAAGCAGCGCCTGTTAATCGGTTTGGTAAAACAACAGGACCTAGAAACCTGTCACCTACAATATCCATCCTAATGTTTAATGAAAAACGTGCCTGTTGTCCAGATTCTATTAGAGCATGAGGATTCTCGTCGACCCAAATATGAGTATTGTGAAAATTAAGCACTCCATTTCTTGTGAACCCGGCCTCATCAGTAAAAAGAATGTTTGCAAGAAAACGAGGGTCATCAGCATCATGACGTAGAAACCAGCGGCAAAAAACCAAACGTGCTTGATGATCATTTATTGGATTTAAAGCCTGTACTCGTTGCACATGGTATGGATAAAGCAGTTGCTCGTGAAGGATTCTCCAAACAAGTTGGACCACTAATTCCTACCTCGGCTGATATTCTCCGCACTCTCGTACCTGGATTCTGGTTTACCAGTGCTAGAATTTCTTCTTCTGCTCTAGGAGTGGATACCGACCTTGGTCTTCCGGATAAATGGCACTGTTTGCTCAAGGAACCGGTATCACGCAATCTTTGGTGATTTTTTCCAAACATGCGTTGTGAAGGAATCTGGCGATTTGGATAAGCGTCAACATAAAGACGTCGTGCTTCGGTGGCGTTCCCATTAGCACGACGATACATGAAATGCATGTCTGTTAATTCTGCGTTAGAGTAACCAGCCATAGCGAAAGGAAACTTGTGCACTGAGAACAACTGTCAAATACGTACTGTTTATTTTACTAAACATCAACCAACTATTATAAGAAGATACACAACGTTTTTGAAAAATAAAAAACGGGGCTAAAAAACATAAAAAATTCCATATCTCCGCAACCGTTACTTTTGCGGACCCATGTTAATTGAGACTTTTCTGCTTATTTTGGTTCACACTATAACCTCCTTAAATATTTTACACTCTTTTATAACACCCTGTATACACAAGGCAGTATTAGTATCTTTAATTCAATAAATTTTTGCCTGCAGTCGTCGTCTCTATATTTAAGACTGACTATAATTCTTATCGCGCCTCTTCTAAGTCATCAAATAAATGACTACGATTTGTTAAATTGATATCATCAGCAAACTGAATAGTTAAAACTGAGCTGTTCACTGATAGAGGTAAATCATTAACATATAATAGAAATATAACAAGACCAAGAATGGACCCTTGTGGTACGCCTGCATTGATACCAAGACAGGCTATGATATATTATTATGCATAACATATTGTCTCCTATTACTTAGATATGAGCAGTGAAACCATAGTATGATAATTTATCTATCAGAATTGGGTGAGATACACAGTTAAACGCTTTAGTCAGATTTAGGAACTGAGAACAAACAAAGTCTTTTTGCTCAAAACCAGTATTGACCTCTGTTACCAGTCTATCTATGGAAGTTGTCGAGAGCTTATTTCTAAAATCGTATTGGCTAGTGTTGAATAGATTTTCATTTTCTATATAATTGCGATTTTAGAATGTTTTAAATTTTTTTTTTTGCAAATTTTGGTATAATAGAAATAGGTCTATAATTTAAGGGATCGTTGGTATTACCTTTTTTATGAATAGGTACAACTTTAGAGACCTTAAGACTTAAGACAATCTGGAAAAGTCCCCTGAAAAATGCTAATATGCTGTAAGAGGCATATGGTATGTTTTATGGATTTTACAATGTGACTATTCATATCATATGTGTCTTTACCTCTTATATTTTTTAAGTTAATAAACGAATCGATAATATCAATGAAAACCGTAGAGAAATTTAATATGTTATGAGTTTTAATAGAATTTATAATATCCGCAGCGATACTTGAAAAATAAGTATTAAATTCATTTGCTGATATTGAGCTGTCAGTTTGGTTGCTTTTGGGATTTCTAATATTAATAAGCTCCCACATTGGTTGAGCTGGGTTGCTGTGAGATTTTTAAAGTTATCATGAGCTTGTGGTTTATTTCTTTGTAACTCCATAACATACTGAGATCTATAGAATTTCATGATAAAAGTATTATTAGGTGATGAGTGCGCTTTCACATACTCCTGGAGAAACTTTAAATGTTGGCTAATGGTAACTGGTAAGCCAATGAACGTCACGTCAGTGGAACAAACTAGTTTCGACTATAGGAAAAAATGTATTAATGGCATGTGATATAATGTCAATAAAATTCTCAAATCTCTTGTTAATATCAGTTTTTGAGTTATGTATAAACATCCAGTTTTTTGTTGACAAATAGTTATTTAGTACATTTAGACCACTATTATGTATTGGTCTATAAAGTATTCTTTACTTTTTTTTACTTTACTTCTGAAGCGGACTTTGTAAAGTTTTGATATTTGGTAGTTTTAAAATAGCATATTTACTTTAGTTATCATAGTAAAATTTCCATATTAGAAAATTTTAATAAATAAACCAGTATTTACATTATACAAGTGTTCAGATCCGAGTTGCGTACTTCAGTGGCGGCTCGTGGTAGCTGCAAGAGGTGAGGCCCAAATAATACCTAAATAGGAATAAATTTACAGGTCTCCCCTGAGGTAATATTCCTTGACGCGTTGACCATTTTTTATTATGGAGGTCTTCGCCAATAGCCCTACTATAACCATAAATGAAAAAACTAGATAACATCAGAACTCCGATTTCTATTTACAATATAAAAAATAGAAAAAAATATATGTTTCAGCATCTAATAATTTAAAAAATTGTTCCTACGTGTTTAAAACACTAAAAAATATGAAAAAATATAAAAATCAGTTTTCAACTACTTATCTATTTACATACAAAACAAAGTCACTTTTACCAAAAATGTTTTAATACTTTCACTTCTTATAAAACAAGTCTATTCGTCGCTTTTAAATTCGCAAATTTATTTATGTCTTCATAAAATTGGGAATCGGCGCTAAGACTTTGCAACAGTTCTTTTTCTATAGCCATCATCGATAAGTTGTTTAAGCGCTCTTGTGTCATCGTATTTCTTAAGTAAGTCTTAATGCGCTTAAGGCACGAAAAGTTTCATTCTACTGAAACACTTATTGCAGGAATTGTTCGTCTCTGTACAAAACATAAAGTTCGTTTTTCAACTTATCTATGTCAAATATGTTTGGATACATTTGTAGTACAATCAAAAGATATTTCGGAAATTTGTTTGCATATTCGGGATATTTTAAAGCGTTGGCCGACTAATCAAAATTTGTTGTTTCTCTACTTCATTACGTATTGAAAGAGGCGTTTCAAATAGAGATTAAAACAATATCGTGAGAGGGATTTATTATTATAAATAAATATCGACGAACCTATCGATAATATATATTTAAATTAGGTTCCTATTCTATGTTAAATTTAGTCTTACCTTGTAAGGAAGTTGTTTTTTATTTCTTTAAATTAATCCTACCTGCCTTGTCCTTAAAACTTTACCACCGCGCTTACCAACTAATCTTCAGAATATTTAAGAAGTCACATTCAACTAATCAACCACTAACACTAACCACTGGAAATTCAAAACACATAAATAAAAGTATTAACACTTGAACAATCGATTAATCGCGTCACTCACGTAAATAATCTACAGTTTACGAGTTACCTACGGTCACTAGTCACTATCACATCGTCAATTTGCCGCTGAACTAAAAACTTGAAGCGCCAGAAATCTGGCCTCAGTCTCGAGCGGTCATGGAGCGAAAAACATCGATTTTAACCGTCTCGCGTGGTGGGGGAACCCATAACGTGTATAGACATGTGCGACGCAATTTGAGGCTCGCAAAATTCGGCCTCACTGTGGTGGGATTGGTGGGTGACCCGGACTCCTCACGCGCAGGGCCGCGCCAACCTGGGGGTGCGTGGCACCCGGGCGCCACGATCCAGGGGCGGCAAATGACCGTTGGTTAGCAGCAGACGTCAGTTAAGCTAAACTGCACACTCCCTGTTAAAAGGCAATATTTTCTTATGAAAGTGAGGATGAAACCATTCAATGCCCAGAGAAATATTTTAAAATAAATTTTTATTACACAATTTTGGATATAACCTTAAACAAAATTGAGGAGCGCATTGAACAGGTAAAAAATCACAGATACTGTCACCGAATTTGCTCTGCTCGCACCCAATTCGACGACTGTGGTATCGCGAAACGCTAGATTGCCCCGATCGCCCCTACGCGATTCTGGTAAACAAACAAAATAATGTCGTGTATCGAGGCGCGACTAGAAATATTGAGAATCAACAAAAATCTTTCGAGAAATGGGTGCTAGAAAATACCTGGAATATTCGTTTGGTCTATAAAAGAAAAATAAACGGCCGAGCAGTCAGTCTTGAAATTACAGTCTTAAATTATAGTCTTGAATTGGAGTGTTTAGTTGAAAATTTCGGAGAGATCAATTAGAATTCAGAGCGATAAAGATAGTGACTAATTAAATAGTGTTTAGTTGAGTTGCAAACTAAGCTTTCATATTTAACAGAAACAATGGACATTAATGCCATAGATATGTATGATGAAATTGAAAACCTTCTGATAGATATTAACCCAGAAACGAAACCCCCTAGCAGTTTTAGAATATTAATTTCAAAATGACTTAATAAATGTATTCCCCAAGGATGTCCATAGCTTTGAGAATATTATTAATCATACCTGTAACGGTAGCCTCTGGCGAGAAATCTTTGTCAAAATTAAAGATAATAAAAAATTACCTACGTTCTAGTATGACTTAAGATAAGACTTTCTCATTTAGCTATAATAAGTATCGAATTTCAAAAAACCTAGATATATCTCACTTGGTTGAGGAATTTACAAAAAGAAAGGCCCGAAATATTATTTTATGAATGACAAGATACAAGATACCTATTATTTAAATTAAAAGTCAGTACAATACTGATATCTGAGCATCATTTTATGTGTTTTTGTTATTTTTACACATGTATTTTATATTATAAATATATATAGTTTTGTGTTACTTATCAAGACTAAGTTCGTAGCTCTTGTTTTTTTTTTAATATTGTTTGTTTTCTGTTAATTGTTGAGGAAAAATACATTTATTTTTGTTATTATTAATGTATATTTCCATATTTATTGCCTCATTATTTGGTGATTAACCTAGAATGCTAGGGCGGTAGCAAAGGTTCCGCACCCCGGCGGCAGCTACCCTTGGCGCGGCCCTGCCCACGCGGGTAGAAACAGAAACGGAATATTGAAATGTAAACCAGTAAACGTTATAACATACGAGGGCTAAGATTGAAGCAATTATTTTAATTTGTTACATTAATTTTTGATAAATGTAGTAGGCAATCGGACTGGAAATTATGGGGTATTAAAATATATAGTGAAAGCCAAATTTTACAGTGAGGCCCGGCCTCAGTTGGTTCATACGACGAGCCGCCACTGGCGTACTTTGATGTGAACTCGGAAATGTAAACATACACTTGAATACACCGAGTGTCTCCAAATAAACGTTTACATTTCCCAGTTTCCGTCAAAGTACTCAGCTCGGATGCTAGCACGCATATAATGTATGTGCCGCTTTATACTTTATAAATATGTGTATTTTATAGTTAGTAATATACGAGGAGTTCTGATTTATAGATTCATTAGCGTAAATTGAAAGACAAATGAAGCCCAAATATATCGTTTTAAATAGACTCTAAAAGGCACATATTTCAAACTATAATCTCCTCTCAAAATTGATCATTATCTTGCCTGCTGAATCATTTTTTATTGGAGGTTAGTTTTGATTAACAGATAATAACACTATGCTACTTTATAAGTCTAAAAATGTGCCGTTCTGAATCACCTTCTATTTTCTATTTTGTAGAAAGTGCATAATAACCATTTTTTTATTTTATATTTTTAACCAACACTTAATTTTGTGAATTGAACATGTCATAAATATTTTTGCAAAATTGTTTACTCTCAATGAAAAAATTATTCACGCTTTTCCACTGCTTATAAGTGCTTTTTGACACGAAATATGTTTATTATTTATGAACTGATGACATAGGGAGACACTTCTTTCAATAAATTCTGAATATTCATTAAGAAAAAATACATAAATGCAATTTACTTTTTTATATGTCGCCACGACTAAGTGCAGTTTACTGTAGTTCATTTTCTGTTTTTTTTTTTCTGAATAGCCTTGAGTGCTCTTTACATACAGAATTCATACATAGGTTTCGAAAAATAAAAAAAAAACAATATATTTATAATAAATTATATTTAATACAATTTGATTTCATCACAAATATACATATCTACAAACAAAAAAAGGTGCAGTGCATTTTATGTACAATTCGCCAAGCATCATTTATTGGAAATGCCTGGTAAGACACTTTTGTTCACATTGGAAATTGGAAGTGACTTCTGTAAATAACTCATAAAGGTCACTGAATCCACTGCTCTTAAAGTTGCAAATATCGAATTCTTCATTGATTCGACTGTTCACGTCATTCTCCGACAGGTTTGTAACAAAATCGATCAAAACAGTTCTTGAATTCCTATCCACCTGCAAGTTTTGTCTCGTTCTCGATTGAGAAGGTGTCAGTAGCTCCTTCCGAGACGAAGGAATAAATTCGGATACCAAAGGATTTAGACTCGATGTCAGTTCTTGATTAGCGTCACGAGGCCGGTACTGTAACATAAAAAAAATATTAGTTACTGACAATTTTGTAGAATAAAAATAATGTTTTAAAATTAACAATGTGCACCTATGATGTTTTATTTTTTTCGTTATAACTAGGTAAATAAAAATATATAAAACTCGTTTACCGTTGGCACAGCTTTCCGTTTCACTTGTTCCTGACTTCTGCCAAGATGTTTTCTTCGTGGCAGTTCCTCATACCTAAATGGCTTCAATTTGGAGGCTGAGGAGTTCGACTTCAGTAACACACTATGTTTAGTATCATGCACTTGACACTGGAAGAAAAATAAATGTTATCTACTTTGTTATGGCAAAATTACTTTTCTATAATGTTGAAGAAGATCAACCTTGGTATTAACATATATTTTAAGGTTTTTTTTAAAGTCCGAACATTCTTATCAGTTGCTTTTTGTAGATTGCAGATTTTGTACTAAAGAGTTAAAAGTAGTAATTTCATCAACTATATAAGACTACTTGGAAAAATATATCCCTTGCTTTTGAAGATTGAGGATACACTATACTCTGTTAATCTAATAATTTTCAGTCTTAATACAGTCATATTATTTTATATAGTTTCTATAGTTTATATGTATATATATTGCAAAAATAATGGCAATCACCAATATAGAGTAGTTCAAAAGCTGATTTGAGGTACCATTACCACTATTACTGTAATAGTCTGTACAATTGATCACATTCTCATATTAATTTTATTTTACTACCTATTAGTAGAAACAAGCATATTATTTGTGAGATTTTGTTTATATATGTTTTTATATAGTAAAAAATATATTTGTTCGCATTTTTATAAAATCTTAGATTCTAAAATGACCTATTTCTGAACGTCTTTAGTCTTCGAAACAAAGGATAGAATTTTTATATATTTTTAGGTATTAATAATATTGTGTGAAACTAACTACTCTGTGGACTAAAGCCCCAACCAGCGTTGAATTGCACCCACAATATCTACCCATATATTATTAGCTTCTGTAACATTTTTTACTGTATTACAAAGGTATTTTAAGCTAATATAAATCAAATCTCCTACAATTTCTATCAATCAAGTCATATGTATGTTATCTGATACAATAGAGCTTTGTCTGTGGAATTGTTCATAAGCATACCTAGATGTTTGGTATCAGAGAACATACGTATGACTTATGATTTGATTTATATTAGCTTAAAATACCTTTCTAATACAGTAAAAAAGGATAGAATGTTTCCAAATAGTTTGATATAACTGATAAAATTTTGAATTTGTAAGGTAAGATATTTGGACTTTTTTTTAAATCTCTAACGCACTTTTCTATCTAAGACATACACATTATCTTACAAGCAATATCACTTGTTCGTTTTATATATTTAGTTGTTGACTTACCGAAGATATCAACCTCATTCGCATTTTGGACATCATTTCCCTAGAAGCACGTCTTAGAAACCACTTCTCCACATCTTCAATATGTTTAAAGCTCAATAGAATAACCATCTAAAAAAGGTTGTATATATAAACAAACGGATTCCAAATATGTAAATAAATAAATAATAATAACACAGGTCCACAAAAAAAAGTGTGTGTGCTGAGTGTCCCATTATATTTTTTCCCACTGAACACGAATCTCAAGTCAAAATGGTGGGTCGCACAGCAAATTTTAGAGAAAACCCATAAAAACGATAAAATCACATCAAAAGTTTACACAGGTCCACAAAAAAAAGTCATGTGTGCTGGGAGTTAGACTATATTTTTCTTTTGTATTTTTTCCCGCTGAACACGAAGCTGAAGATAAAATTGGGGGTTACACAACAAATATTTCATACAGAATAAATGACGAGAAAGTGATTTTTATAGATTTTTTAGGTTTTCTCAAAATTTGCTGTGTAACCCCCAGTTTTCAGATTTGTGTTCAGCGGGAAAAAATACAAAAGAAAAATATAGTCTAACTCCCAGCACACATGACTTTTTTTTTGTGGACCTGTGTAAACTTTTGATGTAATTTTTATCGTTTTTATGGGTTTTCTCTAAAATTTGCTGTGCGACCCCCCATTTTGACTTCAGATTCGTGTTCAGCGGGAAAAAATACATGGAAAAAATATAATGGGACCCTCAGCACACACCACTTTTTTTGTTTGTGGACCTGTGTAATCGAAACATTTAAGTATATGTTTTGCTGAAAAATACACAAATTTAAATGACACTTATTACCGTAAAATACACAAATGCATTATAAAAAATGAAAAGACTTACCGTGAATAAGATTTTCTGCCTGATTTTGCAAATATCAGGTTGCAAAACTCGTATTTCTAATAGGTATTTTTCAATTAAGTGAACACTTAGTTTTGCTCGCAATAGTACCACCACTAGTAGTAAACTATTAATAATACCAAAAGGTCTGTTCCCCTATTTATATACTTGGCCAAATACATATTGTAATAATAATTATTACCCCTTATTAGCCATTGTTACCTGTCCCGCAATCATAATAAATTAATTAATGAGATTTAAACTAGGTAAAATTATGGGTATTACTAAGAATTTCAGGTCATATTTTATTTACAATTTAATAACTTAACTAAACTTTTAGTTTGATAATTGAAAATAGATTTATTGATATAATTTTTTATTTGAATTATTTAATATTTTCATTCTCACCAATTTATTACATTTTACATGCTTATTTTTATCATTCTTTGTGAGGCTCCTTTAAAGATCTCAGAAAACTGACTGACATGATGTTCTTGTATAAATTGCTACATAACTTTGTGAACTTACCCTTAATCTCAGATTAACTTCCATATACCACCCAGTTATTTCAGAGTACATTAACGAGTTTTTTCAATTTTGATATTTTTAAAATGAGTATAGGAAGTTTTAAATAGGTATACTATGAACCATTATTGGTTTTGAATTTGTAACATTTTTTCTGTTGATACCCAAATAGCACAACTTTATCTTTAAGACGTATAGAAGATAAAATCAAGACTATCTCATGCCGCATCCACACGGCGAGATAGTCCGAGACCGGTTGAGCACGAGAATGCGGACGGAGCAACTCGGAGTTGATGAATATCATTTTAATTAATGTATTACGCTGTGAAAATGCTTTAGCAGAGCGATTTCCCGGTAATCATATGCCAAATGTAGCTACTTTCACCGCAGTGTGCAGTGAGTGCAAGTGTAGTGCAACGCGAGAGAAATTTGAAACTGAATCGTGGAAGAGATTGGAGGATCCAGGAATTCCACGGCGTATGTGTGAAGTATCATACACGAAGTTCAATTCAATTATATCCCTACCATGTCCAAACATTAACACCAAGGGATTGGAGGAGGAGGATCGGTACCATGGCCGCTACGATCTCCTAACTTTAAATCATTTGGGCTTCTTTTAGTGAGGATATTTAAAAAATGAAGTGTATCACACCGAAGTGGATACCATACTATCATATATAAATCAGTTAAATTTGCTGTATCAAATCGGCGTTATAAAATGTTATTTAATTAGATACATCTCATGACAACAATAAGGGTGTGTTACTTTATAAACATAGGCCTACAACGGATTCCTTTTAGAGATTTCCAGATTAGATATTATTTTTCTACTTTCGTATACAAATACATTTGTAATATCTTCCCAAAGAAATAAATAAATAATGTCTTTCAAATTACCTACTAGTATAGTAAGTAAATGTTCACCTATTTGATGTGGTTGGTGTTCTAAGAGAAATCAAAAGGGTATGTGATTTAGACTCAACTTCATTATGTACGGGATATTCTTCAGAGATTGGTAAATCAAATTCTTTACTCAATGAACTAGATCCGAGCTGTGAATCCGACGCAGTTTCATGTAGACTAATTCCGATGCAGTGGAAGAAGGAACATCTATAGAAAATCTAAATCAGTAAAAATTATTGTTATTACTAATTGGCGGAACAACATTTATCATTAACTTGTATAAAACATGTAAAAGTTCTTAAATGAAGGATCACTGTAAGTGGTTAAAGTCAAATTTGTCATTTCGTTGCACAAATATGTCAAATCCCGTCAACTGTTGAATACGTAAAATAAAAAGAGCAATTAGCAATTTTTAATGAAACTTTACTATATTTAACCTGCTGTAGAATGTTTTTAAAGCCACAGAACGTAGCTCATAACAGTTTCAGTATAATATACCTATTTTCACAAATAGTAGTAATAATTTAAGAATAGAAAAAATTCTGAAATTTAATTTATTTAGACATTAATTTTGTAGCCTTAATATTGTCTAGCTGTGAGGTATAGGCATCTAATAATATAAAAAACTATTTCTGTAAGCCTCTATGATTGCCATTTTTTTATATATAAGTGCGCGATAATGATGTGATTTTGTTATTTTTACTTATCTGCTTTTTTCAGTGTGAGATTTTTTGGTTAGGCAAACTTAGTTTCGAAAATAACCCTTGACTGTTCCGTTTGGCGCAAGGGCTTATTTAATTAATCTTTATTATTTTTTCAGAAATGTGGCAAAAACCCAACAAAACTAAAGAAAAACTAAAATTATGCCACAAATAAATAGCTTCAGACAATAAATTTTATTTATGTTGTGCGATTTTAGATTAGAATTATTTTGTCAATATTTTAAATACTTAAATTAATTTTCCTTTGATAAAACAACGTTTAAAGTAGGACACCAGTTTTTTGGGTAAGTTGTTGGATAAATAAAAAATAGATTTCTGTTTCACATTTTAGATCACATATAATACTAATAATTACTTATTTGTTACGTCCTGTATTTTCTCTTTAAGCGAAGGGAAACACAGAAACACCCTGTATTTACAGGTTATTTTCAAAATGTTTGTATTTCAAATTTCAAGATAAATCATTCAGATTTATTGGTAGGTGTCATAAAATTCAAAACGTATGGATTTAATTACAATGGCAGGTATAATATAAATTTAAATAGTCGTAAATAAATTAATAATTACTTAAATTTCTACCTGCACATATTTGAAAACTGGAAATTAGTGACATTTTCAAATACGTTAGAATAAATAAAAAAGTTATTTCTATGAAGATAGTCACATTTAATTCAATTAATATTTTCCAGAATTATATCATCAGGCCAATCTATTGTCACCGATTTCCCAATCCGTCTTTTCTCTTACTTCCAGAAAAACAATCCGTTAATTAATCACTTCTTTATTAACTGCTCAGTACACTACTGACTACTAATTACAGGTCAACTAAACACTTATTTAATTAATCGCTATCTAAATCGCTTTGATCTCTCTAACTAAACACTTCACTTCAGACTGTAATACAAGACTTATACAAGACTAACTAACTCGGTCGTTTATTCTTCTTTTATAGACCCAACGAATGTTCCAGGTATTTTCTAGCACATCTAGACCCATTTTCTCGAGCGACTGGAACGCTTCTCGTCGTTTCCCCAATATTCTAGTAACGCCTCGATTCACGGCATGTTGTTTGTTTACCAGAATGACGTAGGGGCGATCGGGGCAATCTTAGGCAATTCGCGGTGCCACAGTCGTCGGTTTGGGAGTGAGTGGGGCAAATTCCGTGACACTATATTCGCTGCAATAATTCAGACGGCTGACGTTACGCAATTGTTTTTATTGTAAACATAATTTTCGATATTTGATCGCGTTAAAAACAATAATTTTTTGCAATTTAGTGCAATATATGATGCAAACATTTAGTTTAGCCCCACATGCAGTTGCTTAAATATTTTGATGAAAATATCAGTATATTATACAGTCCGTCGTCTTCAAGTCGGTTCTTTTGATGTCGAGGTCCCAGATTTCGGTTTTTCAGACGACCAAAAGACGACTGCGCAATTAGCCGCGCACATTCGCGTGCTCAGGGGGCACGGTGATTTGTCAAGAAATAGATTTTCTCCCACTTCGTCGTGCACAAATGAATTTCATTGGTGTTCATTGCGCATTTAGCCGTGATTTAGCCACACCCTCTGGAACCTTCACTCGGCGAACTGTATATAAACTGTGATAATATAATGAATTATTCATTTGTTCGTATGACGTAAGTCGTCTGAATCCTTGCCAAGTACAAGCACCTATAGGTATATTTTAAACATATTTCTAAGAAAAAAATGTTAAAGCTCCTTTTTGTACTAAAGGAAAATACACAGCAAGCATCACAAACAATTGCTGTAAAATTTGTTTAAACCTTTAACGCTATGAACGCGAATTACGACTTGTTTTCTAGTTACGTGATCGTAACTCGCAAGCATATTGGATAGCAAACGGGGGTTATAGTTGAGAAAGGAATAGGTTTTACCTGCTTTTGTTTAAATGTTATACTTAGTATAAAAATAAAACTAACAGCGTGTAAAGTTTATTTTTGCTGTGTGCATTGTTTACAAGTTGTCGACAAGTCTCAAAACTCAAACAATTTTAAATAAATATAAAATAAAACCACCAATGTAGATACATTACTGTTTTTTAAATAAATAATATTAATAGAGTAACCCAAATATGTAAAGCTCATATTTTTCATGTTATAAGCATGTTTTATAACATTTGCATATAGGTATGTCTAGATTCCATCAAATTGAAATAATTTAGAATTACGTATATGTTTGGCAGGCTTTTTCATTGTTTCAATTTTGGAATAAATCGATCTACATAAAATACATAGTTCATAAATGTTATGGTTGCTTAATAAAGGGTCAAGGAGTATTGTCTGAAATATTTATTAGCTCTGTCCATAGAACAGTTGGAAATGATAGGATGAAAATGTATTGCTTTTGTTGGAATGCACATGCACCTGACGATTGGAGACCCGATTCTAGTGTTGTGTGAAAAAAGCCGTTATCTTAGATGGTGTTAACAAAATCTTGGTAAATTATAATATGAGAGGTTGACCTAGTAAGCAAATAATACATTTTACTTTTGATTGTGCCTTTGAAGTTGTTACGTGTCTATTGTGTTTTGTATTTAAGTATTTTTACTAACTTGTGTGCATATTCATGAGCACATTTTTAATATTTTAAGTTGCATATTTGGGTCTCCCTAATTATTAGTTTCTGTAAGTTGTTAAGTTAATGTAATGGTATTAAGATATTCAAAATCCTTATACATTTTTTACATGCTCTTTGATGCCAAATATTTATATTTTTGTTTTGGACTGACACTTCTTTATACAGCTCAAGGTTTGAAAATAATATTATTATTGTTTTTAAGAAAGGCACTTTTTGACATACGACCCATATTTGTGACGTTATCGTTGTTCGAGATATGACGTCATCGACAATTTATTTAACAACCCCAAACTATTGACCATGCCATTTGAGAGAGCGTGTCATTCTACATACATACATCATGAAAAATTATGGTGTTACATAACAAAAATTTCAAGAAAATAATATTTGAAGATTTTAAAATTTAATTTTCACAATACTGTGCACCTCCCCATTATGCAACACCTGTTCGTGCTTATTTAGACGAGCTGTTCCCGAATCTTTGGATAGGGAGAAGGGGGCCGATTGAGTGGCCAGCCAGATCGCTTGATTTGACACCCCTAGATTATTTCTTGAGGGGATACTTAAAAAGCAAAGTAGACGTTACTAGACCGGTTAATTTAGAAGATTTAAAAGCAAGAAATCGTCACGAGATACATCGCATGCCTCCTGAAGTTATTAAAAATGTCTAAAAAGAATGTATTAATCGTCTTGGCTACTGTCAGGCAGTCGACTGTGCACAATTTGAACATTTAATTTAGTAGATTTTTTACATAATCATTATCATTTTCAGTATTGTGAAAATTAAATTTTAAAATCTTCAAACATTATTTTTTTGAAATTTTTATGTAACACCATAATTTTTCATGATGTATGTATGTATGTAGAATAACATGCTCTTTCAGATGGCATGGGCAACATTAGGGGTTGTTATTTAAAAAAAATGTCGATGACGTCATATCTCGGACAACGATGACCTCACAAATGTGGATCGTATGTCAAAATATACCTTTTTTAAAAACAAAATCGACGTGCCAGGAAATTTTTTCAAAAACTTCTCAATTTCAAAAATAATGAATTTATTCGTTACTTTTCGAAAGCACTGCATATAAAATACATAAGTTATGTATCGCTACCTTATTGTAACCAAATAAACATTTTTTTCATGTGAAATCGTTTTATTTCATTTCAAAATAACGAATAAGTGCAGTTCATTCTGACTCTTTATTTTATTTTTCGGAACAGGATTTAAATCAATTTACTTCATAATTAGGTTTTGACGAATATAAAAATAAAACAGGACGTCATATTAAAGTATTTTCAATTTATTTTGATATCAACGCAAATACATATACATACATATCTACAAACAAACAAAAACAAAAAATGTGTGGTGCATTATTTTATGTACAATAACAATTCACTATAAACCTAATCAAATCCAATTGGTTCCTGTCAATAATGTAAAAATTTCTATATTTACAAACAAACAAAATGTGTGGTACATTTTATGTACAATTACAATTCACTAAACGTAATTAAATCCAGTTGGTTTCTGTAAGTAATGCAAAAATGTCATTCAGTTCACTGTTGTTAAAGTTGGAATGGTCGAATTCTGCGTTGATTTTCCGTTTTAGTTCACTTTCGGTTAAATTTGAAATGAACTCGATCGAAACAGTTTTTGACTTTGTATCCATCTTTACATCTTCTGTTCTTCTCAGTTGAGATAGAGGTGTCGATATTGGTGAAGAAACAACTTCTGAAGCCAGAGGATTTAGTCTTGATATCCGTTCTTGATTGGTAGCGCGAGGTCGGCACTGCAATATAATAAAATGAATCTGTTATTGACAATTTTGCGCAACAGAAAAAAGGCTTTAAAAAAATATTTTTTATCTTAGTATATAGAGTGTAAGTGATTTTGATGTGCATAAGTTCAATTCAGAATATCATATAATGCAAATGCAATGCCTACTACCTCCATCATTTACTTTTAGTAATAGGATAATTTTTTTTAAATCAAGTGCGATTCATCCTCGCTGTTGTCATATTGCGCGACAAGAACTTCACCGAATATTATTGAATTTTATTGCAATAAGCATTGTATTTTATGAGATTTTATGCAAAAAATACTATCGTCTGTTAAAATTACGGCAGTCAAACCTCTAACACCCTGTATAAATAAAGATATATAAAACTCGCTTACTGTTGGTACAGCTTTCCTTTCTACTTGTTCCTTATATTTGTAGATCTTTTTTTGTGGGAGTCTTTGATTTCTGCCTAGAATATTTCGTGAGAGTCCTTGATTCCTGCTTACATTTTTTCGCGGGGATTCATAAAATGGTTTATATCGAGGTTTGGATTGGGAGGCAGAGCGGTTTGACTTCGATGACACACTGTGTTTGGCATCGTACCTTGGAAACTGGAAGAAAAATAAATATTAATGGTATATCCACTTTGTTATGGTAAAATTACTATTTTATTCTCAAAACATGCAGTTAAATCAACTTATAATCGAAACAATATTACTTGTTCGCTTTCTATATTTAGTTGTTAACCTACCGCAGATATCGCCATCATTCTCATTTTCAACATCATCATTTCCCTAGAATTACGCCCTAGAAACCATCCCTTATCTTCAGAGTACTGGCGGCACCATTCCATCTAGAACAAGGTTGTATAGATTAACAAAATAATATTACTCATGTAAATAAATGTACTATGGATCAGCACACAAATTTAAAAGAGATTTTTTCCGTAAAACACAAATTCATAATAAAAAATTAAAAGACTTACCGTGAATAAGATTTCCTGAATAATCAGCTAAATACTTTGTTAATTTCAAGTCGCAAAACGCGTGATCAATTAGATATAAATGAGGTGAAAACTTAGTGTTGCAATCAGTGATATCACCACAAGCATCAAACTATTAATAATATAAAAAGGTCTGATTCCCTGTTTATATACTTGTCCATATACAGGCTGTAATAATAATTATCCTTTAGCTTCTGTACCTATAGGGCAGTCATAAAGTAATTAATAAGATTTAACCTGAGGTAAAATTATGGGTATTAGGTACTAAGAATTTCAGGTCAATATTTTATTTACAATAATAACTTAAGACAATATAAGATAAACATTTGTAGTTTAATAATTGAAAATAAATTCTGTTGACATTGATTGACATAATTTTTCCTTTGAATTATTTTATTTCATTTTCACAAATTTATTTTAATTTTTAGTTTTATATTCACGATACTTTGTAGCTTTTTATCTTTATTTTTTCTCCTGTGAAAAATTAACAAAAAAATCATTAACATTTACACAAAAAGTACCTATCGATTGAAAATAAGAAAAAAAAATCATAAAAATATAAGAAAGTAATTGCAAAGCAACTAAAAATATACATTTTTGTCAAACAACAAATTTATTTGTTATCACAAAATGGAAAACATTTTATAACTTTTAAGACACCCACCGTATCTGGACACAATTTTTTCTGTTCAGTTTTCACCCTGTATTTATAATGCCAACTTTTACTTGTATATACATTTATTTTTGCATAATATTTATTTATATTGAATACGTTTTGAAGCTTTGCGTTATGCGTTATCTAAAATGCATTTTCATTTTTTAAGTACTTAGGCTATACAAATCCAAAAGCAAGAAGGTGGCATATAATGAAGTGCGATATTTATAAAATAAACCAAATTTGTTTTAAGTAAAACAAAAACAATAATTATTTAACATATTTATAATTAATTTGAAATATATACACTGTCAAAACTACATAACTAAACTAAACTCTCCCTAATAGCAAAACTCATCTTGGAAAAAAATATATTTTATTAGCTACCTACCTTATAAGTTATAATATAAAATATAAACCATAATCTTTCAAAAATAAAATTTTTAGTTGGTTAAAAGCAAAAACTTTGAGAGAAGTTTGGAATTCGATATAAATAATCAAATCGTGTAATTATATAATGTGGAATAATATTTAAGAATGGCTATTTAATGTTTCAATTTTAAACGATCAAACTGTGTCAATCGATATAATATCAAAATACAATGTCGGTATGCTACATAACTTCCATTAGCTAGGAAGTTGATCATGGTATACTATTCTCAAGTAGAATCACGCCTTAGATATGGTATATGTTTCTGGGGTTGGTGTTCTTCTGCTACAAATGTGTTCATTGCCCAAAAGCAAGTTTTAAGATCCATAATAGGATTATCTAGTAAAAGTAGTTGTAAAAATGTTTTTACAGACTTAAAGATTTTGACACAACCTTGCTTGTACATATACAAGTTATGTATTTATATTTTTCAAAACCGTGATAAATTCTCTTTGAAAATGCATATTCATGGTAAAAACACGAGACAAAAACATTATTTTCATACGCCATTTAAAAAGTATAATGTAACGTACAAGTCTCCAGATAATATAGGTTTAAGGGCATATAATTTACTGCCAGTGGATATAAAAGGGGCAAGCACCCTTAAATGTTTTAAAGAACGTCTAAGACAAAAATTTTTATTGTGTTAGTAAATACATTAAATAAGAGTGTCTGTTTGTATTATACTGAAATGTCTTGGTGTCATAATTGTTATCTATTTATATTTGTACTTATATATCAACATAAGTGGCTGTGTGTTTTTTATTCTTAATCCTATACAATTTTGTATTGTCTAAAGGAAATAAAGCTTTCTATTCTATTCTATTATATTCTATGTTGTGCGATTTTAGATTAGAATTATTTTGTAAATATTTTAAATACTTAATTTAATTTGCCTTTGATAAAACAACTTTTAAAGTAAGACACCAGTTTTTTGGGTAAGTTGTTGTAAAAATATATTTCTGTTTCTTGGTTTTGACATTTGTTTTTTTTGCCACACTTCTGAAAAAATTAAAAAAAAAATAAAGAAAAACCAAAATTATGCCACAAATAAATAGCTTAAATTTTAAAATCTTCAAACATTATTTTCTTGAAATTTTTGTTATGTAACACCATAATTTTTCATGATGTATGTATGTAGAATGGCATGCTCTTTCAGATGGCATAGTCAACATTGAGGGTTGCTATTTAAAAAAATTGTAGATGACGTCATATCTCGAATAACGATGACGTCACAAATGTGGGTCGTGTGTCAAAAAGTGCCTTTTTTAAAACAAAATCGACGTGCCAGGTGATTTTTTCTAAAACTTCTCAATTTCGAAAATAATGAATTTATTCGTTACTTTTCGAAAGCACTGTATATAAAATCAATGATAATGCATAAGTTATGTATCGCTAACTTGTTGTAACCAAATAAATTTTTTTTTCATATGAAATCGTTTTTCATTTCTAAATATCGAATAAGTGCAGTTCATTCTGACTCTTTGTTTATTTTTTTTTCGGAACAGGATTTAATCAATTATCTTCATAATTAAGTTTTGAGAAATATAAAAATAAAACAGGACGTCCATATTAAAGTATTTTCAATTTATTTTGATATCAAGGCAAATACATATACATACATATCTACAAACAAACAAAACCAAATGTGTGGTGCATTCTATGTACAATAACAATTCACTATAAACCTAATCAAATCCACTTGGTTCCTGTCAATAATGTAAAAATTTCTATATCTACAAACATACAAAATGTGTGGTACATTATATGTACAACTACAATTCACTAAACTTAATCAATTCCAGTTGGTTTCTGTAAGTAATGCAAAAATGTCATTCAGTTCACTGTTGTTAAAGTTGGAATGATCGAATTCTTCGTTGATTTTCCGTTTCAGTTCACTTTCCGTTAAGTTTGAAGTGAAATCGATTGAAGCAGTTTTTGACTTTGTATCCATCTTTACATTTTTTGTTCTTCTCAGTTGAGATAGAGGTGTCGATATTGGTGAAGAAACAACTTCTGAAGCCAGGGGATTTAGTTTTGATATCCGTTCTTGATTGGTGGAGCGAGGTCGGCACTGCAAAATAATAAAATGAATTTGTTATTGACAATTTTGTGCAACAAAAAAAAGGCTTTAAAAATGTTTTTTTATCATAGTATAAAGAGTGTAAGTGATTTTGATGTGCATAAGTTCAATTCAGAATATCATATAATGCAAATGCAATGCCTACTACCTCCGTCATTTACATTTAGTAATAGGATAATTTTTTCTAAATCAAGTATGACTTAGCCTCGCTGTTGTCATATTGCACGACAGGAACTTCATCGAATATTATTGAATTATATTGCAATAAGCATTGCATTTGATGAGATTTTATGCAAAAAATACTATCGCCTGTTGAAATTATGGCAGTTAAACCTCTAACAGCCTGTATAAATAAAGATATATAAAACTCGCTTACTGTTGGCACAGCTTTCCTTTCCACTTGTTCCTTATTTTTGTATATTCTTTTTTGTGGGAGTCTTTGATTTCTGCCTAGAATTTTTTGTGAGAGTCCTTGATTCCTGCCTAGATTTTTTCGTGGGGATTCATAAAATGGTTTGAATCGAGGTTTGGATTGGGAGGCAGAGCGGTTTGGCTTCGATAACACACTGTGTTTAGCATCGTACATTGGAAACTGGAAGAAAAATAAATATTAATGGTATATCCACTTTGTTATGGTAAAATCACTGTTCTATCCTCAAGGCATGCGGTTAAATCAACTTATAATCGAAACAATATTACTTGTTCACTTTCTATATTTAGTTGTTGACCTACCGTAGATATCGTCATCATTCTCATTTTCAACATCATCATTTCCCTAGAATTACGCCCTAGAAACCATCCCTTATCTTCAGAGTACTGGCGGCACCATTCCATCTAGAACAAGGTTGTATAGGATAACAAAATAATATTACTCATGTAAATAAATGTACTATGGATCAGCACACAAATTTAAAAGACATTTTTCCGTAAAACACAAATTCATAATAAAATTTAAAAGACTTACCGTGAATAAGATTTCCTGAATAATCAGCTAAATACTTTGTTAATTTCAAGTCGCAAAACGCGTGATCAATTAGATATAAATCAGGTGAAAACTTAGTGTTGCAATCAGTAATATCACCACAAGCATCAAACTATTAATAATATAAAAAGGTCTGATTCCCTGTTTATATACTTGTCCATATACAGGCTGTAATAATAATTATCCTTTAGCTTCTGTACCTATAGAGCAGTCATAAAGTAATTAATAAGATTTAACCTGAGGTAAAATTATGGGTATTAGGTACTAAGAATTTCAGGTCAATATTTTATTAACAATAATAACTTAAGACAATATAAGATAAACATTTGGAGTTTAATAATTGAAAATAAATTCTGTCGACATTGATTGACATAATTTTTCCTTTGAATTATTTTATTTCATTTTCACAAATTTATTTTAATTTTTAGTTTTATATTCACGATACTTTGTAGCTTTTTATCTTTATTTTTTCTCCTGTGAAAAATTAACAAAAAAATCATTAACATTTACACAAAAAGTACCTATCGATTGAAAATAAGAAAAAAAAATCATAAAAATATAAGAAAGTAATTGCAAAGCAACTAAAAATATACATTTTTGTCAAACAACAAATTTATTTGTTATCACAAAATGGAAAACATTTTATAACTTTTAAGACACCCTAGTAGTATCTGGACGCAATTTTTTCTGTTCAGTTTTCTTCCTGTATTTATAATGCCAACTTTTACTTGTATATACATTTTTTGCATAATATTTATTTATATTGAATATGTTTTGAAGCTTTGCGTTATGCGTTATCTAAAATGCATTTTCATTTTTAAGTACTTAGGCTATACAAATCCAAAAGCAAGAAGGTGGCGTATAATGAAGTGCGATATTTATAAACTAAACCGAATTTGTTGAATAATTATTGAATAGAGCTTTGTCTGTGGAATTGTTCATTAGCATACCTAGATGTTTGGTATCAGATAGCATACATATGACTTCATTGATAGGAATTGTAGGAGATTTGATTAAAATACCTTTCTAATACAGTAAAAATACCATACTGCCAGACTGTATTAAATGATATGATTTTTCTATAAATAATTATCCATACGTTGTGAAATTACATTTCATGTGTACAAATACATGGTTTAACTATGACAAAACGAATATTCAACTGTAGTAATTTTCCGTTACAGTTGTAACATTACAATCTGGTGTTTTACTTCACACTATTGACCTAGGCAATAAATAACCAATAATGCACAGTGTACTGTTTTAGTAAATACGTGATCTCAAATTCTGTTATGTGAATATTTTAAATACTTGATACAATTTTCTATCGATCTAGCAACGGACGGTGAGCTATAATATACAGTGTATAGTGTGTTTCATAATTGAATGTCGATATTGAAGGAGGTTAATCTACGCATGATTTTAAGACAAAAGTTTCATATAAACATAGGTTCGTTTCAGCTTTATTTACAGGGTGATAGATTTTTAAAAATTTATTTCTCCTAATCTGCATTAGATATTTTTGTGGGACTGAAGGGCTAATCATTTTACAATAAAAAAGATCTCTTGACATTTTTTCGTATCTTGAATGGTTTTGCAGTAACAAAATAAATAACAATAATAATTCATAGGCCCCTGTGTACTAAAAGCAGAATAGTAATAGTGAGCTGTGATTGTTTAATTAGAAATGACGCGTATACTCTTTTATTTTACGTATTTTGACAAGTTCCACAAAAATATGTAATGCAGTTTAGAAGTTATTTAACAAATACAAATTTTAAAAAAATCTTTATCACCCCCTATAAATCAAAAATAAACAGAAACGGACCTTTGTTTATTGAAAATTTTGTCTTAAAATCATGCGTCACACCTTGTATATCTGATATATTACAAAAATATCGCTTGTGATTAAAATGCCTAGAACGCTACGCACTGACGCTATAATATATATTTATATCTTTGCGTTTTACTTGTCTATATAGGAGGATATCTCATTACAAAAAATAGATATATATTATATTATAGCTCACCAGCCGTAACTAGCTTTAAGATCGCTTGGACAAACTATAAAAGTTGTTAGTGAAATAATAGATCTATATAGAAACATATTTGAACCGCCCCTGCATAATTATATACTTCATACATATTTACAGTTATTTGAAAGTTTTAGGATTTCAAATTTCAAGAGATTATCTTTATTATAGAAATATTTAACGAACCGGCAATTCAAATTTATTAGTAGGTGCCATAAAATTATCAATGTGATTTTAATTCAAATATACCTAGGCAGGTATAGTATCAAATTAAGGTAGGTAGTGGTAAATAAATTAATAACTAGGTATTTAGATATACCTATGCTTTACCTGCATATAATTGAATACTTATTCTAAATTATCCTGGGTAATAATAGAACGAAGTAATACGTGTATAATTTCTCAATCAATGATACCCAATACCTCATTTATGTCTACCATGTTCTGACCACGTAGATTCTTATCAAGAGAAATAGTCAGATATTTTTTATTTTAATTCAAAATTTCAAAACAGTGTAGTTCATTCTGATTTTCTGTTTTTTTTTTAAACAAGCTTTAGTCAGCTAAACTTCATAATTAGGTTTCGACAAATAAATGGTTATAGTAATTTATTTTGAATTATTTTGATATCAACGCAAATACATATGCATACATATCTACAAACAAACAAAAACAAATGTGTGGTACATTTTATGTACAATAACAATTCTATAAGCCTATAATCAAATCCATTTGGTTTCTGCATGTCTATGTAAAGATGTCTATATAAGATACATATCTACAAAGAAACAGAAACAAATGTGTGATTTATTCTATGTACAATTACAATTCACTAAACGTAATTCAATCTAGTTGGTTTCTGTAAATAATGTAAAAGTGTGGTTCAATTCACTATTGCTAAAGTTGGAATGGTCGAATCATGCCGTTAAATCAACTTATAATCGAAACAATATTACTTGTTCGCTTTCTATATTTAGTTGTTGACTTACCGCAGATATCGCCATCATTCTCAATTTTTCATTTCCCTAGAATGAGGCCCTAGACACCATTTCTGATTTTCAGAACACTGGAGGCACCATTCCATCTAAAATAAGGTTGCAACGGGTTTGTGCAACCTTTAATAGATAGTACTGCAAGCCGATTCAAGAAAACTTCAGCTACTGCAATATCCATGGACAAAGTGGTAGATCGGAACAAGAGAACCATCCTGATGCAAATAAAAAAGAAAATGTAAAATTCTGAAGGTTTTTCTAGCCGTAAAGGTTAACGGCGCTTTTGTGGGGAATTTATTGGAGCTTGCTTCGATGAAATCTTTGTGCTTCGTTGAAAAATATAAAAATAAATGTTTTATCAAACCTCACCGATCTTCTTTAAATTTTGCATAATTTATCATTCTGAATAACTTTTTCAAGTAACATTTTGCTGTATATTCAGCAGAAAAGGCACTGTACCTGAAACCAAAACAGGTTTTACTCGGTGCACTGAATATTTCAAATATGATTATTTCGAAAACTGTTACTCCTAACGACTTCAACAAGGTATAACTTTTTCAGATATAACAGGTAGGAGAATTAATTGTTTCAATACTCAGATAAGTTATTTACAAATATCAAAAATAAAATTAACTTCAACACCCTGTATCTCGGAATCGCGACTTTAAAATGAGAAATGTTAAATGAACTACCCCTCCTATTTTTTCAAGGCTAACTCACGTCTCAGTTTTTTTGAAGTATGATTGGGACACCCTGTATAGGATATATATAAATATTACCCACAGTCTGCTTTCACATAAAGCATAGAGCAGCATACGTGCCTCTACTCTAAAGAGGTTGCATACCACAATCCCATAGAGCCACGTTAATCTTTTAATTATTCGAAATGTTTATTTCGGCGAAAAAAAGAAAGAATGGTACACATACCTATATATGCACCAGTCCAGACCATGTACCAGACCCACACTGCTGTTACTGTTAATTAAACCTGGAAATCAAATATAACTAGAAGAATATTTAAGGCCAAAAGAAATGGTCTAAAATACATTGTGCTGACGCATATGCGCGCTAAACGTGTGTAATTTGTAAAAGCGCCGGCGGCATATGACACAATAGAGACGTCGCCGTAGATGTTGCCGATAATTTAAAAATTGAAAATCAAAACCTTAAAGAAAATGTCCAACTACTTAACGATAAATTAAACAATATTGAACAATATTCTCGAATGCGCAACATTGAAATACCCTAAAAAAACAATGAGAATATTTTGTCTGTGCTTGAATCTATCCATAATTACTTAGGCGTTCAATTTGATTCAAACATGATTGAAACTGTGCATAGAGTTCAGCCTTTCAATAAAACCTCATCTGGTAACATTGTTGCTAAATATATTTATCCCAAGGTGACTGATGATGTTTTAGCTGCTGCAAAAATAAAGCGTTCTGCCCAAACCAATTATAAATTATGTATTGATGGCATCACTAATAATAATTTCTTTGTTAATGAGCATTTACCTTCAGATAATAAACTGCTATTCAAGAAAACTAGAGAAGTAGCTAGAAACAAAAACTACAAATATGTTTGGATAATATTTTAATTCGAAAAAATGATGGTTCTAAAGTTTCACATATCCGCTCTGAAGCTCAATTGGATGCGATGTAGTTTGGCCTTTTTTCTCAGTTTTGTTATTTAATTTTTATATACATATATTTTTTATGGATTTCTCTGTTTTCTATCAAAATGTGAAGGGTCTCCGCTCGAAGACTCAGGACTTCAAGCAAAATTGCATTACTTGTGATATGGACTTTATTTTTTTATCTGAAAATCTTTAACAATGATTATGTGTTTTTTCGGCGTGATCGAGAATCTTCTTGTAGCGCAAAAAGTGATGGTGGTGACACCCTTATAGCTGTGCGACATTTTTTTAAGCTGAACAACGAATGGATTGGCAAAGTGAAGCTGACGATTTGTGGGTTACTGTTTATACTAATACGAAACAAAAATTCATTTATGTTGTGTCTATCTTTCGCCGAGGATGAATACGCCTTTGCGCGTAGATATAGGAGTTCCACAAGGTTCAATATTGGGACCAATATAATTTCTACTATATATAAATGATCTTGATAAGTCAGTACCTAATGCCCATTTTTACCATTTTTGCAAATGACACATCGCTTTTAACAACACATAAATTAGATAATCACTTAAAAATGCAGTGTGAAAATGTTTTTAGTAAAATACATAATTGGTTTAATTAAAATTATCTACATCTAAATATGGAAAAAACTCACTGCTTGAGGTTTCATAATTGGCAAAAGCCTTGTAATAATTTGATGTTAACAATTGATGATAATTTGTTAAATAATGAAGGTCATGTTCGATTTTTAGGTTTACATATAGATCAATGTTTAGCTTGGAGAATACATTGTGAATATCTGATTTCTAAGCTTCACTCGCAGTCGTATGTTTTCAAGAAGTTACGCATAGTTCTTACTATAAAACAGTTGATCATGGTATACTATTCTCAAGTAGAATCACGCCTTAGATATGGTATATGTTTCTGGGGTTGGTGTTCTTCTGCTACAAATGTGTTCATTGCCCAAAAGCAAGTTTTAAGATCCATAATAGGATTATCTAGTAAAAGTAGTTGTAAAAATGTTTTTACAGACTTAAAGATTTTGACACAACCTTGCTTGTACATATACAAGTTATGTATTTATATTTTTCAAAACCGTGATAAATTCTCTTTGAAAATGCATATTCATGGTAAAAACACGAGACAAAAACATTATTTTCATACGCCATTTAAAAAGTATAATGTAACGTACAAGTCTCCAGATAATATAGGTTTAAGGGCATATAATTTACTACTGCAGTGGATATAAAGGGCAAGCACCCTTAAATGTTTTAACGTCTAAAATATGTCTTAATAGACAAAAATTTTTATTGTGTTAGTAAATACATTAAATAAGAGTGTCTGTTTGTATTATACTGAAATGTCTTGGTGTCATAATTGTTATCTATTTATATTTGTACTTATATATCAACATAAGTGGCTGTGTGTTTTTTATATGTCTCTTTTAGAGCTAATTAGTTGAAATGTGTATTGACTTAATCCTATACAATTTTGTATTGTCTAAAGGAAATAAAGCTTTCTATTCTATTCTATTATATTCTATGTTGTGCGATTTTAGATAAGAATTATTTTGTCAATATTTTAAATACTCAATTTAATTTGCCTTTGATAAAACAACGTTTAAAGTAAGACATCAGTTTTTTGGGTAAGTTGTAAAAATATATTTCTGTTTCTTGGTTTTGACATTTTCAAAATTTGTTTTTCTTTAGTTTTATTGGGTTTTTTTGCCACACTACTGAAAAAATAAAAAAAAAGTAAAGAAACACTAAAATTATGCCCCAAATAAATAGCTTAAATTTTAAAATCTTCAAACATTATTTTCTTGAAATTGTTGTTATGTAACACCATAATTTTTCATGATGTATGTATGTAGAATGACACGCTCTTTCAGATGGCATGGTCCACATTGGGGGTTGTTATTTAAAAAAATTGTAGATGACGTCATATCTCAAATAACGATGACGTCACAAATGTGGGTCGTGTGTCAAAAGTGCCTTTTTTAAAAACAAAATCGACGTGCCAGGGGACTTTTCTAAAACTTCTCAATTTCGAAAATAATGAATTTATTCGTTGCTTTTCGAAAGCACTGTATATAAAATCAATGATAATGCATAAGTTATGTATCGCTAACTTGTTGTAACCAAATAAATTTTTTTTTCATATGAAATCGTTTTTCATTTCTAAATATCGAATAAGTGCAGTTCATTCTGACTTTTTGTTTTTTTTTTCGGAACAGGATTTAATCAATTTACTTTATAATTAGGTTTTGACAAATATAAAAATAAAACAAGACGTTCATATTAAAGTATTTTCAATTTATTTTGATATCAACGCAAATACATATACATACATATCTACAAACAAGAACAAATGTGTGGTGCATTTTATGTACAATAACAATTCACTATAAACCTAATCAAATCCAATTGGTTCCTGTCGATAATGTAAAAATTTCTAAATCAACAAACAAACAAACAAACAAAATGTGTGGTACATTTTATGTACAACTACAATTCACTAAACGTAATCAAATCCTGTTGGTTTCTGTAAGTAATGCAAAAATGTCATTCAGTTCACTGTTGTTAAAGTTGGAATGGTCGAATTCTTCGTTGATTTTCCGTTTCAGTTCACTTTCCGTTAAATTTGAAATGAAATCGATCGAAGCAGTTTTTGACTTTGTATCCATCTTTACATTTTCTGTTCTTCTCAGTTGAGATAGCGGTGTCGATATTGGTGGAGCAACAACTTCTGAGGCCAGGGGATTTAGTCTTGATATCCGTTCTTGATTGGTGGCGCGAGGTCGGCACTGCAATATAATAAAATGAATTTATTATTGACAATTTTGCGCAACAGAAAAAAGGTTTTAAAAAAAAATGTTTTTTTATAATAGTATATAGAGTGTAAGTGATTTTGATGTGCATAAGTTCAATTCAGACTATCATATAATGTAATGTCTACTACCTCCGTCATTTACTTTTAGTAATAGGATATTTTTTTTTAAATCAAGTGCGATTCAGCCTCGCTGTTGCCATATTGCGCGACAAGAACTTCACCAAATATTATTGAATTTTATTGCAATAAGCATTGTATTCTATGAGATTTTAAGCAAAAAATACTATCGCCTGTTAAAATTATGGCAGTCAAACCTATAACACCCTGTATAAATAAAGATATATAAAAATCGCTTACTGTTGGCACAGCTTTCATTTCGACTTGTTCCTTATTTTTGTATATTCTTTTTTGTGGGAGTCTTTGATTTCTGCCTAGAATTCTTTGTGAGAGTACTTGATTCCTGCTTACATTTTTTCGCGGGGATTCAGAAAATGGTTTAAATCGAGGTTTGGATTGGGAGGCAGAGCGGTTTGGCGTCGATAACGCACTGTGTTTGGCATCGTACCTTGGAAACTGGAAGAAAAATAAATATTAATGGTATATCCACTTTGTTATGGTAAAATCACTGTTCTATCCTCAAGGCATGCGGTCAAATCAACTTATAATCGAAACAATATTACTTGTTCGCTTTCTATATTTAGTTGTTGACCTACCGCAGATATCGCCATCATTCTCATTTTCAACATCATCATTTCCCTAGAATGACGCCCTAGAAACCATCCCTTATCTTCAGAGTACTGGCGGCACCATTCCATCTAGAACAAGGTTGTATAGATTAACAAAATAATATTACTCATGTAAATAAATGTACTATGGATCAGCACACAAATGTAAAAGACATTTTTTCCGTAAAACACAAATTCATAATAAAAAATTAAAAGACTTACCGTGAATAAGATTTCCTGAATAATCAGCTAAATACTTTGTTAATTTCAAGTCGCAAAACGCGTGATCAATTAGATATAAATCAGGTGAAAACTGCAGTCAGTAATATCACCACAAGCATCAAACTATTAATAATATAAAAAGGTCTGATTCCCTGTTTATATACTTGTCCACATACAGGCTGTAATAATAATTATCCTTTAGCTCTTGTACCTATCGAGCAGTCATAAAGTAATTAATATGATTTAAACTGAGGTAAAATTATGGGTATTACTAAGAATTTCAGGTCACATTTTATTTACAATAATAACTTAAGACAATATAATATAAAAATTTGTAGTTTAATAATTGAAAATAAATTCTGTCGACATTGATTGACATAATTTTTTATTTGAATTAATTTCTTTCATTTTCACAAATTTATTTTAATTTTTAGTTTTATATTCACGGTACTTTATATACTCGCATCAAGAATTCAGACGTCTTACGTCACGGCTGACGTTACACATTTGTTTTTATTGTCAACGTAATTTTCGATATTTCGTCGCGTTAAACACAATCATTTTGTGCAATTTGGTGCAATATATAATGCAAACTTTTAGTGTAGTATATAGTTTTATTAGTATCGGTCGCAGTTTCTTAAATATTTTGATGAAAATATAATGAATTATTCATTTGTTCGTATGACGCAAGTCGTCTGAATTCTTGTCGCGAGTATAGCTATTTATCTTTATTTTTGCTCCTGTGAAATATTAACAAAAAAATCATTAACATTTACGCCAAAAGTATCTATCGATTGAAAATAACAAAAAAAAAATCAAGAAAATAATTGCAAAACGACTCTAAAAATATACATTTTTGTCAAACAACATATTTATTTGTTATCACAAAATGGAAAACATTTTATAACATTTAAGAGACCCACCATATCGGGACGCAATTTTGTCTGTTCAGTTTTCACTCTGTATTTATAATGCCAACTTTTACTTACGTATACATATACATTTATTTTTGCATAATATTTAGTTATATTGAATACGTTTTGAAGTTTTGCGTTATCTAAAATGCATTTTCATTTTTAAAGTACTTAGCTATACAAATCCAAAAGGTGGCATATAATGAGGTGCGATATTGAATAGAGCTTTGTCTGTGGAATTGTTCATTAGCATACCTAGATGTTTGGTATCAGAGAGCATACATATGACTTCATTGATAGGAATTGTAGGAGATTTGATTTACCTATGTTAGCTTAAAATACCTTTCCAATACAGTAAAATTTGTTACAAAAGCTAATAATAAAGAATATATGGGGTAGATATTGTGGGTGTAATTCAACGCAGGTTGGGGCTTTAGTCCACAGAGTAGTTAGTTGCACACAATATTATTAATACCTAAAAATATATAAAAACTATTACATAAAGGGAAAACATTATTCAAGTAGGTATTGTCATATTTAATTTAAAATTGACAGGCTAATGTCACTTTTGTCATTGTCGATATTTAATTTCAAATAATTTTAATTTATATAATAATTTTTATAGTTAGATATTTGACACAACTTAAAGGAGGCCACCTGAAGAAGCAATCTTAAAAATGCAGAAATAGATTAGATCTCATCTATTGTGGTTGAATTTTCGAGTTCCACTATCAAAAGTGAAAGTTAGATATTTATAGTGTTTTCATTAAACTATCAGGTTAGTAAATTTAGATAGGTTAATTTCTTTAGATAATTATTGAATAGAGCTGTGGAATTGTTCATTAGCATACCTAGATGTTTGGTATCAGAGAGCATACATATCACTTCATTGATAGGAATTGTAGGAGATTTGATTTATATTAGCTTAAAATACCTTTCTAATACAGATTTTTTCCATAAATACTTATCCATACGTTGTGAAATTACATTTCCTGTGTACAAATACATGGTTTAATTATGACAAAAGACAAAACGATCATTCAAATGTAGTAATTTTCCATTACAGTTGTAACATTACAATCTGGTTTTTTACTTCACACTATTGACCTAGTCAATAAATAACCAATAGTGCATAGTGTAATATCGCTAATAAGCATATAAAGAACAATAATATCTAATTTATAGGCCCTGTGTGTACTAAAAGCAGAATAGTAATAGTGACCTGTGATTGTTTAATTAGCAATGACGCGAATACTCTTTTGTTTTACTTATTTTGACAAGTTCCACAAAAATCTGTAATGCAGTTTAGAAGTTATTTAAAAAAATACAAATTTAAAAAAAATCTTTATCACCCCCTATAAACCAAAAATAAAGCCGAAACAGACCCTTGTTTATATGAAAATTTTGTCTTAAAATCATGCATAAATCACACCTTGTATATCTAATATATTACAAAAATATCTCTTGTGATTAAAATGCATAGAACGTTACGCACTGACGCTATAATATATATTTATATCTTTGCGGTTTACTTGTCTATAGGAGGATATCTCATTACAAAAAATAGATATATATATTATAGCTCACCGTCCGTAACTAACTTTAAAATCGTTTGGATAAACTATAAAAGTTGTTAGTGAAATAATATTTTGCTAGATCTATATAGAAACATATTTGAACCGCCCCTGCATAATAATATACTTGATATATATTTACAGTTATTTGAAAGTTTTTGGATTTCAAATTCCAAGAGATTATCTTTATTATATTATATATTTAACGAGGAAATTCCAATTTATTGGTAGGTGCCATAAAATTATGAATGTGCATGTAGTTTTAATTCAAATATACCTAGGCAGGTATAGCATCAAATTAAGGTAGGTAGTGATAAATAAATTAATAACTAGGTATTTAGGTATACCTATGCTTTACCTGCATATAATTGAATACTTATTCCAAATTATCCTGGGTAATAATAGAAAGAAATTTCTCAATCAATGATACTTAATACCTCCACTTATGTATGCATGTAAAATAGTGAAATATTTTTTATTTCATTTTAAAATTTCGAAAAAGTGAAGTTCATTCTGATTTTCTATTTTAGCTTTAGTCAACTAACCTCATAATTAGGTTTCGACAAATAAATAAGACAGTTAATAAGTACTTTCTAAGATCTTAGTTGACTTGCTAAAATGCGAGGTTCACTCGACGTCAACTTATTTTTGGTAATTGTATGTACTTTGCTTTGAACCCTTTTCAAGTGGCACGCCTATAGAATCTTGTTTTGTTCTCTCGCAACCCTCACCTCTCGTACTGATCCATGTACTGTGAATTAGTCAAATTTTAAAAAACCTAGATATATCTAACTTGGTCGAGGAATTTGCAAAAAGAAAGGCCCGAAAAATTATTTTTTGAATGACAAGATATCTACTATAAAAAAGTCAGTAATACAGATATCTGAGCACCATTTTATGTGTTCTTATTATTTTTACACATGTATTTTATATTATAAATATATTTAGTTTTGTGTTACTTATAAAGACTATTTAAGTTTCTATTCTTAGCTGGTTTTTTAAATATTGTTTATTTTCTGTTAATTGTTGGAAAAAAAATATTTATTTTTATTATTATTAATGTATATTTCTATATTTATTTTATTGCTGCATTATTTGGTGATTAACGCGGCAGCTACCCTTTAAGGCTATACTTACTACCACAATCTACTCCGTCTAGCAGCTTACTCGCTGGTACATAGCTCAAATGTTGCGCAATACATACGGGCCACTCCACATAGGAATTTCGTTGCTTACGGTAATTAATTTAAGTATATTTGATTCAGGGTAATTAATATCAGGTCTGCAAAGTCCATTAAAATCTACAGTTATATACACTGTGCGTGTGGGGCCCTCGGTACGGAGCACACATGTGCTGAATGGGGGTCCCCGGGTGCTGAATAATGGGGGTATCCCTGACTGGGGACCCGGAGCCCTGGGAGCCCGGAGGCTCCAGACCTCAGACACACAGGCGCTAAGACGCTTTGGAGCCTACAAGGGAGGGAGCGTGGGCTGATGCGTGGCAGGGGGCTCGGGCGCAAGGCCTAACAGGAAAGTGGAGGGGGTAAAATCGGTCAAAAATTTGCAAAATGAACCTTCATAACTACCTAATAATTGTAGTTTTAATTTGAAAACTGCTAAAAATGGGTTCATTTCGCATATAGTTCAGAAAAAATATACATATTTCGGTAATTATCGGTACAGAATTTGAAAGGAAAATGTAGATAGCTACTGTGTGGTATGCAAGGCCGCGCCAACCCCGGGGTGTAAGGGGGCGGCAAATGACCGTTGGTTCGTAGCAGACGTCAGTCAAGCTCCCTTTTTTACATTTTTTGTCAGTTAGATCAGATACCTCGGGTAATTGACAAGATAAAAACTTTAAATTTGGCAAATAACTCTTATCATTTTTATAATCTAATGTCTCTCGACATTGGCAAAAACTGTTATATCACTACTACTACAAATAATGGGATGTAATACAATTATTTTTATTGTATTTTTTGTAGCGTCTTCTAATTTATTACGCCTATGCATTTTTACTCCTCGTACACTTTGCCCATTGTGAAATTTGCAAAGAGAAAGGCTTGAAAAATTATTTTTTTATTGCAGATATTTGACCATCATTTTATGTGTTCTTGTTATTTTACACATGTATTTTATATTATAAACATTAGTTTTGCGTTACTTATGAATAAGACTATTTAAGTTCCTATTCTTAGCTCTTGTTTTTTTAATATTGTTTGTTTTCTGTTAATTATTGAAGAAAAATATGATTAATTTTATGATTATTAATGTATATTTCCATATTTATTTTATTGCTCCATTATTTGGCGATTAACCTAGAGTGCTGCTAGGGCGGCAGCAAAGGTTCCGCACCCCGGCGGCAGCCACCCTTGGCGTGGCCCTGGTGGTATGTTTGATTGCGTTGCGGACCAGCAAGGGGATCATTCCAGTTGAGAGGTAAGGGACAAGAGATCTGTTCCAACAGCCGTTGAGAACTGTTTCAGAACTATCAGACATGTTTGACCAACACCGTCTTACGTTTCATTCGCCTAAAGTACATTAACAATTGAATTGACTGACTAGTTCTGGACGGTTCAGGATCGATTCTTGCTGTTGTTGGAACAAACCCAAGGAAATTCAGTGCGAACTTGATCAGCTGGTATTGAACACTCTTAGCCTTAAGTGTTACATGGTTTTTATTCGAACAATATGTCCCGAAGATAAGACGCGGAGGATAGGAGCTTTCGGTCTGAAATGGTTTACTAGAAATGGGTTGTTTTATAAAAATTCATAGAATGGGCTCCAGTCCATTTGTTTAAATTTTACTCTTGGAAGAAGAAATAAAAGAAGGGGAAATGCTATTAGCGGTCTAAAAAGCTAGTTTCAGAGAACCATGTAGTATTGCCAGCAACACAAAGCCACGTATTTCAGCCAATGAAATTAATCGTATTCCCCCCTCTTTTTGCTGTTGGAAGTCGGGTGAAGTTCAAAATTTCCAACTTCACCCGATGTCACCCTTACCAACCTAAAAGTAATTTTAACTTTTGATGTTATATCATTTCCATTTGTATACGAAACAAAAACTGTTAAAAATAAAAAGTAACTTTAATAACTATATTTTAAGGTAAAGAAAAAGTGAAAAATAATTTAAAAAAGCTTCCATCGCATTTATTATTGCTACTGCTCGGTTACTGGTTAGATATTTATATTTATTTTAGGTTGGTATTCCTGAATTGAAGTAAAAATTTATGAAAAATTAGAACAAGTTTTAAGTCGTCAACTCGTCAATAACTTGACAAAGTTCTTCATCAATTTATTTGACGTCCAAGTTTTAGTATTACATTTGTCAATTAACTTGACAAAGCCACTTGATCAATTAATTGACAAAGAAATTGTTAATGTAAAGCGGGCTTTACAAACTTATTAAACATTACTTTATTTGAGAAGAATTACGGCAACCATAACCGAATAAAAATATATTCTATTCGAATGCATTCGACCCTGAGCTGACTGTAATTGCGAGGGAAAAATAAAACCACCATATAAATAATGAACCACTTCTTTTTAAATATTTCTTAACTTAAGTACAATATATAAAGTTCAACATATAAATATAATAAAAAAATCAATTCTACACGCTAGACAACCGAACATTTTACAAGTCCTATGTACAATATACAAAGTAGCCGCCATCTCGAGATCTAATGAAAATATTTGTAGAAACGGGGACCAGAGACTTTCTGAGCCCCAATCCTCAGCGACTCACTTTTCACGGTAAGCGCCGCAAACACCTCGTTTATGTCACTCCCGACAACATTCAGGTTAGCAAACTCCTCGTTTACGTGCCTTTGAATCTCGGTTTCCGTCATATTCGAAGACAGACCGTTGGGGGCACTATTCGAGACCTTTTTCACGAACTGCGGGTCCCATTTATAAACCAATCCGTTCTGCCGGGAACGGCTCCTAGAGTCGTTTGGTATGTTTTCCGTCATGTATACCGGTTTGTTGAAGTTTATTTGGTTGGTTGGACTGTCGTACCAATTGAAGGTTGGGGATTCGCATGGTTGGGGAGTAGATCTCTCAAACAGGCTTTTATCGAACACCTTCGTGCCCTTTTGGTTTGTGGTGAAAAGGAGATACTTGAATTTTTCCGCAGCTTCCAGTCCCGTGCTCTCTTTCAAGTAGTTGTACCACCGTTCCTGCAAAATCGGGGGTTGCAGGAGCATATCCGCCAGGCACATATTTTGAGGCAATAAATTTATGCAATCGTTCAACACGCTCGCCTCTGGGAAATGTACGTTGTTCAGGAACTGTATCAGTCTATTGTTGGATTGAACGACGGCTGGCTTTGGTGGTAGAGTTTTTGTCGGAGTTGGAGTGTCTGATACTGGCCCGTTTTTAGGTAGTTGCATCGGTTGTGAAACAGGAGGAATCAGTCTTGGTGCGACAACTATAGGATTTCCCACCCGAACTGGCTGAGGGACACTGTTAAGTGGTGGAATTTGTGCCACAGTTGCTGGTACTACACTGGGCACTGCTGGAGGTATGTTAAACAAGAACGGTCTCGGTTGTTGGGGGTAGATCAGCGAAGGATATAACCTATAGTCGTGAATCGGGACAGGCAGAGGAAAAACTTCTTTCGGTAAGCTGTTTTCAATTTTGATTGCCCCTGGTACGATGCCCATTTCTCTGTATTTCCTCGGGATAAATTCGGGAGCCAACGGATTTAGCGTGTAAATTTTTTTCAGTTCGATGCCATCCAGTTGTAACTGAAAAAATAGTAGTGATTTCGAAATGGCTTGTAATTAAATATAAGTATACAAGGCAATTGAGAAATACTAGGTATAAAATTGGGTACTACAACTGCAGTTACTTTTTCTGGAAAATTAAGCTTCAAATGATCAAATCAAAGAGTACTTTTTGTGTTGTGTGTTGTAAAACAGTGCTTCAAAAGCAGTGACAACAAACCTAGAAAAAAACAAATTTGAAAAAAGTTTTTGGAAATAACTAAATTGAATTAGACCTCTGTGATGCCTATCTACAACCCACATCAAAATTCCATTAAAATCGGTTTAAGGGGTTCAGGAGATATGTGCAAAAAACAAAACTTTAAGCCCAATTTCAAAACGGCCAGATGGCAAATTAGAATTCAGGTAAAGAAAAGAAAAAAATACAGGTGAAATAATTTCTCATGTAAAGTTATACAGAGTGTTTCAGGAGGAGATGTACAAACTTCAGTATCTTATTCTACGTTCAATTTTAAGCAAAAACTGTCCATAAACTAAGGTCTGGAAACGCTTCGTTTAGGAAATACAGAATGTCAAATTTAAAAAAAATTAATTACATTTTCTTTAATAACTCTCGGGGCGGGAAATTCAAATTTTATGCACAATTGGCTGTATCTCCAAGTGAGCACCATTACCAGATATTAGGATCCTTTTAAATCGCTTCAACTTTTTTGGCTCACAGTGTATTGGAATAGAATAGTGAAGTTTTTGACGTAACTGTCACATTGTACATTTGTTGAATTTATAAATCAATGACAACAAGAATTAAATGCATGCGAAAAAATAAATCATTTAATTTCAGGCGTTTTACTCACCTTAAGTTGTGTCCACGTGATACCAAAAAGACTCTCGTTATCCTTACAGATCTGAATAAACCGTTCCCACACCTTACTGCACCTCCCAACGGAACACAGCGCAATGGGATCTCCAACGACGGCAACCAAACTTTGTGCTCGAGTAATCGCCGTGTTCAGAAGTTTCAAATTTGACAGAAACCCGTATTCCACCTCACCTACCGACGACTGGTTACTGCAAGTTTTCCTTGTGCGCACAGTCGATAAAATTATTGCACGAAACTGTTTCCCTTGCACGTTCAGCACCCGTTCTACGCAAACATCGTCTATCCGTCGCTTTCTGAGTTCAGATCGTATCCTGAACACCTGGTCGGAGTAAGGTGTGACGATGCCTATGGCTTGATCATTGAAAGCGCCCCAGTCCTCCGGCCAGTTCTGCTTCAGTTCTAACACTCGCTCGACCACCTCGTATACTTCTGAATTGTTATAAAATGCCGTAGAATTCTTATCCTGCACGTCCTCTCCTCTGGTAGTAAAGAATGTAAGAGGATAAAACTTAGCGTGTCTTGGTTGTTTATGACGTGTGAACAACTTTTGCTCGTAGAACGATTCCGAGGTGAACTGTATTATGCTTTCGTGTGCACGATAGTTCTCACACAACATAACCTTGCAGGAATAAGGAGAAGGGTAATGATCATACAGTCGTTCTAGTAGGGATATATGTAGGTTACGGTCTTTCGCAAACGTTGAAAATATGGTTGGACCGAGTTGCATGTGGTCTCCCGCTAACGCTATTCTAGTCTTTTCAGTTGCCATCGTAAGAGGCATTATGGTTTCGCACTCTATCGCTTGGGCAGCCTCGTCTATCAGGATGTGCGTGAAGAATCCTTGAGGTATGCCCATGGCTGTTAAGTATATGGACGTTGATAAGGTAACAACGGTTATTTTGTGCTTCATGATATCTTCTAGCGAGGGGATTTCAAAGGACCTTGTGCTTCCGTCGTTTTTTATGAGACAGTACTGGAACAAATAAAAATAGGCTCTTTGAATGATATAAACTTTTTCCATTGCTGTTTCAATTTGTAGTTAGAGAAGGATTACTGACAAATGGATATATAGATACATTTTTTAGGGAAAGGCAACAGTAAGGGAAAAAGTTTATAAATCGGACTTGAACTTGAAACACTAAACATAATTTCTTGAAAATGTATACAGGGTTAACTATCCCTAAGTACTGCATGCAGAACGCTTCGTGTTTGTAATATTTTCAGTCCGCTTGGAGTAGTGAATGGCTGATAGATATAGTTAGTTCTACTCCGCGTACTCATGGTCCCTTCTGTCGGGTTAGACAGACTAAAACAGCTGGGATTATTCGTCAGATACCTCACCTATGGCATACTGATGAGAGCTAATAAGCTCAAAACCGGTATATGTGTGATGGGCTACTGATGAGTGACTCTAGCTGTTGCTATAGGTTTTCCAGGTGTAATTCAATGCTGGTCGGGGCAGTGCCCTCTGGATTCGGATGGCCTCGTAGCTCTGGACGGCATAAAATTTGTAGCTAAAAGTGAAACCCTACTCTGACTTATATGATAGTTAAGCTTATACAGCCAATGAGATGACCAAAGTCAGTTCATTTTGACATCTCTGTGATTACTAGTTTGAGTTAAGACAAAATTCTGGTAACTAATAAAAGTTGATACACATTTACCTATTCTTTAAATAAGAAATTTTTTTCAGTATATGTATTCATATCTAAAAATATAAATTGTAGAAGGGCTGCAAATTATATGAAAACACACTGCATTTACAAACTGAAATTTCCTTGTTTGACGTACCTACCTAATAAAAAAAAAATTACACAAAATGAAAATTCATATATTTAGATTACTGATAATGTTTTTCTATTTAAAAGAATAACATGATACAGTGCAAAATATAGGTAAGCAGACTACACAAAAAGAACAGAGATCTACTTTTACAGGTAGTTCTATTGAACATGAATAATGCAACCCACAATGCTCAGATGAAGTAAGTCATGCATAACTTATTCTAAATATCTACAAAGTTCCATTGATATGTTTAATGTGCTAAACTTTTAAACAATATATTTATTTTTTGACTTACCTTCTGTACTATAGGGTGGACAGTAGCAACCCAACGTTGCTTGTAGTATATCCTTATAGGTCTCGCACTTTCTTCGCCACCTTCGACCCAGGGATCCAAATAATCCTTTATATACAAATCGGCTGCACTGTTTGAATGTGTACATAACAATATCCTATTCGAAGGTTCCTTGATCAACTCTCTGATCGCTTGTGCCAACGTAAAGGTTTTTCCTGTCCCGTACGGACCTATGACCAGTATCGGAGGTAGTTGAATACTCAAAGGAGTAGTAATAGCCAATATAGCTTCTTTTTGTCGAACGTTTAACCTGCGGTCTAAATTTTTATTCCACTGCCGCGAAGGTGACCAAGGTATGGTGGGTTCTAAGTAAGTTTCCGGAAAGATGGTTCTAAAAGTAGGCATTTTGTCTAACGTGTAATGCCATTCACAGTAAGGTATCCGATTTAATTGAAATTGTATTTGTACTTCGAGCTCAGAATCACGTGTTAGTCCCAGTTCTTGAACAGTCTGCGAAGACAGCCTCAAGTAAACCATGTTTTTTCCTTTGTCTTCGATTAGAGCTTGGTACACCCTCCGCCTGTTTTGCATAGATGTCGGACAGAAATAAATGGTTTTGCAGTGCATCAGAATAAGTCTACCTTCCGATGTATCCTCCGACAATTCCTTTCCCAAATTCAGGGAAGCAAATAATTCTCCGTTACTCGAATATTTTGCGGTACTAGAAGCCGTGCTGTTCGGTGACAGGATATAGCAATGTGTCATCTGCATCTTTGTGGTTAAATTATAACGCGCGATTAGATCATACCTTGCCATTTCTTCAATAAACAGCAATTCGTGCATTCTTTCCCTGTAATTATTCCTCGTAAACTTCTTTTCGCTGACTGTGGCGTGAGATAGTTGAAATGTTTCCACTTGCGGATAGGGGTACATAGAGTGTAAACTTTTTTCCCATTCGCCGTTAGCAGTGTCGAGAATCAACTTGGAATAAAAGGGGAGAATGTCACAGTTATTAACAGTCCATCTTTCTGATATGGAGACGGTGATTTCCTTGCGGATTTCGTTAATTTTATCGAGATCGGAATCTGGAACTACGTCCACGCATATGTGTTTCACAAGAACGGGTTCGGAGGAAAAATCAAAAACAACGGACTGTCTGAAAGTCCCAAAAATACCGGTAGTGAAAACGACGTTTATTCTGTATTCGACAGGTAGTAACGAATCGTGGGTTAAAAGTGGGGAGATCCATTCTTGATTGTTTTTTAGGTCTATCTTACAATTTTTTATTAGAATGCTTGAGATGAAGAAGTGATTTCGGTGCGTGTCCTGAAGTAGTGCTACTGCTTTGAGTGGTCTTTTTGTTGTTAAATAAAAAGTCCAATCGTGCAAACTATTTTTAGAAGAAACGGTCGCTGATAATGAACAGGAGCAGTAATCATCTACATCTTCTATTTTGTCCCGCATCAAAGTGTTTGGGTTGGTAGACTGAACCCACTTATCGAGCAATTCTTCCGTATAAGATTTACCTAAAATTTGTCAGTATAAGACACAATTTATCGATAACATAAAGCTTACCAAAGAGTTCCTTTTCTCTTGCTCGCTGCAATTTCATTTCCCTATATCGGAACCTCTCCTTCCATTCCATGAGTTCGTCTTCTCCATGGGCCTGCACACATTGTATACCAAATCGACAACTGCCAGTCTCCTTCCAATTTTCGCAAAGCATGTAAGTGTCTGATTTAAATCCACGAGGTGGCGGACGCCAATACCAATCATGTCCTTCATCGGACATTACCATCATTTCGTGTGCTTCCGTTTGGCAGTGATCTCGTAAATCCCATCTTTCGAGGAATGAGACATTGCAGTAGATGCAAGTATGAATTTCCATCTACAAAGCCCAGTAATAATGTAACCATTAATCCATGTTCAGTATATAGATTTACTTAAATTTTGCAATAATTTTGCCAAATAAATAAATAAAAAATTCAATTATTTGTTTCAAAATTGTAATAAAAATGAAGGTATATCAGTTATATATTGTTTTATTTTTTGTTGCTGAAAAAGTTCAAATTAAATATTTGTAAAAACCTATTTCAAAATTAAGTTAAATAAAGTTATTAAAAATGTTTGAACTGTTAAATCAAAAACTTATAGAGCTTCATTGAGAAATTAAATAAGAAAGGTTATTAAATTACTTACTTTTTACAATTTTGTTTGTTGTTGCATCATTAAATGAAATTAAAAATTCACTAAGATTCTTATTGTTCTGTTGGAACAAAAAATATAAATACTTCAATTCAATCATTCAACACTGATATTTGATATGGCAATGTTTCATCATGTTTATTATTTATTTGTTTACTTTAGCAAAAATGCATCTCTAGTACATTGTTATCATCATGTTATTAGTTCCCAATAAACATTTTTAACTATACTTTTGTTGATTTCAATTTGCCACTAGTTTTTATTGCAATATCTACACAATGTTAAAATAAATGTTTATAGCTATGTGTTTTAATTCCTAAAGTAAGTATCTGGAAAGCAAAACTCTTCGATTCTACATTAGTAAAGTAAAACAATATATTTAAGTATATAAAGAAATACATTTTTAGGCATTTCAATTAATTAAATTAAATTTCCTAATATTTAAACTTCGAATTTCACATGTCACAAGGTTCCTGAAAAATTTCGAAATATGCTGATTTCAAGATTCCTGCTTCTACATCCAAAATAAGAAAAATGTAATTTACCTTCACGGATGTGTTGGGGTTACTACTGAAATTTGTTTCTAATATCTTTAGCAAGTTAACAGATTTTTGTTTGGAATTTGTACAATTTATAAAGTTTCCCAATATGCCTTCAAGAAGAGGTTTAACTTCTTTATTATTATCTGATTCTTGTAAATATATTAACCAGTCTCTAGCCATAATATCCGCCTCTAAAATTTAAAAACTGAATGTTAACAAACTGAGAGCATTATCAATACAAATACATTTTCTTTGTTTTTAATGAGTTTATAGTGTTTTGTTTGGCATGCAGTAGTGAATAAGGCAAAAGACAAAAATTTACCAGCAAATCTTTTCAATAGACACAAACAATGAATGAGTCTTTTTCTGGCTAGACACACATTATAATTATTGTGATCCTGGATCAATTTTATGACATTTTTTGAATCGGCTATTACAGCCTGATAGTTGTTAATTTCCATAAAACATTCGGCCCTCTCAGTAAGATATGAAATAACTTGTTCAAGTGTATTTTGCTTATTTGACAAGAGTTTGTTGTATAAGTCTATTGCTTGGATCCAGTTTTTTTGTTTCAAATATTCCTGGGCTTGTAATTCCATATTTGTTAGTAGTCATGAGAAAATATTCGAAATATTAGGTGTCTTATTAGGTTTTCATAGTAAAATCAACAAAAAAGAAACTTTGGTCACCAAAAAATGTCGTAGAAACGAGTAGTTTACAAAACATGAAATGACAGGACTTCTGTCATTGTCATTTTACATTACTACCAAAAGTAACTAGTAATTAAAATTTCCCCAAATATTCTAAACAAATTTCAAAGATCTGGGGATTTTTAATCTATCGATATGGTAAACAGTTTTTTTGACGTAACTGTCACAGAGACGTCAACTTTTGTGTGTCAAAATTTCTCCTACATATCGGTTATCTTCTTATAAAAAAAGTAGTGTAATTGGTATTTGGTACAGATTCCGTCATTGTTAATGTACAATAATTATTATAAACATTAATAAATTCACTTCCTTATTAATATGAGTCTGTTGTTGTTGTCTGTAGAGTATTCACAAAGTGATAGGTGATTTAACAGTATATGTGGTAATAAAATATCAGTAACAACAAAGAATGACGAACCCAAATGCTAATCAAACTAAAAACTGGATATATCGTTTAAGACAGTTAAGTATAAGAAGAAATGCTAGAGACCCCGTGGATGATGATTTTACGACAGTGGTGTTTCGAAGACCACCTTCTGGTAGTGATACTACGACTTGTTCTAGGACTCGTAACAGTTTTAGAAAAAGTTTAAGGAAAATGCACACAAGAGTTAAAAATGTTTTTATGAATAACAGTGCGTCTCCAAGCTCTAGGCATACTATTCACATTTCTTCATCGCCGGCAAGCTCTCAATCTAGGGTACGTACCTTGATATAATTATTTGTAATAAAAAAATATTACAGAATACATGCCACTTGAAATTGCATGGGAAAGCTATTGATATTTTTAATATTATATAGCTTTAAGTATTACTCATAGACAGTACATTGTATTTAAATAAATAACATTTTTGTTCATTGTAAACTAAACTGATACAAGGTTGTCTTTTTGTAATTCTTTTTTAAGAAAATAATACTTATTAAAATACTATACAATTATGATTATTCATAAAAATGCATATGCATACATTGTGTTGTCATTAATATTACAGGAATTAGTATTCATAGGAAACACAAATGATAAGATAATAAGGAAGTAGGGGAAATAGGAGCAACAAAATGAATTTAAAATATAATCATCCCATTATCTCGGCACATTTTTTAAATTTAGCAACAAAATCAATATATTATCCTCTGAATTTTATATGTAATTTGCTATGAATAGAATTATTTAAAAGTATTTGTTAAAATAACCTAAATTAATCACAGCTGCAAGCCTATTTTTCTCTGTCTGTCATTTATTAATAAATCAAATATTGGTTAAGCAGTAGCTATCTTTTTATTTGTTTTTCTACGTTCATGCAAAAAACAATACTTTATTGAACTATATTTAGTGGAAAAAGTGGTTATTTATTGCACTCATCTGTCATTCTACTGCATCGTTTTGTCATCATGACAAACATAAACCTTCAAATCGACGTCACATATTTCTAGACTTAGTGTCATCTAAATAACATATTTTGGTTTTTGCATGAACATAGAAAAAATATTGTATGCAACTCGTACAAAAAGTGCTTATTGCACTTGTTGCATAAATAACTATTTAGTAAAGCCCGCTTTACATTAACAATTTCTTTGTCAATTAATTGATCAAGTGGCTTCGTCAAGTCAATTGACAAATGTAATACTAAAACTTGGACGTCAAATAAATTGATGAAGAATTTCGTCAAGTTATTGACGACTTAAAACTTTCCTCAATTTTTACTTCAATTCAGGAATACCAACCTAAAATAAATGTAAATATTTAACCAGCAACCGAGCAGCAGCAATAATACATGCAATGGAAGCTTTTTTGCCCTAAAATATAATTATTAAAATTACTTTTCATTTGTAACAGTTTTTGTTTCGTATACAAATGGGAATGATATAACGTCAAAAGTTAAAATTACTTTTAGGTTGGTACGGGGACATCTGACAGCAAAATTGTTAAGAAACTTGCCAATCCCTGAACCTAATGTAAAACCAAAGTGTGACCTTGAAGAAATTGATGAATTAATTTATCAATTTCTTCGACAATAAATTGTTAGTGTAATGCCCGCTTAAGACGTTTGATTATACGAAGTTTATTTGTTTTTAGGTTACACTCAGCTCACCAACGACACATGTAGAAAACATATATAGCGTAGAACCAATAAAAAAAGGGGTGAATGAATCTATTGCAGAGGAATCAATTATAGAGACTTCTCCTAGCGTTATTAACGATCATAGTTTGGTAAGAAGTTAATATAAAATATGAGAAAAATATATTCATATAGAGGCATCTAACATCTAATACAGTGTGTTCTACCGGGAGGAAACTGTGTCGATCATTATCTGGGAAAATACTGATCCAAACATAATAATATCTTCAGATAAATATTGGCACAATTCCCAGTGGGACACCCTGTATTTGGGTTGCTACTACCAACATTTTTAAATCCACGTATATATTACTAATAATTTTTTAGTATTCGAATAGTTACGGAAGTCTAATATCTGCAGAAGGTCCCGTTGTGACTCCTAGAAGGGAATCAAGGAGGAATTTTCCTCAGCTCTCTGAAATACAAAACGGTCGAGTGCCTAAAGTTGAAGTTGTTAGTCTTTCGAATTGTTACTGGTACTGGGGACCGATTACAAGAATGCAGGCGGAGGATAGGCTGAGAAATTTCCCTGACGGAGCCTTCCTCATAAGAGACTCATCCTCCGACAAGTAAGAAACAAATATTTATCATAATGTCCAATCAATCAATAATTTTCATCTTAGGTATATTTTTACGATGAGCTTCAGAAGCGTGGGCAGAACTCTCCACACAAGAATCGAATTGAATAAGAATGGATACAGTCTTTTCAACCAAGGAGGCTATCACAGTGTGGCGGAACTCGTAAACGACGCCTTGACGAAATCTAAGAACGGGGTATACTGCTACACAAAGTCCACGGACGAAATCAGTCCCAATTACCCAGTAAGGCTTACCCTGCCGGTTTCAAGGTACGACAAAGTACCGTCCTTGAAGCACCTTTCTCGATTCGTTATTCGACAGTGCATTAGTATAAACGATACGGAAAGGCTGCCGTTACCTCAGTCGCTTCTCGTTTATCTCAAGGAGGACGGTTCGTATTTTTAAATTTCTGGAATACAATAATTATTTAGTACTTTAGTACTAAGGATTTTTATTTAAAGTTTGATTTTTTGTATCTTAGGTGGTCTCAGTTATAATATTTAGTTTTTTTTAAAACCTTCGATTTATTACATGGAAGGAAGTGAATATTGTCGCAATATGCACATTTTATACTTTTATACTCCTTGATTGCTTTATAGCAAGTTTATCTTTAAATTAGCAATAATTCTCAAATAATGTTATAACGGGAACAAAAGAAATATAAAAAATTAATTAAATTATGTATAGTCTGCATATTTTAATTTATTTTGCACCATACATTTTGGACATTCTACAACTTGTAATTATTATTTATCAAACATAATATATCAAACAGAATTATTAAAAAAAAAATGGGATATATCGATTGGTGTTATAATTTTGTTGTTGCTTTTTGTGTATGTAGTCACTACTAAATTTCAAAAATATATTTATTTACAACAAAATATATTTTTTTTTTAAATAAAGCAGTTTAGTTTTTCCAAATTTCTCTTTAATAAATACTGAAAATGTTGTCCATTCATTAATAATTGGAAATGCCTCTAAATGTATTAGTGTACATTAATTTCGTTTGTCTTAAACCTGCTGTTGATATAGTTGATAAACGGTAACGGATAATATTTAATAGTTTTATGAGTTGTAAGACTTGAATAGTCAGCAGTGAGAAAAAGATTTACATTTCTATAGATGATAACAGAAATCCTTAGATCTGTATATTAATCCATAGATCTGGCAACACTGATTAAGAACTAAATATTTATTTATTACAGTATCTAAGTGGAGAGATCTCAATTAGACAAAGTAGAGAACAGTATTTGAAATATCAAAAACAGACAGTAACTAGAATAATAACAAATATCCAATAATAAATCAACAACAAATAAAACATGACATAAAACATAATAAATAAACACTAAATACGGTTAAGCAAATAAATATCTCAAACTAGGCTAATACAACATAATGTTACATTTACTGATGTTTAATGGTTCTCTTCACACCAACAGTTTAATTTAGTTATCTTGTAATCTAAGACAGTCAGAGATTGAATTTATCTTGATAAATAGTTCAAAGTAATCTGCCTACATTAAATAATATTTAATAGTTCAGAATAAGGGCCCCAGAATAGATCCCTGAGGAACACCTGGCAATTGAGGAAATTTGCTTGGTCGAAAGCCCAAATATTGAATAAATTGAAAACGGTTTGTAAAGTATGAGTGGGGCAAGGCTAAGAGAGCATTAGATACACCCGTAGAATTAATTTATTAATCAATAAATCATGGTTAAGACGATCAAATGCTTTAGAAACATCGATGTATATCTCCTCCACCTGACTACCCCTATCTAGTACCTCGAAAATATATTGCACTTTGTTGACTAGGTCAGATCATCCTTTTACAAATCCATGTTGATGTTGAATGACTTTCAATTTTTTTTTTAAATTTACCTACTTATAACTGCTTGCAATAGGCCTGTAATTAGTTATATTATTATTAGTATTGTGACCTTTTTTTATAAACAGGACATATTCTCGATGCTCTAGAAGGACACTAGATTTAAGTATGGCATAAACAATATTTAGGAAAAGAATTTATTCCACAATTTTTTATTTTTACGTATTATATGAACTATTTTCGGAATGTTAGCGAAATTTAGTCATCTTTCTTTGTGTTTTTAAAGCAACTTTTTCATATCGTGTCCTTTAAAAAAGTGTGTTTTTTTTTAAATAATTCTGGTTGATATACAAGTTAATAATTGACAATATAACTAGAAATAATTTCTTTCTGCCTATGAATCTCAATATACCTATAGTTTTTATTGAATACTATAAAGAATTACATTGATATTTTACCTGCTTTTTTATTTGAATGTTACATTAAAAATAATTTTAGTAATTTGGTGAACAATTTTAAGTCTACCAAATAAAAGCAAAACAAGTATTGTTTTTGACTACAAAGAAACAGCTTTTAAGATGAATTAAGTTAACAAAATCAGAAACTTTATTTTTGTGTGAAACAAAATATTAAATTAAAAATACTAAAATACACTAAAAATTGTTACAAATAAATAATTATAGACAATAGCTACAAAAGATGCCTTCATTTAGTTTCTGTTAATCATATTTGTTTGCATTGCATTCCCTTAAATAAAGATGATTAAAATAACTTATAATGTATAATCTATTGCAATAATAATGGCACTACCTCAAAATAGTTTTGGGACTACTGGAAGTTCTGAGTAGAAATGTTATTAGATCTCTATTGGATAACTAAGAACTAACGTTAAAAATAGATTTCATTACAAATATGTCAGCAGTTCAAAACAAACTGCCAAATTCACTCTAGAGTGCCATTATTATTGCATTGCAATAGATTTTACATTATTTTGTACAAAATATATAACTATTTCCAGTTTAAAAGTACAGTACAAACAATGTTTTTAAAAATTTAGTTCATGCTTTTTAGTAATATATGTAAGTGCCTTATGCTTTCGTGTTTTGTAATTTACACAATTACAATTTTTATTTATGAAGCATAAAAAACAAGTACTATTAGTAAAATGTTTACTTTACTATTATAGCAGGTAGTAATGTCTGATTATATTTTAATTTTCTCAAAATACATTGTGAAATAATTACTATTCTATTGTGTTCACCAATTTTTTCTAAATCTCTATTGAACTAAGTGATAAAAATGGTAGTTGTGATAGATGTGCACAAAATAAAGCATTCAATTATGACTACACTTTAGCATATATATTTTTTATAGGTATCTGAAGCATTTAAAGTTTTTCTTTCTTCATTTATTTTGTGTCCCAGAATTGGCGTCTCATGTTTTATACTCTGTATGTTATTAATATATTATTGTAGATATAGAAAAGCAAAGCAATATAAAAATAGTTTCATTCGCCCTGAAAGTACTAAATAATTATTTTGATATTGATTTCATATTATGTTTCTGATATTTTTGACTGAATATGTTTTTATTTGCATTGTAATCATCGATTTAGTAGAATTTACCTGCTAGTCTTATTTTATATACCTACACGCATTTTGCTTTGTGTTCTTTAAAATTATGACTACTTTTACTTTGCCTATTTTTTCAATAAATGTATATAAATATAAATTTGTGATACAAATAAAATATTTAGTTTTATGATGCTCTAGTCACATTATTTCTACATTCCAATAAATAAAGGCTGGACAAATAAGCAAAAACCAGGAAGTGGTTGAAAAAAAAGTTAAACAAAAGAATAAAGAAAAGAAGTGGGTATAAAATTAAGCTTCGAAAATTTAAAGTTTTTTTCATTGAATGTGTTTATATCTGCTACAGATTAAAAGACGAATTGCTAAATGGACCCACATCTTATTAGTTTCTCGATATGTCTAATAGTTTTAAAGTTCAGTTATATTTTTCAGTTAGCTTTTTGTTTGGACGAAATGCTAAGTGGACCCAAATATTCATGATTTGATGCTTTTAATGGTTTTGAAATTATGTAGTGGAATTAGATTTTAAGGTTATTTTAGAAGAATTGAAATGTTAAATGTTTTCCCACACCTTACATTTTTCAAATTTCTAATGTATTAAAAGCTATGGTTTCATTTTTTAATATGATTAATGTTATAACTGCGACATTTTAGCACGATTTGGTATTTCGAATATTTTAGGACAAATGTTAGTGAATCCGATTTTCCCTTTTCAATATTCTTAATGGTTTTAAAGTTACGGGTGTAGCTAAGTTAGATTTTTAAGTTATTTTGCAAATATTGACGTCATACCTTCTTCTGCAATATTTCATTTCCTTTTTAAATTTGTTGCTGTAGGATGAAGTTTGGTATTTCAATATTTTCAAGTTATGGATGTGTTTAAGCTAAACAACTAAAGTGTCATACCTTTTCCTGCAAACATTTGATACCTCTTAAATTTTGATGTGTGGTGTGTGAGTGTATGTGGATTATTCTAAAGAATTCATGCATAATGAAATACCGAATGGACCATTTCTTCGTGTTTCGATATTTATTTGTAATGGTTTTGAAGTTATGGATGTAGTTAGATTAAATTTTTGAGTTGCAAAAACTGAAATGTCACATTTTTTTGTGGCATGTTATACCGTTTTTAAATTTCAATGTTAGAATGCAAAATGGCATTCTAGTGCATTCATATGAAATATTAAGTGAGTCTGCATGTTTCAAAATTTCTAACGGTTTTAAAGTTATGGATGTAGTTAGGTTAGATTTTTGAGGTATTTTGCAGAAACTAAAAAGTCACCCTTTTCTAAACTTTGATGTGTTAGGATGTGGTTTATAATTCTGAAGAGTTCATGTGTAATGAAATGCTAAATAGACCATTTCTTCGTTTTTCGATAATGGTTTTGAAGTTATATAGATATAGTTAGGTTAGATTTTTGAGTTATTTTGTAAAAACTAAAATGTCACATTTTGACATTCATATTAAATATTTAGTGAATCTGATCTGCATTTTTAAAAATGTTTAGTGGTTTTAAAGTTATGGATGTAGTTATGTTAGTTTCTTGAGGTTTTTTTTTCAGAAACTGAAATATTATACCTTTTTCTGCAAACATTAGATACCTTAAATTTTGATGTGGTAGAATGTTTTTTTTTTAATTTGTACTATCAATAAAAGTGCATTTGTGTTATCTTAAAAAAATATAAATACAAGTTGCGGAGGCCGTGGTAAGTAAAATATTTAAGGCAGTTTGTCAAAGCCATTTTAATTATAAACATATTTACAAATGTTGGACATTTAATATATTTTAAAATTCTTATATAATTTTTGGTAAAAAAGTTATACTGCAAGGATGTAATTCAAATACTACCTATTCCAGTTCAGTCCTAGAATATTACGAGCCTAAAAGTAAAACAGTTAGCATATTTGTGTGACAAACAAAAAGAATCTTTACCGTAACAAACACAGCTTGTGCAGTTTCTTTGGCTCTATGACTTTTTACATCTGATTTGATGAGAATGTCGTGTAACTGAACTGCTTCTTCCAAACGTCTATTTAAAAATGTCCAAGTCTCTTCAAAATCTTCCGACTTGTCTTGTATTATATACAGTTCCGTTGCTTTATACACTGCTGCAATTCCTATTCTCCTAATGTACCAGTTAAACTGAAAGAATAAGAAAGAATCCAAAAAATAGACGTTGTACAAATTCCTTGGGGCATATTTACGTCAACTGATCTATCTCCTGCATAGTAACAAATATCGTCTACCATCGTTAAGAGGGTAGCTAGAGCACTAGGAACATTTGGAGGTAGCGACATAATGGCAATTGCCTGAGGCCATTTGCTAAGGTACGGTATAATCATTTTTATTCGTGCCTGAATCGCTTTCTCTGCGAATTCTCCCGGAGGCAAAGGTTTATCTTGCTGGTCATTTTGAAACTAAAATAAAGGAACACTGATGTTAAGTCTTTGAAAATGCATATTTTTCTAATGAAGAATAAATATTGCATATACAGGGTGACTAATATTTAACGATTCATCCTCTTATCTTCTCCCAAAGTCAAAAACGAAAAATTGGGTACACCCTTATACATAATTTTTTTTGTAACTATAAGACTATATTGAGAAAGCAAACCATTTTTAAGAAAAGTTCATGTGAACTTTAAATCTGACACCGCATATATTTCTTGCAAACAATTTTTGTAAAAATTTGTATTTGCTATAACTCATTTATAAAGCTTAAATCTGTCTTTCTCAGAACAAGAAAGATAAATCTGAATGGTTATAATTAACCTTTTTGAATGCAATTATTATACCATGAATTGTTTATAAAAATCAAATTTTATTGAAAAAATCAAGTTGTTCAAAGATACGAAATGAAGAGAAATTATAATTGTACAAATATGAAAATATGTACCTGTTTCAACAATTCGACCAATTTCAAATTGGAATTAGTTTGAAAGTATTGTACTAAATCTGCTCCTCCTCTAGAAAACATCCCATGTGCGATCTCCGGATAGCCCACTGATTTGGCACCAGCAGTTATCGCTTCTTTAGACCATCCCAGCTCTGTGACAAAAGGCAAAGATGCCGCTAAAATTTTGTTCTTTATATCATCTTCGTAGCATTCTCCGTTGGCTTGTTGTGTGGCATTGTTCGTAGAATTAAATCTGCATGTTGTCCTCAAACCACAGACACCTACAATAGAGCAATTGCAAGACATTTTTTGAGTACCCTGTTTTTATACTTTGTTTATAATTCGTAGATTATCAGAAGTACAGCAGTGTGCGTCTATGATTGTGTAGTTGTCATAGGCATAAAGTTATTTGTATGTTCCTTAAGAAGCTAAATATGCGTCTATTAAAATTTTTGTTGTGTTATATTTGAAATGTATTATTTTTGAAACAATTAAACAGGTAGTGTCGGTAGTGATATATAAAAAACATTTATTTTGCCTATTGCAAATATGTAATAGGTAGGTATCATAAATGTATTCCAAGATTACTATTTTAATTTACAAAATTATATTAGAATTTTCAAAAAAACTTCCAAATATACTTCAAATAAAAGAAATTGATATTGTATAAAATTTATGAATACTTTAAAGGCAATAATTATATAATATATAAAACTATTTTGTCTTCACTGTATGTATAATTTATTAACTGAAAATTTTTGAAAATAAAAAATATATTTCTTGGATAACTAACAATTCATTAAAAAAATGTATCCATTTGTTAGACAATCACAATCATAATAATTGTAACAAATGTAATAAAAAAGCAATTTTTAAAATGGAGAACCATATTTAATAATTTCAATATATGAGATATGTTTTTTCAGCTAAATTATTTTTAATTTAAATTATTATGGATTTCAACCTTGTTTCTGGAGTTACTTCTTTAGTATATCTATACATGGTGAGTCAAGTTTAAATAGTCAGGCTTCTACTTCAGCTTTCTTACGAAATTTTAAGAAAAAATTAATGAAATTTTATCTCACTCTGCAACAGAGATACAGGGTGATCAAGTTCAGGGAAAGAAAGGAGTCTACAACACAATTTGTGAAAAAATATTAATTTGGTATCCAGTAGCCCACTCTTTATAGAAGAAAATTTTGCTTGAAGTTTTGAAATTTTTAAAAATCCCAATATTCAGGCTATGAAACGAGCGTGTTGACTGCGAGATAAAAATTTGATACTCACAGAATCTACTGTTCTTACCTTCAACTTTAAATGATATATCACTTGTTTTGTTATTTTCATGTTTAGTGTATGTACGAGCCGTTTTTTTACAGCAAAAATCTGGACGTTTTAACTAATGAATTAAAATTACTTACCATCAAAAATAATTATAAATATGAAAAATATTTCAAGTTTTAATAAAGTTGTGGATATTTAGGGTGTAAAATTGTTTCTGGAAGTAATTATCATCGAAAATAGTAACTGTAAACAATTTTTTGAGAAAATTATGTACATGCACTAAACATTAAAATAACAAAACAAGTCATGTAGTCATTTAAAGTTGAAGGTAAGAATAGTAGATTCTGTGAGTATCAGATTTTATCTCGCAGTCAACACGCTCGTTTCATAGCCTGACTATTGGGATTTTTAAAATTTCAAAACTTCAAGCAAAGCTTTCTTCTATAAAGAGTGGGCTACTCAGGTCAACTGAATTTTGCTATGATATGTATACTTAATTTCCATGGAGCATGAATTTTTAACTCTCAACAGTTAAAACGCTTAGAGTCGATTGAAATTCACGAAAAATGACTATAAAACACTCATTTTCAGCATGCTGCTATTATTCAAAGGGAGTGTCCGAGCCAATTTTCTTCATTTACACTGAAACTACTATCTTTCCCACTCTGAATTCCGTCTTGATCATTCAAATATACAAACAGAAAAATTTGACAGCAAAAATTAATAAAGCTTAAAAATAGCAATTTTGAAGTCTTTATTTAAATAGGCGGAAACAAGCGCTTGTAAAAATCAAACTCGTGTAAATTTTATTGTTTGGGACCCTAGAGAAGAGATTTTCAACCAAAATCTAAAATGGGTTGATTTCAAATGGAATGACCCTATTCTGATAAATTTATCTTAAAAATATGTATTTCTTTAGAAATGCAGTTAGACTGCCAATTAACAAGATAATATAATTACATTTACGTAAATCTTATGCGATGTTTACAGTTTACATTTATATAAAAAGTTGTAATATTGCATATTACGCAAACAATTTTTAGGTGTTGTTATGATAAATCTTATTCTTCTCTTTTAAATCTTGTTTTAATTTTAATAGAAAAATGCTTAATAGTGTAAGCACCAGTATGTATTCATCTTAGACAAACTTAAAATATAACTCTTTTTAATTCGATAATTGTACAAGGTGTTTTAGGAGGATGTACATATTTCAGAATGTTTTTCTACGAACATTTTAAGCAAATAAATTCCTAAGAACTTAGGTCTGGAAACGCTTCGTTTAGGATATACAAGATGTCAAATTTAAAAAAATTTATTACACTTTCTTTAATAACACAACTACTTGGAGTTAAATTCATGAAACGGGAAATTCAAATTTTATGGACAATTGGCTGTATCTCCCAGAGAGCGCCACAAGCGACCATTAGAATCTTTTTAAAGATTTTTTTAATTTATCTAATTTTATTTGGCTTCCAGAAATAGAAAATTCCTAAATACAAATATATTCGAAGAATTTTTTTTATTAGAAATAGGTATAGCACACAATTAATAGGTAGAATTCACTTTCGCAACTCGATACATTCTATAAGTCTACTGAGAATACTGTCCATTATATCAAAAGCAGTCAATGACGAATTAAGCACTTTTAATTTCTCACTCTTCGGCATTTCCAACAAATTTTGCCCGCCCACTGTAACGGAAGTTTCAGAAACAGATTTACTACCATCTCTCGAAACAGGTTCTTCTTGGAGTTCCTTGATTTTCAGTTCATAATGGGCCCGAGACAAGTCTATTCCTTTCCTTAGAGATTTAAAATATATATCATCCAACAAATCAAAATAATTCCAAATCTGCGTTATATTATTTTTGTCTCTCAGCGCCAAATAACGAAGTAAATTTAGAGTAGCCATTATTTGATCAGATAGTTCAATTAAATCACTTTCCTCGTTTTTGTGTAAATAGCAACATCTTTCTAGCAATTTCAATAATTTGGGCCCTTTAAAATACTCTGACACAGTCTGCTCATTTCTTAAAAATTCTCGTGCTAACTGATCTTTATATTGCGTTATTGTATATCCTATTATACCAGAATGATTTAATGTTGCAACCAGATTATAAATTAGTAAGTAAAAACCACGTATTTCAAACGAATTTAAATAAATTTGGTAAATATTTAGTGCAGATTTTCTTAAAATATCAACTTGATTATAGATAATAGTCTTAGTTAAAGCCATGCAAAACTTATAGTGATCTTCGGAATCTAATAATAAATAGGAAAGTTTTATAAAATTTATACGTTGCATTAAAGCAAATGCTAAAGCAAGACCTTTTTCAATGCACATTTGGTGATTTATTTCTAATAATGAAGTTACAAGATGCAAACAATTTTGGAAGACGTATATAGGGCAATAGACTTTTGGAACAACTTCTATACAAATTTCTTGCGAGTAAACCAAATAAAACAACACTGCAATTCCCAAGGTATTAGGTTTTACAAGTGCACTGTTTTCTAAATCGAAACGCATTTCGATTAATGAAAATGGATCAGTAATGACTTTAAATATTTTTGCTATCAAGTTCTCAGCTATAAGTCTAGCTTTACTTTTGATTCCATTAAAAACTTCCATATCTAAATACACCAGGGGTTTTCCAAGAAGTTGAACTAAGAATTTACAGATAACTTTACTACGTTCCTTCACATCTTCAGGTTCTATTTCCAGTCCATTAATAAACCTTTCATAAAATACTAACAGTTCCGAATATAACTTTAAAATTCTCTGTGTATCTTCATTATTATCTAAAAGAAGTTTCTCCTTGCCAACCAAGGTAACATCTTCTGGCGCTTCACATTTATTTAAGTAAGTTTGTATTGCATTTAAACACCACGCTAGAGAATTGATACGTTTTTTAGGAATTCGAAATATAGTTTTCTGTACAGGTCTTAATAATGATAAAAATTTAGTATCATCTGTGGATTCCTCTATTTCTTCTATAAATTGAAGCAAGGCTTCTTCAGGATTAGAGTTGTCTGCCACAATGTTGATTAGTTGCTCGCAGCATTTGAACAGTTCTAAATTTTGCTCCTTCTGATTTGCTGTTAAAAATACACAAATGACAGGTATCAAATCCCAAGAATTATGTTGGATTTCGGAACTGTTTTTGGTGTCCCTGAAGGCTTCTAAGGCGTACTCTATGTTCCCTTGCTTCAACGATTCTTGGATTTTTTTTACAAAATCACTATAAGTGTTTTCCATCTTACTGACAAGAAAATGTTTCCCAATTTTGAATTATTTATTTCCAAATTCTGTAAAGAGATTCCTAATTCGAACAATTGTATTGATATGGGTCTACGGGTTTAGAATATTTTAAATAGTAATTATTTAATATAATTTAGGTTATGTATTAACGAAATCTTACACATATAAAAAAATACTTACGTCTTATGCTTAATCTTCTAACAGAAAACAGCACTACAAATGACATAATTAATCACATAAAAAGAGGAATGAATTATTCAATATTTAAATAGTGTATATGGTTAACATTTATGAATGACATTTTCCTTGAAAAAGGTTAATTTTAATAATTATGTAGCTGTTTTATCTACTGATTTTACTGACATAATTTTCGTCATCTTCTTCTACTGAAGATTATGAACCAAGTCAGCTAGTGTCGCCAATGATAGAATGTAAAATTTACTTTTATTATCAGCATTGCCAATAGTTCTTGATTATCTTTGCGAAGGTTAGTCATTTTTAGGGATTTCATTTAGTGGTAATATTTGCAAAATACACAAAAACGCACTAACACCACCCTAATAACCCGAAAATGACAGTGACAGCTAAATAAGTCCCTTTTTTTGTTTGGGAATTAAGTAAAATGATTAATAATAATACTTATTAAATGAGGTATTTGTGTTTTATTTGTTTAAATTATGTCTACCCGATCACAACTTACAAAGGATTTAAATGGTGAGTGTATTTTTTTGTTATAGACAAAATAAAAGTACTATGTTTACAGTTCCGTTCATTCAAAGGGGAGTGTCAAAATATCGATGACAAATTATTTTGCAATACTGTTTATATTTTTTTGACCGTGAAAAGCTATAAAATGCGAAATATATTGCATAGTAGTTTGCTGGAATTAGTCACACAGCCACTATGATTCATGTGTTTTAAATTAACAGACAATTTTGTATTCTCTGAATTAATTAATTATTAACAAATTAATTGAGTGGTCAGTAGTACATGGAATGACCCACTGACCCTAAAATTGCAGTACTTTTTTTTTGTAAGATTTGAATTTGGCATTGTTTCATTAACAAGAAATAATAATCAATTATAGGTACATAAGTTTAGCGAACTGTATTTTTTTATTCAATGTCTTTAAATTTTGTAAACAATTCAGCTTTATGCATAATTTTATTTCTTGTAATTTCAATGATGTCTCATTGATCCTCATTATTTTGTAAATAATTATTATCATTAAAAAGTGAACATACACATTCAATATAAATATTAAATATTATTTTTTTCTTAAAACTGTTCAGATAATATATTTCTAAAGATTTTGCAAAATATTTGTTACAATAACTAGGAACTTAAGTCCTACCTAATATTTTTATGATTTAAAGTAACATACCTACAATATGACTTAACTATAGTCACTTTATGTGATCTTTTGTGTCTGCATGTCTTGTTTTTAAGAGAAAAACTAATTACAATGTACTACAAATTGTTACTTCTACTTTTCATAATTTTTATATTTTGTCTCAAAAACATTAATTTGATAATATCTATGTTAATTAAAATAAATGACCATAGTTTTTTGTTTTGTTAACAGATAGCATTAAATCCTCTGTTGGAAATAAAGTAAAAATACTTTTCAAAAATGTGGTTCGCCTGGAAACAAAAGGGGACAAGACTGAAAATAGGGTTTTGGTAAGTAGTAATTGTATATTATTAACCTTTCAGTTCATAAAGAGGCTTTTTACGCATTTTTTAATCGTTGGTAATGCACTTTTGTCATGTATGAAAATTTTAAATATGCCGCCTTGTAGAAATATGTTAAGTTGGTACCATTTTTCCGCCATGGAAGGATCTAACTTCATCCTAATGACGACACCACTCATTTGATTTAGTAGTAAATGTCACTAATGTCAGTAAATGTTTTGATAACGGTGTTTTGTCGATTGTTAGTGTTGATACCAATCATAATTAAGTATTAATTTTAAAGAAAACGTTTTTTTGTGCGTGCAGTAATAATAAATTGATATCAAAATGGGGAAGGCAGAAGTCGGTACCCCAAAATACCTATCTAATAAAATGAAGGCAAAGGGTCTTCAGAAATTGAGATGGTATTGCCAGATGTGTCAGAAACAGTGTAGAGATGAAAATGGATTTAAGTGCCACACAATGTCCGAATCTCATCAACGACAACTGCTGTTATTTGCAGACAATTCTAAGAGGTATATCGATGATTTCTCCTATCAATTTGCAAAGGGCTACGTGGAAATTTTGAGAAGACAATTTGGTACCAAAAGAGTGAATGCAAATAGGGTCTATCAGGAATACATCCATGAGCGGGATCATGTACATATGAATGGTACGAGGTGGGTTACATTAACAGGATTTGTGAAATGGTTAGGTAGAACTGGGCAAGCTATCGTGGATGAAACGGAAAAGGGATGGTTTATCACGTACATCGATAGGTCGCCGGAAACCGTGGAACGAGAAGAAAAGCAAAAGAAGAAGCTTAAAATGGATAAGAACGATGAAGAAAAACGGATGGAATTTATCGAGAAACAAGCTAAACTCGATAAAGAAAAAGCTGGTCCTTCTGCAGAGCCCGTGTATTCAGAATTTATTAGAGAAAATGAAGAGGAGACTCTAAAATTAGATATAAAAATAAAGAATACTAAAGCTTCCATGCCAGTTGCAGCAGAAAGAATTTTCAAAAGGCCAGCAGAACCAAGTAGAAATAGTGACGTTAAAAGAAGTAAGACTGAAAATAGAAAAAAAACTGTTCTCGATGAAATAAAAGAACAAGAGGAGATAGAAAGAGAAAAGAAAAACCGTAAAGATTACTGGATTGCTGAAGATATTATCGTAAAAATTGTGACAAAGAGCTTAGGTGACGATTTTTATAAACAAAAGGGTGTAATTCGGGAAGTTATTGGAAAATATATCGCCATAGTCAAATTATTGGATAGTGGTAAGAAACTGAAAATAGATCAAGAACATTTAGAGACTGTTATCCCAGCTGTAGGAAAGTTAGTGAAAGTTGTGAACGGTGCTTATAGAGGTGAAACAGCGACTTTATTATCTTTAGATGAAAAGAACTTCTGTGTGGACATTGAAATAGCATCAGGAGTGTTAAAAGGGCGGAAAGTTTGTGGTGTAGAATATGAGGATATATGTAAATTAAACGACCAATAATTTTAATTTTAACATAATTAAGTAAGAAAATATTATGTTAATTGAAATATTGTGTATATTTGTAAATAAAATTAATTATTAAAATTGAATTTTATTAAAGTATTTCTTGTATTACATAATTCTACAAGTTTTATGCATTGTTTACACGATTTTAGGAATCAGTTGCACTAAGCACTTTTTTGGTGATAGTAGAAGTTCACACTAGTTGTAACTGTGAATCTGGTATCATCAGTGACGAGATATATTCATTTGTCCCAACTTGTCACTAATTAATAATAATAATAGGACTTTATTTTGTTAATAAACAATAATACGACAAAATTATCTATATCGGGTGGTGATATCCATGTTGCCTATAAAACCACCCCAGTTAAAAATGCATTAAATCTAATAGCAAAACAAAAAATGTAACAACAGTAAGAGAAACTCAATCATGAATATTAAAGAACTGTACCTTAACCTCTTTCTGAAAAGTTGCTAGACTGGTTGCACCTCTGATGTTGTCAGACAGGGAGTTATTAATTTTAACTGAATTATAACTAAAACTACATTGAAATTTGTTACCTATTAATAATATTAAATACGAGGATAAATGAGCATGATATCACTCTTGTAAGTTAAACCAATTAGAATTCTTAAAGGCATCACTAATATGGCCAAATTTACGTAAATTATAACAAAACCTAATGCAGGCATTTCATATTTTCTGTAAACTATTTTTGTCTTGAAACAATTACGCCGACCAAAAAACAGTATCACTATACAACAAAATAGACAATGCTAAACTATCCGTAAGCCTAAGTTTAACATCCCTACTTAAAATATCTTTAAACATATATAACATTTTTAGCTTGTGGAAGCATTTTTGAATTAAACTTTTAACGTGAGATCTAAATCTAAGATCACCATCTATATGAAGTCCAAAGTTTTGACAAGAATTAACTGGCAAAAGTAAACAATCATTTAGTTTAACCTGCATGAGAGGATCCATTGAAATTAGATGTCTATATGAGGGCCTAAAATTAACATTTGTGTTTTTTTCTCATTGAGCACGAGCCTGTGCGTCATAGAATACTGACTTATGACTTCAAGGTCTACATAAATGTTATGAACAGCATGATCTAATTCCTTAAAAGATAAATGATAGTACACTTTAGTGTCATCAGCATATTGATTACCGAACAACATTTAAGAAATGTCCATAAATTAGCAGTGCAGGTAGAGAACAATAAGGGACCTAATATGCTACTCTGAGGAACACCATTATTATTAGGGAAAAATTCAGAGAAAGTGTTATATAAAAATACTCTATGACGCCTGCCAACTAGATAGGTTAGCACCGATACCAAAATATTTTAGTTTTGTTATAAGAGTTGTATGATTAATAGTATCAAATACCTTACTGAAGTCCAAGCGGATCAAGTATCTTTATTCACATAACTTGCCTGCAAAAGGTCATTTACATTAATTATTGCAATTGTCATACTGTGGTGACGCCTAAATCTAGATTGTTATTTTGAAAGAATTGAATTGGTATACTTAGTAAAGAAACTCACTGAGTTTTACATTTATTGCTTATTCTAAAATCTCTCTACAGTAGCATAATTAATCGCCAGGCTAGCCCTTCACAGTGCAAGTGAACGCAGGGGTTAGTGAGATCTGCTTCTATTTACTCTCACTTGCATTTTTATTAGTACTAATATTTCAGATCTAACATGTCACAATATAAATGGGAGTGGTTAGTACTAATGATTAGCACTATGCTCGTGTAAACAATGCATTAACTAACATGTTATAAAATTGTTTAAATTGTTAATTGAAGAAACAATAAATAAAAACGTAGATAGGCATAAAAATAAAGAGTTTTTTTGAATTGTATTTTATTTGATAATCCAATTTTGCTTAAAAGTCCTACATTCAAAGATATTTACAAAATATAATGATTATTGCAAAAATTAAAGTATATTTTTTCACAATCTATAGGTGTTTTCGCCATGTCGAATCTTACTGCTCACTGCAAAGGTGCCAACAAAAGTAAGTAACTATAACTTCACGTTTTAAAGGTCTTGTAAAAATAGAAACTTTCCAGATCGATTGCCATTTTCATTACCTGGAAATACAAGCGTTAGAGAGCAAAAGGGGCAATCAACTAAGTCTCACAGTAAACGATAAGGTTTACTCGTTTTTGGTGGGAGAAGACTCAACATGTAGCACCGAAGTTGATAATATGATATCAGCCCTGAACAATGCCATCAGAAACATTTTTCCTACTGTCCCACTGCACCACATTATAAGAAAAGTATGTTTCACCGTCACTGATGTAAATCTAGAAATTATGTACCTGCGTCTTGATTTTTAGATTGAGGTTATACCAAATACTAGATTACAACAATTAAGAGACTTAGAAGCCATAGCGAGCAGTAGAAGAGAAGTAGGGCCATGTGGAGGCTTTTCGACACAGTACGCTTGTATGTGTGACTTTCATGGAATGACGTATCGCGAGGAGGTCGCTTGGGATGTCGATAATATATATGTAGCGTTAAATACTAGAGAACTGAGCCTGAAAGACTTCGAATACTTGGATCAAAAGTAAGTGCATATATGTATATATTTATAATCAAAACCCCCATTATACCGTTAAGTGTGGGGGTGGTTTCTTTCATCCATATATAAATGCACTTTATTCATTCTTCTTTTGCCTCTTTCTATTTTTTGTGCTATCGCACTCAAAGGCTTTTTCTAAGTCCATAAATGCCAAGTATGCTCTCCTTTCTTGTATAATTACTTTTTCTGTTATCTGCTCTTCCGAAAATCATTTTGCGACTCATCCAATGTAGGCTCAAAGCTATGCCTCAGTCTTTCTCTATAATATTCCCTGAAATACTTCAATCTTGTACTAAGTAATGTAATACCTCTATAATTATTACAATCTTTATTGTCTCCTTTTTTGAAAATCGGGAGTATTACTCCTATTTCCCAATTCTCTGGTATTCTCTCCTCCATATACATTTTGCTAAATAATTCTAAAAGCCAATTTGTCACACTTTGCTCTATGTATTTTATCTGTTATGGGCCTGTCATGTCTTCAGGCTTTCCCACTTCAATTTCTTCATAGCTTCTTTAAGTTCTCCTTCTTGATTTGTTGATATTCAGTATTTATTATTTTGCTTTTTTTATCATTTGCCTCGTCATCACCTCGCAAAGGGTTTATATAATTTCATAATTATTTTTCAGAGATTTGATACCAATAATAAGCGCACTAGAATATAATACATGGTTTACGAAACTGCGTGCTAATCAAGTAAAGCTCTCCCACGACAACATAGATAGAATCCTACATGTGCTAAGAAAGTCGCTAAATTTAGAAGAAATTTACTTGGACAATTTAGGTCTTAAAGCAGATTTTGTAAATAAGCTATCGAATGTTCTAAAACTTAACCTCGCTACAGCTTTACATACCATCGATTTGTCACATAATCCCATCGAAGACAAAGGTACATGTTATATGCATTTATACATGGAAATTATTTAACGCGTATAAACATTTCAGGTGCTACTTATTTAGGGAACTGCATTCCAAAGCTCAATAAAGGATTGGTCCACATAAATTTGGCACATTGTGGATTGAGTTCGAAGGGCGTTAACAATTTGTTTAGTGCCCTTTGTAATAATTCTAGTTCACTAACCACTCTAAACTACCTCAACTTGAGTGGTAATAGTCTTAAAGATGATATTAGTGTAAGTTTTGAATGTGCTGTTTTATTAAAGCTGTTATTTTATTTATTTTCCGTTTTAGCATTTCCATAACTTCTTGGCTCAACCAAATGCTCTACAACATATTGATATTTCTTCAACTGATGTTATTCTTGAAAATGTGAGTTAGCCACTTATGTTTAAATTGATTTACCAATTTACAATTACTATCGTTCGAGAAATTGTCAATTCACAATATTCGTTTCATATTTTTACACTGTGCAATAAGTTTATCAAGTTTGAATTGAATTTGACTGGTTTGACTTCTTATTTTGATTTCGACATCTAAAATCTCTTTAAAACCTGATTATATCAAATAGCTGGCGTTGCCTATTAAATAATAATTGTATGTCGAATCAGCTGAATTTCAATATAGAATTCTGTGATGTAGAGTGGCGACTTCATTGTTAGTATTTGGAAACATACATATCAGGCCGCATATGTTAGAATTTGACATTTGATATTGACACTAAGCTTGCTTTTATATTACTTACCTAATTTGATTTATAAATATTGATGTATTTTTTTATCAACTATTTTAAAACTTTAACATAATATGTGACACTAATACTATTTCTATACCATCGTCAGTTAAATCGCAGCAGCCATGCTTTATCTAGTCTGTTTCATTGCCTCTTTGCAGTGATTTACCTTGTGTAAAAATACATTTGTAACAAATGACTTAGTCGGACATAGTCGTTAATTGTTTTCATCGGTAATTTGACATTTAAAGTGCAGCAGTATCAGTTCATCATTAATACGTATGTACCCACTTTTTTGATAAATGTGAAATATATTAGTGCCACATTAAACATTAAAATATTTTAAAATAGTAGATAAAAAAAATGCATTTTTGCAAACCAAATTAATAACGAGGTTCTAGTAAAAGATAAGCCAATGTCAAATTCTGACATTTATGGCCTGAGGCCAGATTCCGTTTTCTCAACTCAATGCGATCGATTAATTTTGACAGTCTAATGACCCTTATTTACTTGTGCAATAAAGATTATAGAATCGTGTCGTTTGATACGACATGGTATCGAATCGATAATCAGAATCCAGGCCCTGATGTGTGTTTCCAAGTACTAACATTGGAGTCGCCATACTACATGCAGCGTATACCAGAATTCTAGACTGAAATTCAACTGATTTGACAGACAGGTATTACAAAAGTGACGAGATTTAGCAGTCGATGCTTGGACTTAACGCAGTTTATAGAATATAGATTGTAACTGTCAAATTCATCAAGTTGGTACTATTGAACAAATATTAAATCACCAAAATTGGCTAACACATTAGAATCAGACTAAATAGTAAAGACAATTTTTCCTAATTTTTGTATAACTTGGCCAATTTCTTGATTAGTTTATTAAGTTAAATCTAGTAATAACCCATTAACAAACTTGTTACATCTTATTTCAAAATTCCGATTAACTAGGAAATGTATTTTATCGTTTGTTTCTTGTTTATTTAAGTAGTAGTATAATGCAAAAGATTCATGTTAGTTTTCTAAATGCATATGTATAAGCCTATCTTTTCGCATGATGCTCTGTTCTGGTGAGGCACATTTGACATTTGGGTACATTAGCATCAGTGTAGGCTATTTATGGAAGTTTTTCCTTAAGGTAAGTTCATGCACTAGCGATTTATAGTTTGCGATTTTACGATTTTTGCAATGAAAATTTTACATTTGTTCATGCACACACGCAAAAACTAGTTACTTTAAATTTCTTGATACCTAGCACACCCTTGCTATGTGACAGTAATTATAATTTAGGTTGAACACTAAAATGATTTCAAGTAGCTGCCACCGATTTGCCTAAAAATCTTACTTAATTTTGTTCTTCTTTCCGTTTTTTAATATTTATTTAATATTGTAAATACTTATAATTGTGAAATAAATAAACGTTTTACAACTGAGACGAGACTGTGAATGATTCGGATACTTAATTGCCATTTGGCATTTGTGTAGCGAACTGTCAACAGAAAACATATGACGGAATTAACATGCAGTTTGTCAAAATTATTGCGATAATCGCTAAAAATTGAAACTATTTCCGCCTCCTAAATTTAAATTTTGCGATTTTCGCAATAAATTGAAATGAATGAATTGATGTCAAAAATATTTTATGTTAACCAACCAAATTGAAGTCCGCAAATCGCTAGTGCATGAACTTACCTTTAATCATAGACATTTGATGGTACATTAATGTGTACGAAACAAATGTTTCTGGTTATAACCTAAACTCTGCTCTTTTGTGACATATTCCATGTAAATTCTACCTGAGGAGGAATCTGCGATCCTCAGAGCTCATACAACTCCGAGTTACTTTTGGATGGATTATATTTAATATTGTTTCCTTTCTTTCAGCTTTTTGGTGCTTTAGTCAGAGGCTGTACGACAAATTTAGTTCACTTAAATATCTGTAGGAACCCATTTAGCAGTAAGAAAAGCAAAGAGGCCCCCATATCATTTAAGCAGTTTTTTAGTACAACCCTTAATCTTAAGTATCTTAACATGTCTCACTGTAAATTACCTCAAGAAGCACTGAAGTAAGTTTAAATTTCATAGATGAGCGCAGGAAAATGTTTTAATTTTAATAATTTCATGTTTTTTTTTTAGAAATTTGTTGTTAGGACTGGCCTGCAACGAATTTACCAAAGAAATGATCCTAGATATAAGTAACTGTGGACTGGGAAGTCAAGGCGCTCACGTTTTAGAGTCATGTGTGCACGGTGTTCGTTGTATTTCTAGTCTAGATATATCCGAAAATAGTAAGTTCATGTTTCTTATGTATTCGAACGATCTAATCGTTTTCTTTCCAGACATGGACTCAGATTTGTGCAACGTAGTGATAGCAATAAGTAAGAATAAGTCGTTGAAACATTTAAATATGGGTCGAAGTATGAAGAAGCACATGTCCCTGATAATGGATTCCGTAGTTCAGATCGTGCAGGACGACGAGTGTCTGTTGCAGTCCCTCATAATCCCCGACTGTCGGCTGCGCACGGATATGTTCAATCTGCTGAACGCCCTGGGAGACAACAAGTCCTTAGAAACCTTAGATATAAGCGGCAATTTAATAGGTGATTCCGGTGCTAGATTGTTGGCGAAAGCTTTACAAATCAACAATAAACTGAAAACAATCATTTACGATAGGAACAATATAACATTACAGGGGTACAATGATATAGCGTATGCCCTGGAAAGCAATAGGACAGTGCAATACATGCCGTTTCCTATTTTCGACATAACCCCGTGCATGAAGGCCAACACGGAAAGGACGGACGCTCTCATGAGGAAAATTCAGGACCTGTTAAATCGCAACATCTCTTACAAGCAGCAGCGGTTAAAATCGTTCCCACTTCAACCCGGCTTTCTTCTCACCTCTAAGCAGCAAGCTTTAGATCGACTCGTAGTTCAAACTCAAGACGCTATTAAGAATCTGGCTGGCGAATCGATCACCTCCAACAATGATATTAACCATGCGACGGGTGTTATTCAAGACGCTGAGAACTCCAAGCAGCTTTTAGTTAGACTACAAGAAGTGGCACAGCACAGGGACGACAAGCATCCCGTTGAAGATAAACTGCAGCAAGTCGCTTGTGATATTCACGCCAGTATTTGCGATTATGTACAGGTAAATCGTGTTTCTTTGTTTTAGTGACATACCAGGTTTTATCTTTTCTTTGTAGATCACTACAGATAAAATGCTGAAATGCTGCAAGGACCAGTGCCCGTATGTTTTACACGACGAGCAGACGGTTCAGGATATCAAGAAGGAATGCAGGAAAAAGAAACAGATTCCTTTAGATTTTGTTACAACTTGTATTAAACAGCAAGCTGGAATAGACATAATGAATAGAACAAGGTAATATAATAAACATTTTAATAACATAAAATGTCTATATCACTCATTATCATAATTTCTTACGTAATTACACTGGCACACAAAATTAAAAAAGTGGTTTGTATTTTGATACACAGAATCCGATTCTGACGCTCAAACACTGAAAATTTTGAGTCAATCACAAAAAAATCAAGTGCGATCAAGTGTGTTTCTTAAGAATTTCGATGTGAATTCAAATCTGAAGTCTACCAAGCAGCATCGCCTACAGATTTTACAAAAATAGCTGAAAATGGCAAAAAATCACATTAATGAGTGCAAAACTGTAGAAAAATGTTTTCTAGATTGAAGCAAGTGGTTTTGCTATATATTTGGGCGAGTCAAATTTGTATCTGAAGTCTGTTGACCCAAAAATTTTGCAAAAATCGCAAAAAAAATTGGTAAGTTTTTATCATCCTCGGTATCGTTTTTAGTTTCTTCTTCAGAGGATTTGTCAAATTCCATATCTTCCTCCTTACGAGAATGATCCACATCTATAGGTTTGAGAACCACAAATCCACGACTGCTGTGTATCATTCTCACCAGGAGGAAAAACCAGAATTTTGAGCCATCCGAAGACAGCGAGAAGATGATGAATACTTGCCAATTTTTTGGTGATGAAGCTGAACAGACTTCAAATTTTGGTTGAGGGCATCAAGAAACACTTGATTCAGATCAGAAAACAATTTTCTGAATTTTCTCTTGCTTTCTAATGTAATTTTTACAATTTTTTGCCTTTTCCAACTACTTTTAGCAATTTTGGAAAATCTTTGGGTGATGCTGCTCAATAAATTTTAGATACGAATGTAACGCATCGAGATACATAAGAAACAAACTTGATCAGTCAAAAATTTTCGATTTTTTTTTGCGTTTTTTTGGGATTTGTTGCTATTTACTCAAAATTTTGAGGGTGTTAGGGAGTTAATCAGACTTCAGATTCGAATTAAGTGTGTGAATACATAAAGATAGGTGTGTCTGGTCAAAAGTACTATTTTTTTTATTTTGTGTGCCCATGTCATTTTATTCAAAGGAAAATCCTCAAAAATGCATATAATTTTGATACCTCTATTTTCGAAGCTGATTGAACACAAATGTGAAGTTATTTTTGTGCAGTCGAATCTAGTTTTTGCGTATAAATAATAAAAAAAATCTTATTTATATAACTCGTATAATCACTATTTACAACACTATACAGTTTATATTTTTGAAAAAACATAGATATTTAATTCCTAGGAAAATATATTCAGAATATATTCCTTGTTATTAATTCCACTATTTTATGCATTTTTTTTTTCTACTAAAGTAAATGAGATAATGAGGTATCGTTTCTTATTTGAAATATTTACAGAACTCGTTTTCTAAGTAAATTTACGTTTTCTGTTTGTTTTCAAACCACTGTTGCAACCATAAACATATCCTATTTATGTTGTCTTGCATTTCTTCTGGAGTGCGACTGTAAAGTTCGTGGACGATATGTTCCTTATAAGAAGCTTTGGCCTCTTCTAAAATCGTCTGAAATATCTCGCAATCTATGTTATCTTCCAATTTCTTTCCCGAGTATCCCCTACCAACCAACCTATCGTAAAGTGTTGTATTATCGGCACGTAACACAAAAACTACATCGAACCACCGTTCGGGGAAGAAATCACAGCTATGATAGTCTACGATATTTCCTCCTCTGCACATTACTTCCTCTAATCCGTCTAGGAGTTTATCTTCATCTAGCACTGGACATTGATACACTTCGTCGTATTCTTCTAAGCAGTTGTGTTCTTTCGCTATTTTGGAAATTTCTAACCATTCTAGACCAGTTAGTTGCGAAAGGTGTTGGCATAATGTTGACTTACCCACACCTGGGGTACCAGTTACCAAAATGTTTGGAGCTTCTCGTATTATTTGAGGAATATTCTCCATAATTTCGCCGCCGTTTACACGTGAAAGTCACGAAATTTAACTAACATAACCTCAAATACTGAAATGTCAAATGGCGGTGTGAATACGAGGGGAGTCGAAAAAGTTGCAAATGATATGTTTATACCAACACCACCCAACACAACAAATATATACAGGGTGTTCCGCATAAGTACCGGCACACAGTAGGGAGTCTCAAAATATTGCAATTTAGCCAAACATACCTAAATCAAAGTTGCACACAGGCGGAGTTACAGGCCTTCAAAGTGGGGACAAATATTTAGAGAAAAATTAATATCTCTGAATTACTTTAACTTCAAATAACCAAATTTGGTGCAAGATTTAGGTTTATTATTGGTCTTCTTTCACTATGAGTTCAAGTAAATTGTAAGTACAAGGTGTTCATTGAGGGTGAGGTACTCCTAAAATTGTACCAAACTTTTTTTTCCATTGATCAAATATAAAAAGAATGATAATATTCCATGCAGAATACAATTTAAAACACTCTTGTTAAATTTAAAAAAAATTAAGGTCAGTATAGGTTTTTTCTTTAAAATTTCACAGGTAGTAATAAAACTATTTTATTTCTGCTATTGTTTGTTGTTGAAAATGGCTGGAAAATTTACATTTAGCGAATAAGTTGACATGTTATTTGTGCTACGTTTCTGTGAAGGAAACTGTAGAAGGGTAAAAGAATATCTTAGGAGATTTCCAAATCGAGTGATTCCCCATAGAGTAGTATTTTCTAATGTTGAAAGACAGGCTCGAGAGACAAGTAGCATAATGGTACAAGATGAAAAAAATATATTGCAATTATAATATTCAAGAAGTGCAGGAACTATTGCCTCAAGATTTTAATTGATGACCTTTTACTAGTTTATCTTGCATCAGGATATTAATTTAAAAAAAAATCATTTTACTGATGAAGCTTGTTTCACTCATAGAGGAATTACTAATGTTTACAACTTTCATGAATATTCCGATGTAAACCCCTACCCTAGACATTTTCGACGCGAGTTTAAGAAATGATTATTGATCAATTTGATTGGACCAGTTATTTTCTCAAATCGATTAAATGACGAAAGTTATTTGGAATTTCTGCAAAATACTCTCCCTGATTTAGTGGGAGATTGACGGTTGCTTACTTAGACTGGAGTTTAGTATGCATGATGGGGCACCACCTCATTTTAGTGCTACTGTTAGGGACTTTTTGAATTTTAAGTTTCAAAATAAATGGGTTTAGGACCATGACATAATTGTCCTCAAATTTTACCACTATAATCGCCAGACCTCAACAAATATGATTATTTTCTTTGGGGAACATTGAACTATTCCTGAAGAATTGTGAGATTTGTGGAATTGTATTATGAATAAATGTAATGTTATAAGAAACGATCACGATTATTAGACGGAGTAAATTTTAATTTTCAGTGAAGACTAAATTTATGTTTCAACAATTTCTTTAGTTTTAATTTTATTTTATAATTTTATTACTAACTGTCAAACTTTATAGCCTCTTCTAATAAACACTATTAAAATCGTATTTTAATGAATGCATTTTTTTTAAATCGCAGTTTTTTTTAAATTTAACAGTAAAAAAGTGTTTTAAATTAAATTCTGCAGGGAATATTTTCATTCTTCATAAATTCGATCGATGGAAAAAAGTTTGGTATAATTTTAGAGGTGACTTTCAATGGACACCTTGTCGTGTTTCAGATTATTTGAACTCATAGTCAAAGAAAACCAACAGTAAACCTAAATGATGTACCAAATTTAGTTATTCTAAGTTAAAGTAATTTAGAAATATTAATTTTTTTCGAAATATTTGGCCCCATTTTGAAAGCCTGTAACTCCGCCTGTGTGCAACTTTGTACATAGGTATGTTTAGTTTAATTGCGATATAACATGCACCTGCTTTGTCGGTTCTTATGCCAAACACCCTGTATATCTAATAATATCCTTTATTCTACCGATTTCCTTACAATTTTTCTCTTCCAGGGAGTTAAACATTATGATAGCCTCACAGTTGTCAGAACAGGTAACAGATGAAGTATACGAGGCTTTGATGAGAAGCTACAAAATCTTAGTAGGTGATGCCAGTGCAATAAGAATAGATTCTCCACCACGCAGGTCTAGATTGAGTAGTTCGGACAGTTCTCGGCATGGTGCTAGTGATATTTCCATAACTGATAGTAGCCACCAGTCAGATCATTCTCCTTTGGTAAGTACACTTAAAGTTATTTGAAATGTTTGACTAATGACTTGAGTTGTCTCTCCACATGCAGAAATTGGAATATTTGAATTTAGTAAGTACTTATTTGTTGTGACCGATGTGTTAGAAGTAATACGTAGAAAATATTTACACTCAAATCAATCAAATTTACATTTATTGAAATGGTGGACATAATAATATAATCATTTAATTGTTTCTGTTCTTAAACGACAGTTTTTTGAGTAAAATGCACTAGAAAATCCTATTCTGCACAAATATTTGGCATATTCTAGTAAAGGAGACTTAAATGATTTTCCTAATTTGTATTGCGTTATTATTAGGCAACTCCCCATTTGTCAATAAAAAGAAAGAGTTTACATGGAAGGAAATTGAGGCCAAAGTCGGTCGTCGACAGTGTAGAAGGCCTGTCGGCTGACGATATACCCAGTTTATTACCTTCTCTTCCTCATAATTCGGAAGAAGAAGATTCCGTTACTGAGCTTCCAAATGCTAGCCACCAGTTGCAGCACCTAGTCAAAGGTATTTTCCTCAACAAAGGTGAGTCAATCATCCCTTTTCTTGTAAAAACTACTTGTTTTTCAAATTTTTGAAATATGTAATGCTATTCGACGACTTTCGGTTGATATTATAGGGTCTGAGGTAGGTTTCGTGCAATTTGAAATATGGTTTGTAGGTCGTCCACGTAGAGCAAAGACTAGAGCTCCCACAAGGCCGGTCGTGAAGCCGCCAGACGTCACAGACTCGGTATCCCAGGATTTAGTGGAGGGATTAGACTCTTTCTTCCGTCCAGGTTCTGTAACACCAACTTCAGATGATTGCCATTCGTTCCAAGCCGATGGAAGTCCCAATCACGAGTATTCCTCACCCGTACTTAGTGAAGAGAGAAAAACCCCGAAGCTTAGTAGAAACTCACCACTACTTAGAGGTTAGAATATAACCTCTATTTATTTTCATAACCTTACTGTTTATTAAACTTTGTAGGTCTAATGAATCCAGCTCCTAGGTCCAGGTCGACTGATAATTTGGAGAAATTTTCGCCGTCATTTTTAAGAAAAACTACTATAGAATCAGCTTCTCCGCTTACTAGAAGATTGACGGGAGACAGTTTGATGTCTCAGGAGAGCAGTGACGGTAGTCTCGCAGCTGAATCGAGTTTTGACCATTCACCTGGGAGTACATTGTCTAAAATATCTCCTGACGGTTCAAAAACGGGTAAATAGAGGATTACATGGTAAATGTAGAAATTTACACTATTGTTTGCAGATGAAAACGATTCTACAAAACAACTGAAACTGAAGCAGGGCCCGGCAATAGCTCCGAAACCGAGGCCATGGTCCATGGTGAATTCCGAGGCTAAATCGGGGGATTTAAGTTTGCTGAGCGACGGATCGTCTCCCAATAATTCTACTGGAAATACTCCGGATTCCGCAGAGGCTTTGGATAGTTCAGAGTCGTCTTCGATAGATAGACGAATTGCGAAAGATATTAAGCTTAAAAGAGGAGGTGAGCCTATTTTTCTTTTTTTTTTTTCAGTGTGTTATTCATTTTCATTTTGGGACAGCTTCCTCGGATTGTTATTATTTGAAGCTTTTGTTGAATAATAATACTATTTATTTAGGGTAACTTAAAATTTTATATTTTCAATTAAAATATGCTTAATTGCAATTAAAACTTGATTCAAAATTTTTTTTTTAATTATAAAAAGCATCAAAAAGTCTTATATTTTTTACTTTTGTTTATGTTTCTAAAATAAGTGCTTCTTCAAAGGGGTATGAAGAATGTGAAAATAAACAAATTTTATTATGGTAGGGTGCACAAAATAATTTTCAGAATGTTTGCCTTTTATTGCTCTTTGGCAGTTAAAATGTTAATTTTTGAACACTTTTTTAGAAACCCTCAGAAGGAGTTGAAATACCACTGAGACTGAAATGAATAAAAAATAATAGTAGTAAGGTGGTAATCAGCATCAGTACAGCATCGAGCAATTTATATTGTTTTATTTAAAAATATCTTATTCAAATCAAGAATTAGCATTAACGTATTTTTGCTACAGCCAGTGGCATAAAAGAATTTGATACACCAAACAGTAACCAAACACACCTTAAAACTAAACCTTAAACTATAAACTAAATCTAAATAATTGTCCTCAACTGAACTAAATCATTAAAGCTTCGGAGGCATGTGCGTTGGAATATAATAATATCTCTACCCCTCATTCTAATCACAGGGATTAGCCCAGAAGTCGGAGACTTGTGCGGGAGAGGGGGCGGCATATTATTATTAAGCAGGCCGCATTTGCGCCCAGGAACGACTTACGTTGGTAGGCCCTAACCACTATTCAGTGCGGGAATGAGGGAAACCTGGAAAACCTCATTAATTAGGGGTGTAGCCAAATATCAACCGGTATCAATCTCTCACATTGACCCAAGCTAACATTATTCCACCCTACCATACCCGCAGAGAGGGTGCCAATCCTCTCCACGAATATAGCTTATATGGTCTACGGTACACTTATACCAACTCCGATCTAGTCACCTCGGAACCAACTCCGCTAGTTCAAAAACCTTTCACCCTTGACCTTATTATCGATTATATTTGGCATAGGTCTTTTGTATACACCTGATTGTTTTTTTTTAATTAATTATGGTTGTCAGTATTGTCATCGACATTTTCTTAGTATTCTTCAAGACCCCCTATAGCTGCGGGCCCTCTGCATTTGGGGGGAGGCTGTGCGCTGGCTATAACCGATGATAAAATTATCTGGCCTGTGATTTGTCCACTAAGTTTTTCCATTTCTTCATATCCTGTGCTTTTCTTCCCATTTAATGATTTTAATTTTTTTTTAATCATATTCTACTTGTGCCTTCATCTTATTTTTGGTCTTCTTTTCCTTTTTTTTTTCTCATCTATTGTATAGGACTAACATTTTTGGTGTTCTCTCTTTCAGCATTATTACAGTCCCAAATTTCCACGTTTCAGTTCCATATGTGAATATAGATGTGTATCTTTTTTTTTATGAATTTACTTTTTATTTTTATTTTTGACACTGCAGAAATTTGTGTTAATCATGTTTTTTATTTCCACCGTTACCTTTGGAGTTCTTAAGAATTTGGTTCCTAAATATTTAAATTGTTCTACTTCTTCGAATTTATGTATCTTCCCTCTATCTGTTTCTATTTTTTAAGTGACTTTCTCCTTTAAACTGTCTGTTCAACCATTATAAAATTAGATACCTTGCGGAAATAATTTCGAATAATTTTTGTAGAATTACATAATATCGATTTATGGCAAGGAGTTTGTTTCTGTCATTTTAAAATCAGTTTCAATCCTAGTAGTGTTTCAATGCTTTCTAATTAAGAGTTCCTAAAAAAAGTGTTTTAAAAGTAAACATTTTGACTGGCAAAATAGAAAAAATGTTGGGAAGCAACATTATTGAAACTGCTACACACCTAGTACTTTTTTTTGATAATTTTATTATCTGGAAAATAGTATTTTAAAACACATTCTTTAATGAAAATGTTTTATTTTCACGTCTTATTTTTAATGTCGGAATATAAGATTTATTGCTTCTGTACTACTTGGAAACGCAATTCACATATGTGTTAACGTGGCCTTATGAGATAAATGTGAGCAGACATGAGTGGATATACAGGGTGTCCAGAAACTCTCCTGACAAACGAAGACCGGAGATTCCTCAGATAATTTTAAGACAATTTAACCCAATTCACCTAGTCCGAAAATGCTTCCTAAGGGAACTAGAGCTCTTTGAAGATGGCGCCTTGTAAATAGTTTTGTTTAAATACCTACAGAACGCTTCTACTTAGAAAAATAAAAACTGGTACGCTTGTTTAGCCTTCAGAGATGAATCGATTCCATCAATTGCGAATTTCTAGTACCGGTCATAGGCGTCCGTTTTGGGTAGGTCAACGGTTATTTTAACGCATAACTTCTTTGTATTTAACTTTTAAGCATTTGTGACACTAATTTTCAGTTGTACTAGTACTAAAAGGTACTCTTACTTTAAGTCATTAAGATACACCGTTTTCTAGAAAAATAGATTTGAAAATTTTTCGTTTTTTCGTCATTAAAGTTCAATTTATATTTTTTGCACTAGTTGGCTCTGAACTGCCAACAAAAGTAAAACATACGCAATTGATGGAATCGATTCATCTCTGAAGGCCAAACAAGCATACCAGTTTTTGTTTTTCTAAGTAGAAGCGTTCTGGAGGTATTTAAACAAAACTATTTACAAGGCGCCATCTTCAAAGAGCTCTAGTTCCCTTAGGAAGCATTTTTGCACTGGGTGAATTGGGTTAAATTGTCTTAAAATTATCTGAGGAATCTCCGGTCTTCGTTTGTCAGGAGAGTTTCTGGACACCCTGTAGATCTTGAGATTTCGTTTTTGTGTTCAAAATTTGGTATATATTTATTTTTTTTTTTTAAATATATGACCTTTTTATGTTTTTGTAAGGTATAGATTGATTAAATATTGAAGTTTTAAGTTACTCGTGCTTTGCTTAAGTTTTGTGCCGTTCCCTTGCTTTATTTTGCAACTTTTAATTTCATTTTTCTTTTTTTTTATAAGGCATTTTGCAGAATTATTTTCCAGATCGTGGAGATTTCAAGTTTTTGAGCCGCTATAAGGTATTTTTTATTTATCGTTCTTTGTTTGCATTTCACCAACTCTTAACGTTATTAATTTTTTTATTTAATTTATGAACAATACTCTGGGTATTTTCTCACAATGATTTTTGCAACTATACTATACTTTGTAAGAAGCGCAACTAATGAAATTCACATTTTATTATGAATGTGAAGATATAAAATCATTGTGAGAATATACCTTTATTGCCAATGAAACAAATATTTGATCTGAAGCTGTACTTTCATTTAACATCTACAAAATTAGCCCGATACTAATAAATACTTTTCCACTAACATGTTTATGCATTGTTTACATTACATCTTACTAACTAACAGTTCCCAGCTTATTAATTTTTGCTGTAAATGTGCAGATCTTGCTATTTTAGTCTCCTCCGAGATAACTGAATTTCAGGTATATTTTCTGTTTCATTGGTTTCTAACTTTGTTTATATAGAATATATTAGTCAACCAGTCAGACTTAGGAGTGAAGTAGATGACGATACTCTTATTAATCTGAATGACAAGCATAATTCGGCTAGTAGTACAAATAACGATGATATGGTTTTTAAAAGAGTATCGCCATCTATTATTTTCACTCCTAAGTTTGACTGATCGACTAACTACATGATATATAAACAAGACTTTCAGTGTATTTTTTTTAACACTTTAGCATCATGTAGTCATTAACCTAACGATATCAAACTGTGATATTCAGTAGCAATTATTATTAGTGTATATACAGAGTGGACCATTAATAATGGGTCATAGAGCAGAGACAATATCTTTGGGATTATTGGTTTTATAAATTTGCGCTATCAAATAGGTCAAAGTAGGGTGTCAGTTTTGGTGACAAACTTTAGGCCGTCCACAGTTACGAGGCCATCCGAATTCAGAGGGCATTGCGATTGACCAAAAGTTGTGAGCAATATCAACAATTAGATGGACCCTCCCCTCTTCTTCTTATACAGGGTGTTAAAAAACAGTGTATAATATTTCAGGTGGTAATAGTATGAACTAAAATAAGCAGAAAAGTCTTAATAAACATGGGTCCGCAAAGTAACGGTTGCGGAGATATGGATCACTATTCGTTTTTCAAACATTTTATTTTATTAGGGATAAACCGACAAAGAAAGCTTTTAACACACAAAAAACAAGGTTACAGAAGATGTTCAAAGTGCCCTCCGTCCATTTCCAGGCAGACACAACATTTTTGTCTCAACGATATTTGAACTCTTTCGAAAACACCCCCTTGATTTGGATTTCTTGACAGTTTTGATTAATCCATAGCTGCAGCTCTTCCAGGCTATTTACAGAAGTACCGTACATTAATGTCATCAAATATTCCCAAACAAAGAAATCTAGAGGGTTCAGATTAGTAAGAAGGGCCGGACCTGTTTTATGGCCTCCATGATCGCCTATCTGAACCCTCTAGATTTCTTTGTTTGGGGATATTTGAAGACATTAGTGTATGGTACTCTTGTAAATAGCCTCGAAGAGCTGCAGCTATGGATTAATCAAAAGTGTCAAGAAATCCAAACCAAGGAGGGTGTTTTTGAAAGAGTTCAAATATCGTTGAGACGAAGATGTCGTACCTGCTTGGAAATGGACGGAGGGCACTTTAAACATCTTCTGTAACTTTGTATTTTGTTTGTTAAAAGCTTCCTTTGTCGGTTTATTCCTAATAAAATAAAATGTTTAAAAAACGAATAGTGGTCCATATCTCCGCAACCGTTACTTTGCGGACCCATGTTTATTAAGACTTTTCTGCTTATTTTGGTTCAGGTAGGTAATAGACCTCCTGAAATATTTTACACTCATTTTTTAACATCCTGTATATCTAATGTTTGGGACAATATGAAGTTATATGTCTTAGTAAAATGTTGCTGTGGAAAAAGATATAGGGTGTCAAAGTTGAAATTATTTTTTTATTTTTTGCAATAACTCGAGTACCGCTCAACCGATTGTCACCAAGTTGGATAGAGAGACAGTTTTTAAGAAAAGGCATCATAATTTATGTATTAAATGAGATTCAGCCGTAGAGGGCGCCACATTAGCAATGCCTGATTATAAATTTCTGTCTTATATTTTGTTGACGAAACGTTCTGATTTTGTTAATTACAAAATCCTATCCAGGCGTCATTTTTACGTAAGAAAAGTACTCTTCGAAGAATTCGATAAATCCTACTATTTTCGAGGAAACTGCCCTAAAAAATTTCTGATACACGCCATTCCGAAAATGCTATTCAAATTTATTTTCAGAAAATCAATATTGTAATGAGACTATTGAATCGATGATCGTATTTTATAAATTTTCAGAATAACTGGGAAAAAACCTCAAATAAAAAAAAATTGTATTTATGGACTCATTGGAAACATATAGAACACAACAGTAAAAACTATACAAATAAGATAAACAATTTATTTCTTGTCATAATACAGATTTTCTGAAAATAAATTTCAATGGAATTTTTCAAGTCGCATGTATCATACATCTTTTAGGGGTTTTTTCAAAAATTTTAGGAATTATCAAGTCCTACCAAGTGTACCTTTTTGATGTAGGAATGATGCCCGGATAAGATTTTGTAGTTAACCGAATCAGAACGTTTCGTAAAGAAAAAATCATCATCAGGCATTGCTAATGTAGCAACCTCTTTGGCTGAACCTGATTTAATACAAAAAATATGATTCCTTTTAACATCCTGTATCTTTTTCCGCAGCAACATTTTACTAAGACATATTTAGTTATACCTTCATATTTTGTCCCAAAGATGTCGCTTCTGTTGTATAGTCCATTATTAATGGTCCATTCTATATATTATAATAACATATTATAAGGTCTAAAAAACTAAAATGCTTGGGCTAAATTTCTATGGCAGATCCTACGGCATAAATTAAAACATTAATAAAGGTATCTAAAATTTTTAATTTCCAAAATACAGGATGTTCAAAGATAATGTAATTATACGAGTTGTTTCAAGAAACATCTGCCAAATTTTAATTCCTTATTGCTTATCCAAAAATAAAATTTTGTGTAAATAGGTTCTCTGAGGCGCTGTTAGAGAAATACAGGGTGTAGACAAAATTTTTTGATATTAGTTTTTCACTTATATGTATTTCCGGAACACCTTATTTGACTTTTACGAAGTTCTTCACATGCTACGTGTCTATTAATAGACAATTTTGACATAATTAAATATTTTGGTTTTATATCAGCTTACCTGGAACCACCTACAATAGAATACAGTTTATTGGTGGTATCTCAAACAGGAAATGTCTGTCAAAAAAAAGCAAGAGATTATGTAAATCAAGTTGCTGAATTAGGAAACATGCTCAAATGTTTTAAAAAGCAGAGACTTACTATTTCATAATGTTGTTTAACCTCAGGTAAACCACGGATGAAAAACATATTTACATTGTATGTACCGAACTTCATTAAAATCAAAGTGTTTTGGAAATGTAAATAAGAACAACATTTCAGAGAGCCTATATTTAATTTTTCTTCATATTTTTTTAACAAAGCAAAGGAGTTATGATTCTGTGGATGTTTTTTTGAATAAGCTTATATAGTTTATTATTGGTTAACAAATAAAAAAAATACTATAAACTTGTGTTCGGATATGCTTCGATTTCGAAATACAGGGTGTTAAAAAAGTAATGTTTTTAAAATATAAAATGTATGTGAATAAAAAATTTATGGTTGTTTTTTCTACACCATTCATTATTTTGTATAAAAAATATACTCTAATATAGTTTGTGAAATCAGGTACTTAACAAATGAGACAAGAATGAGATAAAAGTACCATATTCAGTGAAATGTCTCAGTGTTTCTAAAACAGAAAGAAGTAGCAGGTTGCAATTTATGTGATTGTTAGTATTATTTTTACAAATCGGAACCAGGAAGCTTATATCATTTTTTTTTCTATTTTGCTGTGTTTGAGATAATCTCATATGTATCTTCATAACATTTTGTTTTCTTCAAAATATAAGTTGTACTCACTTTTACTATAGAGCACTACATTGTAAAGTCTTTACAAACATACACATTTGGAAAGTGAGAATCTTGATGGTGAATTGTGTTTTGCCGCTTGCGTGTATTTGTGTCATGCTACACGCATACTTCTACCACAGCGAGCTTCCACTGTTCGTATAAGGCAGTGTTGCCAGGTGGGAAAAATTCAGTGCATGAGAATAATTTCAAAATAGCATGAGGTTTGGAGAAAAAAGCATGAGATGGCTTAATTTATCAAAAAACACCTATTGACACAGCTTAATTTTTAATTACTTTTGTAATGCCATTTTTATTTCAATAAAAAGCATTATGTTATGCTATTTTATCATAATATTACATTGTAAGTAGGTACTTACAGGTACTTACTTAAAAGTTATTAACCACGTAACCTTTCTAATTTATTTTATTGTTAGGCCGGGCGAACGTTGAGGTGCAGTTGACGTGACGCAGGGTGACTCACGTTGTAAAATCTGTTGTTTCCAGAAAATGTAGGTACCCTTACGGAATAGAGTTAAGAATCACTGCAATACAGCACACACCGCATATCCGTCGACTGTCATACCCGTTTATGTATTCATTGCTAATTATTAAGAGAGCAGTCTACAATAAAGGACATTTCAAGTACCCAAATATTGTAGATACCTACCTCTATCTATTCAATTTTGACCTCAATTTTGCCTTTATTTCTCGTTAGGTCTTTGTTTTGATAGATTTCAAAGAGTAATTTTCATAATTTTATTATTTCTTTTCGTGTCTATTAAAAGCATGAGATTTTGTAATCAAAATATGAGAGCATGAGATTTTGCATGAGACCTGGCAACACTGGCATCAGGTGACCGGATTGAGGTCTGTAATCTGTGAGGATACCGTTTTTGTTGGTCGGCTCTCGTTAGCTCTCGCCTACCATCGGCCGTTATCGGAGATTGTAGACGCGCTAAATGGACATTCAAAATTTAAAGATCTTATTCACGCTGTGTTTTATTCGTTGCTCTTTCCAAATAAATTAATACACGTCAGCATTTTAAATACAATAAATTGACTTTGAGAGGAATAGGGCAGATATACAAACAAAATTTAGTTTTCTATTATGCTACCGCGCCGCTTATACTTCGTACCTTCCCTGGGATGAAGCGGCAATTTCTACTTTCTCTGTAAAGATCCGCAATTTCCTTTTCTGTATGTTCCTGCTGCATGGTTATCTAGGCAAATAGCAAAATATTATATCATTGTATAGTTAATTTATAACTAAAAGTGACCTCACGTCGACCTATTTTTTAAATAATGATATTAAATTAATCTCATTATCTGTGATTGAAGCTTCAAAGTGTTTTGTAGTTGTAATAAAACATATTGTATCATTAGTTTTGACCTTGTACCTTGAAAATGAAGCATTTTGGGATACACGTTTATAAGAATTCTGTTATAAATTTGCAAATCTGCCATTAAATTTGGCCAAGCGTTTTAGTTACATCCCGTATATTTCTGAAAATAAACTTGTAGGGGATAACATCTGAGAAACAGAGCCAGTCTACTATTAACGTTGAAGCAAGGAGGGACAGCAACTATAATTGTAGGGAAACAGAAGATGCACACATAAGTAGATAATTAATTCTATTTTTAGTCTTCAAACAAAAAAAAGTTTCTAGAAATCTGTGTAGATTAAAAAACTTCATTGTTGTATTTTTATTACCTTGGCGGCTTCTATAGTAGGCATATATTTTCAGAAACAGAAATCAATTAATTTTTGGATTAGAATTAAAATTCTTGACTGCCACGTTATTATATAGGGACAAAATTATTTTTTAGACTTCACGTATTTTAATAAATCGACTCGATATTTAATGTACATTTAGGGTTTAACGGTTAATAATCTGTGTGTTCACGTTTTTTTAAAGGAGCATTTTAATGTTAAAATTATGGAATTTTAGATTTGTTTAACGATCCATTTTATTGATATTTTACGCTTCCTTATTTTAAGCTGTTTAAAGTATGTCACTGTGTAGGTAAGGAAAGTTTAAATGTTGAAAATATCAGCAAAATCAACAGACACAACAAAATCATATTTAAGACATTTGTAAGACTAATTTTTTAATAAATTCAGTATTATTTTAAATACTTGATGAACACAGTTTGTTACTGTTTTAATCTTTTTATTATAAATTACGAAGTTGAATGTGTTCCACAAAATAAAACAATATACAGCTTGTCCAGAAGTCAACGGTCCTTACTTTAAAGGTAGATTCATTTGCATAAAAATATACATAGTTATTTATATCAAGTTCCTTAGTTACCTTTACAAGATTTGAACTCTTTAAAAATATATGCAAGATGTTTCATAACTCTACCAACAAAGAGCAGGCACACGTAGAGGAGCTTAAAATATGCTGTTTTGTTATGTCACATTTTTCTGGGATGTACCTTTGAAGAGATAATTTTAAAAAACAATTTATTACATGATTTGCTTTTATTCTTGTCTTTAATTGGTAACAATATGAATTTGTTGGAAGCCAAATAAGGGCCAGACTAGTCCAGGGAAGTTAGGAAAAATAGCGGAAATTTTTAGGCACAGCAGATATCGATATGCGGTTTTCTGCATTGTGTTCAGGAAGGTTCCATGAATAAAGTCTATATCGTCTGTTTTAGCAATTTTTTGAAAAATGCCTTCTGGGCCGGAAAATGCATTACACCATTATAGGAACGACTGGAAACTCGGAAAAATCGCTCGGAAATCGTTACTCGGGGGTTTTTGAGGCTGCCGAACTCGATTCTGGCATTAGAATTACCCGGGGATGCACGGGGGTGGCTCTGTGGGGGTGCGCGTGGGGTGAATTGGGGGAGAAATGGCAGCATGCATGAAAATCGCTCGAAACTCGTTACTCGGGGGTTTTCAGGGATAGCAAATTCAATTCTGGCATGGGAATTACCCGGAGATGGCTCTGTGGTGTTGTCTGGGGCCTCCCCGTACATCCCTGGGTAATTCTAATGCCAGAATCGAGTTCGGCAGTCCCGAAAACCCCGAGTAATGATTTCCGAGCGATTTTTCCGAGTTTCCAGTCGTTTCTATAATGGCGTAATGCATTTTCCGGCTCAGAAGTCATTTTTCAAAAAATGGCTAAACCAGACGATATAGACTTTTTTCCTGGGACCATCCTGAACACAATGCAGAAAACCGCATCTCGATATCTGCTGTGCCTAAAAATGATTTTGATCTGAATGCCCTGGACTAGACTAGGAGTAGGTAGTATGCCAATTAGGTAGTTTTTTTACGACTAGTAGGCTATGACCTCATGTTTCATTTTTGACGTTTGCAAAGACAGCACATACATCTCTAGGGGTTTAATTTTTTTTTACACCGGTTTAACTGAAGCAGATTTATGGAATTGTATAGACAATAAATGCTATGCCATTAAAAATTGTTCACAGTTATTGCGCAGAGTAGACTTTTACTAGTCGTAACGCTGTATACTTTACTTTTTGTCCAATTCAATTAGTAATGATTTCCCGATTTACTTAAAAACCGTAATAAATAATTAAATTTCCTGTGATACTGGTAAAACTATTTAATAATTGACATACTGATAAACAGAATCGATATCATTGAAAGGGCCTCCTAGTCCTAGTCTGGCTCTTATTTGAGCTTCCAACAAATTTATATTTTTGCCAATTAAAGATAACAATAAACACAAATCATGTACCAAATTCGAATCCTCTATGTTAAGGCATTAGTGAAATACTGTTTTTCAAAATTTAACATTTACCTTCAGAGTCCTATAGCTCTTCAACGCTACATACCATACATAACAAAGCGGCACATTTTGAGATACTTTACATGTGCCTGCTCTGTGTTGGTAGATTTATTAAACACCCTGTATGTACAAGGTGTCTCATAACTAATGGGTCATACAGCAACAGGGTATAGTAGACGTCAAAATAGGCTGTTACTGCTTAATTTTTTATGACAAAATATTTGCGGTTAGCAATACAGGGTGATTCAATTAAACCAAACCGAAAATCGGCAGTAACTCAAAAGCAGTTGAGCAGATATGAGTCGGTGGAGTTATGTTTTCGAGGGTACAAATCTCAATTTTATAATTATTTAGAAATGAATGAAGTAGATCTTTTCTATTTATAAATGTTCTCCCTTTCATAATTTAAGGTCAAGCAGTCAAAAGTGGTTGCAAGAATTTACACAATCTGTATTGTGTAACTAGCATCAACAGATTTCTTAAAACTAATTATAAAATTAAAAGAAATTAAGCAGAAATATGGCCCATTAGTTGTATGAGATACCCTGTATCCATATACAGAGTGTTCAGTAAAGAATGTGCAATACTTTAGGGGCCGGTATTGCCACTTAACTTTATTTACTCATTGAATCTATACCTGTCTCACAAAAACAATATGTGTTAGAAGATGACAGATACAGATTTATTTTTGAAATTGATCGAAGGCTGTTTCAAAATACCTAAGTTTTTCAAAAATTTCTGAAAGGAATAATATAGTGACACAGGCGCTCAGAATGCCCTGTACATTTCTAAAATTTGAGCATAATTACCCAACAAATCAGAATTATAGTAAAAAAAATAATAAAAAAGTACTTTCTCAGGCATACAACTTCTTAATAAGGTAAGTTGATTTAAGTCAAATTATTTTTGTTCTTAAATTATGGCCCATTCTTTATTCGACACCCTGTATGTCTCACCATTTTTCTGAAAATGTTAATTACAAAAGAAAAATTATATTCTTATTCAGTTTATCTTACAAAAAATTGGAAAACAAGCAAGCTTTAATCGATTGAGTTTTATTAATTTTTAAATTTAGATGCTATCGGGTTATCAGAAAATGTAAGATTTTGGGAAAACCTCATCGATTTTGTAATGTATATTTATTTTCACATATTGTGATTTGCTAGACTGAAAAATTAACCAAAATACTAATTTCCAAATAATGTACCTCGAATTTTTTACTAGATATTTTCAACATTTGAATTTTAGTTTTGTATTTTAAATGGACGCTTTGCTTAGCTATTTAGTAAATATAAATTTTTAAATACTTTGTAGTGATTTGACTACAGTATCAGTTGTAGTTTAGGAAATACATTCCAAAAATGCCAGTGTTGTATTTTTATTTGGAATTTGTTTAGAACTTAATACATTTTCGTGCAAAAATATTAAGTCCAGAATATGCTGTTTTAAAAAAATAGACTTTCTAATAAATTTAATTCAGATTATTTGAAGTTTACAACAACAGCATAAACTTCCAAACTGCACACTTGATAATCCTGCGTTACTGATTGAATTTATAAATAAATCTGATTGTTGAGTTAATATCTAATTTTTCAATTTTTTTTTAAATATGTACAGCAAATAAAAGTACTTCAGTGGGATTTCAAACTTTATTTGTTCAATGTCTTTTTAAGAACTCATGCATCACAACAGATATTGTTTGTAGATATTACTAACAATTGACTGACAAGAGCCAAAAACGAATGTTAGAAATAGAAATTTAAACGTCACGCTTTTTACTAAATGCATTTTTAAAAATTTACAAAACCTTTCTTGTTGCCATATAATTTGCAGTGTAGAATTTTTGTATTGGCTACAGTTCATTTTTAATTAGAACGATTTTAGAGTTTTCTTTAAACCACCTTTGTATATCTTGCAAAAAATTGGCCTCGTGCAATATTTATAATTATTTTAACAAAAATTCATGTTTTTAAATAGTTTTCTTTGTCTCTGCACTTAATAGATTTATATATAAAAACTGCTAGCATTAAGCTAAATCCAACGTTAACTTTATCTCTTCTATTTGCAAACCACAAAACTTTAATGCCTTCAAATATTTGCATATATTTCATATGTTTAAAGAAAACACAGATAAAATACAAAAAGAAGGAAGGTTTTAACTAGATCTCATTTTTTTGTGATACGTCCAATATTTGTTTCCTTTTATTTTCAATTTCCAACTACATTTCTCACATCTAAAATTTAATCTACACTTGTATATAAATTATATTTTTTAATTGCTTTTTAATGAAGTTGCATAGATGTATCTTGTACTTCGATGATCAAATGTTTATATTTTTCTTTTTTTATGTGTATTATATGTAATTTTTTATATACACATGTAGTGTAAAAATGCTTCCATTTTGTGTACTAATCTTTTTTATACTTTAAATAAAAGTATTAATTATTTATTCATTACTGTTTTCATTGAAACACTCCCTAAAATGTAATTTCCCAATCATATTAAAACAAATTCTTTATCTCCTTTATCCAAAATATATTTTTTTCTATAACTTGGACAAAAATTTGTGCGATTTATATTCTGAAACATCCTTACGTATCAATCGTTCTTAATGGAACCATGCAACAGGATAAATCGAGTCTACACCCTGGACTAGTGTAGAAAATTTGAGATTAGAGATCACGGTGACTTCAGTATTTTTTGTGCTCAGTAGGAGAAATAGTTGAAGGGAACTAATAACAATAGAAATTTGTGAGAGACGATAAACAGAGAGGATCTGAAATCACAATATAATTTGCCTTGGATTTTATAAAAATAAATACCACAGATTTAAATATATAATTTATTATGACAAAAAACGAAAAAAAATGGTGTTTAGAAAGTATTTATCATTGCCATACAAGTAATTATATAACATTTAACCATAGAAATACTTAAAATTCGTTAAAAAGTAAATGAATATGAATTGATGTCTGATGTATGGATATAAATGATTCTAATGGGAATCTCATTTTCCTAAATCTATTTGGCACCACTATATTATTTTAATAATTTTATTACAAGAATTCTATAAAAAAATTTTAGATATAAATACTACTAGTATATACATATTAAATATTACACCACATTTTTTACATAGAAGAAACAGTGAAAATTTTAGGTAAAAGGTTTGAAATTATAAAAAATGTTTCTACGATTTTGTATAAAATTTTAGTTTAAATTTGAGATACTAGTTGTCTCTTCTTAAAAAAATATACACTTTCATGCAATTTGGAAATGTTATTTCATTACTATTTTCTTTAACTATGCCGATGTTAGTTTATCTGTTTCATAATATAAACCAGAATATATTATAATCCATGTAACCTAAAAAAAATCGATAGTTTAGATAATATGAATTGCTGAATATTTAAAGGCCATTTTTTTACTAAACTACTGTTGCATGTAGCAATATACTTACTAGGAAACCTGCAAAAGAGGTCATAAAGCCTTCTTTTGTAAGTTCCCATGCACCTCCATATTCATCTTCATCTACACTTTGAAAATTGCTAAAATATAAATATATGACTCCGGCATTAATTAAAACAAACCTAAAAAAACAGCAACCGTTCAGTATAGTATAATAACACGTATAATGTACATATTTACATAAAAATATGAATTTTCTATTAGCATATAATATTCCAAGTCACTTACAACATAAGACCTAAAAATCCTTTTAAAGGCAGTAAACCCCAAACTATACCCAATATTACACCTAAAGCTTGTCTAGCCCAATATATAACATCTAGAAATTCTTCCTAGAAGAAAGTTTCATTGAAAAAAGTGTATTTAAATGAAAGCTAACCAATTCCAACCTTATCTGGCCATTCCGAATTAGATGCAAATGCTCTAACCCAAACTGATGGTAATGTTGATTTAGAACCACCGTTTTTTTCGATTACTTTCGTTTTGGTACTCATTTTTACTTTAACTTAAATGTATATATTTAATTAATATCACATGCAACACTACACTGACAAAATAACCAACTTGACGTTTTTGAGGTTGACGTTTCTGAAACATTTCCGACATCCTGGTACATCACGTGACACTTGTGACAGAGGATTCGTCTTTTTCTCCCAGGCAATTTTTGGCGAGTATCATGTTGGTTTAGTTATACAGACGTTAAGCTTTTTCATTGTTTATACAGGGTGATTTTAAATAAACTAGCAAAAATGAGACCACAGATTCCTTAGGTAAAAGTAAATCGATTTAATCTAACATACCTATAACCCTAAACGCATAATAAAAGAGATACAGGGTGTCAAAATTAAAATTTTATTTTCGATATTTGTAGATAACTTATTAAACAATCCAAATATTTACATAAAATTTGTAAATTATGGGTTTTTGTGGGCGAGAAATTCAAATTTGTTTCTAATTTTGATGTCACTACTAGAGGGCGCCACTTGTGGAGCAGTGCGATTAAAAACTGCTACCGTTTCAGGTAAAGTGCCTTATGTACTGAAAATACAGCAAAATATTACTCGAAAAAGTTGCTCAGAACGGTAAATTATGGAAACGTGCAAAATTTCAAAAAGATCGGCCTGCTTTGATAAAATCTTTGTACCTACTTTGTTGAAATTTTTTTTTATCAAACCTCGCCGATTTTCTTAAAATTTTGCAAGTCCATAATTTACCATTCTAAACAACTTTTTCTTGTAACATTTTGCTATATTTTCAGCACAAATGGCACTTTACCTAAAACCAAAACAGTTTTTACTCGGTGCACTGAGCATTTCAAATAGGATTATTTCAAAAATGGTTACTCTTACCCACTTCAGCAAGGTATACGGTATACCTTTTTCAAATAAAACAGGTAGGAGAATCGATCGTTTCGATAGTTAGAATAATACACACTAAGCTGCAAAAGAGTTCTGCCATTTAAAAGAAACACGATGTGCCACAAGTGACGCCCTCTACTAGTGACGTCAAAATTAGAAACAAAATTGACATTCTCGCCCACAGAAACCCTCTATTTTCAAATTTTATGTAAATATCTGGATATTTTAAGAAGTTATCTACTTTTAATTTTGACACCTTGTATCTTTGTTATTATGCGTCGTGGGATGTAGGTATGTTAGGTTAAATCGATTTACTTTCACCTAAGGAATTTGTGGTCTCATTTTTGCTATTTTATTTAAAATCACCCTGTATATTCTATACTAATAATTATATGGAAATTACACGTCCCGAGAAATAGATTGAGATTTTAACTTTGATACGCCATTCCCATATTTCAGGTCGCCGTATTTCTCGCGGTAAAATGATCCAATTTGTGGTGTTTTTTAGATAGGTACTGAAATCTCGAAAGAGATGTAGAGAAAAAGTAATATCAAAAACAAAACTATTGATGTTTTGTTTATACACTTACTCTTTAAAATCTCCTCAAGCAATGTAACAACTGCACATTTTAATAATTATTTTCACATACTTATAAACAAATGTGAATAATCTTATATGCATGATTATGTAAGTTTATGTTATAACAAGGTTTACATATATACCTAGTTGTATTTAATAGAACACGTATTTTGAAAGATTTCAGTACCTAAGAGTTTGTTGGAAAGATCGCAGGTGGCATATGAGTCAACATTCTTGTTATATTTGCTAAACTCTATATTATTCAGTTCTTAAATGTCTAAAATCACTTGTATTGTAGAAAAAACTATTTCAAGAATACGGCGCCCGGAATTTTAATCTGGTACATTCATATTTAAAACTTATTTCTCGATTATTAAAAATAAGATTCGTGGTATAATTATAAACTAAATAACTAACGCAAAGAAAGAAAATTGCCACCTACTACAGCGGACTGTGGATAGTGGATAGCACTGTTTATAAACAATGTGGATAGTCTCCTCTTTATGGAACTGGAGCTAACACTATTCAAATTTAGATCAAATGGTTAAGTAGTCATACCGCAAAAAATGCCTTAGACTGGTCATGTTCTGTGGGCTGGTTACTTTTGTCTGTTTTCCGATATTTATTTCTTCTTCTGTAATATAGATGGCGACATGTGATATGTGTTGTTCAGTAGTTCAGTATTTTCAAAGCTCCAGCAGATTGCAAGATAAATGCTGCTGACTATCAGTAAACCACTAAAAAAACTATTATGGTTTTGTCTATGCTGTTATGAATTATGTATGATTGTTAGAATCACAGTAGATTGTACTGAAATTACCTTCAAGTTAAAAAATATTATTTCATGTAGAGTAAGTGATTGTGAGTGTAAAGATAACCGAACATTTTCGGTGAAATTTTTCTTCAGTGTTGAGTGTTGAATATCTTCAGAACTTCAGATGGAGAGTGCCGAGAGTGGTCTGTGAGAAGAAGCAATTGAGGGTGAGTAAGTCGCATGATAATTTAATGTTATTTCAAGTCCCAAAAGTCACACTTTTGGATAGAGCTGTTTTACAAACCTGATTACTTTTGTAAATGTATATCTCACCTGATTACTTTTCATCGCTTTACTGGGAAATGGGAAGTATAAAGTTTTACTACTAAGTACTAAGGAAATGTTATATTAAAAGCGGTAAAAGGTTATGGATAATAATTAATAATATTTTATGTATGTAGGATGTATATTTACGCACTAGTTATTTAATTTATATCATTATTGTCCTGAAAACGTTATTTTGATAGAGATAAATCGAATTAGAGTCAAATCCATGGATTTGGTACAGGGTCTGGATGGAATGTAGAATAGAGGAACTGAAGACACAGAAGTTGGAACAACTTCAAAACTAAAGAATGTTGGATAGACTGTGTCACAGATTACGTAGACCACAAAACAGACTTAGACTATCATTTATACATTCATTACATTCCCTGCCTTTATGGTAAAATCTCATCGTTCTTGAAACATTCCGAAAAAACTAAACAGTTATTGACTTTTCTTGAGTTCGGCGATGTAATGTATTATATATATATGAGTCATCAACAGCATCAACTTACAGTACAAATTTAATTTAGAATTTTACACAAATCGGTGTAAAAAACTAGGTGCACACCGCTTATTTCATCAATATAAGAGAATACAGGGTGTCCCAAATTGCAGGAACTAAATTTAAGCATCAGGTGCTACAACTTTTTAAAATAAGAAAATAAGCTCATAGTCATATAAATATGGGTCGGAAAATGCCGACGGGGTAACCACTAACCACTGGTATCAAAATCATGAGATTTCCAAAGAGTTAGCATTTTATAAAAATTACCTCGAATAATATGCTACAATATGTACTTATACAAAGGATCTGTAAAAGGTTGAGAAATATGATGGCCTAAATACTTTAGTCCAAAATTTTATAGTTTCCAAGATACAGAGTGTAGAAATTTTTAAGTCATAAATTTATATGAAGTTATTGAGAAAAACTAAAATAAAATTGTAATTTCAAAACCCTGTATCTCGGAAACTATAAAGTTTTGGACTAAAGTAACTTAATTTAATAAGAGATCATCATATTTTGGCCCTCGAAATATGTGGCAGTATGTTTTCCTAACCTTTTGCAGGCGCAAGATATCGAAAAAATTTTAAAAACAACACGATGTATTAATTCACCAAAAAAGAATCTTTCTAAGATTGCTCAAAATTGTAACATTCTTGGTAAAAAAATTGAATTTTGAGACGGGAATATAAGTATAATAGCGTCTATAATGTGCAAGGTGACAGTATTGTCAGTCTTTCCGGGTAAATTTGCCTCCAGATGATGCAGAATTTTGTGTGATTTTGTGCAATTTCTCGGAATTTTTTACCGATTTTTCGGGATTTCACACAATTTCGGAAGATTTGTGACAAGATTGCCATGAGATTTCCCTCGGGAAATGATTAATTTCCGAGATACAGGGTATCAAAAATTTTGATACCTTGTAAGTATAGTTTAATACAATTTTGGAATATTGTATTATACAGGGTGTCCCATAATGATGTGCGCTCCTTTGGAGGGTGTGTTTCTTGGGTCATTTTAGGGGGGTACTCGCTATAAATTTTTTCGATTTGAGTCCTCCCTTACGAGATAAGGGTTTTTTTTTCAAAAACGGTTAAACTTATAAATCTGAAAATCGATTACTACATTTAGTTAATTAAGTTAAATTGTTCAGTACGATTTTTATGTTTACGAAATGTCTAAAAGGATGGCAACCACCAACCTCTGTTGTTTTTTTAAATAGAACTTTTTATTCTAAACGTTTCTGGATATGAAAAAATTACAGTAAATAGAACAATCAATTTACAAAATTTTTCCCCTCTTAGTATTTTTATGCAGACACGTGTTTTCTTTAAAAAAAAATAAAATCCACATACGTATATCCTCGGGTGTGGAATATGCAAGTAAAATAATGCATAAGAAACGTAGTAGGCTGGTGGTTTTAATTTTATACATATATGCCAAATTTGAATAATTTTTATCAAGTAGTAAACTCAGAAATTGGAAAGTGCGAAATGCAAAAAGTTTAAATATGGTGGCTAATGTGGCAGTCGGTAAAAAACACTGACTAATATGTATTTTTGATTTCGTTGGAAATATTGAAAATTCATAATTGCAATAGAAATTAACAGAAAAGAATAATTAATTTGGTGGTAGATATCTGACATGACAATCTAAACAATAAAACCATTAAAGTGACAGCGGCCTACTACATTTTATATGAATTATCTTGCTTGCATATTCCACACCCGAGGATAATGTACGTATACTCGCGACAAGAATTCAGACGTCTTACGTCATGCGAACAAATGAATTCATTACATTTTCATCAAAATATTTAAGAAACTGGAACTGATAGTAATAAAACTATATACTACACTAAAAGTTTGCATTATATATTGCACTAAATTGCAAAAAAGGATTGTTTTAAACGCGGCCAAATATCGAAAATTACGTTGACAATAAAAACAAATGTCTAACGTCAGCCGTGACGTAAAACGTCTGAATTCTTGACGCGAGTATATGTGGATTTTTTTTTTTTAAGATAACGCGTGTCTATGCATAAAAATACTAAGAGGGGAAAAAATTTTAAATTGATTGTTCTATCTACTGTAATTTTTTTATATCGATAAACGTTTAGAATAAAATGCCATCCTTTCAGACATTTCGTAAAAATAAAAATCGTACTCAACAATGTAACTTAATTAACTAAATGTAGTCATCGATTTTCAGATTTATAAGTTTAACCGTTTTCGAGAAAAAAAATGAAAACTCAAATTTTTTCAATTTTTCAAATCAAAAAGTTTTATAGAAATTACCCAAGGAACACTTCCTATTTAATGAAATTACTATTCAGAACTTCCAGAAGTTCAAAAACTGTTTGAAGAGAGTGTCATTATTATTGCAAACGATTGTACATGTAGATCTATGACATTATATGACATTATACTTAAACCAACCTTTTACTATTCTCGAAGCTGGCATTACAATATTTTTCAAGATTCTTATAGAAGTGATTTTGTCAAACTGAAAATATTATTTTTAGATAATCTAATGATTTTTTTTTGAAAATGGTGTTCTTTATTTATTTCGTAAAAATGAACGGTTTTCAAAATAAACTTTTTTTTTAATTGGTACAATGACTGTAACAAATAAAATAAGACTGCTTTTAGACGAAGCGTCTAAAATTATTAAACACCCTTTATGATAAAGACTTTAACAATAAACCTGGGTAGCTTCAACCTTAGACTAAAGAAGGTACTTTTGTTTATTGTCGATAAAATTAACAGTTTACGAGAACAATTTATTTTTCGTCCACACTGCTGTACTATGCGTGAGGCAATCCAACCTACTGACTACGCAATTATATTATTTCAAATCAATGTGAGCAGTTCTGTTTAAGGTCACAGTGTGCACCAATTTTGGCTCAAATATGTAAGTACAATCAGGAGAAATGAAAAGAAATCTAAATTTTACAAACACTTTTTGAAACGCTGTACATATTTTGAAAACAAAAGGCGATGGATATTAGTGTATATCAGCCGGAGTCATGAAACAGGCGTAGCGTTAGTCGGACTAACCAGTTTTGCGCCCGTGTAAAGAGCGTTAGTCGGACTAACCAGCTTTGCGCTCATTCACGAAACATGCGTTGCTAGGTAGCGAAGCATGCGTTGCTAGGTAGACTGTTTATTTACGTCCATATTTGCACCAAAAGTTAGACCCAGTATTGTACCTGTCTAAAAATCGCGTAACTTCGGCCTCTAGTTCCTTGCGCTTCCCATTGTTCCCATTGTATATTTAGTATTTATATTCAAAAACAGTACTTTTCAGTGCTACGGATTAGTTAACATATATTATAAAGTAAGTATTATACATAGTAGTGAATAGAAGTATGGCTATTATTTAAATTGGTGTAACAGAAGCGTAAATTTTTCGCGTAACCTCCGCTAGTCTGACTAACGTTACGCCTTGTTGATGAATCCGTATGTTAAACTTTTTTTATTATTTCTTGGTCCTCCCACCCTGTATATCAAGTATTATTATTCACAAAAATGTTTATTTTCAGCGTTTTCACAATTGACAGCGTCGCGAAAAGTGGTTCGCAGTTCAAAGCCATCTCGAGCGACGGTTATCATAGGTGTGGATTTCCCGGCATAAAAGGGAGGTTTGCTCCATTTTTTAAACATCGAGGTAAATAAAATTTCGGAATAAATTTTGATTGGCTTTTAGGCCTCCCCGAGCACGTACTTATAAAGTTTTTGTTCTTGGTGATAGTTAACTCTGTATAAGGACGTCAAGTATTTATATAGGAAATTAGAGCATTTATGTTCAATAACAGATTGATTTGAATTTGAACTAAAGTATTCTATAAATAAGTGTAGCATAAATATTTATAAGTAATTCAGAACACTAGGAAAAAATTGGGATTATAATCTGCATGCAAAATTATTTGACCCGTATTTTGTTTGTTTCCCGGATTCTAATTTTTGGGGGCCCAGAGGCCCCTTGAAATTGAACCTAAATATTTGTTTTAACTAGTTTAGTGTTACAATTACGTATGTACAGTGTTGTGTGTGCAATGTGTATTTGAATAAATAGAAAGTAAGAAGACTATAAAATAAGAATAGGGATATAGGACCGCAGACCGCATATATGCATACGAGACGGTGGCACTCATAGAATCTGGTACCTGTCAATACTCAATAGTAAATCATGTGCCGCTCACGAACGAGTCGTTTTGTTACTTTTGAACAACTCTATTTGATGTGCCGGAAAGTCCGGAAACATAACTCTTTTTGATTGAGTGAAACTGCTAATCTAACGATGTTCAAATGAATTGCCAATGTTGCTATATATTGATTATACTATAGCCTGTTGCAAGTGCCGACAGAAGTTTCGGATTTAGAGTATGCTCAATCTTGTATTGACTGGCACATAGCGCTTTTGAGGAAAACTAGCTTTATTCCAAATATCCAAATCTAATATGCCGAAAATTTTGTTTAATTATATTAAAAGTGGGCCGGATCCCGGCGGTACTGCAATACCGGGCCAACCCGCGACGGAGGTGGAGCAAGCCCCTAACCTCCATCAGTTTCCAAAAATCAGTTTAATATACTGGCCCCGCATGCGGGGCGTATCAGATATTAAGCTGATAAGAACAGATACTACACTTTGATCTTAGCCAGAGGCCGAGAAGCGATACCGAATATTTGTCAGACCTTGCTATAAGTTGTATTGTGGTGACACAACAGTAGTGAGGTTCAAAGAAATTGTGGTGGCTCCATCTGTGCCGGTTATGGATAACTATTGCACCGCCATTATATAGTAATTATTATTATGTAATATGTAATAAATCTGCTGGCATTGGAGGCAACTGTTTGCTTTTTGGATATAGACATTTTTACGCAATAGGTTATTCTCAGTCAAAATAAAATGAAATTATTTACCCATTAGACCCTGTACTTTTTCTAATTTATAGTGCGGATATAAACAATAGACTACAGTCTATATAATATATGATAATGGTACTAAACTATTTTGCAGTCCTTTAGTAGCAGTGGCAAACACACAAAATGATCTAGCTAGATTCTGTGTGTGTTCGGATTGACTATTATCACTAAATGCAAGCAAATGTTCTATGCTTCATGTCTGCTCGCTGCTAGAATTTGCCTCACCAATTTGGTCACCTTGCCTCATCCGGGATATTAATCTATTCGAAGGAATCCAAAGCCAGACTCGCTGGCCTAGATAATTACGCCACTTATAGTGATTGCCTACAAGTTCTTCAATTATAACCTTTTTAGAGAAGCTGCGTGAATGAAGAGACGTGATTGAAATTTATCGACTAGAATTAGACCCTAAAACTATTTGCATCAAGAACACCAATGTAGCGCTTAATGATGAAAAAGGGACATACCTACAAGTCCAGAAAAGAATAATTCAAGACATCCCATTGAGTCCTCTTTATAACAAATCGAACATTTGATAAGCTTGTTCGATAAGATGTATTCGTGTATAATAATAATGGTTTAAGTTACATCAGAATTTGTGTGTTCCGTTGCTTTAGAATGTTACTTGAGACAACAGTATATTTGATTAGTATACTGTGCTTGAGACATTTATAAAATTATACTACCTGACACACCGCATTAAATGACCTAATTTATGGTGAAGACATAATAAATAAAAATAATAAATGCCGATATTTAAAAAATGTTAAACGAGAAATGAAATCAGTAGTAAACTGCAATAAAAAAATTTAAATTATGTACTTATTTAAAATGATTTTGTTTACCATTTTTGGTAAAAATATGAATTTACGTTTCAGTGGTGTTAACAAATATTGTTCCAATTAGAGATGGGTTGTTATTTGCATATCTGTTATTCTATAACTGTTATCTGTTCAACAACGACAACGACTGTTATTTGTCTACCAAAATAACAGGTATCAGTTGTCACAGTCCCACTGGGAGGCAGCTGCGCAGAGCATGTGAGTACGGGCCGAGAGCTAACGCGAAGCCGTCTTTTGGGATATTCGTCGCGGTAGAGTAGCGAACAACCGCTCGCAGTCTTAAGAGTTTTCAACAACGGCGATAACCGAAAACAGTTCCAGTTCACAACAACAGCGTTTGCAAAATAATGTAACGGTCTAACAGTGGATTGAAGACGACGGTGAATTACAGATCGCAGTTTTTAGGGTTCTCAGCAGCGACGATCACCGATAACAGTTTCAGTTCATCGCAACCACAGATTACGACCAGATAAGCAACTCAATGTTAATTTTCTATCCTAAGAAAGAGAAAACAAATATTTTCTGTCTCACATTAAACATAAAGCAGAGGTAGATGGCGACACGGCGGTTTTTATATTGCGGGAAAATTTAAATTGAATGCTAATTTAAAAGCTTCAATGCTATTTTCCAGTTACCACTACAACATACACTGGATTCACCTAGTAATGACTTTGGTTATCCACGTATGTTGTATGTAGTAACTGGAAAGTCATTATACTCAAATGTATATACCAAATACATGCAAATATTTCACAAAGCAAATCATTTTTTTTAATGATTTGCCTAACATATCTGCTATTTAATGTTTTACTTAAATGAAGACTTGAAATGAAACTAAACAATTTTTTAAAATGAATTTTTATTTACTTGAAGAATATACACTAAAATATATTTATATAAAAGTAAAAAATATGGATTTTATTAAATCGGAACTATGATCATTGCTTATATAAGCTACGTTATCTAGGATATTCAGGGATGGGCATTTACGCGTCAACTTTAATTGTCGACATCTACGTGTAGACTTCTCGTAAACTATGTAAACAACGTAGACCATGTAAACAATGTTGAACTGCTGTTCTGTTTAACCTAAAATTTTTACATGATACACATGCTTTTTTATATTAATCATTTAGTGCTAGTGTTTTATTGTTTTAAATATAGTGAATACATTTAATAATAATACAAAATTGAGCGGACGAAAAATCAATTCTAATTTCGGATCACTACGATTCGAATTAGTAAAATCGAAAAAAAATATGCCGCAAATTATTCGAAATGTGAAAATGTTTTAAAGAACACTGCTGCAGCACGCCTTCAAGCACACAGATATAAAAAATTGCAAGAACAATCAAGTCTTAATAAAGTTTTTAATTCAAAAGTGAAAATAATAATTCTAAAAATGAACTACAACCGAAGAACGTTAAGATAAATTTGCTACCAGATTACTCCAGTAGTGGGGATGAGATTGTTACTATGAGTATTGATAAAGAAAATACAGTTCCAAGAGCAGCTTCTGCAGCAGAATTAGAAATGTTAATTTTTATTGTGTTGTACTAATTACTATTTTAAATATGTTCAATATTATTTTATTTAATGATATGTCTTTATAATGAATTGTTAACATTATCTACATTGTCGACACTTCCAATTTATGTCTACATCTTGATCATTGTCTACGCGTAGACAATTCTGTTGTCTACGTTGCGATTGTCTACCTACCCATCCCTGAGAATATTAGCTTTCAGACTAGTCGTTTCTACAGGGCCTTCATAAATTATTACAAGTCATGCGACTACTAATTCCATTCGAAACAGTAATTGTATTGTCATCACAGTGACAATTAAATTTTGTCATTCATAGTAAATGCATCATTATGACCTATTACGACTGATTACACTGATGTTTAGTGATTTTCAGTTGAAGCTCGGCGGTCATGTGACTTATAATCATTTACAAAGACTTTTATCTGATATATTATAAAAATATCACTAGTGATTAAAATGCATAGAACGTTACGCACTGACGTTATAATATATATTTATATCTATGCGATTTACTTGTCTGTAGAAATATATATCGTTACAAAGATATAAATATATTTTATATTATCGCTCACCGTCAGTTATGTATCTTTAAATATGTTGTTAATTTCCACTGAATTGTGTATATTACTTAAGTCCTTTATTTTAACACCTCTTTCTTTGCACTTTCTCTTTAATTTTCTCAAATACATATCCTTCCGTTTTATGATGGAAACCGCAATTTCTTTTCTTGACATGACGTCCTATGCATATCTTTAAAGATAGGGGATTTTTTGTTCGAACAAGGCACATGGGATACAAATGTTGAAGGTACAAAGGTACTAGATTGACCAGTGCCTGCAGAAGTAGAGGGTAACTCCTGACATATCTATGAAAAATACAAATGTAAGTGTTATGTGATACAAATCTTATGACATGATATACATAAAACATATATTTTGTTTTTAATTTAATATGGCAACTTTCAAAACAATAATGTATTTTGGGTGGCATAATATGCAGGAAATTATTTTAAATTTATATTCATAATTTCCGTAAAGTAGACCAGAGATTTTTGTTAAGTTTAAATTCAGCTGTTTGGTGTGGTGGAAAGAATTCTGATTTCTTGAAATCCGTCATACCAAACTGTTGATTTCAAAACAGACTCTATTAATAAATACTTAAACATTTGAACTCATAAAATGTAGTTACCTGACATACTGGCAATGAAGGTATTTTGCAGGTACTATGTTCTTGACAAATGTCTGCAGAAGTAGAGGGCAATTCTTGACATACCTATGAGAAATATAAATTGTATCACTTCTGATAAAGGTTTTAAATCAATTATTTCACATGCATTTCTTATGTAGGTGATACTTTTTTCTTTTAAGGAATATCCTTTAATTATTATGTTATCCAAACACATTTCTTTTGCTTTAGTGATAGATTTTTAAATAGTTTAGTTTAATTAGTATAAACTTACTTATAACAATTAATTGTACAGACGTGACGTTCAATAAGTAGCGATGAATATATAGAAGTATAGGTACTAAGTTCATGACTAATATGCCTGCAAAAACAATTCCTGAGATAAATAAAATTGACTGTGAGATAGAAACATTATAAGCATGTTTATATATATCATTATTTTAGAAAAATAGTACAATTTATCATTCTTTGCATGTATGTATTTAACTTATCGACATTCCTTTTATCTCTATAAAATATATATTACTATTGACAGAAATACCTAAATTATCGACATTTCATCACATAATTGCTTTATTGTTAGGTACCTATACTTATTTAAACTAGATATTATATATTTTATGTTTACCTCTGGTGGCCTTAATGATCCAAGAGTAGGTATGGCATCTGAATGCAGAACTAACTCAGACATGAAAGGTTTGAAACATTTTTCTTCAAAATGTCTGTCACATACTCTGATATAGCCAGATATAGGGTGGTGGTATTTCATACCCATAGACACTTGCCATAATTTGGATCTAAAATAGTTGTAGAAAAGTGTATACTGTACAGAAAGTTTTCATATTACATAAATATAGGGAAAATATACAACTTTTTTATTACTTTTCTTTGCTGAAAATTATTTAGTACAGCTTAAACCTCTCAAAATAAACATTTTGCCTACCCTCTTTTTCCGAGAAAGCTGAACAGAAATTCGTTATTTTTGTGTGGCAGAGGATATATTTTTCAGAAAAAAATATTTTAAACTGTACATATATGAAACACAACCATCACTATTTATAATATATAGACACTGAAGCTTTTGAAAATGCATGTAATTAATTATTTGATAATTGTGAGAAAAACATTTCTGAACATTAAACTCGTTTAATCAATTTTTTCTTCCTCACTCACTCTAGCTCTCTCGGATTAAATAGGTACAATATTATTTTGAATATTTCTTGTTCTCAGAAAACTAGATTCGAATGCACAACAATCATTTCAGATTCATGTTAAACACTCTCAAAAATAGCGCTTAAGCAAAATTTTATTAAGATTTCAGAGGTTTACGTTATACTATATTAAATAATTACCAGTAAAAATACCCAAATAAACTAAATAATACCACAAGTAAATAATTTTAAACAATTTCTTAGAATTCTTCTTCACGTACCATTAAATTTATATTGAACAGAAAACTTACCTTTCTAAATTTCTTGGAAAACAGAATAATTTTTCACCTCGTCTCTAGAACATCCACAAATAATGCAAAATAAAGTCATTATTACACAAAAACACACAAAATACAGAAAAATGAAAAATATAGACATCCAAGCGTATTAATACGAACACCGGTAAAAAAACTCCAATACGTTAAATATTCAAAAAAAACTGGAATGCGTTCCACGGTAACCGGTTAACACGGTATCCGAAAATTTATTTAATAATTGCTTAATAGATAATATCTCCACATAATTCTGACAATAAATAGTATACATTCATCAGTAATGCTGTACTGTTATGGTTTTAAACAATAAGTAGCCTCTGATTATTAAATAATAAGAAAATATTTAAACACATAGATTTTCTCACTGAACGTACTCTCAAGTACATTTCTGTGAAGCACAAATATTTCATATTCGTCACTTCTCCCATCTAACGTATTACTGCAAAAACTGCAAAGTGTAAATCCCATCAATACCGTCAGAAATCATTTTACTCTATTGTTGCCACCTACCTGATTTTCAGTAAACTTATTATAAAAATCCTTTATACTGACTCCAGCGCCTTCTATCAGCGTCTTACATTTGGAGCAACAAAGATAGAGTTATTGAAATTTGTAAATGCAAGAGAGAAATAGATATAGAGGATAAATTTTCCAATCTAGTTACAGCTCTGTTTGTCCTCTGTGATCGCAACACAGTGTTTGGAGAATAACGTGGATACGTTATAATAGCGTAGACCCATTCATTTATAATTTTCAGTATTTTCAAAAATAGTTATCAATGTATGTTAATACCGGCAGAAAACTTAGTTTCATTTTATTTCAGTTTATTTGACATTTTTATTTTGGTAAAACAATGAAATAAAAGAATTAGATGTATGATATATTAAATTTAAGGCTGGATTAGGTTTCTAAATTGTATTTATTTAAAAATACAAAATTTAAAAAACATCACAGCCAGATAAAAATAAATGTTTGTTACTATTAAAAAAATAGTTTAAATAAAAATAACTTCATAAATATTTAGAAAACATAAGAGTAACAAAGTGCTAATATTTTAAATAAATAATTATGCAATCAACAATTCTCTTCAGTTTTATGGGCCGTGATTAACGGGTACGGTGTATCCTGTAATCAGTCGATACCATTCATAGAAACATTTTGAATTTTAAAAGTCAATAACAGTTATCTGTTATTTTGAACTATTATTTAAAAACAACGATAACAGTTGCGACTGTTATTTGAAAATAACGGTTTTGCACATCAGTCACATCACTAAAATCTAATATACCGAAAATTTTGTTTAATTATATTAAAAGTGGGCCGATCCCGGCGGTACTGCAATACCGGGCCAACCCGCGACGGAGGTGGAGCAAGCCCCTAACCTCCATCAGATTCCAAAAATCAGTTTAATATACTGGCCCCGCATGCGGGGCGTATCAGATATTAAGCTGATAAGAACAGATACTACACTTTGATCTTAGCCAGAGGCCGAGAAGCGATACCGAATATTTGTCGGACCTTGGTATAAGTCGTATTGTGGTAACATAACTGTAGTGAGGCACAAAGAAATGGTAGTGGCTCCATCTGGGTCAGTAATGGAGTATTATAATTCTGTATCCATGTTACAAGTATACCTATGATTTACTTTATTATTATTAAACCAGAGATAACTCTTTACAGTTCATTTTTAACTAAAGAAACATATTATAAAACATGAATAAAATCTTGGATTCTTGCTGAAGGGCGCAATTGTGAATTAAAATTATTTCAAATGTCGTTTAATTCATGTTTTCGAGATTTATAATAATAAAAACGCTTTAAATTCAAAACTTAAGGTTTCCAAGATCACAAATACTAAATTGTACAAAGTTGTTTGATGACTAGTTTCGGAGATTAATACCACTCTATCATCAGGTCGTTACAAGGAAGGATATCAGTTTACAAGGAAAATAGTCAAATTTATGACAAAAATAATCAAATCGTGAAATTTGTGCAAACTTCGATTAATTTATTAATCGATTTTTTAATATAGACTCAAATTAATTTAAATTATATAGGTAATTGTGTTCCGCTGTCCATTCTTTGTGTGTGTGTATATCTTAATGTGTACGTACGTATATGCCAGGCCTATCGTAATTTACTTTTAGTTTATTTTTAATTTCTTTTTTCCTGTAACTTTTCCAACATTCTTTCTGCAAGTTGCAAGTCTCTTGCACGTAGGCAAGATACTTGCAACTGCATTTGCTCGATTTTTATTGCAGCTTCTCTGCAAATCTGGGAAATAATTTAGTGATTTGTACGGTTACCACCATACTTACGCAAAAATTCCTAGACTGATCTGTCAATTTCAAACTGCCATCTTTCGCTTCTACTTGATTATTATTTGATCGTTGAGCTTGCAAAATATATTAACCGAAACCTTTATTTTATATGTTATGATATTGGTTATTGTTGTTTGTCAAACTTTGATAAATAGTTAGGTTTTAGTGTGCATTCGGGTTGAAGTGTTGTCTATTGCAATTGACGACCGTAAAACCAACTGCAAGTCAGAACTTTAGGAAAGGTACTGTAGGTGTAAGGGCTTGCTGTAAGAAGTTGCAAAAAGCGGACTGTAAATCGGTTTTTTTTTTAAAAAAAAGGGAGTACAGTATAGGTGAGAACGGCCTAATAAGGAAACATGTTTACTTTTAGAAGTACAGTTCAGTAAAGCGTAAGTGGGAATACTTCTTAAATGTATACAGAAGCGCCACTCAACCTTCCCGCCAAAACCAAGCCGCCATATTTTCCGAAACTGTTTTATTTCAAACAATACCAATGACATTTATGCAATGTGTAACTAAAAAGTAAAAACTACATGTGCATGTAACAGACGTTTTATATGGTTTAGTTTAGGTAAAGAATTTGCAGTGTGGTTTAGACATACAAGAAACAAGAAAGTGAAAAAGATGAGTCGGATAGCGAACGCAAGCAAACATTACCTACGAAAATAAAATATGTTTGTGGATATTTGATGAAAAAAGCCTGTTCAGTGTATACGAGTGCTGTGCTATGTGCTATACAGGGTCTCCCAAAATTAGCCTGCCAAAAATTAACTGTGGATTCTACGATCAAAAATAAGAAAAAAAAGTTATATAAACATAGGTCCGTAAACGCCCTCTAACGGAGCTATTGCTCATTAAAGGGGAACCCCAAAATTTGATTTTCTATAAATATTTTCAAAACGAATAGAGATAAAGTAATCAAATTTAAAATTGAGAATCGCAATTAGATTGCGAATCTAATGTTCTAAAAACAATACCATAATTAGTCATAGGTGTGCTAAATTGGGGGGGTTGTTGGATAAATATGCTCTAACTTTTTCATGTCTCTAGGTTTTTGCTGTCAGATCAAAAAAATAAAAATTTTGAAAAATTTTACGAAAAAAAGGTACTCTTGTTTTACTTCGATGAATTATTCCGTTTACGAGCAATATTAATTTAAAAATTTTGACATACCACAAAAATATTTGATATGATATGCAAGCGGTCAAATTGTCTCTAGTAGGCTTTGAAAAGTATGATTGTCAGTTTATTTGATACATATTACATGTGTTTTTAAACATTTTTGTAGTATTAATAGGCTATATTAAAATTAAAAAATTTGCAAATAATTACATTACTGGTTTGACTTCTTCCGGGCTGTTGGCCACTTCGTCGGTTTTATAACTCTTGACGTTTCATTTCAACATCTCTTCCAATTTAGTACTACTTACCTCTTTGTATAATATATTCTCAATTAACCATACCTTTTTTGTATAATATAGTTTTTCTACGTTCATGCAAAAAACAAAACTTTATTGAACTATATTTAGTGGAAAAAGTGGTTCTTTATTGCACTAGGGCAATAAAATGTTTATTGCATTCATCTGTCATTCTACTACAGCATTTTGTCATCATGACAAACATAAACGTTCAAATCGACGTCACATTTTCCTAGACTCAGTGTCATCTAAATATCATTTTTTGGTTTTTGCATGAACGTAGAAAAAATATTGTATGCAACTCGTACAAAAAGTGCTTGTTGCACTCGACGTGTTGTCCTACTCGGCCTGACGGCTTACTTTTTGTACTTGTTGCATAAAAAACTATTAATAATCTGAATTGAATCACAACTGCTAAAAATATGACGCAAACGCGATGTATTCAAGAGAGCAAATGATTTTGATGAGAGTTGAGTTGCTGTACTGTATAATTTAACTTGTGATACAATATGCTTGCTTCACTATATTACCTCAATGGGCCAGTACTGCCAGTAGTTGTGTATTATCTTCATATGTCGGTCCATCTGAATTACAATATAGCGTAGGATAATGAAACTGATAGAGGATTAAGACACCAGTGGCAGTGGATCAGTGCACTAAAACTAGTGAAAGTGGAGTGGACTGTGGTGGAGACAGTTGGTTAATTCAGTATATAGAAAATATCAATACTTATGTTTATTTAACTTGCACCGGGACAGCGCGTACGCAGTCCCGACTACCAAAAATTTTGCGCCCGAGTTATCCGCATTAGGGATAATCGCAAGGGTCAGCCCGACCGTAGTGCAATGGAAGGGCCTCACCCTGGGGGAACCGCCTTGTTGATCACGGTAACCCCTACGCCAGGTAAGTATGCTTTACAGTGGTGTCGGAGAGATACCTAACGGCAATGGTTAACTTACCAGTAGTGACTTGTAAGTGGCGCCATCTTTGCGGGGCCCAAGTAGATCCATAAAGCTAGTCGGAAGACTGTTAGTATTAATTTAGTTAGTTATAATAAACTAATATAAATAGTGTACTGAAATAACAGTTTGTGATTAATTTAGGCGGTAAAGAACTTTGAAAACTATTAAATAGTAAATATACTCAATGATGTGGCTTTAACTACTAACGATTTATATATTAACTCCATTGAGTGCAACCAGATGCCGCTGCCTTACTGCATTCTCTATTGATCTTTGGTGTTTACGAGGTGTGATACAAAAGTAACGGGAATTTTGTATTTTGTGTGTTTTACTAGTACTTGAAAGCCTTCTGTCGCTATTGATCTTAGTGTTTTTAATATTAGTCTTTTGGTTATATGGATATAGAGTAGATCTATGCAGTGTTATATTCAGTAATTTTGTTTCACCCCTGCAAAATTGTTATGCTATCTCTGTCGGAGATTCGGATTTTTCCTGACGTTATTACAAATTAGGTATTTGCAACAGAAATATATAAATTATGTTTTTTCGTCCATCATCTTTTCATCGCTTTTCGCGTTTGCAACACAAGCTGAATAACCAAGCGAATAGTTGTTTTATATTTAGAAGAAAAAGACAAGTGCAGAAGTTAACAAAATTGTATCATTAGACAGAAAACCTTCTAGATGTGATTTAATAAATTTTAATAATGCCTTTGATAGGATGCTACATAAGAAGATACAGCTTTCTAAAATAAGATTTGCTGACATTGGAGGAAACTTATTGCTTTTGGATAGAGGCATTTTTACGTAACAGATCACTTTCAGTCAAAATAGAATACAATTTTTCACAACCGAACCTGCAGCCAGTGGCGTCTCCCAAGGTTCCGTGTTAGACCCTGTACTATTTCTAATTTATAGCAAAATTTTATCATTTACCGTTTATAGTATTAAACAATTCTATACGCTGATGATACAAAACTATTTTGCAGTCCATTAGCAGCAGATGCACATACAAAATGATCTAGAATCTGTGTAAATGGTATTCGGGTTGACAGTTACCACTAAATCCAAGCAAATATTCTTTACTTCATGTCCGCTCGATGCTAGAGTTTGCCTCACTAATTTGGTCATCTTGGCTCATCCGGGATAATCTTCTCTAAAGAATCCAGTGAAGCGCGACTCACTGGCCTAGACAATTACGTCATTTATCTTCTGATGATCGCCTACGTTCTTTAGAAAATTGTCCTGAAAGAGCAGACTTGCATGTTACCCTTAATGATTAAAAAGAGGATATGCCTACAAGCCCAGAATAATTTAAGACACCTTATCGACTCCACTTTCTACTGACTGAATCATTCCCTGTGAACTAAAAGCAACGTTAATTCCAAAAAATGTAACAATGTAATTCAGGCGAGTCAATTTCAGTCCTTCTATACTTATTCAGTAGTTCACTGAATTAAATGAAAAATTGCAGCTGACTATTAGACGTGGACGGTATCGGAGATGTGATTCAATAACCGGTTTCAATCGAATCACCTATATAGAATGGCTAGTTCGGTGTCTCTTGCGACAGAATATTTTCTAAAGCAGGTAACAGAAAAACGATTTTGATTAAAATTGACAAAATTTCTAAAATTTTGTTATTAAACGCGAATTTTTAAATATTTAGAATTTATTTATGAAATTACGTTTTTTTTATTTTAAATAGGTATTCTTTTGTTAATTTAATACAATATTTTCATATTTAAATTTGTATTTTATTACCAATATTGAAATGCTTACCTATAAATATTTTAAAATCCAAAAATTTGTCTGCCGCACAGTATACTGTCTGCCGCAAGTCATAAAACAGTGCCGTCGTAAGCAAACTCCGATGTTGAACGGTCGGTGGTCGAATTACAAATATACAATTCTCGACCATACTGAATCAAATGAATTACTCAAGTGAACGATTTGATTCACTTAGTAGTAGTAATGCACAGTATACTCTGTGGTTGAATGGGACTGAGATAATGAATTCACCAAAATGAACTAAAAGTCCCTTCACTCCCTTCTCTACTCTTCAAATTTCCAAGTCACCGAACAATTTTGTTTGATTATATTAAAAGTGGGCAAAATGAACTAAAAGTCCCTTCACTCCCTTCTCTACTCTTCAAATTTCCAAGTCACCGAAAAATTTTCTTTGATTATATTAAAAGTGGGCCGATCCCGGCGGTACTGCAATACCGGGCCAACCCGCGACAGAGGTGGAGCAAGCCCCTAACCTCCGTCAGTTTCCAAAAATCAGTTTAATATACTGGCCCCGCATGCGGGGCGTATCAGATATTAAGCTGATAAGAACAGATACTACACTTTGATCTTAGCCAGAGGCCGAGAAGCGATACCGAATGTTTGTCAAACCTTGGTACAAGTTGTACTGCGGTAACGCAAGAGTAGTGAGGTACAAATAAATCGTGGTGGCTCCATCTGTGCCAGTAATGGAGAACTATGGGATCGTTATATTTAAGTTTCTTCTTGCAGCAGTTGAAACGATTTTAAACTGTTAGAAATATTCGACCAGATGAGAACGAGTTATCAATGAATTTAACGCAAGTAGTTGGTGAAACATTTCTGATAATTTGGAATTAATCCCTGACTGCTGCTGGATTGCTGGGAGAAATACGTAATTTTTCATCCATGTAAAACGAGCCATTTGCTTTTTTAAACGTCATTTGATTTTATTAAGGCAAGAGATGACTCAATGCTTCTTTTTGAACTTAGAAGCCTCTTTTATAAAACATAAATAAATTCTAGTATTCTTGCTGAAGGACGTAAGATTGAATTTAATTCCTATAAAAATAAACGCCAAGGTTAATAAAGACAGATGTATTTGTGTTTTGTAATAAAACTATATATATTGGGAAATAGTGGGTTCCGTGGTCCACCCTCTGTATATGTGTTTAACCCCTATTCAACCATAACTTATTTATAGTAAAGTTTAATCTCTTTTTTCTTACATTTATTTTATCAACTCCAATTTGTACTTCTATTCAATTGCAACGGAACGGATGTGTTGATCACCTTACAGGAGTTTCGGACAGGTAGATTTATATTTCATTGCCAATTGTATAGTTATTGCTTATTTTGATACTTTTGGTAGTAACAACATTTATTTCAATTCAACATCATCTTCCCTATCCTATCAACCTGATCAAAGACTCTTACTAGTCTTAGTAGTATTTCAAATGGTCGCTGATCTGATAATGACCCGTAGTCACTCACGTATCGTATCCAATCGATACATATCTGGATCACGATGGATCAATACACAGGGAGAGCCGGAGAGCAGAATTAGCAGAAGCTGAAGCTAGCAATAATCGTGGTATTTGTAAAAGTAATTATGTTTTATTTAATTTGCACCGGGACAGCGCGTACGCAGTCCCGACTACCAAAAATTACGCGCCCGAGTTATCCGCATTAGGGATAATCGCAGGGGTCAGCCCGACCGTAGTGCAATGGAAGGGCCTCACCCTGGGGGAACCGCCTTGTTGATCACGGTAACCCCTACGCCAGGTAAGTATGCTTTGCAGTGGCGTCGGAGAAATACCTAACGACAATGGTTAACCTACCAGTAGTAAGCTGTAAGTGGCTCCATCTTTGTGCTATCGATGTAGATATCAAAAAGTTTCTCCAGAATATGGTTACTATTACGTTGATTTATAAGCTATTGAAAATAGTATATGGCTTTTAATCAAGATTTACCGGTACCGTACTTCAGAGCCAAACTTTGTTTTGTCAGAAACTTAATTAAAATTTAAATTCCGAAAAGTCTAGTGCTCAAAGACCATTCTTGAATAGGTAGACCATCTTCAAACTTTGTCCCGTGATTTTACAGTCACATTAAAATAGGATAAATAAAACTTCACTAACAAGGAAGGAATTGTTATTTGTATATAATAGGCCATGAAATATTATTTTACCATCCAAAAGAATCGTCAGATAGCTTTCAAATTTTAACTTTATTTTAGTTGAATGCGTTTGCCATACGTTTGCAGATGAGGAAGGTTCGTGTACTTCCTGAGTTTAAAGAAGCGGCAAGTTGTGTAGTCAGTTTAATTCCGCAAAAATCGGAAAAGCTGTACGAGAAGACATACGTTGCATTTAAATTGTGGTACGGGAAGAAAAAACCAGGAGGTATTTTCGAAAACCTTTTGTTGGCTTACCTGCAAGAGAAATCCGCTGTGTTAAATTCTTCATCTTTATGGAGTACATATTCAATGCTGAAATCAGTGTTAACAAAAATATTGACATAGGGAAGTATAAAATAAGTCCCGAGTGTTTAGTAGATAAGAAATCATTTATTTCCTGGAAAATGCCCCAGATGTTGACTATTTACTGTGGAAGGTAAATTAAGGATACTATTTTCATTTACTTTCCAACAACGCAAGCCGCAAGTTGTTTTTAAGAAGCTATCAAAAGTGCAATTGTACTTGCCAAGTTGTTGGAATTCACAAAATTCATGAAGTTGCAAAGCTGATGCTGCAAGAATTCTGAAGAGTTTAGCCTTCCACTGCTTTAGGCAATCTTCTGCAACTTTACTCTCCAATACTGCAGATAATATGTGTTTTGAAAAGGCACGGTACCTGGATATCTTTGACGGTGGCAGAGATATGTAGATAACTCCATAGAAAACAGGAAAAATTTACCGTCAAAATGCAAAAATTCTTATCTATTAATTTCAACGGTCACAAATACTTCCAACTCCCGTACAAGTCTACAAACTATAAATAATAATAGTGGAGTCGCATGTTCCAGGAATAACTATTTCTAATTGCATATTTAATATTTTTGTTAATAAAATAAATTTCCTTATTTTTTGGTGTCTCAATAATAATTGGAATGAATATGAGATCAGTTCTAGACATGTGTGTTATCATTAGAAATGTTTGATGCGAAACATCAGCGGTTTTAACGGCTGTTATTATTGACAATGGTTGTGAAATTAGATTTTACGGCCGCTAAATAGTATCTGAAGTGAGTACTTCACGTACTATTTCAATAAAAACATGTTCATTTATCAATCAACTCAAAAGTACTAAATTTTGAGGTCAATACAGTTGGCTATTTGGTACAGGTATTAGTTTCATTGAGTACAACTAGATGACACTACTATACTGAATTCTGTGTTCTGTTTTGAACATTAGATTAGCAAAACTAACGATTCTGTGGTTTTCGATAGTTGCATTACAGTTTTCTTACCTTTGGGATGGCAGTCAGATAAAATATCTAAATTGTGTTAATAACATAAATATTTTATTAAACAAACACAAATGCCTTTAACAACTTTTATAATAAAAATAATTTAACGTTCAAACGGAAAACCTTAGACCTATTTACACATATTATCACAAAAGAATTAAGACTACATACTGCTTGGATTACTATTATGGCTTAGTCCTATTTTAAAATCACAAACTAATGAGAAATGGTCAGACGGATAGGCGAAAGAAGGCACTCTGTTCTCCCCAATCTCCTCTTCCGTTGGCAGTTCCAAAACAGCGTCCACCTCCAGGTTGTTTTTCGAGTAAAAAATGTAATCTATCGTGTGGCAGATCTCTCCTTCGTCTCTGATCTTCCAGGTGGTATAGGGCGGTTCCCTTTCGGCAGAACTTAACTTAGAATTAGTATCACAGTTGGCATAGGCACTTGCTAGGCCCAGATAGCTGTCGGAAGTTATGGTGCTGTAGATGGGTTCGATGGGTTCAGCGTTGAAGTCTCCCGCGAGAATCAGAGGTCTGGATTCGCAGTGCTTGCTGATGAACTGGAGGAGATCTTTGCCTTGCTCGTTGCGTAGCGTGGAAAGGAGGGCGCCGTTCCTTGCTTTGAGATGCGTCGTGGTAACGCATATTTCCTGTCCTGTTTCTTTTATTCGAAGGACCATCAGTAAGGCTACCTGGAAGAATTGGTTAAGATTTTATATATGTTTTTACAAAGTTAAATGAAAATAACAAAAAAATCATTATCAGGGATGCACTTATGACGCTAAGTTAATGCTTGTAGAAACAAAAGTGCAAACTCATACCTACAAAAAGTTAAAATCAACATCGTACCTTGTACTGGTAATTTATAATATCCTACATTATTCATATTAAGTTTATTAGTTTACAAAACACTTTACATAACTGTTCACTTGGAATAGTGGAATAAAATTGAATAACTAGCAACTGTTCCAAATGTTCAGGTGTTAGGCTGCGGCGTTTGTCGCTAATAATTTATTTCGGTGTAACTTCCACATAGGCCCACTGGGACATATTTAAAATATACAGGGTGTTAAAAAAAGAGTGTAAAATATTTAAGGAGGTAATAATATAAACCAAAATAAGCAGAAAAGTCTCAATAAACATGGGTCCGCAAAGTAACGGTTGCGGAGATATGGAATGTTTTATGTTGTTTAGCACCTTTTTTTATTTTGCAAAAACGTTGTGTATTTTCTTATAATAGTTGGTTGACGTTTAGTGAAATAAACAGTACGTATTCTCAGAATTAACAGACATGCATTTCATATATGGTCGTGCTAATGGGAACGCCACCGAAGCGCGACGTCTTTATGTTGACGCTTATCCAAATCGCCAGATTCCTTCACAACGCATGTTTGGAAGAATTCACCAAAGATTGCGTGATACCGGTTCCATGAGCAAACAGTGCCATTTATCCGGAAGATCAAGGTCGGTATCCACTCCTAGAGCAGAAGAAGAAATTCTAACACTGGTAGAGCAGAATCCAGGTACGAGTGTGCGGAGAATATCAGCCGAGGTAGGAATTAGTGGTCCTCTCGTTTGAAGAATCCTTCACGAGCAACTGCTTTATCCATACCATGTGCAACGAGTACAGGCCTTAAATCCAATAAATGATCATGACGCATGTTTGTTTTTTTGCCGCTGGTTTCTACGTCATGATGCTGAAGACCCTCGTTCTCTTGCAAATATTCTTTTGACTGATGAGGCCGGGTTCACAAGAAATGGAGTGTTTAATTTTCACAATACGCATATTTGGGCCGACGAAAATCCTCATGCTCTAATAGAATCTGGACAGCAGGCAGGTTTTCCATTAAACATTTGGATGGGTATTGTAGGTGACTGGTTTCTAGGTCCTGTTGTTTTACCAAACCGATTAACAGGCGCTGCTTATCTCAACTTTCTGCAGAACACACTGTATGAGTTTTTGGAAGACATTCGTTTCAATCAGAGGCAACATATGTGGTTCCAGCATGATGGTGCTCCAGCTCCTTTTTCCATGGCCGTTAGAGAGCATTTACACCAAACTTTTCCACATAGATGGGTAGGAAGGGCCGGACCTGTTTTATGGCCTCCAAGATCGCCTGATCTGAACCCTCTAGATTTCTTTGTTTGGGGATATTTGAAGACATTAGTGTATGGTACTCCTGTAAATAGCATGGAATAGCTGCAACTACGGATTAATCAAAAGTGTCAAGAAATCCAAACCAAGGAGGGTGTTTTCGAAAGAGTTCGAATATCGTTGAGACGAAGATGTCGTGCCTGCTTGGAAATGGACGGAGGGCACTTTAAACATCTAAAACTTTGTTTTTTGTTTGTTAAAAGCTTCCTTTGTCGGTTTATTCCTAAAATAAAATGTTTGAGGTCCATATTTCCGCAACCGTTACTTTGCGGACCCATGTTTATTAAGACTTTTCCGCTTATTTTGGTTCATACTACCTCCTGAAATATTTTACACTCTTTTTTAACACTGTATATATGGTGAACCTTAAATAAGTACAAATATTTTAACCAGCAGTACCTATATGTACTTCTCTGTGTAGAACACTTAATTAATATTTTTTTTTACGAAATAAAAGTCAAATTTTAAATAAATTTCGTGATTTTTCAATAACAAACTTATTGTGGGCCGCTGACCAGACGATGTTTATGAGTCACAAGTGTTGCAGATTTAACGCGTGGATTACATCATTGCCAGTGTTACACTAATGTCTTGACTTGAAGAAAGTTGTAACCTCTATGTATACATTACCTACATTAGTAAAGTTACCATTAAAAAACAGATTTTGTTATTTTTACAAACTTTTCTGTATTAGCATTGATAATTTACGTCAAGAGATCGACATTAAATCTAGAATGCACTGACAAACCAATGAATTTTTGATAGCAAACGTCAAAACGTAAGTCTAGGAAGACTATCCGATTTTAAAGATTATTTGAAAGTTCAAAAATTGGGTGTATTGGCGGTAGTACCGCCAATAACAGAAAAAAGTGGCTTAGCCCTAACAGAACGGCAACCATAACTGCTGAGGTTTATTATCAACAATTTCATCACATTGAGGCCGTTAATTGAGGAAGAAAGACCGATAAGACATCATTAAGTGATTTCGCAGAGATTTTGCAAGATCATAAAACTGCTATTCAAGCCTTAAATGTGATATTATTTGACGTCCCATTTAAAAACTGGTTTGGTGAAGTCTTCAATTCCAAACTACGAATTCTTTGGAGGCGTAAAATAGAAAAACTGCTACATGGTTATGAGACAATGGTAAATAATAGAGAATAATATATTCTTGATTATTTCATGTATTTAATTTATGGAAAAGAAATACATCTTGATTTCAATAAAACACTATGAAATAATGGCAATGTTGACATTTTAATTTTAACACCCCGTTCTATTCCGTGTTATTGAATTATCTTGGATTCTAAGAAATCCTTTTATTGGCAATTAAGAGATAAATAAATTAGCTATGACACTGTTTTAAATTAATAACATACAGGGTGGTCCCGACGTAACAAACCAAAATCATGGGTAGATTTCTAAGGTGAAAATATTGCGATTTGGTGCGAATTAAGTTTATTTCAAAACTTGATAGTTAAAGAAATAGAGGGTGTTAAATGTAAAAAAAATATTTTAGTTTTTTAGCTGCTAATATCTATTCAAAATGTTAAGGTTTGGACTTCTTTAGGTCGAGAAATTCAAATATATTTACAGTTTGGTTCGTAAAATGCGCCAACTGCGGTAGATTGAATATGTCAAAAGCGACAGATGGTATCAAATTCTTATTTTCTACACAAAAATGGTATACTTTATGAAAATCGCTGTTTCGCATCGTTTTCGAGATATTATTTCAGGAATCTACTCACGAATTTTGGTCCATTACCTCGGGATCACCGTCTATACAGAAAGTTTCGCTATACTTTCCAAAATGAACCAGTATCGAGAAGGTGCAAGCTCTAATAAAGCAAATTTTGTATATTACCTGGTTACTTTGTACTCTCCATATTTCCAAAATCCGCGTCTCTGCTTTGATTAGTTCGAATTTATCTTTTCTGTAGAATATGGCACAGCCATCGGGGCCATTATTGCCGTGGATATAGAAGCAGGGAGAATCCGGTTTCGGGAAGAACATTCCAGTGTACCCCTGAGTGTCCAGTATGTGGCTTAGAAAATTGAAATGATCAACTTCCTGAAAAAAAAATCTAATTAATAATTACATTTTTCTAGATCAGTAAACATAAATGAATTTTATTTTGTTTACAGAGTAGGGGATACCGGGTACGAAAGTAACACGGGTTGGTTGTAGCAGTAAGCCTGTTGTCTTTCTAAAGAGGTTTGTCTATGATATTATATCATCATAGAGTCGGCAGTGAAATATACATTAACTTATTTGAACAACAACATCCGTGGTGTGTTTTAGTTCGAGTTACCTGCACGGTGCAAAATGATATGCAAAGTAAGTTTTCGTTCTTTATCTTAATCTATCATAATCCTAGAACTGCACGTTATTTTGAATTATTTTATTGTTCAGTTAATACCAATATTGGCTATAACCTAAGCATGGTATTTTAATTAAAAATAATCGTTAAAAAAGTTTTAAGCAAGTATCTTGTCAATTGCGTGAAAAATGGGTAATGGGACGATTGTAACAATGCCATAGGGGGACGATTGTAACATGTTACAACCGTTCCTTACATTTAATACGTATGATCATATTTGTCATATTTAAAATGATAATTCTGTAGATATCCAGATAATTACTTCAGTATTTGTTATACTGTGTGGGAATATACAAATTCATTCTCTTTATTTAGGATGACTAACAAAAGACAACGAACAACAGATCGTGGAAAAGATTGTTATGGATTGGGAAAAACTTGGTCCAAAGATGGAATATGGACGAGTCTGGCGTAACAACAGTGCGTTATTTTTGTTATTACCAAAAAAAAAAAAAAATATTATTTTATAATTTTTGTTTCATTATTCTATTTATTTATTTTTTTAAATAAAAAATATTGTATGTACCTGCACTATAACTTACTTTTATATAGATATAATCAATAAACAAATACCTTGTAAATACTAACTTTCTATACCTAGTTATTACATATTATTCATATATTACAAACGTCCCCATGTTCTGTTACTTTTGACCCATACCATTGTGTAGGTTGTAACGACGTACACTCTCTACTTTTGTATTAATTGTATATCAATATGAACTTTAATTACTTCAATATTATTTTTCTTCTATATATAAAATGCCAAGAACTTTGTTAATTTTTTATTTATCCGGATTTACAAAAATATGTTACTTTCGTACCTGGTCTCCCCTAGCCTGTATATTGGTTATTTCAGATATTGCTATAAAACTAAATGATATGCGCATAAACTTCACCTATATGTTTTATTTTTATATAAAATCATGATTTAATATATAATATGTGGGGTTAACTATGTTTATTCACCATTTTACTGAGGAAACAATTTATTCCAGATAATCAATTTAATTTGTTTAAACCTTTTTGACAAGACATTTAGAAGAAATCATGACAGAATGCGTAATAAACAAATAATAGTATTATTAAAATGATATATTCGCAATAACAATAATTTCAAGATGTAATTAAATTAATATACGGAAAAAACTCAATAACATTGCTGATATGCAACAATCGAAACGAAAATGTCAAAGATTGGTAACAGCAATTATTTCAAATGGCACACGCTTACTTCAAGGAAATGAAAGAAATAAAATATGATATAATAAATGCCTCAATAAAATGGCAAATAATCATATTTAACGCCACATATTTATTAATGAAAAGATAAAAAAATAACTATTTCAACTCCACCTATGATTTGTATTTAAAAAAATACAACTTCAGGTTATAACTCAAAAATTAACTGGGCTCTACTCAAAAAGTGCTTGAATAACGTATTAATTATTTTTTGTATAACTTTACAAACTACCAAATTACAGACATGTATTGAAAAGTGGAAAATTTGAAATTTTGTTTATTACTCGAAAACAAAAGAATGTTGGTTTTGACCATTAATTTTCTCTTATAAAAAGAAATCGAAAGCCTAGAAAAACATTGAAATTTGTACCTGTACCAAATAGTACTAAGAAACAAAACAATGTACTATGCAAACAACTCAGTGTTCCAATGACTTTTCCATGTTCCACAGAGTCTAAAAGACAATGTAGTGTGCGGATCCTGTTTGTATTTCGTCTGTTAATACTAATACGCTTAGGACATTAAGATTAAGTCTTATTGTTTCGGTTTCTTAACTATTACATTTTGAATTTCTTAGAAAAGAAGCCAAAATGTGGCAATGCCAGCGTTTGTAATTTCAGTTACAAAATAGACTTTAAATATAATATACTTCTAATATGTAATTAGACAGGGTGTCCCAAATTGTAGGGACCAAACTTTAACAGGTGCTAGAACTATTTGAAATAAGAAAATTGGTTCATATAAGTATGGGTTAGAAAATGCAGTTTCCGAAATAGTCTCAAAAAAAATAACGAATTTTTTAATTAATGACCTTAATTGTAATGGCACATTTTTTAAATTCAGAACGCTATAAAATGGAGGGTTCGGCCCCTTTCACCCCTCTAAATCTTTTTCACCGGACGCCTATGGTCTTCAAACTACGTTCATTGATAGCAAATTTGGTATGCGATTAAATACGTGTATAAAATATACATAGATGCATACAGGGTGTTCAGTAAAGAATCTGCCATACTTTAAGGCTACCTATTAGTTTTATTGGACAAAAATAATGTGAATTTAATCAATTTACCTTAGTACAATTTTGCTTCTTTAAAAAGTTATAGGCCTGAAAAAGTACTTTTTTTGTTTCATTTTTTTATTATTTGAGCAAATTTTGTTTTTTTTTTTGTAATAGTATCTAATTGATTTTTTAGTTGCATTTACTTTTGAAATGGCCTTCGATTAGTTTTTAAAAAGGCATGTTGCCGAAATGCACCGTTTTAGAGAAAACTTTTAAGGTATTTGTTAAGCTTGGAAATCAATACATAAATTCTAACAAATTATTAATTCAATGGCAAAGATGAATTTGATCAAGTTGTATTTTGATGAATAATTTGTTACTACTTACTTGCAAGCAAATTATATCCGGGCAATATTCGATTAGTTCCTCAATAATAAGATACCTTCTGGAGTTCCATTCTAAAGCTTCATCCGGACATTTTGCAAAGTTGTCATTCATTTGCCCAAGTGCTGAAAATAAAAAAATCTTTAATACAATATGATTTAAAACGTGAACTTGTTCATGACATTTTGGGACAAATTATGTGAGATTATACAGAGTGATTTGAAACTCATTAATCTAGGAAACTTTATAACTCAATTTTTTTTAAATTCCCTCAAAAATAGTCGAGAAAAGTAACTGTTAATGCGTCTAATATTTATTAAAAAATAAAACAATAAGGTCATGACCTAAACAGATCTAAAAGAATGTATTCAATATTGTCACCATTCACTTCAGAACAATGGTCTACACGATGTAACCTGTGTTGTTTACTTGTTTGACGGCGCACAACAATAAAAGCAGTTTTTTTCGTATTGTTTCAGCACCCTGTTTGAAATACTAAAATCTTCATGTACTCATACAAAAAAAAGGATTACATCCGGTTATCTCGGAAGTGTTGTTCAAAAACTTACGCACTTCCCAAAATGTGTCGGTATCCCATATGGTAAAAGCCACATGTACTGCTAAATGTCTAATGGTACCTCGTGTAATAGCCAAAGGATTTTTACAAAGGACTTGTTGAACTTTCCACATTTAGACCTTCTAATATTTGTTTCTTCGCCATATAACTGTTTCGCCTTTTTCTATCAGCATACCTTTCCGATTTAATTTTATAAAACGGAAATTCTCATATAATTTATATGACATGTATAATTCGCAAAAACACCTTTCTAGATATTCTGATCAAAGTTACATCTGACAGAAACTCAATTTTTTTTATTGTTGGAAGCTCATTTTGTGTCGTCATCAACCTCTATATGCTTTCTCCCGCGGGTTCTTACTATTTTCCTTATCACAGTTGTATTTTCTTCTTCGCCACTCTTAGTGCATGATATTCACTACTCACGATGAACTTGTTAATGTTGTTAATGAACTACATATTTGCACAACATAACTTACTTTGGTCTCGCACCGTAAACCCTTCATACACGTTTTTTATCATCCGTTAGATGAAGGTGTTTACGATTTTCAGAACACGCTGTTGAGCTTGAATTATTCTCCATTCATAAATTAGCGGAAATATATACTCGAACTTTACCAACCAGTACGCCAATGGCAGCTGTGCAGATGGAATATGTGAATCCATCACGGCTTCATTACCAATAGAAATCGAACATTCTGATATGCGCAATCGGATATGCTCTGCGAGGTATGCGGCATATACAATTTTGTGCGAAAAATTTACGGACAATATACAGTGTGTCCACGGATGGAGTTGACAAGAGAAACTCTTTTGTTTTTGACATTATCGAAAAATCTCACTCTTTATAAAAAGTTCTGCTTCCCGAAAAATTTAAATTCTCATAGAAACTTCTTAGAGCAGATATACAGGGTGCTCATAAATTAAGAAATCAAGAAAATACTCAAGAGAAAAGTACCATTATTTATTATTGTATATAACATTTTCGTGAAACAAATCTGTTTATAACTTCAAATAGAGTCCCAATACAAATTTTAAAATCAAAATTTTAATTTTAACATTTACTCTACCTCTACCTCCCACCTCAACACATTTTTCCGCTAACTTAATAAATTGTTCGAATAGTTAGCGGCTCATTCAGTTCATGTATTCCTTGGCGTATGTGCTCTTTTATCCCTATCATGTGGCAAACCATATGAATAAATGTTTTGTTTTAGGGCACCTTGGAGAAAAAAGGCAAGGGGTATAAGGATAGGATTGGGCCAAATCTTCCTGTGAGCAGGACAGCCGACCTGTTGCCCAAACATTTTGGAAACATTTGGTTTACCATTTTTAAATACTTGAGAGCCAGAAGTACGCAATAACCTGTTTTGGCAACAGGACTGCTGTCCTGCTCATTTTACAGCCTTGCTCAGACAATGGTGAAAGGTGGATTGGAAGATTTGGCCCATTCTCCTGCTAGACCACTTGACCTTGGGCCATTTGACTTTTTACTAAAACAAAAGGTTTATTCAAATGATCTGTCACATGATATTAAAAGAGCGCGTAAAAGAAGAAATAAACTATTTGTAGTGTGTAGAGTAACAGTCAAAATTGAACAATTGATTTTAAAATTTGTATTAGGACTCTATTTCGGGTTATAAACAGATTTGTTTTATAAAAATGTTGTGTAAAATAGTAAATAATGGTATTTCTCTCTTGGGTATTTTCATGTTTTCTTAATTTATGAGCACCCTGTATATCTGATCTAAGACGTTTCTATGATAGTCTCATTTTTTCGAATAGCAGAACTTTTTATAAAGAGTGACATTTTTCGATAAAGTCACAAACAAATAACTTTCTCCTATTGTCAACTCCATCCGTGAACACACTGTATATTTCTCTTTGCGTTGACTTGATAATTATGAGCGAGTTCATAAAATGAGTCATTCTCTACTATTTTAGAACCCGATTATAAACATGTCTCTTGTTGCAGAGCCATTCGCAGACCTGAATTTTGCGAGATGTCGACTGATTTTCATGCAGTGTCTTTCCCACTTTAGATGACTTATCTGACATGCCATTTTTAGTCGAATTTTCCTCCACAGGCGTTAATATTTCTTCGAATTGAACAAATTTGAAAAAAAAAACGTTTGTTGTATGAGCGAGAAGTAACAACCACATTTTGACGATACTCCTCATAAACAATAGTAATAAATAGATCATTATCCTCATAAACATGGATAATTTCATTCATACCACACAAGTCAGAAACATCAACAAAACGGCATAGAAATCTACCAAAGACGAATTATTGTAATTATTATTTGTCTTCTTTATTTAGTAGAATTATTACTATATTATAATCAACTACAAAATCACCCTGTATATTACAGTTCTATCTTACTTTCGTTTTGATTATACTCCAATAGTGGTCAGCATAACATCATCGCTAAAGAAAAACTTTGATATACTTCATATTCAATTATTCTTTCTCAGTGATGATATCATTCATGTTGCGAATGATTCAATAATTTTATTTAGAATATTGGAAATGAGACAGGCAGGTCAATATATTTCGAATTTTTTATTGAATTTGTCACCAGTTGTCATTTATAGCTTCAAAAATAGGTAAAAATGTCTGCATAATTGGTATAATTTATTATTGCTATAAACAGTAAACGTTTTTTATAACAGTATTTTTTAAATGAAACCTAAAAATAAATTTAGCTTAAATAAATATCCTATCAATACGACGGTGGATAAAATAATAAACTTGGTATAAATAGCAAGTTTACATAGCGGCAGCTTAGATTTTCGTTTTAGAGAAAATTATATTTTTCTTCAGCGCAATTTATATCAAAATAATAGGTTTTATTGGCTTACCTTGTGATAATATGTTCCACTGAAACACTCTTAAATTGTAAGGGCTTGAAATGTATTCACTGCATCCTGAAAATAAATAAATAGAAATGTTAGAATGTATGATTATTTCACAAATTCATGGTTGCTACAGGGATAATTTTTCAAACTAACTACTCATTTATTGTCAACTTATAATAATTTCTTTTCATTGTTATACATTTTACCTGTAACTCTCTTACAATTGGTTATGGAAAGCCCTGCGCATGTATTTAATGGAGTAGAGGCCGAGTTTGTATTTATACCGAGCTCTCTTTGATCCAATATTTTTGAGGCTACTTGAAGGTTTTGTTGAATGGAATCCTCTATACAGTGCTTTCGAAAAGTAACGAATAAACTCATTATTTTTGAAATTGAGAAGTTTCCCCTGGCACGTCAATTTTGTTTTTAAAAAAGGCACTTTTGCACTTGCCTATTATGCAACACCTGTCCGTGCTTATTTAGATGGGCTGTTCCCGAATCGTTGGATAGGATGAAGGGGGCCAATTGAGTGGCCAGTCAGATCCCCTGATTTAACTTTATTGTGGGGATACTTAAAAAGCAAAGTATACGTTACTAGACCGGTTAATTTAGAAGATTTAAAAGCAAGAATTCGTCACGAGATACATCGTACACGTCCTGAAGTTATTGATAATGTCCAAAAAGAATTTATTAATCGTCTTGGTTACTGTCAGGCAACAGGCAACCAACGGTGCACAATTTGAACATTTAATTTAGTCGATTTTTTACATAATCATAATTTTCAGTATTGTGAAAATTCAATTTTAAAATCTTCAAACATTATTTTCTTGAAATTTTTGTCATGTAACACCATAATTTTTCATGATGCATGTATGTAGAATGACACGCTTTTTCAAATGGCATGGTCAAAATTGGGGGTTGCTATTTGAAAAAATTGTCGATGACGTCATATCTCGAACAACGATGACGTCACAAATATGGGTCGTATGTCAAAAAGTGTGTTTTTTAAAAACAAAATCGACGTGCCAGGGGATTTTTTCTAAAACTTCTCAATTTCAAAAATAATGAATTTATTCGTTACTTTTCGAAAGCACTGTATATCTTTCTGCCACATTCGTTGCTTTCCATCTACCATGCCTTTTAAGAGTGGCCTTTATAGAATTTATATCAACCCATTGGCTTGTACATTTTCCATTTCTATATCCTAGGAAGAATCTTAAATGCTCAATTGGCTCAAACTGTATGCTAACTATAGTTGTTATTTGAGCCATCTTCAAAACACTATTAAAAAAATCATGTGTGTAACTCGTAGGAAAAGTGTATTTTCGTAACTTATTGCACAAATAGAAATTTTTCCTTGACATTTCCCTGTTTTCCCTTACCAGTACAAAATTCATTGATTTTTCCTTTTCAAGGTTTTCTATGCCTATAGCAACCATGCAAATTATAAAATGGTTAGTTGTCGCTTTTAAATAATATTAGATTTGTTTTGGTTCCAATAGCGAACTGTTCCACTACTGAGCGATGACAAACTGAGAATATTAGAATAATTTAAACTGGAAACCAAAACATACCTATTATCATCTGTACTTGAGGTTTGTTTACCTTTTGTAACTGTGTTTAGTTTTCTAAATTTCAGTCCGTAGTTCTGTTGGGTATCTGTAGCCTTTCTGAAAGCCCTTTTAACCATCGGATGGACTTTAGGTTGTATTTGGCAGTGCTGCAGCAATTCATTTCTACTGATTTGCTTTGGCAGATTGACGTCGTGGTCCAGTATGTCATCGTTGAGGATCTTGGGAGCTGAACTGAAGCTTCCCATCCTGAAAAACGTAAATATTAGAACTGTTCACGAATTAACCTGAGTTGCTTCGTACAAAGTTCGATATTTTGTCGCTATGTTATGCAGAATACATAGAAATATGTTTTTCATCGCACGGTCTTGAAGTTTTGATAAAATCAATTGATTAGTCAATGTCTGACTTAGACATATTCTCAACTAACTCGATAAAAAATCCCCAGATCAGTAGTTCTTTATCATAAATTGTTGTACTGGGTGATTAAAAAATAATGGTACCACATTTAGCTGTAGCAGAGAACAACTAAGTGTTCTCTGGTTGTAGGGTCACAGAGTGTTTTGTGGTAATCAAGGTGTTATTGTCAATGACAAAATTATTATTTATTTTTTGTAACTTAACGCGTTCAGAGAATTTTCTGGTAAAAGTTGACCATTAGATATATAGTACAAATTATACAGAGTGTGGCCAAAAATAAGGGTTTCTTTGCTATATACATATGGGGTCTTAGGACAATAATTATCCAGTTACAGCGCGTTAAAAATTTCAAAAAAATCAGCTTTTAATTTCCAAACCGCTTTATTTTAATTTAACCAAATTCGGTCTGCATATTTAGTATGAAACGAAAAATTACCAGGCTTAGAAACTTACCAGTGGCGGTATCATTGATCATTATTTGCCCAAAAAATATATCCCCTGTATAATATTACAGATAAAATAGGTCATCATATGCGCCATCTAACTATTGAGATGTAGGTGAGATGTAACTGGTCTGCTACTTCCTGCTCGGCCTAAGTGGCTCGGCTTGCAGGAAGCGACCTACATTGTCGTAGGTACTTAACCGCAGACCTCTCGCCCTGGGCGATACGCCTTTAAATCCATAAATAATACTGCAGGAAACAACTACTCCGCAGGGTAATGCCCCGACCGGCATTGAATTACACCTGCAGTATCTGTGTGAACAGCCAATAACCCTTGTCGGCCCCTCCACCAGACATAGACCGGTTTCGGGCTTGTTAGCCCTTATCAGTATCCCAATATCAACGCCTACTGAACAAAAGGTTGTTCTAAACGGTTATTAAAAAGTTGGTAAGAAAATATATAAATTAACTTTGATGCGAAATTTACTGTAAAGTTGGAGGCAAAAGAGTACATACTTTTATTTGAAACGCACTATATGAGACAGCTTAATTCATGTATTCCGATATCCAATCTCTAATGACACCAATTCTACGAGATAATTCTAAAAATGTTTTGAATTATAAAGAAAATAAAATATTTTAATTCGACATTCTGTATCTTTAAACCTATAACTATCTAAATAGCAATATTTTGCCCCAGTACCATGAAGTAAACATAAAATAAAAACAATAACAGTTCCTAGAATAGTAGTAATGGTGATATTTTATTTCCAAATGACACATTTTAGGTATATGTTTTGCAACATTTTGTTTACCTTAGATATTTCTTGTCAAAACATAATTTTCATATTATTTTTCTAATATTTTCTACATTTCAATGTTAACCGCAACGAGCAAACATTATTTTCACAGTTCATATTGAAAAAGAAATAGACCTCGTACCACACATAACGTAAAATCGAAACTAAATTAAATTTAACATCTACGTCAAATAAATTTAATTCTAATTAAAAAATTAAATCCCAATTTTGAAATCCTGAGGTCCGTAATTGTGGAGAAACTGATTAGGTGCATTTTTTATTTAAAACGCTTTTTATGTTATCAATATGACCAAAGATTAACTAACTGTACATTTTTAGTTATTTATGTGAATTTTGACGTCTAGTATAGTGAAACTAATCTTCTACCACTCGCATTCCAATTCAAATTCTTAGATTCAAACATGATTTTTTGAATTTACGACGAAAACATCGCCTAGTTCAACCATTAAATTTAAAAGCCCTTATTGTAATTTTACCTTTTCAAGATGGCTCTCTGCAGGTGGACATTTTTGAAGAGATTGTTCTCGCCATTAAACTCAATCATGGTCGCGGAGGCACTGAGACGTGCATAAGCACCGTTGGTACTTATATTAATGCAGAATTTCGTAAACTAATAAATATGAAAAGCACCGTATGCAAATTTGAAATGAGTCCTTATTGTTGTGGATTTATCGTCGTATTTGTTTATCTCTGTACCGTCTGCAGATGGCAAAGGTGGAAAAATTCCAACACAAACGATTATGCGGCGGCTTTATCGTGCTTCGTTTGTTTTCTTTATATTCTTTCACGTTGCAGCTTGTTTAGGCATGGCTAGGTTCCCTGCAATTGACTTAATCGTCATTGATCAGTCAACGGGGAAAATTACATGATTTTTCCAAATATGTGCAGAAGAAGAATGTATTATTTTAATAGAAATGGCGTTGGTCCTAGACAATTTTGTGGAAAATTACGGTATTTAACGTTTTAGTCTGGCCACGCCTCTAAAAAACGATACCGCCACACCGAAGACCTGTGACGTCAGACGATGTTGGCACGTTTATACCACAGCATAACGAAACCAGCAAACGGACTCGGGCAAATAGTTTCAGACGCGCAGGATATGGCGCGCAGCTTTCTCAGCATGTGGAGCACCATGTAACTGTCAGTATAAGACAACGTTCGTTGGGAGAGGAAGTAAGATATCAGAGACGTATTCAGTACTGCTCTTGTTTTGTTGTTCGAGAAAATGCTTTCTGTGACGCTGGCGTATTGCCCCAAAACAATTTTTAAACAGTCCTGTTTAATGCTTGTAGTTTATAAAAATGTCATACCTTCATTTTTAGCTAATTCTCCTAATTTAATGAAACCTAATATTGTTATTTTCTTTTGCTTTTGAATCAATTATTTGTGATTTCTGAAACATATCGAAATAGGTTCTACAGAGATCGTTTTCGTCACTTGTGAATATGTACGCATTTTGAAATTATGGTTTTCCAAATTGACTCGAGAAATTTAAAGGGTCAAATAGATTGCCGATGTTCCTGACAAATTTCTCCGTTTCTTTTACTTCTAAATGAAGCACTTTAAATATAATATAAAGATTCATACACGATGCTGCCATTAAATAGATTTGCATCCTCAAATCCACAAATTTTATCAATGTCTCTTGTATAAAATAAACTTGCTTTCGGACTAATTTCGTCTACACAGACCATATATAATTTATTTATATGATTAAAATTTTCAAATTTCTTTTCTAAAATTTTGAGAACGTCATTAACTTCAGGGGCAATTTTGATATGCTTTATAAATGACTGTAAAGTTGACGCACTAAGTAAACAAAATAATTTAACAAGTTTCCTTTTATATAATTTGGGACCGAGAATATATAGTGACAAACAAATATTTTTGGAATAGCTGCGCCCCTTTGCCTTTCTACTATGTTCAGACATTTGCACATTAATTTTGGATTGTTTGGAAATCTATATATGCCTCATAATAATTTCGTTAAATTCATAACAACCATGGAGATCCTTTTCCAAGAGAATTTTGAAATACTTTGGAGATATAACTGAAAATAAAATAATTAATAGTAGGTAACTTGTTTTATTATTATTATAAATTATTTGTATTTGCATTCTAATGCATTTTATGTAAAGGAACGTAATTAAAATATGTTTAATTAAACCTTTGCAAACAACAAAATTCACGGTTTTGTTTGTTTTAAATATTTGTTAAATACGGCTCTGCTAAATGTGAGAGAGATAGGAAACGGCAAGCACCCGTGCCGCTAAACGCGCCTGTCTGAAATAGATCAAAGTACCGACAGTTGAGTCATTTTGCTGGTTTCGTTATGCTGTGTTCATACTTAAATACAGCATTGTGCTTTATATCTGTATAGGATTTCCAATTTCGGACAACGCAGTACATACCTACGTTTAGAGTTAATTTGTCATTTGTGATATTATTAAGTGTTATTGTGTTAAATAGACTGGTATTGAACAAAATTGCAAAATAGAGTCGTAAAATGAGCACAGAAAGTGCATCTCACCGAGCAAATGGAAGAAGTATTGCATTATGACATTATGTATGAATATAGCTGTAGTATATAATAAAAAATATTTCATCGTGCCAAATAATGTGGTGTAGGGCGATGAAGCGCGACAAAAGGAAAACGTTAAGCCCTCTAGCATTACCACATTGTTTGTTTATGAAGACCATTTTAACGGGGCCGCGCCAAGGGTAGCTGCCGCCAGGGTGCGGAACCTTTGCCGCCACCCTAGCAGCATTCTAGGTTAATCACCAAATAATGCAGCAATAAAATAAATATGGAAATATACATTAATAATAATAAAATAAATGTATTTTCTTTTACAACAATTAATAGAAAATAAACAATATTAAATATTAAAAACGTGCTAAGAATAGAAATTTAAATAGTCTTCATAAGTAACACAAAACTGAATATATCTATAATATAAAATACATGTGTAAAAATAACAATAACACATAAAATGATGCTCAGATATCAGTATTACTGACTTTCTTAAACAGTAGATACCTATCTTGTCATTCAAAAATAATTTTCGGGCCTCTCTTTTTGCAAACTCCTCAACCAAGTCAGATATATCTAGGTTTTGAAATTTGACTAATTCAGAGTACATACAATAAACATTTGGTGGAGGTGATAGTTGCAGATAACAAGATTATATAAGCGTGCCTCTTGAAAAGGGTTCAAAGCACATACAATTACCAAAAATAAGTTGACAGCGAGTGAACCTCGCACTTTAACAAGTCAACTAAGATCTCAGAAAATACTTATTTATAGCAAGGGAATCTGATCTAACTGGTAAAAGGGGAAGAAATATATGTTAACAGGGAGTGTGCAGTTTAGCTTGACTGACGTCTGCTATTAACCAACGGTGATTTGCCGCCCCCTGGATCATGGCGCCTGGGTGCCACGCACCCCTTGCACCCCCGGGTTGGCACGGCCCTGCATTTTAATTTAATTGGAAATACATATGTAGGTAGGTTTAAGTTCATTGAAAAAATTAAAATGTAAAGAATCAATTAAACTTTTCTATTAAGTTACCATAATGTATAGTATAGTAGTAGTATATAGTATGGGGCGTTTAGAAAATCAATGGTAAAGCAGACTTACATTTTTGTTTTTATTTGTTGTATACAGCGCTTCATTCCGATTCCAAATAGCATCTGTATTTGCTCCTACTATTTACGAGATGTAGAATGTTATTTGAATGATCTGGAGAAGAGCATAGAGTATGCCTGAAGATTGGAGAGATGCTTTGATTATACCAATCTTAAAAAAGGGAGATGCAACAGACTGCAGAAACTATAGGGGTATATCATTGTTAGATATAGGGTATAAAATTATGGCAACGTAAATAAAACAGAGAAGGTCAACAACGGACCAAACCTTCATGGTGAAGGAAATTATGACTACATGCTATGAGAATGGGATCAAAGCAATGGTTTTATTTGTGGACTTCAAGAAAGCATATGATTCGATCAAAAGGAATAAACTAAGTAGAATTTTGAAACAATTTGGGATACCAACCAAACTGATTAGACTATTGAAAATGACCTTAGAAAATACCAAATCCAAAGTACGAATAAAAGGGAATGTTCGGAAGGCTTTACTATTGATACAGGACTGAGACAAGGAGATCCACTCTCAGCGCTTCTTTTTAATTTAGTACTAGAAAAGGTCATAAGAGATAGTCAGTTGAACAGAGAAGGGCACATATTGTTTAAAAGTCATCAAATTGTAAGTTATGCAGATGACGTGGCTATTATTGCTAGAGATAGTAAAGAATTAGAAGAAGTAACGAGAAAACTTGTGGAGGAAGCACATAAAGTGGGATTGCAGATAAATCAAGAGAAAAGTAAGCTTTTGAGAATAGGAGAACAAAAAAAGGATACCAATTTTAAATTGAGAACAGAGCATGGAGAAATGGAGTTTGAGAAAGTTCAAGAATATGTGTATTTGGGGGCGCTAATAACAGCTAACTGTGATGAGGAACAAGAAATAAATAGGAGAATAATAAAAGCAAACAGAAGTTCGGCAGCAGTCAACCACTTATTGAAATCAAAAAATTTGTCCAGAGGAGTAAAATTTAGAATGTATAAAACAATTTTGAGACCGACAGCGCTGTATGGTAGTGAAACCTGGGTTCTCAATAAGAAGTCCAGAGAAAACCTTTTAAGGTGGGAAAGGAAGATCTTAAGAAGAATTCTAAGGGGTAAGAAGACGGAGGAAGGCTATGTAAGGAGAAATAATGAGGAAATATATGCAATGTACCAGGCACCAACAATAGACGAATTTGTAAAAGCCAGAAGAGTGCAGTGGCTAGGACATCTAGAACGTATGGAAGATGAAAGGGCAGTTAAGAAAATAGTAGGGAGTAAACCTAACTACAAGAAAAAAAGAGGTAGACCGAGGAAGCGATGGAGAGAGGCAGTGGCAATAGATCTAAGGGAGAAAAATGTAACGGATTGGAAAAGAAAGGCGAAGGACAGAATGGAATGGAGGAGAATAACACAGCTCTGGGCCTAAAAGGCCTGTAAACAGCTTTATACAGTGTTAGCTATGACCAAGTACACAAATTTTAACCACGTGCTCAGGAAGGTCTAAAAGACAATAAAAAATTTATTTCGAAATTCTAGCTCGATGTTTAAAAAATGGGGCAAAACCCTCTTTTCCCACGGAAAGTCGGCGCCTATGACAATCAATCATCATCCGTCATGGCTAGATATGTCAACTACTGGTCGTTTTTCAACATTGTCAAGTGTAGAAACGACGAAACGAAACATTTGTATTAAGGGCGCCGTATTCTTGAAATAGTGTTTTCCACAAATTCAAGTAATTTTAGACATTTAAGAACTGAATAATATAGAGTTTATCAAATAACAAGAATGTTATCTCATGCCACCTGCGAATATTCAAAGGTACCGAAGTAAAATCAATATATAACGTCAGAAAGCGATCTATCCAACAAACCTTTAGGTACTGAAATCTTTTAAAATACGTGTTTTTTAAAATTTAACTATAGATGTAAACATTGCTATAACATAAACTTACATAGTTCTGCATATAAGATTGTTCACTTTTGTTTATAAGTATGTGAAAATAATTGTTAAAATGTGGGGTTAGAATAGCGAAATAATGTGTGTCTTACAAATGCATTTTAAAAGTTATTATATTATTTTAGGAGAATTTAAATAGTAGAAGTGAATAAACAAAACATTAAGAATTTTATTTTTGATATTACTTTTGTTTTACGTGTCTTATTTTTCGAGATTTCTGTACCTACCTAAAAAACACGACAAATTTGATTATTTTACGGCGAGAAATACGGCGACCTTAATAATAATAATGTCTAAGTACCTGGTAGATAACAGCTAATCCGGTTAGCTGCAGTATTTTGTATTTGTTTTTTCGTTGTACACTGCCAAAACTACATTTTCAATCCTTGCAGATTCATCATAATTATCCACTAACATATCCGACATAAAATACTTTATTTAATTACTATAACACGTTTAAAATTAGTCACTTAGCTGATTTAAAGTAACAGTAAGTTCTAGGTTATGCCATACTGCATTGCTAATTGCATACCCTCCATGCTCCAAACCATCCAGAAAAGGCGAAGTTAGTTATAATCTGAGGATCATTTTTACAGAACACTGTAAACATCTTGGGATGTTATAGTTTAAAATATTACTAATTATTTTATGCAAACATCGTCGATTACTGTTAATATTGTTGCTATTATTAGTATTAACAGAACTTAATTACACAACAACACATGAAGTTTAAAAATTTATCGGTGTGAGTGCACCTTGTATTAGTGGCCTACAGATGTCGTCTGTAGATGTCAAATAACGTAAATATACGGTTACGGTACTCTGATTAGTTTGAAATAATTTTTCAGTACTTGTTTTTCGCAAATTTAATTTTCCGCGTATTTTACAATCATGTCGTATTCAAATGCCAAGATGACGGATATGGTGTTTATTTATGGGAGTGCATATTATCGTGCGGCAGGCTTAAAGACGTTTCTGAGTACAAAAATATTTTGCTGAATACTTTTGAACCACATCGAACAGCTGTTTTATGCCGTGGCGGTAACGTGTGGCAATGTTTTTATCTATTTGTGTACGTTTACGTGTAATTTGTTGTTATCCTTTGTGCTTTTTCCCTACGTAAGTAATCGACCTGGTCAAGACCGCCAAACCAAGTACGTACCTCGCTTTACACAAAAAGAACGATCGAGGGAAAAAGAGGTCCACAGGAAGTACAAAAATCTTTGCAGGTTTTAATTTAAACAAGTAAGAACACAGAAGATGATTCAACATTCTTGCCTCTCTGTGCTACCATACCGTATTTCTCATTAAATCATTAAATAATAATCTACATTATGTAAAGATTTTTTTTTTCTTTCAAAGCGGCTTAAATTGATATACGTGTCAATGGACCTGTCACTATATTTGACACCTTTGACTGGCAGAATTTAATTTTTTTGGCTTTATAAATAAGTTTGGAATTTTTTTGAAGGGTGATTCCATTAATTCTTATTTTTTCCTATCCCCTCTTAAAATATTTGTACTAAGTCATAGTTAACCCTGTATATAGAATGTTATTTGAGGCATTTAGAAAATTTAGCTATCTGACTTTACTACATTAAATTACCTAGGTAATTGTTTTATTATGAAAACATAATAAACAAAAGTGATAAATAAGGATTATTTTTAAATGTTTAAGGAGAAATGAGACAGTAAATAGCAATAAAAAATTAATTTTATAGAATTAATAAAAGTTAAATTCATTACTTTTATTTATTTCTTTCAAATTAAAACTAGTAGTAATGTGAAATCAGATAATTTTATAATTAGCTGAAGTAAAACCCTCTATCTGGACGTAACCAACAGCATTGTCGCCTAATTTTCATTATACTGTAAACAAATAAGTTACGATTAACAACACCTTATCACCACTAATAATAATATAATAATAATAATATAATAATAATAATATCTCTACCCCTCATTCTAATCACGAGGATTAGCCCAGAAGTCGAAGACTTGTGCGGGCGAGGGGGCGGCATATTATTATTAAGCAGGCCGCAATTGCGCCCAGGAACGACTTACGTTGGTAGGCCCTAACCACCATTCAGTGCAGAAATGAGGGAAACCTGGAAAACCTCATTAATTAGGGGCAATAATTATGGTAATGTTAAAAACAACAAATAGACACCTGCTTGCTTTGACCCCGTATTTATTGCACTAATGAAGTTAGAATTCTTCCAGTTTCCAGGGCAATTTGTTAATGTTAATATTTTAATTATTATGTGATTATTGCCGCCAGCCACATGTTCTGACATTTCAATATGTTTGAAAGTTTATCCTGTAATACATTTCAAGCCAATATAAAATTCATGCAACCATTGTTTAGACTGGACGGACGTATTCTATAAATTGCCGTTTTAAAGTAATTATATTCGTGGTTATTTACTTTATTCGGTGGGTAAAGGAATGTTTTACTCGATAGACGATATATAACAACGAAATTAGAGTTTCATTCCGCCGAACTAACAATAATTGGCTTGAAAATAGTCATCAAAACAAAAATGTAACCATATAAATGACTCATACTTATATTTAAAAATTGATCGTTTTTAGTGGTGACTAAAGAATTTTGTCAATTCGTATGGCTCATGAAATATTCAAAATTTAAATTTATATATATACACAGGGTGTACAAGACCTGTACAAAATTGTACTCAATATAATTTAATAAAAATTTAATGTAATGGACACTAGTAAGGACCTCTTAAAATGGTGTCCTTGAAACATATTTAGCTTTTTTAGTTTATCAGAGGCGGGCTAAGCTTTACAACTTAATGCCTACATTTTTAACACCCTGTATGATAAAGACTTTAAAATAATAAATCTGGGTAGCTTTAACCCTAGAATAAAAAAGATACTTTTGTTTATTGTTGATAAAATCAACCGTTTACGAGAAAAAGAATAATAAACGAATTAATGTTTTATTTTAATAAAAGGACATGATTTCTATTTCTTTTCTCGACAACAAAGTGCGAAAGTCAATCAAACAACAGGAAAGTTTCATTTTAAGATGTTTAATCCGAAAAATACAAAATTTTTGAAAAAAAGCAGTGGTGTCCCAGGAGACACCTTAACGAAATTATTGAAAAACTTCATAAGGGTTCAACATGCGAACATAGGTCGGGCTTAAATATACCGATAGCGGGTCTGCTTCCAAAGAGCCTACCCGGAGAACAACAAGGGCAGGTCAAAGAATCCCACCTAAAGCTAAACATGTGCACTTTAATTCTGTTACTGGCAGCGACCAGTTACCGAAATCACGGCATAACAACTCGGAAAATCACTATATACCCTGTATATTACTCATGATGATAATGATCAAGTTTCATCAGTGTAAGTCAGACATTTTCAGAATATTCGGATAATTTTATTTTTTAAAGTTGAACTCTATGTATCTCAAAAGCCAATGGCTGGAATCAGTGGTGCATGCAAAGGGTAATGGGTAATGGAGAAGATTCCACCTTCAGAAGTGCAATATGTAACGGAATTTGTCATTATTATTTTTTTTTGTAAATTTTTAAAAATGTATATACAGATACTATCTACAACTTTTATTTTTTCTGCATGTAAGAGCTTGTTTTTTATTTTTTATTATAGAAATATGCTATTAATGGAACTGCTTAAAAAATTATTAGTTTACACTTTACAAGATTTCTCCACTGTGCCACTGGAATCAAGGAACAGAAGCTATGTATATACCATATGCTCACAAAATTCAAATTCAAAATTATCTAGCAATATAGGTACAGAGTGTTCCGCTTTAGGAATGATCTGTGTTTACAGAATTATTATTTTTTTATCTTGAAAAATTAAATTCAAATATTTGTTCACTTTTGTTGCTTTCTGTAGATCTTTCCAATTCCAATTGAGAATTAAATTGTTGAATAATGAGATATGAGGTGGTATGATGAAACGTGCCCACCTAATTTGCTGACGTAGGTCTAAAGGTCTTGCGTCACTGCCAACTGCTAAGGTTCAATGCAGATCATTCACAGAGACCAGACACGAATTCAGTTTTAGAGGTTATGTGTATTCAACGACTCGATCACATCACATGTCACGTAATTACTTACCAGTAGATAACAATAATATAATCGTATTTATCTAGTACACTTACGTTCCTTTAAACTGCAAAATGCATTTTTCCACCTCTAACATAGACACGAAATCATCGGCGACGCACTTAGAACTGGTGACACACAAGTTAATATCCATTATTTATGATTTTGCAAGTGTAATAACTTTACTGGTCGAAGGAAAGAATAGCAATCTTTTCACTTTAAGTAGGTAGGAGCGTTTTGTTACACAGCGATTTATTTTTAGCACGTTTATTGATAAAACAAACTTTTAAATAATGACAAATATGTATGTAATACTTTCTGGAAGAATTACTCCGATTAACCGCAACTGGTGTGGCAATACGCAATGAATCTGAACCAGTAAATTAAATTAAAACACAGGGTGTTCTATTAATGGCGGGTCCAGAGCCGCAGCCAGCCAATCTTGGTGGGACTCTAAAATAAAATGTCTTATACCCAGTGATTTAGAAATACTATGAAAAATGGGCACATACAGTCAACTTGAGAAAATGGCATCACTTGTGGCCAGTAAAAAGTATTTTATTGAATTTTAAAATTCACTTCCGGTAAGTCATTAATTTAATGTAATTATTTTGCAGTTGACTAGTTGGTAAATATGATTAATAAAACTTAAATTATCGTCATAACTGGGACACATTGTTGTCGCAGATGTACAGATCGGTACCACAACCAATTATGTTGCTTACCGCAGCAACATAATTGGTGAGCTTGTTTATTTGCACCGCCGAATACATCACGAATAAAGACGAAATGTGCCAAAGGATCGTCAGTAAATTCAATTCGGCGTCGTTAAATTTTGAAAAATAAAAAATACTATATAGCATTACGTATCACTAAAGTCATGTTCAGATAGACCATATAAAACCACATACCATATTCTACTAGAACAACAAATAGATATTCGAGTTTTGATATACATATTGTCACGGAATTTGCCCCACACGCACCCAATTTGATGGCTGTGGTATCGCGATTGCCCCGATCGCCCTTACGCGATTCTGGTAAACAAAGAAAATGCCGTGTATCGAGGCGTGACTGGAAAAATGCAGAATCGACGAGAAGCGTTCGAGTCGTTCGAAAAAATACCTGGAATATTCGTTTGGTCTATAAAAGAAGAATAAACGGCCGAGTCAGTCAGTTTGATATTACAGTCTTGAATTCAAGTGTTTAGTTGGAGAGATCAAAGCGATTTAGACAGTGACTAATTAAATAGTGTTTCCAGAATGGGAATAAATGTGTGAAGCGATTATTATCTACTATTGGCCGTTGCTGATAGGGCTATCTAGATCACAGAGTAACGCATTGTATAGTTGCTTATGCAAAAAATGTAAGTGACGATTCTCTGATGAAAATTAATAGGGGTCTTTGGTTTTTGAAAAAACCTTTCCCTGAACAGTTAAGCCCCTCAAAAAATTTGATCTCTTCCAATTTTTTCGAAAAGTTAAAGATTTATAAGGAAAAAAATAAATGTATTGCAATGCATTTTTAAAAAGATAAGTTGTTTAACGCGAGTGTATTTTGTCTAGTGGCCTGTTCTTTGCAATGAAATCCATAGAAACAAATGTCAGTGTCATTTATTGTTACTGTTTCTTACACAAGATTTATGATTTTGTGTAGAAAATATTAGTTGATAAACTTGATATACATGGAAGATAGAAAAGAAAAACAATTTTTTATTTTTGGAATTTTTGGAGGGGCGTAATTTTCAGGGAAGGGCTTTTTAAAAAAATTTTATACAAGAGACGATGGTATTTAGATACATCCTGTATACCTAATGAAAGAAAATAAAATCTTCCATTTTTTATTACTTTTATTTAACAAATGAACAAAAGAATAACTGCTATTTATTTACTTATACATATAACGTTTTATATATAATTTCATCCTAAGGCAACGAGTGCAAAATCAGATTGATTTTAAATTATAGCCAATTTGTTTTATGTAACAAATTATTTGCAGAAAATAGAAGCTTAAATTAAGGTTATAGAATTCAAGATTTCCGTTTTTACATAATATGCTTATGATAAGTAAGTTTCAAAATACAGATTTAGATTTTATGAGAATATCGTCGCAAATTTGAAATTAAGAAAGCAACAAGATGCTGAACGTGTTTTGCTAAAACTGGACACCCTGTATATACTTGTTTACTAAATGATAAGTCTAGGAATTATTTGTTTTGGTTATATTAATTACCCTAGATAATTCTTTAAATTGCAGTGTTTTTAATTGTAAAATGTTTTGACAAAATTTGAACTTTGGAATTTGCTAAATGATGCAAAAAGGAATAAACACCCACCATTTATATATCCCACACTAATCAATAAAGATAAAAAACGTTTAAAATTGTTTTATTTGCAATCTATACGATGTTTATTCCATGTGTAAACTTGGTAATTAATTATTTTTAAAGGTAAGGTATTTTCAGTGTATGGGTTTAAATATTTAGGTAAGTATAATTGCTCTGATGAATAAATATTAAGTATTTGCTTTATCTATCAAGATAGGAGAACCTGTTTTCAAATTCTCAGAAACTGGCGTTGCTTTAAGTATAAATTATATACTGAATATTTTCTGGAATCAATTTGATCTATACCTGTATATTTATCTAAATAATATATTCAAGTCGTCTGTACATAGGCTATTCTATTAAATATGTTAAAGATTCAACGATTAATATTTACAGGGAAGAAATCAGTTGTTAGCAAAATGAAATTGTTTTCGTTAAAAAATTAATTTAAATTTTTATTTAGCGATAGTAAAACTGATTCAAATGCCTATGCAACAAATGTGACACTTTAGTGCTTGACAGCTGGTACTAAAATTATGCCTTCAATATCGATTCGCGAAAAATACTCACCAAAGAAAAATAAAATCTAAAAATTATATTTTATAGTAACAGTTAAATATGTTTGTCACGAAACATCATTTTGACAATTTTGACAGCACGAGAAAAACAAAAATATATCATTACTATAGCTGGCTAGACATATGACATTGTTGTGTTGATGGTTGCATAGCTAAGGAGTAGGGTAATGCTTGACATTTTGATTATCACATCAGAATTGAGTGTTGTTAATGGCTCGTCACCCAGGGCGAGAGGTCTGCGTTAAGTACCTGCTGCAATGCAGGTCGCTTCCTGTAAGTCGAGCCGCTTAGGCCGAGCAGGAAGTAAGCAGACCACTTTTATCTCAGAATTGAGTGTTGTTGAAGTGATTTTTTTATAAAACAATGAAATCCGTTAATTCATGTTTTCCCTATCCTCTCTTAGAATATTTGTATTTAGTCCTCGTTAACTTTGTATATTTTATAGTAGCAAACGATATAGCTTGTAATATTCAATTTCTCTGACAATGTGACAAGTTGTTTAAATAAATGTGTACTTCACTGTGGGGATATTAACAATAACTGCTTGGGTTTTATGATTTGTTTGTAGTTCAAATATTGGTCGTGAACTTTACGGACTACTAATAGCAAAAGAACACGTACCGGCACTGGTTGAATGTTGTATAGCGTTATTTCAGGTGAAAAATAATTATAATGCATAAATTTAGGATTATATAATTCATATTTACATATAAATCGGTCTGGTATGAAAAGCGCATTGGTCTGTCGTAAAATAAGAATTATTGGAGATGTAGAAACTGTAGGTTTTATAAAATTTACAGGAATGTATTCAAATATATATACTTATTTAGCTGAATATGTGCATATGAAGTTTTACTGGTTTTTGTGATTTTTCCTCTAAAAAATATAAAACTCTCATCCTCAACACATTATAATTTTAGATCTAATAAGTTATGCTGTTTTCAAATTATTACATATTTTTATAAATACATTTTCACTTTCAACACCCTGTATCTCTTAAACGAGTTATATTTTAGTAAGGTATATTTCGCTTAATCTTATTATTTTGACAGCTACAGTTTCTCTATGACCTATTGATTATATATGGAGTCAATATCGGATTTTTTTTTTGTAAAATTGTTATAGTATCTGAAAAAAAGTATTATGAACCTTTACTGCTGGACTACTACTGTCTCTAGCGTCATCAGAATGCAAGCGATTCCGTATACTGAAACTTGATTGTAGTATTAACGTTTTTACGATAGTGTTTACATTAGTTTTTCATGTGTCAAAAATGGCTTACGTGTATAGAAACTCGGAGTTGATTGAATGATGATTGAATGTGGTTTTAATTTATGGTGAAATAAGTTCTGTACACAGGTAGACATGTACTAAATGCAACTACTTTTACCGCGGGCGGTAGTGCAATGCGAGCGTGATACGAGAAATTTACAACCGAATCGTGGAAGAGATAGAGAGTGGGTATATGTTTGGGAAGGGATTGTCGAGTATCTCGTCGTCGACTGCATGCTTTGCCTTCGCAAGGTTAGGTTTTACAGTGGACCAGTTTCCAGTGCCATGCAGTAATGTATTGTTAAATCATTTTTGAACTGTCCTTTTTGATTTGTTTTTACAAAATTGTATTTCCAACAATCTCTTGTACATTATATTTTTTTTATATAAGTTCTAAATAATCCTGTATAGTAGCATAACTACGAATTAGGTACTAATATCGACAGACATCACGTGCCCGCTTTATAGGTAGCTGTAACAATTAATTTACAGTTTTAAAACTAAGAGAGCAATGAGATATTCTACAAGGATAACATTAAAAAAAACTGGTATTCATCGCCAAATAATAATAATAAATAACATAAATGGTCACAAGGTAGCTCCCACACCAGAAGTGTACGATTGAAAAGGAAATAATGTTTTGTAATGGAAATAAAAAAAATGCTTTCTTTACACAAAATAAAAAAATGATTTGGTATCAAGAAATAAATATTTGTTTGACACTATCCAAACAAGTAATTTACTTCCATAAAAAAATTTACGGCCATCAAATTTTTTTCGGCGTATTGCTAAAATTGCAGTGGAACTATTACCTAACGTATGTACGTGGTGTGCAAAAGTAAACCGGACGGTACTGAAGAATTAAAAAAATAGATTATAGCCTGCAACAGTATTCCTCAAGACATAAAAAATAAAGTTTAGTAAGAATTTATTGATCGTTTGATCATTACATATACAGCGATAGTATCAGTAAAAAAAATTAACTTAAAAGCTCTATTGGACCAGTCAGAGAAAAATTTTATTATGGGCCGCTAGAGGGCACTTTACCTAGAACTCAGAATGCGTTTTATTCATAATTTTTATCTCGTGCTAGATCACAGAAATTTAAACATTATTGAAAAGACAAACCGTTTAGCAAAAAATCACTATTAAAGTTTTATTAGATGTGAAATTTTTGATAATTCTTTCTGTAATTAATCAAGATGCCATGCTTCAAATACCTGTCATTACTAATTTTGGTGTTACAAATTGTAACGAAAATTGTTTAAAGCAGCTCTACTTAGTGGGTGTGTCAAATGAGAGAATAAACAAACTTGAATTAAATAAGTTATTGAAAGAGAAAAATAAAAAAAATGAACTTTGACAAGCTGTAAGTTGCAAACAATTGGCAATTCGAAAAAAAATTTCATTACATACTGCTATTATTTTAATCCTTAGAATCACCGCCCAAAGTTTCCTGACGGACTTTCAGAACACCCTGTATATTTATGTACACAGTAGAGTAACGTAAACCTAAAGGATTTTTATAGAATTTGTTGCCTCTAAGCAATCGTCCAGTTCACATATTGGCAACTTGATTGACTAGATGTAACCGCATTTACTAAAATCGTTCGAATCCGTCTCTGCCCACGACATCTGGCAACTTTACGTTCGGCTTTAACCTTCCATCGCTCGCACCGTTAGAAAAAATCTAACATTTTTTAAATTTTTATTATAATTTCTGCAATTTTGCTATTTATTAGCTCAGCTCTCATGAATGCTCCTACAAGCCGATCAATTACGCATATGTATTGCTAGATGGGGGAAACTATTTGTTTTAGTGCCTAAATTTGATAATGTTAGTATGAGTCTAACACGCGAGCGATCAGGTTCGACGGACTGTTAGATAAAATCTAACGGCGCGAGTGAAGGCGTATGTAAAATTTATACGGTATTTTTGCATAGTTGGTGGTGTTCTTCGCGCTTTAGTGTGTTTTCTACCGAACTGAATTAATCCTGTAGTAAGACAAGTGTGTAATATGGACGAAAAAACTGAAAAACAGTTGTTGCAGTGGTATGAGGAGATCCAGACTGATGAAGAAGCATTAGATTCTGATGGGGATCTGAGTGACAGATCCTCAGAGCATAATTATGATCACACAGACACAGAACAATCTGGAAATGAGTTAGAAGGTTCCACGGATGATCTGCAGGATATTCGTGGTAATGGCGTTCCTAAATTTTATGGGAAAGATAAGACCTCTTGGTACAAACATAAGCCGCCTGAACCTAAAGGCAAAACAAAAGCCTGCAATATAGTTACAAAATTACCAGGAGTAAAAAATGCGGCAAAACACGCTAAAACTATAATGGACTGCTGGAAATTATTTATCTCAGATGAAATGATAAACAGCATTGTAAAATATACCAATCAGAAGTTAGATTTGATGAGAAGTTCTTATCAGCGCCCCCGAGATTGTCCTCAAACTAACTATGAGGAAGTGTTAGCATTTATTGGACTACTTTACATGGCCGGTGTAAAAAGGGGGCAGCATTTGAACACTGAGGAACTTTGGAAATCGGATGGTACTGCGCCTGATTTCTTTGCAGCAACTATGTCGAAGAAAAGATTCCATCAACTGATTCAATCTATAAGATTCGATGATGTAACAAAGCGACAAGAGACATCGGCAATTGATAATCTCGCACCGATTCGAGAAATATTTGAAGCGTTTGTAGCAAATTGCAAAAGATCCTATTCTTCTAGATTTTATGTCACAATTGATGAAATGTTGGAGGCTTTCCAAGGCAGGTGCCGATTTAGGCAGTATATTGCTAACAAACCGGCTAAATACGGAATCAAAATGTATGCATTAGTTTGGAAATTTACCCAGGTAAGCATCTAGAGGGCCCTTTTCAGATCAAAAATGATGCAGCCAGTGTAGTACTACGACTTATAGAACCTATAAGTAAAACGGGACGGAACGTTACTACTGACAATTATTTTACTTCAGTGCCGCTGGCCAATGCTTTGGTGCAAAACCATTTACTAACTATGATTGGTACTATTCGCAGAATAAACCTCACATTCCTCAGGAGTTACTAGAAGTGAAAGGAAGGATAGTCAAGAGCAGTATGTTTGCGTTTGGTGAAAAACCTAATAATTCTGTTCTGGTGTCATATGTGCCAAAGCCGAACAAAAATGTGCTACTATTGTCTACACTGCATAAGGATGATAAGATCGATGAAACAACAGGAGACGCTTGTAAGCCCGAAGTTATTACAGATTACAATCTTACGAAAGGAGGTGTAGATGTGGTCGACAAAATGAAAGCTGAATATTCAGTAACAAGATGTAGCAATAGATGGCCTTTTACTGTGTTTTGCAGCCTGCTAAATATATCAACCATCAATAGCCAGATAATATTTCGGGAAAATACAAACACTATTAGGACTCGACGACATTATATTTTGGAACTTAGTAAACAGCTTGCCATGCCGCATCTTTTACGACGTTCTGAGATTCGAACACTGCCTTATCAACTAACTCAGAGGATAAGGAATATTACTGGAAAAGAGCAGAGCCTAATCAAGATCTAAATCGCCAGACTAAAGTAAGATGTCAATTTTGTCCACTCAGAAAAAACAGATTTACTCAGAAGTACTGCTCTAATTGCCAATCATCTATATGCAAGGAACATACAGCAGTTACTACGCTAACTTGTTGTCAATGCTTTGGTAATGATGAAAATGTCTAAGGTGCATACAGTTCTTTTAAATCAATATATCAATTTTCCAATTAGTCTTTTTTTGTCTCCTTCCAGTTCCAGAGGATTTCTGGCGAGATGCTTTTTTATAGAAACAAGTTTAATTTATTTTATTTTTACTATATACTTACTACAATTTCTTATTATTGTATATTAATCAATAAAATAATGGTTTTGGAAAAAATAATAGTTTTAATGCCAAATGACTGAATGTTAGATAAAATCTAACACGCGAGCGATGGTGTAAAAAAATAAAGCGCGAGTGACGGAGGGTTAAAACAGTTAGCAAGGTCAAGTTAAAGGCCGACATCACGCACAGTTCCTCACCTTGGCAGGATCAGCAAACGGCTGAATCTTCGTACGGAGATCACCAAATATCGACTGGAACTCATTTTGGGGCACTAGAAACGCTTTATACTTGATTTATGAATATTGTCACACAACAAGGCCTTGAACGACGCTAGTTCGTGATGGTTTGACGTTAACCAAGTTTCCGCCTGAAGAAAAAAGAGGTTTATTTGTTTCTGTGAAAAATATGTTGCTAATGATTGGTATCTGTCATTCCATTTGCGTGTGTATTATTTACTAGATACTATCTACAACTGTTTATTCGTTTTTCTAATTTAATTTTCTTTTTAATATTTCACTTAGCCACACTGCAAATTAAATAATTCAAAGAAATAATAAACAAATACCTGTGCCACAGTTAAAACAGTCAAGGGTTCTGTTAAACAAACTTTGAATTTTTTACTTTGAAATGTCACAAAGAGCAGATAAATACATCGTCAAATATTTCCGAAAATGTCTGTTACTTACCTAGGAAAACTTCTACTTATCCAATGTACGAAATTCTTAAAAACAAATAGAATACAAATTTGTATATTTCATTTTTTTCGGCTACTTGTTAAAAATGAAATAAATTGTTTGTATGATGTCACAACCATTAATTTGCAAAATACATATATAGGTACTCTATGCCGGACTAACAGCCACATACACAAATCGCTCTAGCGACACCTGACACATACCGGTTTCAAGCTTATTAGCTATCGTCAGTAACCGACGTAACCTACTGTAGTGTTAGATCTAACAGCTAAGGTTATTCGTTGGTTACCTCACCTATGGCATACTGATGAGAGCTAATAAGTTAATGGTATGTGTCTGGTTTGCTGCTGACGAGTGACTTAGCTGTTTGCTGTAGGTTTCCAAGTGTAATTCAAAACTGGGGCATTAACCCACAGAGCAGTTGTTGCCTAGAATTTTGTATTTGCAGAGGTCATGTTTGTTTATTTACTTTTATATTAAAGTAATATGCAGCATAATTAATTTCAGTACTTGAAATAAACCTATAATATAAATATTAATTTTTCACTGCATCTAGAAGCATTGCCAATATCTAAAGATAAACAATACTGATATTAAACTATGTTTATTTAAAAACTATTTGTTAGATAGTAACAAAATAATCGAGCTACTGTTTTGATACAGGCACAGTAAATCAAAGCGTAAAAATATTAATACAACATTACCAAAACCATAGAAACACTAGAGACACAATTATAGCATTATTGACTACAAATCATATTAAAGTAGTGTATGCAGGTTTTCGTGTGCAAAAACAGAAAAAAAAACGTGCATTTCTGTGGTACCGTCAAGTTCAGGATGTGACCACAAGATGTAGCTATGTGACGCATCACGTCTACTCAAGTTCGCATCTGTGATAAGTCGTCGGTTGCCTCACCAATGTTATACTTAGGAGAGGTAACAAGCTCAAAAGCGGTACATACAACTGTACTGACTCACTCTTGCGAACTGAATCGTCGAAAACGCCTCGAATTTTTAACATAATTCCAGGGTGCAGACTCGTTTTATTCCTTTGCATCTCGAAAGCGCATCATAGTTAACTGATCTATCAGTGGAAAGATTAAGACAAATCTTGTAATCGCGAACAGACATCGCAGTAAGGGTAAAATCTTATGACAATATTTTTAGCAGCTGAACAATGGACTACTACATAAAGAGCTACATTCACAAAAAAAATAAGGCGGGCATTATGGCAGGCAAAATTTTCGGAAGATGCCCTAGAAAATAAGAGTAACATTATTATCATTTAGAAAAACAATTGCACATATGCTGGCTCGTTCTTTTTTGTTACTGATGAAACGCCGTTCGAAATCTTTTAGGAATATTTCATACCAGTTCATAATATGATCTGATATTATAAAAGGCAGCATTAAAATTGGCTCTGATAAGCCAGTTCTTCTTTACAGGCATATTCTGTGGAGGTTATTAGATATGAATTGTCACGAAAAAGAGTGACTACTTAGTTTTGGTCGTCAAATCTAAATGCCTACCAGTGTTGCCGCGTTCAGTTTCTGAAATGTACTGAGCAGAAGCAATAAAATGTACTAGATTGTACTAAAATTTACGATAAAGTGAAATATTGCCGTTTCTCATAGCGTAGACCTATTTTTTTGCGCTGATATTAAACTATTATGTTTTGCAAAGTATTTTTATTTTTTTATCATAATACATGAAACAAAACTATAAATATAAATAAACATAAACTATTATTTTTTAAAATATAAATGATATATGTTATATTTCATAATACCTACTTATATGCCAAAAAATCAAACAGAAAACTATTATTTTTCTAATATTCTTATTATATAGCATAAAATATATACGAAAAAAACTGTCAGAAATATTCGACCAGTTAAGTTGAGAACGCGTTACCATCGAATTTGACGCAATAAATAGTTGGACGGACCTTTCTGATAGTTTCAAACTGTTTCCAACTGCTGCTAAAACAAACCTAATATTTATATTCTACTCGGCCACTTCGAAGAATCATCGACCGATTTGTATGACCTTGGTCTTATTTAAAAATGTACTAGAATTAGTCCTATTTATGATGAAATGTACTTTTGTACTTTGCTGTCGAAAATGTACTAGAAATAGTACAAATGTACTAAAACGGCAACACTGATGCCTACATTAGCTTTGCTGTATCTACGAAGGTTGAGCGCGTTTTTGTACATAGATTCATTATTAACCGGAAATAGGTCGGTGGCATAATGAATGCTGGCTAACCTCGGGTTTGAAATTTATAAATGGCACGTGTAATGGTTATATCTAATTAACTACGTGGATTTAAAGGTATGAGTAATGAACGTTGCTGGTTTGGATTTGCCCTTTTTGTCTTATGTTTATTTTCCCAAAAGAGGAAAAACTGCAAAAATAGTTACGTGAGATTTTGTAAATCGTAATAATGAAACCATTGAAAAATTTTCATATTTCTCCTATTCAATAAATAAAGGTAATCGATGCTCATTAGAGTTTAATAATTTTTGGTACACAGACTCAGGGCCACTTACATTTTCAGCAAGATCAGAGAATTTATTGCAAAAATTGGTTCAATATGTGTTGAAAACCCACGATTCCTACACGATACACTCATTGATACGCCTGGGCTCGGATCTAATAAGGTTGTCGATAAGTTCTTGGGGTATGCAACAGTCTGTGGCGAGTCATGTCCCAGACATGTTAATAGGCGATATTGGTAGCCCGGGGGAATGGTCGATCTGATGTTCATCCATAAAAATATTGTTTGTTTGACAACATGAGATTCCATTATCTTGCTGGAAAATGGCGTTTTCGATGATGTGAAGATATGGAATGGTATATGGTTCCACCACTTCCTGGATGTAGCATTGGATTGTCATGTTGTCTCTAATGAAAATTAGTGGTGATTTGCAACCATACGCGATAGCATGCCATATCATAACGCCTGTCACTTTCTCACCCTTGCACGATCGTCGTGCATCCCCAGGCTGATTCCATTCTTGGTCCCACTAAATCCTCTCTCTATACAATTGTAAGCGGTTAGGTCAATGTTGACGACGGCATCCAATGATGCCAAAACTTCGTATTCGGCGATCTACTGTACGCATACCGACCATCACCCCATGTTCCTCAAACCACTGATTTGTGATAGTCCGGCTGCTGCTAAATCGATCTCTGAAAGCTAAAAGTCACAATCGACATTCTTTACGCTTTCTGGTTCCTCTACGACGGCCAGTGCCTTCCGCTCTGTGTCCACGCCTGGTAACACCATACTATGGTACATAAGAATCTGTTAGTCCTTCTAGAAATTTCTCTCACAGATAAAACTGCTTCGCGCGACCCAACAATCCGTCCTCTATCTGAATATGGACAGCACCTTTTGCAATACCAAATAATTCAAAATGCTATTTCTTTAGTTTTAGATCCACGTAGCTACATTTATCAAAAATCAATATAATATGTATATGTTTACATAAACCGGAAAGTAATTTTTAAACTTTGATTTCTGATATGAGACAGCGGAGGTTACTAATACCGTTAGAAAAAGTTGAATTGTTTGCAAGGACACATATATTATTATTCAAAATTATTTAATATTACTTCAAATATTTATAGTAATTCTTTTAAGAGTTTCAAGTCACTTAAATATTAAAAATAAGTGTCACTAATCTTGATATTAGTATAGCTTTTTAGCTTTCTTTCCGTAAAATTTCCTGTTTCACTATATTTTTTTTTAATCTTAGTTACTTACAAAAAAATGTATGAATATGGTTGTATCATTTTTATACGATTATAATTGTCTGTGTAATTTCGCCAGAGCCAACCAAGAAAAAATATTTCCTTCGTTGCTGTGGTAACGGTTTAAAATAGCATCATTTGTTTGGCAACAAAACAGAAGCGTGAAATTTTCGGTTTAATTTCCTTCCAGTGCGGCAAACATCCAATTAAATAACAAAAGTGTTGTTCTTCTATTATTATATTTATTTATTCTAAGCTTGTCAATGACATGAGGAAATTGAAAATGGAATAACAAGGAAGCGACACCCTGGGAACCTAATAAATATTGTCGCCATGTCTGCTCAAAACGTATCGATTGACCAGCCTAGATTTTTAAATACCACCTTGGTACCACTCGACGGTGATATTATTAATGGAATAAGGAAGATCTCGACGACTTCCTTTTCGATTCGCTGCGGTGAATAAACATTAGTCTATTTATAAACCGGTAATGTAAACTTTTCAAATGGATTTGTCTGAAATCGTTGTAATACGACGGTAAACCATGCATAAGTTTCACATTTAATGTGCGAATGAAGAAAAAGAAAAAGTAAATTTTGTTTTATTTAGATAATATGATATGAATTAGTAAATCTTAAATTTAGTGGTAATTTTAAGAAAGAAAAGGTTGAATTAAGTATATGAGTGAATATGTAAATATTTATATCAAATATACTTTATTACTGAATTAACATATACACTTGGATGAAGTTTCAAATTTAAATATATTATACTTAAATACAAAACAGATCATTTCCGTGTACTGTATGAACTAAAGGTACTATTTATTACAGACAAAAATGATCGTAATTCGCAGTTACTAGTCATGGGCGTATCTATGATTTTATCTTGGAGGGGGTAAAGTTGTAAAGACTTAACCCATCAACAGGCTAAAGAAATAAGCATAAATAAAGACTTTTGTTAGATAAATGAAGTTAATATCCAATATCAATAGAAAATACAAATTAAAAATATATGCATTGCAGAAGTATTATAAAAATGAAAGATAATAGAAATTAAATTAATTTTTCAATTTTTTTTCTTGTATATAAATAATTGAAATGTCTAACTTAATATGTCTATGTATATGTAGAAGAGCAAGGATTTTTTATGAACAGAATAGGGAAAGAGAAAGTTTTTGCTGGGGACGAAAGCATATTTAAAAATATTGTATTTTTCTAGATCAGAGGTATTTTCAGCATTCATATATGCAGCAACATCGAGCAAAATTACAGAATTTAGATTTGAAAGTCACATTAGTAAACGCTAAATATTACTTATAGAAATATTACTTGTAATTCAAATTACAAATACTTCACCTCTGTTTTATTCGAAAATTATAAAGTAATGGATTTCATTTCAGTAAGCTTCTTTGGGGGGGGTAATTACCCCCATTACCCCCCCCATGGATACGCCCCTGTTACTAGTTATAACTTAGGCTAAACTTGAATCCAGTTATAATCAACAAAAATTGGACAGTTCATCTGTAACCACTCTTTACAGATAGTTTGATAGTAAAATAATTTTTAATAATGTGACTGATTGCGTTGTTAAAATGAATTAGAATTTTGAAAATCATTTATTAAATCATTAAGGCACGTATTTCAAAATACGAATTTGAAGATTTTCACTGGCGTATCCACCAAATATTTAAATTTAAGGAAGAAAATGTAAAATTATTATTAATGGACCTCATTAGTATGACGTCACAGTTGTATGCAACCCGCGGTACTTTATGTCATAAGAACTCTAATTTCAATCAAGTGTTATTATAATGACCCTTATGAAACCTATATTTAAGGTTCACATCGAGGGGCAAACCACTGCCTGAAATTTGTACAACAAAATACCATATTTTAAAAATATTACCCTCAAATACCTTATTTTCCTAAAAAGATACCTTATCAAATAAGCAAATACCTCAAAATACCCAAAAACCACGAATTACCCTCAAGTGCCCAAAGAATACCTATGACTATTACCCAATAATATCCTTAAGTACCTAAAAATCCCGTTAAGTACCCAGAAATACCGAATAGTACCCAAAAATACCCAGATATCTAAGAAACGAAAAATACATTAAATGACCCACGATTTTACTTAATATAGGTACCTACCTTTAATTTTCCAAAACTGTCTTTCATTTCCTTATAAATTATTCCAGTTACAGATCTACGTAAATAATATAGATTTTTTTAAGAGCTCCTTTGATCGATCTGAATACATCTGGAAAGAACATTTTGGATTACATAAAATATATCATAAACTCATTGGCGCACCCAAGAAGGGTGCCAATACCTACACCATGCCCCCTTCAAGGTAATTAAAACAAACTTCTTCCTCGTCTATGAAATCATAATATTATACAGGGTGTCCCTAAAATTATTGTCCGGATCCCAAATACTCAACGGGTACCATCGGTGTCTCCAGTACAACCAAAAACTTTCATTAGCAAGTGTAAATATATGGGTATCGAGGGACAATTCAATTTTAGCCCCAGCTTACTTTCCGTCATGTATGATTAGAATTAGATAATTGGCAGTTGTTTACATAAAAAATCTTATTTGTTAAATAGAATATGAATGCGATAGGAAAACCTAATATAGCAATATTTTAATTTTTATTATTGACTTTCATTCACTTTTTATTACATATTTTTCATCAATAGAATATGTCGGAGAAGTTTGACCAAACTTATCGTTAACGTGTCGTATCGAATAATATGTAATATATTGATTTAAAGATAAAGGTTAAGAAATTATACCATGCTATAATTTGTTAACAGAAGAGGGAATGTGCTAGTATGTGAGTGTATATATTCTGCGTAAATGCCTTATTAAACATTCATATGATACTGTACAATCTCTTGCAACAATAACGGCACTGTTTAGTTCAATTTGGCTATATATTTCAAACTGCTGACATATTCGTAATAAAATCTACTTTAAACATTAGTTCTTAGTTGTTCCATTCACCCACATAAATCGATTGAATTTCTACACAGAACATCCAGTAGTCAAAAAACTGATTTGAGGAAGTGTCATTATTTTTGCAATAGAATGTATCTAATTCGATTCACACTAGGTATATTATTTTCTAAACTAAAGGCTTACGAAGACAAGAAAAGGAACACAGTGGTTAACAGGGCCTCCGAAAAATTTTACAGAAAATATTTTTGTATCTATTTTTAATAATTTTTATATTTGTCATTGCGTCGGTCAGTTGTTTACTTATATTTATACTGTGCCATCGTCATAACGCATGCGCGATCGCCTTTGTGTTTAAAAATTAGCGGGAAAATACTAATTTTCTCTTAAAATACCCATTAATTATCTTCATAATACCCATTATTACCTTGATAGTACCCAAAAATACACAAAGTATCTAAAAATACCTATAAATACACATAAATACCAAAAAAAAATGCAAAAAGTACCTTTAATTACCTACAGCTTGTACAGCAAAATACCTCAGTGGTTTCCCCCTCGGGTCACATTATCTGACTGAACATGAGACATTGGAATTTGATTTATTTCTCTGTTAATAGAAGTATTTAAGAAATTTCTTCACTTGAATTCGATAGAAGAATGTTAGTTGCTAGTTTTGGACCAATTATTCTAGAATATTTTTATCTTAAAATGTTTTAAATAAATCTTTAAAATATGTTCTTTCTCACACCAATAGCAAAACAGAATTTAGCTCAATTAAGCAACTAATTTCGTTACTAAGCAGGATTAATTTTTTTTATTCGAAAGATTATTTAATAATTTCAAAGGGCAAATACGTAATATTCATTTAGTAGTAGCATATAAGAAATAAACCATCCCTTCCATGTTTAGTTTCCAAACTTTCTTATACTTTTAAATTTCTTAATCGAAGTGAAATTCTAAAGTAGTTCTATTTATTTAGAAACTTTTTTGGCTTTTACAAACTTCATATTGTTCTTAGTTTTTGAGAAAAAATATTTTTTAGAACCATGTAAAATACGATATCAACTTCTAAGTTTTTGTATAATATACACTTAGTAGGCTACAGTTACTAAAATTACTTCGATAAATATTGTTCTACAAGGACACATATACATTTGACAATTTGTAACTATGTGTCTGTTATAATTTTAACTTAAGACAGGTATAATTTATATCACAGATGAAATAAAATATTGCCACAAATAAATACTTTGAGACAGATTACTGAACATTAATAATTTGCTTATTTATCTTAATAGGTATGTTTATTTATAATTTATACACTAAATAGCTATTAATTATTAAATTATAATCCAGATGAAGCATTAGGTGTCTCACCTACACATTTATTTAAAAGTTTCCTTATTCAACAATTTGAGAATTGACCAACTCTTGTCGATTTTACGTCATAGCAACGATCTCTCACTTTGTCAACTGGTTTTTATTTATGTCTTCTACGTCTGTGTGAGATTAAATAGGTTAGTTCTTGTTGTAAATATTTTTTTCGTAGACGATAAGCGTTTCTTTTCCGCGTACTGTCCTTGCTTGTGTATTTTTCGAACCACTTATCCAGGTAGTGATACAAATAAACGTCCATTATGCAAATTACATAAGTCGCGATCTTAAAAACCGCTTATTGGTTCTGTGAAATATGTGATTACGTAAATAAATGTACTGAATGTGTTGGGTTAAATAATTATTATTTTATGCAATTTGGTTCGGTTACGGCATTATCAGGAAGCGTATTTGCATTTTTTGTCGGCGACAGTTGCAATAAAACAGAGACTGACGAAGGCGCAACAAACAATTTAAATACTAGAAGAATCGGTTTAAATCCTTAGCATACGTTAGTAGCGGCTCGTGACTTTTTAAACTAGTGACGCAAACAGGGACTGTTCCAAACACGAACTACAGATAATAACTTTTTTCTTAATTAATTACCTATAGGTAAACCAGGAAGTACAAATAAAGAGTTATTTTTTTAAATTGCTTTACTTTACGCGTACATTATGCCTGCTTGGACCAGCACGGACCTGCAAAGTGTGCTCATGAAGGTTTCCATGTTATTTAATGGAGTATCGCACACTAGCCCAGCATCTGCATGGACCATCACCTGCAACAACCGTCACTGCAGGTCGTGTCGGTCTCCTGCAATTTCTATGTTTGGCTGCGCTAGTCCAGCGTAAACTCTGCTCCCACAAAAGTCAGGGATTGGTTTCAGACTGTCAATTTGTGAATGTGTCACTGAACTGTCGGACACCCTCTCTTATCAACAGCCGCTGTTCACTTACCTTAAACAAACTGCAAGTCTTTCGTCAGATGACACTGCTTTGCGAAATCGTGTGATATGGTGCTGTGGACGAGGACGAAGTTGATGGCATATCAGAAATATGATTGTCTATGATTGAAATATGTAATTGAAAATGCTGACAACTCACAATCATTAGGTATGAATATTTTAAAGTGTCCGTAAAAATAAATGGTTTCATTTCAGGTTATTGAAAAATACTTAGAATCATTTTTTCATTGATTCTGTTAGAGTTTGTAGTAATATATAGTAAAGAAACGTCAATAAGCTTCTTGGTAGGCATAGGCATAAAAAGGAGCTTTATTCAGTGATCGATCCCACCCGTATATCCCCGAAGCATTTGAAATAGTTAACCCGCATTATGGTTGGGGATTGTAGACGTAGAACGGTGGTTATTGTTACAAAAATAAACGAGAGGCCATTTCAAAAGCCGGTTTTATCATTTTCCCGTAATGGCTTGGTTGTTATGTCATATCCTTTGCCTTCTGGGACGGAAATTAAAACGATTTATTGCCAGTGATTGTCATAAATTACCATTTGGCTTAATTAACAAATGGATAGATTGTCGCTGAACGTAATACTATTACTGAATTGTTTAACATATTATAATTCCAACTCATTACCGTATGTTCTGATTTAAGTATATACATAGTGAATATTTGGTTTTCATGCCAGGACTGTCCAACATGAGGCCCGCAAATCGCAAGAAATAGAAATATGTTTCAAAAATGAAAGTATACACAAAAAAATCATCATCAGCAACGATGAAATCATTAAATATAATAATACGTATATAGGCTTTGCGACGTTACTGGCGCTGAATAGAACACCACCACTCGCTGGACCGCTCTGGAACATTCGAGGGGTCATGCGCGCGTATATAAGAAGGTTGAGTCAAGTGGGACGAGCAGAGTTAATAGTTGATAGTGTGGAATAGGTACTCATAGACTGAGAAATGTTGAATACGGGTCGTGAAGTTAATTGTTACGATCAAGTGTTTATTTGTTTATAATTGTGCTTATTTAGAAATTTAAATTTGTACTCAGCCACTTACTATTTCTGTTGAGAATATAAGCAGAGCAGACTTTCAACTGAAATTATGTGATTTGCAGCCATATCATTTTTACCATTAAATAACAGAAATAGTATCCGACTATTTTAAGTTACTCCCAGGAGAACGTTACCCCAACTTGCGAAAATTAGGTCTAATGATGGTCTCAATGCTGGAAAGCACGTATCTTTGCGAAAGCAGCTTTTCCAATATCAATTTATAAAGTCAAAATATAGGCGCTCCCTGTATAATAAGTCACATACTCAGTTGCTTCGTTTGTCAACAACAAATATTAGCGTTAATATTGATACACTGATTAGTGAAAACCAACATCCCCAGTCCTTGGGCCGCTTGAAGTTGGACGACTCTGTAATGAAGCACTTCAACATATATATCGATAAAAACATTGTCTACAAACAGAAATTTGACGACAAAGTCACATCAAATCTGACGACCTCCGAATCCCTGCAACAAGGCTTTGCAATAAAACTTGCATACAACTCATTGGGCATGTCACACTGAAAAGCACGCGCGTGTGCTTGCACCTCAATCGGTAGCTCTCGTATAATGCACGAAATTATCGCCGCACTTTTTAACTGGCACTGATGCGCTAACACTAGTTTCCCATAATAGTACTGGACCATTGTTTCCTTCCTTTCCACTGCATAGTCTATATGCCGCGGAAAAGCTTGAGTAAGGGAAGTTTTCCACTGAGCCCAGGTTTTATCATAATTTTCCAGACGATTATACCAGTCACGTGCCGAATCCGCCAGTTCGTTTTGTAAGTAGCACGATTTCTCATATTCCGTCCACTTGTGTAATTGACCCAATTGTTCGATTTTCTGAAGCCAAGACGTCACAGTGAGAGATTTCTGATCAGGGTCAAATCGCGGCAATATGTCACCTCGCACCGGCTCACCCTGTCCATCGGCATCTTTTCCCGGATTTGAAGATATTTCATCGAAGGACCGTCGAGTTGCATCATTTCTTTTCCGCTCGATTGTTCTTCGAGCAGACATTGGTACAGCTGCTCAGAAGTTCCGATCGACTGGTTTTCTTCATTAGGAGATGCAGCCATTTTCTCATAAACTAGTTCTTTGTACAATTTTTCACTTATTTGATAATTTCACGGTTACCAATCCCACTTCTGAGATGTAATGAAACACTTTAATACTTTCTTATACAATTTATTATTTAAATTGCAATTAAATATATAACTGAACTGGCAAGCATCTAGCTCCAACAAATAACAAAATAGGAATGTATATCTACCCTAAAACCAACACTTTCGCTAAGAATAACAGTTCACACTCTTATCTCGTTATTTATGGGTCTGGCTCGGTCGTCTAGGCGGCTGGGCCCTTTGCCTGTCATCAGGTGATAAGTACTCTCTTAACAACTCTATTTTAGTCAATTTCTAATGTGATAAGGGATTGAAAATATATCAATACTCTACGAATATATTTTTAATTAGGTATTATTCTAGTCGTTCTGATTTAGTTCCTGCATATCTTTACACCTACATTTTATTAGTTATTTTTGGCATAAACATCTTGCGAATTGTATTTAACCGTTGAAATAAGATTATAATTGGCTATAGATTGTTCAGTCTCACTTATGCTTTTTCTAAGATATTTAAATCTCTTTTAGAATACCAAATATTTGTATTCGAGGTATTCAGTGTTTATTCAAGCTAACACATAGTATTTGATGAAATATTTGTTTGCTAGGTGTAAGTAGGTATAATATATGATATTTTCTCAGAAGTTATAGTTTGCATTATGGAAGCCCTCCATCTGTTCAGTGCTATTACGAGCTGTTGAGTGTTACAGTGCTGTTGCGTTGTAGTTTACGCAATATATTGATTGTTTTCGAAATTTTATTGTAGTTTAGGCAATACATTACAGGAATGTGACATATGTTTCGCAATGTAGCTTAGTCTACTTTTTGCAACATGTCCAATATAGACTAAATAATTTAGGTTTTATCAAAATTTTACAGTTATGGTGTATAATATCTATGTAAATAACATAGAATTTGAAAATAAGTATCTACTCAATCACACAAAATGAAGAATCTATACCCGAGTTCCAAAATATAGAGAGTTAATTTACAGCACATAGATGAGTACGGGAGATCAGAGTTGCAGAAGCCAAGATTCCATAGGCGTGCCACTTGAGAAGGGTTCCAAGAACACAAAATTACCAGTAAGTTGCCCTTGGCCAGACCTAGCGTCATGCTCGACGTTATGTGGCAATATCTTACATAATTCTCTGGATATCATCAAAATTTCTTTTAGGGTTATGATTGATTTTATACTGAATTCAGTTTGAAGTTTCTTGTAGACTGTGACTGTGATTTTTATTTACTTTGACTTAATTATAACTACAAACTTACTGTTCATTAAATTTGATTGCTTGTGTCTAATTCGGTTGTACTTTGTACATTGTATTTCTTTTGTTTAATTTTTTTCATGTGGTATTCTGTTAGTTCTGTTGCTCTGTAATTGAATATTTATATGTTGGACTAATAAATAAGTAAATTAACACAAACATAAAATCACTATTAATTTACTACAATCACAATTAAAATAACGGAAAGATATACCCGAAATTTTCCCAAGCCAATAGAAATATAGCATTCTGATGAAGGGCATGCGTATTTATTACAGCAGAAGTTGTGTAATTGCATATTTTGTGCCAGGTATGTGGAGCATACGATTTTATAGAAAAATATACGAACAGTTTGTATTTCTCTTTGTGTTGACTGATATAGATTGTGAGTGGGTTTATTACATGAATCACTCTCTAGTATTTTAAAATCCAACTATACAGGGTGATTTACTTATCTAAAAAAAACATATTTTTAATGTACAGGTGACTTACAAATACAATTTTCTAAAAATAAAATCGAAAAAAGCAGTTCAAAAATTATTTAAAAATACACTGTCGCACGACACTGGCAACTGGCCCACTGTAAAACGTGATAAAGCGTATAATCGGCAACCGCACAAACAATTAAGAGAAATTGCCAAGGAAAGATATAAATCAACACCTAATTTTATACAACAAATTCCACTGCTTTTGCCGCTATTGTTATCTTGTCCGTTTTGAACTTGTAAGTTATTGGCAGCAGCTATCGCACGTTTGCGTAAATCATCGTGTCCATTTTAGCAATATACTTCATTTTTAAATATTCTCACAAAAATAAGTCCAATTTCTTGGTTTAATGCTTGGAGACGCTGTACGTTAGTCGCGTCAAATTAGCATTTCACTTGCAGCTTTTTGCGGAGAGGTCCGATTGAGATGCGGTTATTTCAAATGGTCTGGGTAGAGACTACAGTAGCGCAGCGATGTAAAGGATGAGACTACTAGAACTTCATAATATTTTTCTCGGAAACAATAAGGATTTTCCAATTTCTTTTTTACAATATTGACGTATCTATTCCCAATTTCATTTAGATAAACTTTGAATCATCTTGTAGAGGGTAATCCCAAACTGTTGCAAATCCGATTTAATCTAGGGAAATAGTTTTAATTTATCTTACAATTCCAGTTTTATGGACGCCTGCAATCATTTGTTATTTTTTGACCTTTGATAAAACGTTAGTAAATAAATTATGAGTAAGTACTAAATAAGTTTACTTCCGATAATTTAATTAATTAATGGTCTGACAGTTAAGAAATATCAGGTGTTAAAATATTTAAATATAAATTTAATTAAAATAATAAATAGACGTACTAAATTCATAATGTTTAAATAGATTATAATTACAGAACGTAAATAATATAGTTATGTACGTGATGATATATTAACAAATTTAAAGGTATGTTTGGTAATTCTATTAAATGTCAAATAATTTTATTGTTAGCAGCATAAGTGCAAATTGAAATTTAGTTTCTCTGACATTAAGAACAGACAAAAACTTGGTAGAAAGTATGCCGTTTCTTTGCTTAAATTCATCTATTCATCTGAAAGAACTTAAGCAACTAGTTTTCTTCACAAAAAATTACAAGAAAGGAATATTTATAGTAGCTTTGCGTAATGCCTTATTCGGATATTGACATCAGCGAATTTACTGATAAACCAACGCAGTAACATTTGCACCAACTTATAAGGTTAAGATTTATAACAGGTACATGTACAAATATGTAGCAATATGTATATTTCAAGGGAAAATTACTTTGAAGATTCATTCTGTGTATATGTAAACAATTTTGGCAATGTATCAAGAATTTGTTTTTGAGAACAGTTTGATCAGGTGAAGTTAAATTATATCATCTGAACTGAGTCACGATATATGACTATAAAGAGGAAATAAAATAAGTAATTAAAAATCGTTTAACCGGTAAAAAAAAATAAAAAACATTTGTAGAAAGTGTGTAATAAACATGTTTAATATTTATTACTTTTGTGAATGTACACTTAATTTTGTGAATTGAACACGCCATACAGGGTGAACCTTAAATAAGTGCAAATATTTTAACAGTAGATGTAGTTCGTCATATAGATGAGTCCAGTGAAAATCATTTATAAAAATTTCAAATATTTACGGAGATATTAATGTTTTTTTTAAATACCGACATTTTGAGGACCGCTGACCAGATAGAGCTCCTAAATCATATGATCTGCTGAAGGCGAGGTTGCCATATCGCCTTTAAAACAAATATATTTTTTCACTTCAACACAAATTAAATCTTAAGATTGTTTTTAATTTAAAAACAATTGTTTTAAACAACAAATAAAGTAAAATTGCACCGGTAGTATACTACCCAGTAATATTAACCCAAAGTTTAATGTCTTAACCAACCTTACTACCACAAACGATTGAAAATGATTCTCCGGAATACTACCAATTATAGTATTAAGGAAGTTACTTTTTGTTCAATGATTCCAAAAATTATACATAATCGTGAATAGAGGCTTACCTACTTGCTGAAAACCCAAATATTGAAACAGTTACCCACATTTCACAACTTAATAACATTGTATACTGTCAGAAAGAGACACACATTATTCCATAAAGTTATTTTATGAAGACTATTCCACAATTATTTTTTCTATACCGTTCCGTCGCATAACCTCAAACAACGTAGGAAGTTGCACATATTTTCATTCTTCTCTTATTAAATCCATTACACTAGAAAGTCTATTGTCACATACATTTTATATCTTTAACTCATAGTTTTTCTGTAAAAGAAAATAATTATCTCCGCACTAAAACGCAGTCGTAAACAAAGACGGGTTGGTCTTACGTCACGATCTGATCACAGATTAAAGATTCTGTGCACGATTGTGGTGTCGTAGACACAGGTATCACGGTCAGTAGGCACAATGTCCCGTAGGGATACCGGTGCAGGGATTACATGGCAAGGTACAAGTGAAAATAGAACATGTATTATTTGTGGTAAGGCAATGTTTAACGTATCTGTTTTCAGAGTTGCAATACTAGACACTTTAAAATCAATAACGATTAACAAACCAACTTGTGAATAAAATTTCACAATGTCAATCTTGCCATTATGCATCTATGACGCAAATTTTATTTTAAAATGTCTAACCATCCTGTCTGACGACATTCCTAACAACCCAAAATAATTCTAGATGACGTTTTTCTTTGTTGTTTGTTTCAAGCATTAGTACGTGTCAAATTTGACGGCGAACAAAACAAATCAATGTAATCGTGATTCGCAACACAAACAGTCCATTTAGGAAGCACTCAATATGTCTAATCCGAAAATGTGAACATGGCTTTTAAAAGTAACCAGTAAGGTTACGTAATAAACTAGTTGTGTATGGGAAGACCGAATCTATTCGCATTCCGAGAAGAGTAAAAGTGTAATAACTTACGCATGACTTCGTGAGTCATTCGATACGTTACATTGGCCTGTAATTTCTAATCGATTAAAGGAAATGCGCTTGTTTATTTACATGTTCTGAGTTAAATCATGTGGTTGTATTTACATGCGATCAAAGGTCAATCGCAATGATTGATTTTGTTGTGCAAAGAAATCGAAATGTAAACAGTCGTAAGATTAAAGGACTGTTCACACGATACTAATGCTCGTGACTTATGGTCCAGGCAGTGCCTTAGAATTGAACGTACACAGCGTTTGAGGTTAAGTCTGTGACTCTGATAAATTTTTGTCAACTTCCGAAACTAAAAATATTTTACTACATTTTTCCCACTATTTATCCTCAGCTATAATTACATAAATTTATGCTTATATTAAAAATCACCCATTCAAAGAACATCCGTATAAAATTATTTTTCAAATCCGTTTATTAAATCTAGGTCCAGTTATACTGGACTGAGCTAATTTATAAATTCACTGCTACTTGACTGAGAGTTTCGATTCTGTTACGCCTATTTCGTCTATTAGTTATAACTAGGGTTGGGAATATTTATCGATATATACATAATTGTCGATAATATCGATAATAATAGGTCAGTGGTCGCGCGGTTTAAGGCGTCAGTACTTGAATCGAGGTGACTAGATCGCTGGGGGTTCGATCTCCGCAGCCGGTAGACCGTATATAAGCTATATTCGTGGAAAGATTGGCACCCTCTCTGCGGGTATGGTAGGGTGGAAGAATGTTGGCTTGGGTCAATGTGAGAGATTGATATCGGTTGGCATTTGACTACCCCCCTAATTAATGAGGTTTTCTAGGTTTCCCGCATTCCTGCACTGAATGGTGGTTAGGGCCTACCAACGTAAGTCGTTCCTGGGCGCAAATGCGGCCTGCTTAATAATAATATGCCGCCCCCTCTCCCGCACAAGTCTTCGACTCTGGGCCAATCCTCGTGATTAGAATGAGGGGTAAAGATATTATTATTATTATAATACAGATAAAAAATTATCGATAATTTTCAATATTATCGTTATAGTAACGTTATAATATTGGTAGCTACCGATAGTTTTGATAATATCGACAATATTTTGACTCACGAAGAATGGTAATTCAGAGGTTTATTTACAAAAAAATTAATTATTTTGAATATTATTGAGATTATTTGTTCTGTTTATGTATTTTCGGATTGGCAAGAAAAACATTATTTTTCTTTTCTCATGTTGTTTTATTAATTTCCGTATTCAATGGAACAACAGTATGTCTAACTTGAACGTACAGAAAATTAATACAAATGAAAAATAATATTAAATCGGTAACATCGAAATTATCGAAAATGCAGTATTATTGTATTGATAATTTAATTTATTGAATATTGATAATATCGATATTATCTATAATTCGATAATATCGGTTTATTTTATTTATCGATAATCGATAGTTCCAAACCGTTATCGCCCACCCCTAGTTATAACTTATTATATAAAACTATCCGTTTCTATACTTTATAACGTCAACCAATCGACCACTGTCGACAATCGATCGATAGGTACGTGAAAGCTCGGAACTTGACCGTAGCCGATCGAGGGCAACTACCACTGTTACCAAATTCGTAATACAATTTCATGTTTTTCATTTGTATGCAAAAGTCTCATAGGAATTATTCAAGACCCTTGCAAAATTCCGAGAATCTTGCAAGACAAGACATAAAATGACCTTGCAAGATCGGGCAAGAACAAGACTTTAAATAAACTTGTCTTGTTTTACACAACAACACTTTTTAAAATTTTGCACTCCGTCACTGTGCAAGTTTTTGAACATTCTTATCGTTTGTTTTTTTGCAACTTAAATAATAGGAATTATCCCCCAAATATGAAAAAAATCTAAGCATTCCTTTATAAGTTATAATGAAAATTCGAGAACAACAAATTATATTCAACACCCTGTATCTCGAAAACGAAGCCTTATACGACATATGTTTATAGGAACTTTTCTTCTTAAAAACATGTGTTCTATCTTCTATTAAAGTTTGTCCACAAAAAACCGACTCACCCTGTATATATATTTTTTTTGTACAATTTAGGCTAAAACAACGGTTAAGTCTTTCAAAACCGTATACCTCCAGTCATTGCTATTTACTCAAGTTCTTAACAAGCTCTAAAAATACTCAAGATGACCAAAATAGTTCTGATCATGTCGAGAATTCGTGTCAGTTACGTGAAGTGGCCGTTTTCCTGTTGCAGTGGAAACATTTTTCGAATATTTCCTATAAAGAAAAACAAACAAGATGGCTTTAAACGTGCCTTCCAAAGAAATATGTAAATGTTATAAATAGTCAGTAAAGTATTTTTAGTTTATTTCTAAATGATGTTACATGAGTTTGGCGTAATATTTGTATGGAAAATTTTGTATTAACTCATAGATGATAAAAAGTTAAAGAATATTCTCTGATTTCTTTGACTATTAATTGATTGAACATTATATAGATATTATGAAATTCAGAAACTTATAACTTGTATAGTATGTTAGGTAAAGATTGGTATATTATTTACATAAAATAATTTGATATTATAAATGTCTTTTGTAATTCAATAAAAATATTTTGTGAAAAGCAATCCCGTACCTTTGCAAAAATTACTTTTTCCGAAGATTGCAAAATTTTTTAATATAACCATTGGTTTCATGATAATAATTCATTACATAATACCAATTTTAAAAAAATGTGATCTACTTCCTAAAATAAATTAAAACTTATTTTTCTTCATTTAGTCCATTATACAGGGTGAGTCAGAAATAATGGGTCAACACTAAGCTGGGGATATTAAACACCAAAATATTGTGTTTGAGCTCATCATGGCTTTATAAGAATGTCGCTGGTTTAAAGAATTCAATTTTTAAATTTTATTCTGAAATTTCTCAATAATAATAATAATAAGCCCAGGAACGACTTACGTTGGTAGGCCCTAACCACCATTCAGTGCAGGAATGAGGGATACCTGGAAAACCTCATTCATTAGGAGAGTAGTCAAATGTCAACCGGTATCAATCTCTCACCTTGACTCAAGCCAACATTCTTCCACCCTACCATACCCGCAGAGAGGGTGCCAATCTCTCCACGAATATAGCTTATATAGGGTCTACCGGCTGCGGGGGTTGAACGCACAGCGATCTAGTCACATCGATTCAAGTACTGACGCCTTTAACCGTGCGACCACTGACCGATAATTGAAAAAGTTTTAATAGCATGACTCTGAAAATTGGTAGTGCTGGGTTTTTTGGTGTGAGTTAAGAATTTGAAGTTTATTTTAACGTTGCTAATAGAAGGTGCTAGTTTGACCGTATTATTTAGGTAAATCAAAACATGTTTTTATTTGTTGAGCAAAACTTAAAAAAGGTAAAAAATCTAAAAGAACGTTCAATTCTACATAAAAACTGTACTTTTGTTTAGGTCGCAAAATATATTTTGTAGTGATTTTTTATTCTCAAAAGATGAAAATAACAATAACAATTATGTTAAGATATTTTCTGAAGCTATTTATTTGTGGCATAAATAAAGTAAATAAAGAAAAACAATAACAATTATTGATAATAGTAATAATAACAAACCTTAAATCAAATGCGACCTAAATAAGAGTAGGTACATTTTTTATGTAGAATTATTGAGAAATTTCAGAATAAAATTTAAACCGTGAACACCCTATATTTCTCCCTGATGAGCTCAAACATAATATTTTGATGTCTAGGATCTCCAGCTTAGTGTTGACCCTGTATAAGGGACTGTAACTCCCTTAAGACACATTTGAGACAATATACGTCTTTTACGCTATGTAGGTAACTATTCGTATGGCATGCAATTAAAATATAACCTCATTAATGTTTACAATTTATTGCTTGGGAAATATAATCAATTTTTTTGTACACATCTGATAATAACTACCCGGATATAAGTATTGTTTGTAAAAGTAGTAGTACGAAACAATTATAAATGTTAATCGTAGAATCCAGTTGCGACCAAATACGCAATCTACGTTTTTAGATCTACCTAGTTAGATAAGCCTATAGCTTAGATTTACGTGGCGATGCTTCGAAATTTATATATTTTTAGTTTTAACCAAACAGTAATTATTCTATATCTTAGATGATAATGTGATGTTAACGTTAAAAATATTCAGATTAACACAATAACATATTTAATATCTTTTAGAAGTCGTGACCAGACCAAAAATGATAACTGATACGGATTTTTATATATTTTTGTAGGTATTAATAATATTGTGTGAGACTAACTACTCTATGGACTAAAGCCCCAACCAGCGTTGAATTACACCCAAAATATCTTCCCATATATTCTTTATTATTAGTTTTCGTAACATTTTTTACCGTATTAGAAAGGTATTTTAAGCTATACTATAAATCAAATCTCCTACAATTCCCATCAATGAAGTCATATGTATGCTTTCTGATATCAAACATCTAGGTATGCTAATGAACAATTCCACAGACAAATACCTAAAAATATATAAAAACTTTTACATAAAGGGTAAACATTATTCAAGTAGATATTGTCATATTTAATTCATTGTCAGGCTAATGCCACTTTTGTCATTGTTGATATTTAATTTAAAATAATTTTAATATATATAATAATTTTTATAGTTAGATATTTGACTCAACTTAAAGGAGACCACCTGAAGAAGTAATCCTAAAAATGCAGAAATAGGTCAGATCTCATCTATTGTGGCTGATCTTTCAAGTTCCCACTGTCAAAGGTGAAGTTAGATTTATAGTGTTTTTATTAAACCAGGTTAGTAAATTTAGATAGATTAATTTCTTTAGATAATTATTTGATATGTCTGTGGAATTGTTCATTAGCATGCCTAGATGTTTTGTATCAGAGAGCATACATATTATGACTTCATTGATAGATTGTAGGAGATTTGATTTATATTAGCTTAAAAACGTTTTTAATACGGTAAAAAACTGATACGGATTTGCAAATTAGAACAAACATTGCATTTTTAGAAAGATACAAACATGTGTATTTCGAGATGTTCTACAAAGTACTGATAAATAAACAAAGCTTTTCTTTTTGTTGTATTAGATCAGTAGCTAGTTTACAAATTGTTTATATCTCAATCGGCTGTTTGACTTTTAGGTCATTGACTTTTCCACGACAAATAAGAATCAATGTCAACGTATTTTGATTATGAAATTCTTTGAATAAAAATCAGATGTGCCAATTTGTAGTCGGTAATAGATAGAAAACTACGTGCGCAATAGAACGTATTACAATTTCTACTCCCAAGTTCGTTTACTGAAAGAACATTCACCATAAAAGTTTTGGTCTATTTCTTCTATATGTTTAGGTACTTGTGATGCGTTTAAAATCGCCGTATTTCTCGCCGTAAAACGCACAAATTTATGGTATTTGTAGGTACAGAAATCTCGAGAAATAAAACAGGTAGAACAAAAGTAATACCAAAAATAAAATTCTTGATGTTTTGTTTATCCACTTACTATTTAAAGTCCTCCTCAAATAAAATAATAACTTTTCAAAAGTGTTTGTAAGACAAATTATTTTGTTATTCTAACCCCACACTTTCACTATTTTTACATAAAACATAATTGAAAAATCTAGATGCAGAACTATGCAAGTTATAACAATATTTACGTCATCTACAGTTACATTTAAACAATACATACAGGGTGTCCAGAAAGTTAAAGAAGTTAACGGGGCTTCAAAGAAAAAAAAAATGTTTTCTTGTTATGGGCATAATTAAGAAACGAAACGCCCAATCATCTTGAAATTTGGTACAATTATGTTTTAGATAAGTACAAGCATTGCAAAGGAGTAAGTAATGCCGCTTATCGTAGAGGGCGCTTTTGGTAGTTTTTTTGTAACTCATTTTTATCGTATTTTTTTGTTGCTTCTATTCTGATACGCTTGATGGAAAATTATGATGGAGAAATTAAATTTACGTAGAAAAGTTATACCTGTTCCATGTTGATACAATGCACCATTTGCGGCAAAAACTGTACCTCCTCCATTAAATGGTTTCGACAATAAACTGCGATCATATCTGCCGTTTCTGAGTTGGAAAATTTGGCAAAATAATACTAATAATTTGAAATTATTTACACATTACATATAGGTACACTTTACACAACGATAATTACCAACTCAGTATAACAATTATTATTAATCTGACAGGATTTTGATCAAATTTTATTTAATTTAAGGGTATCCAGGTTAGTTTGACAAGTGGTAACTTGATTGAATTAGAAAATGTATTTCTATTTTAATGTTCGAAAATTGTCAAACCCGTTTTTAAGGAAAACGGTGCATCATAATTTTCAGTCAAGCGTATCAGAATAGGACCAACGGAAAAGATACGAGAAAAATTAATTACAAAAAAACTGTCGAGAGCGTCCTCTATGATATGCAGCATTACCTACCTATTCCTTCGCAATGCCATATTATACTTGCGACAAGAATTCAGACGACTTACGTCATACGAACAAATGAATAATTCATTATATTTTCATCAAAATAGTTAAGAAACTGCAACTAATAGTAATAAAACTATATACTACACTAAAAGTTTGCATTATATATTGCACTAAATTGCAAAAAATGATTGTTTTTAACGCGACCAAATATTGAAAATTACGTTGACAATAAAAACAAATGTGGAACGTCAGCCGTGACGTAAGACGTCTGAATTATTGACACGATTATATCTTAATCCATCAGAATTGTTAAAATTTTTCAAATTTCATTATCATTTAATAAAATTGTAGAACATTTCATACATACACAGAAGCACATTCATTCTCTCGTTACATTGTTTATTTTTCCAGCGAGGTTAGTGGCAATAAAAGTGTGTTTACTTCGATAAACGATGTACCATATGTATACAGGCGTGCCTTACGTCACAGATGTCTTGATATTTTGCACCGACAATTGCATTCAGAGTCAAATGTAAATGATTTTCTGCGAAGTTTGTGAGGTTCTATGCGCAAAATAAACAGTTTATTGATTCATATTTGCTATCAAGTGTATATCTATGCACGTTCATTATCCTATTCCATGAAAGTGATAGCTATTCAAAGAGGCAACTAAATATGTTGATTTAAAATTCCCAAAACTGTCAACCACCATCATAGATTCAATTAACTTATTAAAACTACTGAGCCTGCCTGTGAACCAAGAATATCCAAAACGACTTTTTATTTCCGTACTTCTGATATTATCAATATTAAGGAATTAATTTGAGATTTAATACGTAGAATTGGTCTTGGATCATTTAGATACTTTAGAACGTATACAACATAGTTGCTTTCACAATTAATTATCTTTTAATTAAACGACTAATACAACTCATTAAAATATTAGTGGCTCTAGGAAATGATATTATACAACATTTTTTTTATTAATTTAAGGAAATGCTCTATTGTTACCTAATATTAACTAATGAGTAATTTCGCGAAAGCGAAATATTTCCTATTACCTTAGACCTTAGCAAGTGCCCACGTTCAATGCTAAAAATAGAATGAATGTCTAATTACAAATGATATACCTGAGCTCGCGATTTAGCATGAGCTTGTCACCGATAAAAAACATAAAATATTCTTTGCAAGTCTTGAAATTACCAAGTAACCTATTAATATCTAATTATTTTGTCAAGTGTTTAGAAAGATAATAATTAAATATTTCTTTATCAGCTTAATAATTAATGTATGAGGATTAGATATGAACTACTTAAAGTTTTGTACTCCCAATTTCAAAGTGCGTCCAAAAATTTTTTACAATAAATCTTAATATAGATGTACATATTTTTTTAATACCTATACCTATTTTTTCTTAAAAGTATGTTATATAATGTTGGGAAAATCAACCATGTCTTACATACCTATTTTCTTAAATTAAAACGATTTTGATTGAAAATACATGGTATTGGGAATATAAGTGACGATGCTAAAGGGCCTTGTATATGTACACAAAACATTCTTATAGAAAAAAGTCTAAAAGGAAGAGTTTTCCACAAATACATTAAAAGAATAAAAATTCACAACAATAAAATGCAAAACTGTGTTACAAAGTTACAAACTAAGGTACAACTAAGTAACGTAACGGAGGTTTACCCGAAAATTCTTAAAACTCTAACGTAACATACGACAGCATTGCAATCTATCAGCTGCTGTTGTTACCCTAAAAGTATTATTAGTCAACGTAGTATTGTGGCTAGCAGTGGCGACTCGTTACTTTTTAAATAATGAGGCAAGCAGACTGGCACTGTTCCAAATACGAACTACATAATTAACATTTTTTGGAAACTTTTTTCTTAATCATTATTAGGTAAATTAGAAAAAGGAAATACAGGATTATTAGAAATTGCTCTACTTTGTTACGCGATAAATACATTTATTTTTGACTATTTTCCCAAACTTTCAATCTTCAATCTCGCGACAACTTTTAAATCGGAATATCCTAGAGAATATCCAATTTTGCCAATGTTGAAAAAGCGCCTTTATTTATTGAATAATCATTAATATCGTAAGCATATTCCTCACGTTTCTTGGGTGTACTCGAGGCTCTAGGCATTGCGCATTCACATTACATAGTTACAGTATACGCATCTAAAACTTATCTAAAATGAGTCTCATAGAGACGAGGCATGCCTCTGAAGGGCCTCTCTCTTGCAGTTGGCCATCAACCAACCATGCTCTTTATCTCTTTCGCCGTGTTATTGATATGAGCTATGCCTCAAATGCGTCCTTATTTATTTTATTGTGCTTATAAACGTATTGAAGACTGCCTACACACATTATTGGATATTAGTTATTACGATTCACAAAGGCAAATTCAAAAGTGAAGTTCCTCAACGCGCTGTTTACAAATCGCGCCGCTGTTAATGCTGTTGTTGGTGCAACATCTGTGTGTTTACAGTAATTTATATACATAGGAATTACATAGCCAATATGTCTGAATGTAATAAATTGATTAGAGGATTAAAGTAAGCAGTTAGTGATTCTTATTTGTTAGTACTTCCAAATTTTTACTGAGGCACAGCCTTAACTCCCTGATCGTACTGGTGGCTAGTGCGTTTTGTTTTTCAGTATCTAGTGCTCTTGATATTTTTAAGTATACATAAACAGAAATAGAACAATTTATGGTAAACATGTTAATTTGTCGCGAATCTGGCCAAAGCTCTCTGGTTACGGCGATTGTAGGTACGATAAACGCATTTTGCAAGCAACATAATTAATTTTGAAGACAACTTTGGGTTTGTTAGAAGTATTTTTAAAGTGATACTGCTAAAAATAAATTGATGAATTCATTCGAGCCTACATTGGGACCATGCAAAATTATAAATAGATTCAGATACTTACACTTTAATTAAGTATCAACAACTAAAATGTATTTAAAAAGCTTTTTGTTTACTTCATTTATTATTAATTCTGTAATGAGGTAACGTGACCAAGTAGGTAAATAAGAATTTCATTATACCTACATCAATAATTTCTTAATATACCTATAGGTACTTGAGAAAAGAGTAAAACCATAAAGAGTTCTCCCTCAAATGTTCATTTATAGTACCACAAATAAAAATAAATGGAAGTACCATTCATTTCCGCTCTAAAATAAACAGGATGCAATAAAAATAACAAACCGAAATGCCTAAATCAACTGAACTAACTAATTAGTTAAAATGTAGTTTGATAAAACATAAATGTATCTTGAAAATTTCAGTATTTTACGTATTTAATTCTCAAATCAATATAGGCAATACATTACAATAAAAAGTTACAGAATGACATTGAAGTAAATTCGAAATGTCTAATATCAGGATAATATAGGTCATACGCTTTATATTAATAAAATTTATACATGACATGGAATACTACTCATTCACTCGTCTTTATGTTAATCTTAAAAGAGGATCATTTGGTCAAACCTCAAATTACACTATTTTGTTTAATTTTTATGAACTATTTACGTTGTATGGTCAACCCAGAAAGTTTGAAGGCGATCTCAGAAATAATTGGATTTAAACTTCCGTGAAGCGTGACGTCATTGCCTCCTATGCTTCTCGATACCTTTTTTACCATTGTCTAGTTCTTAGGTTTATTTGACATGTTCAACGCTCGTTTTTGGGCATTTTGTATGTTATATGCATCTGAGCTAAATATACTCTGTCTATCTATCTATCTGATATTTAACATGCACGTATTTTGTATTTTAATTCATAAATGTTTGAATATTAGATACATTTCTGTAATATTTTCTGACGTTTTGGCTACCTTATCTGACATAGACTTATTTAAAACAAATTACCTTTGAAATAATTTGGGAGTAACCATGAAAACGCATCATACATGTCAAACACTGTATTGTCAGCGCTGTTCATTTTCTGTCAACTGAATTTATGCCGTTAAAATGTAATCAGAAGGAAATCTCATAACTACCGATAACATCCTAGAACAAGCGGCACAAGCGAACGCTATTTTATTACGAGTAAAATCGAGGTCAATATATGAACACGAATAATAATATAACTGAATGGCGAGATCTGAACAAAATCAAAATTGTAAGTGACGATATTTTTCTAGTTTACTTTGGCGGAAAAGCGACGTTATAAAGTCGATTCTTAATGTTACAGAGTTTTTTGGCCATAAAAGAAAATGCTAACATCAACAAACATCCAAAAACTAGTTTTCTTGAAGCGTCAAGCTGTAGGATATACAGGGTGTTCAGTAAAGAATGGGTCAAATTTCAGATGTAGATAACTTGGATAAAAATAAGCTGAATTAACTCAACTTACCTTAATCCAAAATAAATCACACTTTCTTTATTATTTTTCGATCGCATCGACCGTATTTTATGAAATTTGGTATTTGGGACTAGAAATTCGAATATGTCGACGATTTTGGTGTATTTGCTAGAGGGCGCCACCAATGGTGTGGACGCTTTTAAATCGTTTGGATTTTTTTGTGCTACACTGTCTCATTTTGGACTGGAAAAATTTTCTTCTCTATCTTTTCTAGTTAAAAAAGGTACACCTTGTTGATGTCGCTAGAAGCAATGGTTTCTGAGAAAAACGCATCTAAATCTCATGATGCATGCAATTTATCTAAAAGTAAAGTCAAATTGTTGCTTAAGTAATGCGCCATACTGTAATAGCATAATACTGCGAACTGCGACCAAAATAAGTCGATTTACTTTAGCTTATCCTAAAAAAATCCAAAAATTTACCAAAATCAATAATAACAAAGATACAGGGTGTCAAAACGACAGAAAGAAATAAATCACATTTTCTATCAATCGCTCGAAGCAAATTTCACAAAATTTCGCTTCCAAATACCAAAAAAGTCCAAAGTTTTAACAGCAGAACAAGTAACTAAATTCTGATGTGAAGCTTCAGATGAACAATATCTGATAATTTTAGTGTTTGGGATCTTTGGTGCGTGTCGAAGGATGATTTAATACGTTTAAATGTAGACGATGTGGTAGATAATAAGTGAGTGCTTTCTTGTCGTGTGTTTACGACACGGAAAAAATCATACATTAAGAAGTTCCACCATTATTAATGAAGGACGTACATTAGAGCCCTGCACATTTTATCTTAAAATTGTAGTTGTACGATCTAAAAATATGAACAGCAGAAGATTATTTGTTACATATCGAAACGGCAAGTGTTACGCTCAACACATTGGATGCTATACCATCAGTGGTGTTCCGAAAATGTTTGCAAAATACCTAAAACTAGAAGATCCCAGACGCTATGGGCACTAAGGCGTTCTTCGGCAAGGATGTAGATGGAAACCACCGCTAATTTACTCACTCTGCTTACAACAACTATATCATTTGTTCGAAAAAATCAAAACATTTGCGAAGAGTCTGCTTCAATAACTGCAGTTTCGCAAAATGAAACTCCAAAAGAACTAAACCTATGCACTAATACGAATTGCACAATAAACCATTAACAATAATAATTCAAACTAAAAACATAATTAGTTGGAGTTCTTATATTAATAGTTAAATTTTCAATATTCTTACTCTATAGTAGTTACTTGTATTTTTCCCTATAACTGTTATGAAAATAAAAATGTTTCAAGTTTCCTTCGTACGTCTTTTTTATATTTTCGTTTTCAAAGAAGTATAATAAGAAATATCGTTCATTACACGTCTGGAAATAGATTTGTCCATGACTTCCCTTGTTCGGCTTCGCCTCGCACGATAATTTGTCACACACGCACAGAAAAATCCTTATTTCCAGACTCCTAATATTATTTTACCTATTCCTAATATCAGAAATCGTACCCAAACGCGAATTGTATCAAAATCAGTTTAGAAAGTTACCTTACTAAATACAACAGCAGCTGCCTGGGAGGGATGAAGTCCCCTGAAGCCTCATCCAGATACCCGAACTTGAGCTCCACGCTCCTCGTGGCGAGCCTCCTCTTGGCGTTCGGCGACGCCACCAGGCTAACCCTGGAGAAGGTCTCAGCTAGGGCCAGCTTCTCGCGAAAGTTTTTCAGGTCAATGCCGGAGCCGTCGTCGAATATGATATCACCCATTTCTACTTTCAAGTCGGAATCACTTCCGCCGGTTACTTCCGCGAATGGAGCTTTCCTTACTCCGAAATAAGTCGGATACGACTGAAGCGGGCCCGCTGGTGGGACGAAATATATCGTCTGGAGCCGTACCGGTGTAGACAGCGAGCAGTGCTAGACGGAGAGCCTGGTTAAATTCGTTTTGATCACTGAAGAATTTACTTTACGAGGCGATCGCTACCCCGACCTTAAAAGCGTGCACCTAGGCCAGGGCCGGACTGGGTGCGGAAGTTAAAAATACATCGAAGGCGGTTCGAAATAGACATGAGAACCACAAATACTACAGCGTATTGCGTATCATACACGAGCGTATCAATTATACAAGGTGTTTCAAAAACAATGGCGAAAAATTTCAGGGGGTGATTCCTTGTTGAAAATAAAAGGTAGTTTGTTATATAAACGTTGGGTTACAAGTCAACCATTAGGGAGATATCGCGTTGCAAAGATGGCGGAAAAAAGAGTGTTTTTATTGTTTTTCTCGGAAACGAAAAGCGTGGAATGGTAAGTATTGCACGCCGAGAAGAGGCAGTTTTACTACATCCATTAGGAAAAACTAGTTGGCTGCTGTCAATTTCCGGATGTTTCCATTGTTGCTTTGACAGATAGCAAATGGTTTGTATTATTTTAACATTTTGAGAGTGGTTTACGGGATAATTTGCCTTTCGTTGTGTGATGTGTTTGATTGCGGAGTACGTTGAGATTCAATACTAAGTTAATACAACAAAAATGGTTATTTTCACAAATGCAGAAATGACAGACATGCACTTTATGTACGGCCGGGCAAATGGAAATTCCTTACATGGTTGTCGCCTTTATGCGGAAGCGTATCCTAATCGTAGAATTTCTCATCACAGTATAATTGCGGAGCCTCATCGAAGGCTATGTGAACCCGGAAAATTAAAAAAGAAGTTTTGATACAGACCGATACCGGGAAGTACAAACCAGTTGCTATCTGTCAAAGCAGCAATGGAAACATCCGGAAATTGACAGCAGCCAACTAGTTTTTCCTAATAATGGGTTTAGTAAAACTGCCTATTCCCGACGTGCAATACTTTCATTTCATTTTTAACGTCAAAACAGTTAATTTTATCAAAAAAATATAAGAGAGAAAAAAGTTTCTAAATGAATCGGCTTAACCTAATTTATTTTTTTCTACGTCGTTAAGGAAGTTATATATGTCACAAGTGTCTTTCGATGATGTTAACACTTCCACAAAATTTTACCATTCCCACGCTTTTCATTTGCGAGAAAAACAACGCGATATCTCCCTAATGGATGACTTGTGACCCAACGTTTATATAACAAACTACCTTTTATTTTCAACAAGGAATCACCCCTGAAATGTTTCGTCTTTGTTTTGAAACACCCTGACATACCATGTACAGCGTATCCAAGCATTAATACCAATGAATTCGACGAGGAGAACCGGTACCATGGCCGCCACGATCTCCTGGCTTAAAATCCTTTGGACTTCTTTTGTGGGGATATTTAAAAAATTAAGTGTATCGCACCGAGGTGGACACTATTGATGATTTACGCGAACGTATCATAGTTGCTGTCAATAACTTACGAGTTCAAAACGGACAAGAAGCAGACAACATTTGTAGTAGTGTACACAAAATTTTATTGTTTTAACATCAGGTATGGCAAATTATTTTATTATTAAAATAATAAATTGATTCTATTAATAACACACGTCCACAAAAAAAAAGTGGTGTGTGCTGAGGGTTCCATTATATATTTTTTTCTTTTTTTTTCCGCTGAACACGAGTCTAAAGTCAAAATGGGGGGTCGCACAGCAAATTTTAGAGAAAACCCATAAAAACGATAAAAATCACATCAAAAGTTTAAACAGGTCCAAAAAAAGCCATGTGTGCTGGGAGTTAGATTATATTTTCTTTTGTATTTTTCCCACTGAACACGAATCTGAAGTTAAAATTTGGGGTTACACAGCAAATATTTGAGAAAACCTAAAAAAATCTATAAAAATCACTTTCTCCTAATTTATTCTATAATACTCTCTAAAACTGAAACAATGAGAAATGCTGTAAATTAGTGAACATTTACTATTTTACAGCCATAAGTATACCAAGCTAGCCGTAAAATAGTAAATATTCACTAAGTCACAGCATTTCTCATTGTTTCACTTTTAGAAAGTATCATACAGAATAAATTACGAGAGTGATTTTTAACCAATTTTTTTTTAGGTTTTCTCAAATATTTACTGTGTAACCCCCAATTTTAACTTCAGATTCGTGTTCAGCGGGAAAAAACACAAACGAAAAATATAGTCAAACTCCCAGCACACATGATTTGCTTTGTAGACCTGTGTAAACTATTGATGTGATTTTTTCGTTTTTATGGGTTTTCTCTAAAATTTGCTGTGCGACCCCCCATTTTGACTTCAGATTCGTGTTCAGCGGAAAAAATACATGGAAAAAATATAATGGGACCCTCAGCACACACCACTTTTTTTTTGTGGACCTATGTATTTAATAACAATAGCGGCAAAAGCAGTTGAATTTGCTATATAAAATAGGTATTAAAAATGTTATTTATTTCTTTCCGTGGGAATTTCTTTCAATTTCTTGCATGCTTTTCCTTGTCAGAAGTATATTTTTCAATCATTTTCGAATTCCCTATTTAATTTTCTTTTTACAAAATTGTATTTGTAAAATGACTTTAAACATTCACGTGGTTAAACTCAACTTCATTTTCAAAATTAAAAAAGCACGCCTTGAAAACACGAACGTGAATACAAAGAAACACTAGTAATACATGTATAAAATTAAAAAAAAACAGTAAGTAATTTTTCGAAACTAATATCCCCCGAAATATTCATGCATCATTTTCGGACACCCTGTATATTAGCATTATGCATATTACTCATAGAGTATAATATATTTTGTATATTTAATTTCATTAGTGTGTGCTATAGGTTTCTCAGGCGTATTTCAATATTTAATGCTGGTCGGGGCATTAACCTTCAGAGTAGTTATTTCTTGCAATTCCGCTTTTGCAAATATCGTAATCGCCGGTGGCGATACAGATCACAGTGCTTTCATAGTAATCACAGTATAGTGAATCGTTCTCTGTTGCCATATACGTAAGCACAGCATTGAGTAACCATCACAGATGTTTTTCCGATTGCTCATTTTTGGGGGTCCTACGGCCTCTTGAAATTTGGTCTAAAATTTTGTTTTTTGCAAATATCTTCAGAACCCCTAAGTCGATTTTAACAAAATTTGGTATGAGGTTATAGATGGTCTATGCTAATATTATTAAGGATGTAGTTTTGTCAAGTACCACAGAAGGGTCTAGTTATGCATATCACTCAGTTTTTTTTCAAAAACTGTTATTTCCATTTTTTTCTAAATTCATTGCCATTGCTTTCGAAACAGCGTTTCATTCTACACAAAAAAGTAGTCTTTACCTTTTTCATTTAATTTCATTTCATAAATTTCATAATTTCATTATTTCTCTCGGACAATCCAACAATTTTTATTGTTTTCTTAAAAATGGCGCATTGCAGTCCAAAAACTCAAGAGGGCTCTTATTTTTTAAATTGAACGGGGAATTTAAAAATAATTGTTTACTTTAAAAATATCAGTCAATGCTCGTGCGCATTCCACTGTTAATGCTGGAAATTATGTTTATGTTGGAAAATATGCGCCTAGTTACTCCATACCAAATATCATGAAAATATCTAAAGCGGTTTCTAAAATATTAATTATTTTCCTTTTTCCCCCCTAAAGCTTTAATACCCTGTATTTTTGTAACGAAACATTTTTGGGCCATAGTTTATAAAGTAAATTATCATTAATTTTCGATGTAGAATCACTCCTTTAATATTCGCATATCATTAAGCAACACCAGGCTGCAAACCAAGAAATGTTCTATTGTAAAACATTGAAGAATGGAAATTATTTTTATCGATCTGACCGGGGTTGTATAGACTGTCAATAATAATTAAAAATGATTCATATCATTCGTCCACGGTCAACCCGATCAAGTTGATAAAACTGACGAATTTTTTAATATTTATTTCATTACCGTGTTTATTTTGAAATAATTTTTGATACGACTAATACAATGCTTCCTGTACAATGGCAATCTGAAAATAGCATAGACATTACTGCCGAAGCACTTAACCCACATTAAATTTAAGTTGTAATGTGATTCGCCTCACTATTTTTTCATTGGAATACAATTAGAATATCTGAAATATGTAAGTATCTGTACTATATGGATTGAGAGCAATACTGGACAAGAATAACTTTAGTTAACCCACATTTAACAGATGTGTTTCTCTTACTTAAAACAACACTTATTAAAATTTTGATCATCCTACAGAACATATTATTTTCTAAATACGTTAGAATTTTCTAAGTTAAAAAGAACAACAACAAATAATGTTCTTCTCTCTTCTTATAGAAGCAAACGTTCTTTACAATTCTATAAATTATAAATCTTACCCCTTCAAATTCTATTTATTGTTGTCTCACAAAATCTGCCGAGTACTGCCCTGTTCGAAAGCATTTCGCAATATATTTAGTTATCTAGACGCCAGTTTATACTTAGGCGAGTTGTTTGTTTATAATTCGACTTCTTAGTCGGATATAAGCAATTTTTTATATATGAGGAAGTAGTATTACTTGTTGACCTCTTGCAAAGAATGTACCGAGTGTAACAATTATTGTACCACCACTTAAGGAGGGGATCTATTAGAGAAAATTATTTGCACTTCACATTTTTACGGACTGTAACTTGCGGCAATGGCAATTGTTTTTAATTTAGACACAGTTATACTCCCGTCAAGAATTCAGACGTCTTACGTCACGGCTGACGTTACACATTTGTTTTTATTTTCAACGTAATTTTCCATATTTGGTCGCGTTAAATCATTTTTTGCAATTTAGTGCAATATACAATGCAAACTTTTAGTGTAGTACATAGTTTTATTACTATCAGTTGCAGTTTCTTAAATATTTTGATGAAAATGTAATGAATTATTCATTTGTTCCTATGACGTAAGTCGTCTGAATTCTTGTCGCGAGTATATATAGCCATCTTAAAAAGACATTTGTCTATACTGGACTTTCGAAGAGTAATCCGTATGCGAATTATATGGTTCTGTCTCTCTTAATTCTCGTTGTAAGAAGGATAAACATATATAATTCGCATACGTATTGCTCTGCGGACATTCGAGAATAGACTCCCAGTTCAGTAAAGAAAGAAGTGTCTAGTCCGCTGCTATAATGCTGAAAAAATAACTGCTTGTAAATTATACAATTTAGTAAACTTAAACTGGAAGAAGCATAAAATGTGGGAAATCAAAAAGTTGGCCCAGCTAAACAAAATTAAAAGACAATTTTGATTCTATAGGGTGGAAGAAAAGTATGGAATAAATTCATTGTTTCTAAAACAACGAAGTTTCGTGAAATTTCCCCGGACCCGTCGATTTTGCTTTTTAAAAAGACTCTTTTTTCTATACCAACGCATTTCCGACGTTCATTAGTTTTCGCGTCATGACGTCACCGGATATTTTTTTAAATAGAACCCCTATATTTTTCCATCGGATTCTTGTAGAGCTTAATTTGTTGAATTCAAAACCGTATTATTTCAACACTTTATTCCTTCAACTTTTCGAAAAAAAAAATAACCGATCCAATACACGCTGCAGTTGACAGATGTCAATTCTGATTAGATTTTGTTTAGCTGCCAGAAACAATTTCTGAGGTGACTTGATTTAATTTGTTGTTTTTGCTATCAAGAGATGTAATATTCTAACATGCAATCTAATAAAACAAAATAATAAGTTAGGGGTAAAATACGATTGAGGCAACCAGAATTTAATTATTAATTAAGTAATTAATTAGTTACTTATTGTTAAATTGTTTTAAAAATGAAGAGTCCTTATTTTGTGAAACTGCCGATGAATTCACTATATCCATTTTACTCTCAACCAGCCCATCATAGACACAAATGGGAATATTCACATTTTGTTCAAGCCGATTTTATTGGATCGGTTATTATTTTTTTTTTCGGAAAGTTGAAGGAATAAAGTGTTGAAATTATACGGTTTTGAATTCAGCAAATTAAGCTCTACAAGAATCCGATGAAAAAATATAGGGGTTCTATTTAAAAAAATATCCGATGACGTCATCACGCGAAAACAAAAGAACCTCGGAAATGCGTTGGCATAGAAAATAGTCTTTTTAAAAAGCATAATCGACGGTTCCGAGGAAATTTCATGAAACTTCGTTGTTTTAGAAATAATGAATTTATTCCATACTTTTCTTCCACACTGTATAGATGCCAGTAGGACTTGTTCACATATTCTGTAGTCGGTAGGTTAGACAGTTCCAAAAACCCGAATATGGGTCCTCTGTACACCCATACGAATTTTTTACGAAAGGAACACTACTTTTGGTGCGAATAATATTCACAAAAAAAAACAAACTGATTTTAGGTAATCAAGGCCTGTAACATACATATACATGCGTGTTTGTCTAATTTATGCAAGTTTCGAATTACAGTGTTTATTTTCCTTTTCTCTACGTACGGAAGTGATTGTCAGTTAGAATTGTCGTGTACTAGAAATATTGATTATGCACATCACCAGTCCTACCTTCTTGTGTGGATCTCTTCCGAATATGATGTCATTTTAATGACGTTTACGGTTGGTATTCGATCATATCATTGACTTTTGTTATCAAATAGCGTGAACATGTGGGTTGATTAACATTTACATTTAAATATCAACCGGATCAGATGAGAAGTCAAGCGTCATAGTTTTTTTCGAATGTTTTTGATAAAATAACAATTTTTGTCATGAAATCAACCATTGACGAACTGTTATATTTTAAGGGAGTTTAAATTCAACTATGTTCCAAGTCTTTGTAAAATTTAACTGATTCGTGAGATTTCTGTGATTATTGTTACATATCTCCCTAGGCAATAAAGGACAGTATTTAATGCCCCGGCTGGTATTTACGAGGCGCAGCTGAGTATTATAGCAGCCAAGGCATTAAATCTACTTTACTGCCAAGTCAAACATTTTTTTTTCTCGTGGATCAATTTTATCATAATAGCAGACAATGCTACTTATTTTATATGATTAAAATTGTGTGACACTACTTTCATGAATAATAAAACCATATTGTTTCTATTTAAATCCATAAAAATTTGAGATGGAAAAGCAAAGTAGAGTGTAATTTATTACCCACCAGAAAAATCTAAGAAGATATCAATAAACATATATAAAAATTATTGATTACCGGAATGACACACATTATGTCTTTTTCAGAAAGTGTACTATTGGTATATTTTTCTTAATTAATTACTAAATCTTCTTTATGGTCAATATATGAGATGCTCAGAGCTACTATGAATGTCTACAACATCGATATTGGAAAGTATCTAAAATTACAAGTATTCTTGAAACGGCCATCGGATGGATATTGTGCTAAAATATCACGTCGTTTAGAAAACGGACAAATTAAAAAATTTCTATTGGAGACCCGTCCTGATGATACGTATTTAGGAAATACAAAGATAATTATAAACAAAATACTTTTGTAAACGAAGAATACGAACTATTATTATTTTAGGTGGTAATGATTTTTGCCATATCTGGGGCGTGTTGATGTGATGAATTATTTCAAATAAAAATTGGAGATATTGAAGATATGGGGAATAAATTCCTGATCATATATATAAAAACAATCCTGTATTGTAAGCGAATATTTAGACATGTATCGGAAGTATGGTACCATAAGACCTACACAAATAGATAGTAACAGATTTTTTTAAATATTCAAATGGTGAAGCATATAACCAATTAATAGAAATTCAGGCTTTTGGGAAAATGTCAAAACATGCATGCATGCATTTTTCAAATTAGAAGATGCTAAGGAATATACCGGACCTTGTTTCCGTAGAACTTCAGCTACACTATTGTCACGGATTTCCTAACCCAACTTTTCCTTTTGCGAAAAAACAAACAGTTAATTTTTACTGATATTTATTAACTACTCTGTACACTACTGAATACTAATTACAACTCAACTAAACACTATTTCACTTTGAAACTCCAGGAAATTTTCAACTAAACACTCCAATTCAAGACTGACTGACTCGGCCGTTTATTCTTCTTTTATAGACCTAACGAATATTCCAGATATTTTCTAGCATCTCTAGATCCATTTCTCGAACGATTCTCGTCAATTCTCCATACTCCAGTTGCGCCTCGATACACGGCATTATTTTGTTTCTTCACTAGAATCACGTATAGGCAATCTAGCGTTCCGCGATACCACAGTCGTCGAATTGTGTGCGAGCGGGGCAAATTATGTGACACTATTAATAAATTTAAAGCTTTAAAAATACATGGTGGATGGAAATCTTCAACGGCAGCTGAAGGCTACATTGAGGAGTCCATAACTCGTGAATCAGTTGTTAGCAAAAAAATGGTCCCTGCAAGTACATCAAGTACTGGAAGCGATTTTTTTTAAATAATTCAGCTACTTTGGAGGATTCAATAGTATTCATAAACCATATAATAATGAAAACACTTCAACCTACATAGACGAAGTAAATGTTTCAACACAAACAAGACAAGGGATTTTCTCTACAGGCTGTTCTAATTTCACTGTCAAAGTTTACAATAAGTAAAATTACTTAAGGGCGCTGTTACCGTATAGTGTCTGAAAGACAGTAAAATTGACAGATGCCGGTATCTAGAAATTATTAACTTAGTTACTATTTATGGCTCAATAAATACCGATAACTGTATATTACGCGATCTCAATATCTTTAAATATAGCGATAATCAAACGTGCAAATCGACATGGATAATTTTAAGTTTACGAGTACCTTTCTCTTCTACGAAACAGTTAACACTCCAACAAAACATAAGGGGTTTAGGAAAGGTTTGTGTAAATTTTTCTCGTTTTTACTAAAAAGAGAAATTTTCAATATACTTAAGTATCAAATGGTATTAAATATTTGAACTTTCTTGTATCCAATAATGCATAATTCTTTTTATTAACTAACAAAATTTAAAATTAGTAACTTTAAAATCAGGTACTTCAACATTCCATCCCTTGAAAAGTTCTAAATCCCCAATTTCTTGAAAGTATTCGTAACTTACCTACAAAACATTGAAATGATTGAAATAAGAAAAATTGATCTTCATCTTTTTTTTAGTAAAACCCTATATATTTTTACGTATTTAGATGGGGTGTTTTTTATATTATATACATTGATATGTTGCGGATCTGAAGGGGGGCCATTTAAAAAATGTTGCTTCACACTCACAAAATCTACCGCACTGCCCTGTTTATTACATGCTATTCAATAAAACAACAAAAGTAAACATATAACTTTTATTTTGAATTATTGCACTGCGTAGGTAGATACGAAATAATCTAATGGAATTTAAAATTGCTCTACTCTAACTTTGCTGATGGGTTTACTAGGTCGTTCAACTTTCAACTATATTGTGTTTTTGCTAATTTTACTTTGTTTTGCAAGAAACCTTCACATATAGTGAGTATTTTTAGATGCATGCTTTGAGTTTGTATTTTCGTTGAAGATAATTACATAATGGAGAAATTGTATGATTTTTGCAAATACGTGCAGAAGAAAGAATGTATTAAGTTTAGTTTATTTAAACATATTATACTTAGATAAATACCACTTGAGCATACTCCCTGCGATCCTGTAGTAATATAATTTTGAAATCATCTAATTATGATTGGTACGATATCTTAACTGGAACAACGGGAAATATGCCATGTTTCTTAAAATAAAGACTTCTTAAAAGTCTCTTTTGCACCTTTTCTACCAAATCAGTATGAATGCTACTATCAGGGGACCATGTCATGCATATTCCAATTTCGGACGAACAAGAGAATTATATAAAGTAATACAAGTTTTCATGTTCTGCTTATTCTCAGTATAAAATTAAGTTTTCTATTGTAATTTATTGTTAAATTAGTTATATAACTATTAAACCTAAAATTACTTGTAAATATTATACCCAGTTATTTAATTTCCGTTAGACTTTCCAATTCAACATTTTATAATTTATTTATAATTATTTTTCAATTTACATGTATTTTGAGTAAAGGATACAGACTTACATTTACCTTCGTTCATGATTAGACCATTGTCTGAACAAAAATATTTATATTATCAAGGTCTTCTTGCAAATTTAGTCTTGTTTATTTCGTTCAGCCAGATGTAACTTTAAATCATCAGCATACAATAGTACATTTGAATATTTTACACATAAATATATATCATTTATGAACATTACAAATAAAAGAGGCCCAATAATCGAGCCCTGAGGCACCCCTGACAATGCTACAAACATTTCAGAAACTTGGTTGTTAAATTTGACAAACTGTTTACGGTTATGTAAATGAGAAACGAACAGCTTAACCGGTTTGTCATGAAAAGAAAATGTTCTTAATTTGTCTACTAAGTACTTTATGATTAACTTTATCAAAAGCCGAGTCCGTATATATGACGTCCACCTGACCCTTTCTCGTTATTATATTTGATACAAAGTGACTAAAAATGCTTAAATTTGTTACTGTTGATTTCTTTATAAAACTATGCTGCTGACTACACAATATTGGATTAATATGAATTGAAATTTTAGTATGTAACACCCTTTCAAATATCTTAGTTATTTTCGACAACACGGATACTGATCTATAATTTTTAATATGTTTAGTATTGCAATTTTCATATATATAGGAACTATACGGCTTAATTTTAAACAGTCCTGAAAATTTACATTTTAAAACTAAATTTAATAAAATTGTCAATGGAATTTTTAGTACATGGCTATATGCTTCAAAAAATATGCTGGTAATCCATCTACGCCAATAGATGCCTTATGCTTTAGTGTTTTAATTGCCTGTACAATTTCATCTTCTGTTATACTTTCTATTGACAACATATCTAAATTGTATGTAAAATTCAAAGATTGTATATTAGCATTTGATGTCGTATATATGGACTTAAAAATTCAGCAAATCAGTTAGCAATGGATTTATCATCTTCATATACATTGCCATTATACTCATATTTAAAAGCTATATCGCTATTCTTGCGTTTTTATTTACATAACTCCAAAATGTTTTTGGATCAGTATTTATGCCTAATTCAATTTTATTTATATAATTTATTTGACATTGTTTTATAAGACTTTTAGTTTCCTTCCTAAGTTCACAAAATTTTTGCTTATAATAATCTGACATCACCGATTATTTTTAGATATTCTGAAATAATAGTTTTTGTTGTATTTTAAGAATAACCTCTTTCGAATACCATACCGGAAACTTTTGTTCAGGAAGGTATATTTTCTTTCTGGTGCACATTGATCCAATATTTCATATAACATTGTATAAAAATAATTTAGAGTTTCTCCATTATTACTGATTAAGAGATGAAAGAATCACGATTGCAATAGATGCCACTGTGACCTTGAAGAAAAGTGGATCACCGTCTTCGTTACCGATTGAGTGCATTCATTTTTTTTTCTGTAATACACCAGGCAATAAAAGTGCAAGGTCTTGTAAATATATGAAAAACACATCGATTCGGTGCGATATTTTAGCACAGTGAGAGAATAGTATTTTGGTTCTTCTCCCTTCTTCGACCTAGACATCGACCTCCATCGCTATGGCGTCGTAAGCCTCGACCAAGAGTAGCACGACTTTAAGTATGTTTTAATTTGATAGAGCAGATGGAAAATTTAGGAGAAGAGAATATGTCTACTAGATAATAATACATTATTTTTATAAGGGGTCGTGAAAGTGTTATCGTTATCGCCATGTAAATTTTAAGCATAATATTTGGGTCAAGGCTATTGTTGTGAATTATGTCATGTATTGTAATATGTCCGCGTGAAGAGGATTTTTTTTATTTCCAATTTTTTTTATAAAAATTTGTACTTGCCAATCTAAACGCGTTACCATAGACAAATTTATACAGGGTGATTCCCAACTTCCAAAAAAAAATTGGGAATAGATGCGTGTTGAAGAATTGAGTTCTTGAGATCCTTCTGAATTATTGAGAAATTTCAGAATAAAATTATATCTTGAATATTTCTTAAACCAGCGACATTCGTATAAGGCATGATAAGCTCAAACATTATTTTGGTGTCTAGTATCTCTAGCTTAGTGTTGACCCATTCTTTCTATACAGGGTGATTTTAAATAAAGTAGCAAAATTGAGACCACAGATTCCTTAGGTGAAAGTAAATCGGTTTAACCTAACATATCTATATTCCAAGACGCATAATAACAAAGATACAGGGTGTCAAAATTAAAATTTTATTTTCGATATTTGTCGATGACTTCTTTAAAAATCCAAATATTTATCTAAAATTTGTAAATGGGTATTTGCGGGCGAGAAATTCAAATTTGCTTCTAATTTTGACGTCATTAGTAGAGGGCGCCACTTGTGGCACACCATGTTTCTTTTAAATGACAGAATTTTTTTGCAGCTTAGTATATCCATTACTACGTACTTTATTTAAAATCACACTGTATATCAAAATATAAATTTATCTATGGCAATGGAAATATTTTTGTAAAAAAGATTTTTTATAATGACTTCTTTAAAAAATTTAAAATATACAGGGTTAACTATGACTTAGTACAAATATTTTAAGAGGATAGGGAAAAATAAGAATTAACGAAATCACCCTTCAAAAAAATTCCAAACTTATTTATAAAGCCAAAAAAAAATTTTTTCGAAACTATATTAAATCCCTATTTATCGCCGTCACTGACCTGTCAGCCGCGAGGTTAAGTATAATCTGCCAGAGGTTAGGTTAGGTATAATATGCCAAAGTCAAAGGTGTCAAACATAGTGACAGGTCACCGCATTGACACGCTTCCAAAGAAAAAAAAACTACAAAATGTAGATTATTATTTAATGAGAAATACGGTATGGTAGCACAGAGAGGTAGGATAGGTGATCTTACTAATATTTATTTCCAGGATTGATACTTGGAGAGATTTGAAGAATGTTTAATCATCTGTTTTCTTGCTTGTTTAAATTAAAACTTGCAAAGATTTTTGTACTTGCTGTGGACCTCTCCTTCCCTCGATCGTTCTTTTTGTGTAAATCGAGGTAACTACTTGGTTTGGCGGTCTTGACCAAGTCATATTACTTACGTCGGAAAAAGCACAGATGATAACAACATAATACACGCAAATGTACACAAATTCATAAAAACACTGCCACACGTTTACTGCCACGGCATAAAACAGCTGTTCGATGTGGTTCCAAAAGTATTCAGCATAATATTTTGTATACTCGGGAAACGTCTTTGACGCTGTTGCACGATAATATGCATTTGTCACACTCCATAAATCAGCACCTTATCCGTCATCTAGGCATTTGAATACAACATGTTTGTAAATACACAAAAATACGCAAATTAAATTTTCGAAAACACGTACTGACAAATTATTTCTAACTATCAGACTGTAACCGTATACTATACATCTACAGACGACATCTGTAGGTCACTAATGCCAGGTGCACTCTTCTTCTTTTTATGGCCTACTCACGGCACATAAACAAGGAGAAGAAGAAGAATTTTTAATTTTCATGTGTTGTTAATACTAATAGTAGCAACAATATTAACAGTAATCGACGATGTTTGCATAAAATAATTAGTAATACTTTATACTATAACATCCCAAGATGTTCACAGTGTTCTGTAAAAATGACCCTTAGATTATAGCTAACTTCGGGTTTCTGCATTGTTTGGAGCATGGAAAGTAGGCAACTAGCAATGCAATATTCATAACCTAGAACTTACTGTTACTTTAAATCAGCTAAGTGACTAATTTTAAACGTGTTATAGTAATTAAATAAAGTATTTTATGTCGGATATGTTAATTATGATGAATCTGCAAGGAATGAAAATGTGCAGTGTGCAACGAAAGAACCAAGATCCAATACAATATACTGCAACTAAGCGGATTAGCTGGTATCTATCAGGTACTTAGACATTATTATTTTAATAAATATGTTTATTTTCGTCGTTTCTACACTTGACAATGTTGATAAAAACGACCGCATGGTTGTTGACATATCTAGCCATGTCGGATGATGATTAATTGTCATAGGCGCCGACTTTCCGTAGGAAAAAAAGGGTTTTTGCCCCATTTTTAAACATCGAGCTAGAATTCCAAAATAAATTTTTATTGTCTTTTAGACCTCCCTGAGCACGTGGTTAAAATTTTTGTACTTAGTCATAGTTAACCCTGTATATATTTTCTTTTTAGTGGCAGTAAACAGGACGCACTGTATAATACATTTGTCTCTTGCTGTTTGAAGGCTTATGACTTATTTAATTTTTTTTATATAGAAATTAATTTGTATACAGATATTTGTAGCAAAAGATTCTCACCCAAATTTGTTGACCTAATTATAACCTAACTCAAAAATTACTTGTTTTTTGGTATAACCAATTTGAGGTTTAAATATAATTAAGAATTAAATTTGATTTATGTTTTCAAAATTATCACTGGGCTTAAAATGCGTGTTTCCACATTTTATTTAAATAGCTGTTTTGGCAAAACCGACTGTATAGCATTGTTGTGAATGTTTGCAAATATGCGGGTTAAATAAAATTAGAATAGCTATAAACATATGTCTTCGAAAGGTTATGGCATTTTCGGGAAAGCAGTGTCGCTTTAAATAAACACATATCAGCTGTGTTTACTACGACAACTCTTACAAATACAACTCGGTAAACGCTCCAGAAAATTATGAGTCAGCTATTGTATCGACTGTATTTAAATTAAAGCAAAACAAACTGTAGCTGCAATAGGTCTACGACATACAGGGTGTTTTTTAAGTAGAGATCAAAAGTGCAAGGGTGTATTTTATGGCCATAAATAAGGATTTTTTGTTATATAAATGTGGTGTAGGACTGCCATTGCTCAGCTAGGTGCGTGTCAAAAATTAAAAAAATCAGTTTTTAATTTTTTATTTCTAAGCCGCTCAAAGGTCTTCCAGGAATTGGATCTTTCTGAAATGAGTCTGACTCCGAAAGCCACAATACGCACCTGAATTTTTGACCTCTACCTAAGAAACACCCTGTATATTGCACTATGGAAATATGTATTCCAGCAATGTTGATTAGAACTAGGGTAGGTTGTGTCTGACACTTCAAGGTATAACACACAGAAGGAATAAAAAATTGACAATGCTATTTTAAAAACAACGACACAGCATTCATAATTTCATATTTGTTATCCATTCCATTTCATTTCATGCTCTTTGTATCTTTTATTACTTTTTTTCTCTAGACATTTCAGTTCTGCCTTCATATACCTACATTTGAGTTTGGTATTTTAAGTAAGCGGCATTCGTCATCAGAATTTCTTGGCAACATTTTCAACACCTACATTTTATTTCAGCGAATTTAAAGTGTAGCACCATTTATACCTAATAATCTATCTTTGTTTAGTTTCTTGAAGTAATTCAGGCAGTAAACGAATTCATGTTTTTATATTTTATTTTCTGTATCTGTACCTTTGAATTTCTTTTGATATAGCGCCGAAGTAGGTAGCATGAGTTAAGTTAACAAAATTTCTTATTTTGCATCGAATAATTTCAATCATAATCTTGTCAAATGAAATTTCAAGTTACGGAATAAAATAAAAGTTACTTATCTTTTTATTTCTGAAGACAACAATTTATTGAACTGAATTGGAGATTGGTGCAGCAAATAGAAAACGTAGTAAAAAATATAATGTATTTGCTATCATTTTATAATAGTACACAAAATGCTAATACTTGCATCATTATCTTTGTATGATTCACTTCATCGAACGCCGAAGGTACACACAATTAAAACCAATCATTAGCAACAATAACTACCGAGGATACATTTAAAATGATTCCTTTATTGGCAGAATACACTCACCAACATATCAGCGGATTCTCTAAAGGACGCTCGTGGACCTTGCACTGAATCACTCAAATTGTATTCGTCTAATCACCGGATTTACGAGAAAAAAAACTAGGTAACTACGCAGCTCACACAACACCGAACTTGAAGCAATTTGCCTCACAAACAAGACTGGTTGCCAATGACCGCGGCCGCAATTTTTCAAAGTTAGCTGTTGTAGACTGATAAGGCTCTATCGCGCGACTTAATAAAACTGTAATCTAGGTTATGCTTATCCCCCGCTGGTAAGGTGGATAGGTCAACTGTTTGTGTAAATATAGATGCTAATTCCCGGGTTGTGTGCCAATATTGAATCGCACACATGTATTGCCCGATTGTTTCTGCGGTGTGTCAAAGGTGGAGGAATTATCAAATATTCATTGCGGTATCTATTGTTTCAATTTTGATAAAACACGCGTGGTGTCTAGATAATTACCTCACGATATGCTTGCTACGCAATTATGGATTAATATGTTATATAAGCTGTAAACATTTTTAAAGGGAAATATTTTAATTTTATAGTACTTCGTCACATGAATCATAGACTAAACTGATGCTGTTTAGCTGATTGCTTCAACGACGCGTGAATTAAATAAGTGACGAATATAATCATAGTCATTGTTGATTGGATAACCTTTCCGTTGTTTTAGAATTTGAACCCAATAACTTTTAACAGTGACTTCCATATTTTTTATTTTTTCTTTAACGTAGAAAACCATAATTGTATTTTTACAAGTATCGTAGTCGATAAGAGAAGAAATTTGTTCTTCCCGATATAATATCGTTTGCAATGCGAAAAACGATACACATACACGTGTGTTACGTTTGGAAACTGTTTCTGATTGTTTTACGAAAATAGCTAATGTTCTTAGGCCCCATTGGGCCCCTTGTACTTCCTCCAATTAGGAGATCATTCCACCTGAGCCGCTTACCACTCTAATAAAAAGAAAACCGTGGTGACATTGTTCAGGGGCATAAATCCAATGGCCACAGAAGACCATCATTCTCACAACACGGGTTCTCTTGTTGACCAGACGGCAGTGTATTCAGAGTGTATAAAATACTGTTTCGTTTTCCTGTTCGCAACCCCTATAAAGAGGTGTTTCGCAATTCCTCATATAATAAAGGTGCTTCCTTAACCAACAGCCTTCAGTTTGAATACCTGCCACCAAGCGAAGTTTCGTCCTGGACATGGCCAGGTACTTTTTGGCTATATTCTTGCAGGTGTACTCTAGGAACTCCTTAGCAAATTGACAAATATTTGTTTCATCTCACCGTTTTCTAAATTCTTTGTGGGTGTCCTCCTTGAACAACAGCTGACAACGTAAGCATACTGGGGACCAGGTCCAAGAATATTGAAACCCGATGCATTCCTGTCCAGCTTGTTAACTATTTCCATTGCCTGTTCGTGTTATAGTTACAGCATACAGATTTGTTGCTGTCGGTTGAGGCCACTACCAGTGCCTGGTGGTATTCTCATGCTGATTTAGTTGTTATCTTATGATTACGTAAGATCAGTAGTGATTATTTACCATCTGTGTAGATTCTGATGGTTTTGCCTATTGTATGCTACGAGCAATTTCTTTGGCAGCTATGGTTATACCTGCTAATTCCGTTTGTACCACAAACTTCTCCACATTCTACATTTGGTATGATACCAGTATTCTTGAGACGAAGCATGGTTGTCGCAGACATTTCATTTAGATTAATATCCAAAGATGGCACATAATATTACGAGTACCTCCATTGGTGTGTTGTGGTGGGTGTTGTCCGCAAAGCTCCAGTTATGCTCAAGCAGGCAATTCTTTGTACCTGGCTAAGCTTTTGTTTACCTGATCTCTGCTGAACTAACAATGGTGTCACAATAGCAGTGTATATCCACATCTTAGTAGGTACCTATATCAACGGTCGATCAAAATTATTTACTTAAGTTAAAACAAATGACAAAACTTGAAATAATAGTATCATTGGTTTTATAAGCTTTGCTATCGTAGTATCAATTCTAAAACTCTTCGATTATATTTGCATTATAAACAAACGAAGTAATCTGAAAATATTGGCGATTTGCCTAATTTTTTGTTAAAAACAGATCGTTTCTTTAAAGCAGTTTTATTTTGAGCTGAAATTCTTCATACACATGTTGATGTTTAGGCCTTTTATTTTTTTCAAAATATACATCCAAAACATAAAATCTTAGCCCTACCCCACTACTGAGTAAAAGAAAGTTGTAAATCGGTACTTATCACTGAAAGTAAAATATGTAAGTTATAAGTATATTGTAATAGTTATTTATGCAACAAGTGCAAAAAGTAAGTGTTTATTGCACGCGACGTGAAATTGTTCAACGAGGCCGTCAGGCCGAGTAGGACAACACGTCGAGTGCAATAAGCACTTTTTGTACGAGTTGCATACAATATTTTTTCTACGTTCATGCAAAAACCAAAAAATGTTATTTAGATGACAGTCTAGAAAAATGTGACGTCGATTTGAAGGTTTATGTTTGTCATGATGACAAAACGCTGCAGTAGAATGACAGATGAGTGCAATAAAGAACCACTTTTTCCACTAAATATAGTTCAATAAAGTATTGTTTTTTACATGAACGTAGAAAAACAATTTTAGAAAACTAGATCATCTTACTGATGTTTTGCCTATTCATAAAGTTTTGCTTTGCTTACTCATCTGTATTGTCCATGCAATACTTACACATTTAAATTTTTACTGGCAAACCTATCTCCATTTTATTTGCATGGGAAGTAGGACACTCATGGTACACGTTTTCGTTGTTTACATTAAATATCAAACCCAGTGACGTCTTTGTCACCTCTTTATCCATTTTTTAAACATTATGATGTTGTTATTTTATAAGGGGTTAAAGAGCGGCAATAATTTAAAGTTGTAGTAAGATAGCAAGATATCAAAAAATTACAAATACAGGGTGTAATAACTTTTAGTGAATCAATAATAATTTAACATCAAGGCGTTTTTCGGACGCACATTTGATCCAGACAAAAAAATTGTCAAGTCAACGAAATTAAAACGGCCGGTTTCATAATTAAATTTCAAGTCACTTTAAATTTAAAAGGTGCTTGTTATGACAGCGGAGACGCATATAGGCGACCAGAATTAGCGAGTGTCGCGGAGCTTGAGAGCTGCTTCGCTTGTTTACACAATAGCAATTTATGAATATTCAAATTTGTAGAAATGTTTATATTTTATATAATTCCGTTTATGTTTTGTTGGAAATGTCATTACAATACCAAGTTCACTTGCTTAAAAAGCGTTTAAACTTATCAGAACTGGCAAAAATTACAAATGAGAGAGGATTATTAAATGCAGAATCACATTACTACACCATCGACAAGTTTGTAGCTTTAAAAGATTGAAGGTTAGACCTTATATTTAAAAAGAAAATTACGCATTTGAAAGACAGAAACACCCTGTAATAAATATACAGGATGATTCTGTCATAATGTCATTAATTTTAACCACGCATTCAGAAGATTTAATAAAGACAGAAAATTGAACAAAAAATACTTGACATCTAAAGAGAAGTAGATTAACCCATAAACAATCGGTAACATGGCGCTCCCGACACGCTAGAAATTTTCTGATGACGCAGCTATATGGCGTTCGAGTGTTGTTATTTAAATGCAACCAGCAGTGCTTGCATTCCTGGTCCAACTCCAGTTAGTTAATTTACTTCGATTTGCTTCATGTGTAGGTTGCAACGCCTTGCAATAGCTAATTTTACGAATTTCGAATATGCGAGTATTTCAACGTCGAACCCCGAACTTTAACGAAATAAACACTGTTTTGAATTTAATTGAATTTTGCAAGATGTGCGGATGATCCGAACTTTATTAACAAAGTAAAATATGTACCAAACTACTTTTTGAAAAGCAAAAAGTTCCTAGGTAGGTATACGTAACTACAAACTGAATAATTAATTTAACATAATACTAAAAATTAGACACGTATTAAAAATAATAAATTCTAATAACCTAACATTCGAAAACAATAATAAATTTCTATTTTCTGCGGTTTCTTGGCGATTTTCTTTATCTACATTTATTTTTATTATCAAATAAATAAATATTTAAAGTAAAATATCTTATTCATGTATCCAGGTAAAAAAGTCTGTTTACTTGTCGTTGAGTATGCAGTAAAAACTAATTTATTGACCTAACAATACAGTAAATCAAGATTCACTGTTGCCGGATTGTTTATCAGTGTATATGTCTCGTACTATTTTTTGTCTACAACATGTATTACGTATGTATTGGTCAGTATTTAAATAAGGACAAATGTTCAGCCTATCTTTATATGTACCCAGTGAGTATTGGTTTTTATCTCATTATTTGTGTAATGAAATGTAAATGGTTTATTATTTAATCCCTTGTAGTTTTGTAATTTCAGTGTTTAATAATTTTTAAACTGAAACTTCGAATTCATTACATATTTTAAATTAATATAGGCTAAAGTGAGTTTCCAAAACAGTCAATACGACCGTTTATTACTACAATATTTAAATTTGGCAACGTCGCATCAGACGCACACCGAGTTGAATTGGGAGCCGAGAATGAACAGAGGCCGACAGCGCAGCGGTCAGTAACAGTTTGAGGGGGTTTAAATAATTTGAAAATATTTTTTTTCGGCGTAAATATGCATTTAAATTTTTTTAATCGCGTATTCGTATTATACCCATTTCCCCCCCTATTTTCTGTATATAGAAATTTACATTTATCCTGTACGACATTTTCCGTGCCGAAATAAATTGAACGGGCTGGTAAATATTTATAAAAATCCTTTATTCAATTACATACAATATTTCATCTGAGCATAATAGGGAACTGACATACATAAATATACAAATTCATCATCATCAGTGCGTCCACATCGTCAATCAAGCGAACTAAATTACATTCCTAGGGAGGGAAGACATTTACAGGTTTAATTAACGTCAACGATTAAATAAAATGAAATAAATAAGAGCTGGACAAATATTTACTCGCTTAGATAGTAACATAAGTAATATACAATGGATTGAATTTATACAGTGTTATAACTTAAATTAACTAGATAAAATAATACACTTAGTTAAATAAAACAGAGTTTGGATCCTCGTTATCCATTTGTTTGATGTGCCTCAGTACATCCTTTTTCGTTATCACACCCAATAATCTCCTAAAAATAATAATTATAAGTACCAATAAAGTTCAATAGCCCACATAACACTTTGTCAAGGGTTACATAAATACGTAATTTAGACTAATTTATCAATTTATGCACTATATACAGGGTGTTTTCTAAGTAAGTAAGCTAGTTTTTGAGTTAGAGGGCCGTCAACCGTCACAACATGCTTTCTATCATAGTGTGTAAGAGACAGCAATTTAAAATTGTAATTTAAAAATAATATTTTAACGTCCTGCAACTCAAAAACTAAGGCACTTAGAAAAAACTTTATATGAATTCTTCTTTGTGACATTTCTTGAGGAATCGAAATATTTCAGATTACTTAGCACCTCCTGAAATATTTCAGATTACTTAGGAAACACCGTGCATTCCGTATTTTCCTCCCTGCAGTAACAGAAAGTAAAAAAGGCGATTTTTGAGATACATATTTTAAAATCAAGTTCTGGCTGTATATACAGGGTGATGGAGTGAACCCCCAATATTCGAAAGCGGCCTTTAGGGGGCAAAAGTGAACAAAAAAGACTAATAAACTTATAGTCGAATATCAGCGGTTACTGAGATAGCAATGAAAATATTTTTATTGCTATTTTTGCGAAAGCTGTTATTAATTGATATTTTATTTTGAGTAGCTCGTGCATTCTAAACCAAACTCATATTAATGATTAGTAATTGTCACTTTTTTTGACGTTTGTGATGTAAACGCTTATTTTACAACTGTCGCATTTATTTTTACATGTGCGTTCATTTAGTTAGTATTGTATACACATAATTTCGGAATGCATGCCACATTTAGTCATCGAGAATATACTGATATAATTTTTATTTATGGGTATTGCAACGGTAGCGCTAATCGTGCAGTTGCTGAATTTGGACGTCGCTAGAACGTACCCCGCGCGTAAGTACAAGGCGCATTGCAACTCGTCTCCAAATTAAACTTCCACATTAAGCGCGTCCAGAATCTTTAGGACGATGCTAATGATTTGCGGTTGCATTTTTGCAATTGGATAAACACAAACCATACACTTTACAAATTCATTTTGTTCACTGATGAGGCTCAATTCACTCGTGATGGAGTGTCACAATGAACATCGTCGGTTAGATGAAAATCCGCACGCCACGGTGAAAACTAACTTTCAGCATCGGTTCAGCATTAAGGTGTGGTGTGGTATGATTAATAATCAGTTACTTGGCCCAGTTATGCTCGATGGTCGTCTTACTTGAGCTATATGTAGAATTTTTAGAAAATAATTTGGCAATCTACTGAACGATGTTCCATTGGATATTAGGCAAAACATGTACTTTCAGCATGATGGTGCCCTGTCCATTTTAGTCATGTGATCAATCATCTTAACAATTGCTTTCCACAATGCTGGATTGGCCGAGGAGGTTTCCAAAATTGGCCTCCAAGGTCACCAGATTTGAATCCCCTTAATTACTGCATTTGGGGATGGCTTAAATTATTACTATATGCAACAAAAGTGAACACAAGATTGTTTATTGTGCAGCAATCATAAGAGAAAATCATTGTGCACAACGAGCTATAAACGAACTGATGCATGCATCTAGGTGGACGCTGATATATTTGAAATTTTTTCGGTTTATTAGATCTTCAATCATGTTATAATTTATAATACCTACAGAATATACACTTTTTTCTACTGATGCATTACAATAATTAACGCTGGGAAAAATATTTTCACTGCTATCTCAGTAACCGTTGATATTCTTGTTCTCCTTTGCCTCTTGAACACCTCCTTCGAATATTGGAGGTTCCCCCAATCACCCTTGATACATATATTTAAAAAAATACTCAAATACGGTACAAGTAGGTTTTTGTAAAGTACAGTTCCCTTCATACTTACAGTAAAAAGTCAAAGCTCGCCGACAAGAGTTATGCGGGGAGAGTAGATCAACAAAAATTTTAAATATTCGTAAAAAATAAATGTCAACAGTTAATATATTTCACAAATAATAATGCTCTTATTAAGTACACCCATTCAGATAAATTGGAGACAAAATTAAATGAGAAATAGAGTGGTTTTAATCAATAATTAGATATCTTGTCAGGTATTCAATTTAAAGGTTGCTCCGTTTTACCCTAGGTGGGAGCAGCGTAGATTCGTTGGGCGTGCGTACAATGTTGCCAATATGAAAAATTTTAAATTAAATGAATATTTCCTAAATTGAATGAAACTAATTTATTGAGGTACTTACGTTTAAAATATAAATTTATATTCTGAAAATATGCTGAATTTGCTTAAATTTATAGAACAGTTAATTGTATTATTCACGGAATACTTGAATTTTTGTTGTCCGTTTCTATTACAGTATATTAACCTGCCAAAACAGTATCAACGCAGCTGCGTTGTCAAAATAACAAAATCTAACCAGGGCTCTTAAACTTTATCCTCATGAATGCGAAATTCTCAAATATTCACGCGAAATATTTTATTTAAATTATATTTATTGCTGGAAAGCCTCAACTATCAGTAAATTTCGCAAAACAGAAATATTATTGCTGTTTTCTTATGTGGGTTTAGTAAGTTTCAATTTATTGAAATAATTACAGTTGGCGAAATTCGTTAAAAGTCGAGACTTTTCCCGCCATGAAATAATTCGCGTGAATTTCGCGTCCATGATATTTAAATCTTGTCCTCATGGACGCAAAATTCGCAAAATTTCTCTCGAATTTTGCAGATTATGATTTAAATTAATAATGACGAGAAAGTGTCAACTCTTCAAGTGTCAATTTCGCAACACCAGAATATTATAGTTATTTTCATCATTATGTAGGATTAGTAAGTTTAACTTGAGCTTCTGACATCTATCAGATCAACAGTCAATGACAGTTTAATGATGATAATAAAAAATGTTGCAGTTGACAAAGTTGGCTAAAAGTTGAGTTTTCCCGCCATTAAATTATTCGCGCAAATTTTGCAAAACAGGAATATTTTCACTATTTTCATCATTATGTGGGATTAGTAAGTTTAATTTGAGATTCTTACAATCTACCATGACAGTTTTATCATGAAAATGATAAAAAATAATACAGTTAGCAAAATTGGCTAAAAGTTGATACTTTTCCCGCCATTAAATAATTCACGAATTTTCGCGAACTTCGCGTCCATGAGCACAAGGCTTTAGACGTACAATGTTTTCAAATTCCTAATGTAAGGAAGATAATCAACCACTAAACGTGATGAACTAATTATTTTAAATTTGTGACAACTTAATTTATGAGGTACAGGACTGGAATTGGCAATACGTTGGTTTGTGCTGTGAAATATTCGTACCCATTCTTAAAGTTTTATGTTTAATACTATTTTTGTCTTATTACACGTTTTTTACTGAGTAAATTTTGTAATTCAATGTCATTGTTTTAAATTTGTGTAGTAGTGTCTGTTTGTTGATTATATTATGAATATGTTCAGGCCAAGGGAAAATAGGATAGTTCTCTTACAGACCAGGGTGATTTTAATGCACCACTTAAAAACAATACTTCTGGTACCAGGCAGACCCAATAAATTGTGGTAAAAGTATATATTAATTAGTAAGTAAGGGAGAAAGTGGATCGATTTATAACTGCTGGCTCTAAGGCCTCTTTAGTGTTGCCAGCAGCACGAAACCACATGATTTGCAGCCACAAAACAATGTTTTCTGCTTGCAGCCAATGAAATTGAATCATATTCCCCTCTTTTCGCTGTTGAAGTCAGATGAACTTCAACATTTCCAAGTTCAACAATCCAGCAAAGGAATAGTTGTAGATAATATAACCAAGAAAAATAAAACCGACTGAAATCTCTGCTTCAAAGGAACGCTACTGGGAACATTAACGTGTTAAGCAAGTAACACTAGGATTCTCAAAGGTCCTCGAACAAGCAATGAACATGTCAACAGGCAACACCTCAAGCGAACTGGACTAAAGAATATGCAAAGTGCAGGTTATGAGGACATAGACAAGGACTCCATACACATCCTTTGTTACTGTGTTTGTTAATGGATATTAGGAAAACTTTAGCAGAGCTACTGTTAGCGTTCCCAAATAATGTAGGCCTGTTTTAACTATAATAGCGATATGGCACAATGTACCACGGCATAAATACTGCTGGTAACCGTATTGCATTCACAACTAGTAGCTACGAGCTTTCTCACCGAATGATGTTTCTCATGAACTATTTAGGTACGTTACTCTTTTTGTGTAATAAATAACGCGCAACTATCAACTTGCGCAGATAAAATGGCGATTATAGATATACAGACATTCAAAATTTAACAGAACATAACGTCAAAGTTTCTCTACAGAGTTGTTTGCTGGGACCAAATAATCTTCAATTCCTAAATATTGCTTGCTCATAAACTTTATTGCCAGAATTTGTATTCACTTAAATGTAAATTTATTATTTAAGAGTTTGACAGGTGAAGTTCTTTCACGCATTATCGTTACCTAATATAATTGTGTTTTCCTTCAGCATTGAAAAGAGACTACAAGGATCACAAAACATTGTAAAAATTTTAACAAAAGGATTACTTCAATTGGGACATTGTATACAGAAAGAGGGCATAATATATCCTATGTTTATGTTAAGATCGTTTAGCCTATTAAGGAAACCTCTGTATTTACTACTGATGTATTTTCGGCAGTTTCAAGAGTAACTTTTTTCTATTGAAGTAAATTCTTCATTATACCACAATAAAGAAAATCAACCACAAAAAAGTAGTATTTTAAAATTTCGTTGACAAAAAACGTGTAACTAGTAATCTCTACAACCTAATCATAAATTAACAAAATTGTCGTATTTGGAATCTAAACCCAAGGTTATTAAAAATGATTAATAACCTTTATCTAAACCTTACTTGTACCAAATATTTTTTTGGCAGAATTTAATGTCAAATAAAAGACAGGTTGGTCGGATGTAAAAAACGACCAAACGAAACGAAAAGTGGTTAAAATTTTTGTACTTAGTGGTAGTTAACTCTGTATATATGAAACGATTAAACTAGTTTTAAAGAATACTTCAAACTTACCCGTTATGCGTGACTAGCGTTTGTCTCAGACCCAATTTTCTGAACATATCTACAACTGTCTCCATAGGGGTCTGATCCGTTATTGTGATGGGGGCCATATCTAGGATTTTCTTCAGTTTCAGTGGCGGCGGTCCCAGAGTTTGGGGCGTGTTGCCCGTAGTGAACAGCACTAGAGATTGGCCACAAATGCCGTCTACCATCCGCTTAGCATTGGCTGAAATGGAAATAAATCCATTTAATTCACACAACTAACATTAAGATTGAGTAGAATGAAATATGTTAATAGTTTTCGTCAATTAAGACTTTCAAAATCAAATGAGACGAACTAAAGAGCTGTGAATTGCTTAAATTTTTCGCTAAAAAAGATTAAATACTTACCGATGGCCAGATTTAAATCCCTCCGAAGTACGAAACCGACAAGGTATTGCGACTTTTTGGACACCACCACAGGATATCCGTTGTGCTCGGTTTCTTTTAGTAGTGCTTCTATGTCATCCACAGTCATAGAATCCTGCGTGATTACACTCAACGTTTCGTTGCGCCTGAAAATACAGCGAGATAGAGCGTATATCTTGCCAATTTTAGGTTTGCGGCGATCACTAAAGTTAAAGAGTTCATACTCAAGGGGAACTATGTTTGGGAAATCTAAACCGATAGCGTGGAAACCAAGCCGCAAAATGTTTAAATATGTTTGACTCTTTTACTTAATCAGTCACTATTAAGATATGCGTTAGTTATCACGATATTTTCCCTGATCGATCTCACGACGAATCCGGTTAATTGTGACGTGCCTTCAAAATGCAATGGGATGAATCGCGTCATTGTGTTGAGATTGGATAGAAGATTTACTGACTATTGACTATTTCAGTAGTATTAGAGATCAGAGTGATTCAATTTAGCTGTAATCTCGAAGAATAAGTTAAAAATTTGGAAGCAATTTGAACAGTCATAGTTAGTGTTTATCTGAATGCATTAATAATCCATTAGTTTGTAATAATAGCACAGGGTGGTTGATAGAAAACTAATTTGTTGCTTTTTGTGTGAGCAGTAAAAGTTTGTACGAAAATCGTACCAATAAATAATTTAATAAGTGTGAAATAGATACTCCATTGTGATTTTACCTGCGTACCATACGCCTACTTTAATATTATTTTAGAACATTCGTCGTTTCTAAATACGTTCCAAATACTTTTGTATAATGAATGCGTGGGTTTGCCGACTCGAAAGCAATGCTAATCATCGATAAGTATATGAAATTTTCCAGGCACTACAATCATTTTTCTTGTACATCATACCAATTAATTGCTTCTAATCTAAAGGTTGTTGGGAATGAGCCTGTTTTAAGTGATATGCTCACAAGATACTTAAGCGGCAAATTAATAGAACGAATGGTTCTTTTTATAAGAAACAGGAATATCAAAGCTTTGCGATACTCCTTATTATAAAAAGAGTCGTTGGTCCTATTATTTGTTAATACACTTAACATTTCGTTCATAGTGAAGGGAGTTAGAAATAAGCTTATTTGTGGAATCAATCTACTTTTTGGAAGTTTATTATTAACTGTTGGTATTTAGCGATCATATTAATTGAAAATAACATTACTACCGTATTAAAATGCGCTTTTCTAGGAAGCGTGACGGAGACGGGACAGATTCCGTGGAAGATACAAAATATAACAATGGTTTCCTAGTGCGGCTTTAGGACTAGGTTTATATCTTGCATCTGCGCAAAATTCCCGGAATCCGTTCTATCTCCGTCACGCTTCCTAGGAAAACGCGGCTGTAGAGGCTTCATGTAAACAACCATCCTTATTAATTACGATATTATTTTTTCTTTTTATTAGACTATTAGGATATACGAGGTGTGTAGCAATTAAGTTCCGGGAATTTAGTTATAATTCGGAAACTACCCTAGTAGCATTCAATGTCCAGAGGATGTCCACATAAGGTCCGAGTCATCCATGGACGTCCAGTATATATGAATGGACGTAATATGGCCATCCGAATAAGATGTAAATTATAATACAACCACTGTGGATGTTAGATGGATATCCTATTGGGATAAAAATATTATGATAATTGTGGATGTTCTACAAACATCCTCAAAGGACATACATATTTTTATGCTTGTTGGGGATATCCTATGAATGTCTCAAAAGACGTATTAATATTTATGTGCATTGTGGATGTTCTACGAACATCCTTGAGGGATGTGCATATTTACTGTTCATCAAGAATGTCCTTTGAACTCTCTAGTGCGACGTGTTTATTTTCATGCTTGTAAAACTCATCCAAAGAATATCCTGAAAGGATGTACATTTATAATGTTTATCGTGGACGTCCTATGGACACTTTAAATGTAACACATATTTTTATGTTCACAATAGATATTAAATAAATATCCTAAAGGGACGTGCATTTATACTGTTCATCGTGGGCGTCCAATGGACATTCTTTAAGAACGTACATATTTTTATGTTTGCAATGGATATTACATGAATAACCTGAAGAGACGTGCATTTATACTGTTCATCCTGGACGTCCTATGGACACTCAAAATAGGACGTACCTACTTTTATGTTCGCAATGGATATTGCACAAATATTATACGGGACGTGCATTTTTGTACTGTTCGTAGTGGACGTCCTGTAGACATTTTAAGTGGAATATACATATTTTTTGTTGGTGATGGACATTATATGAATCCTCCTTTAGGGACGTGTATTTACACTGTTCATCGTGGACGTCCTATGGACACTCTAAATGGAACATACATATTTTTATGTTCCCATTACATGAATATCCTAAAGGGACGTGCATTATACTGTTCATAGTGGACGTCTTATGGGCATTCTAAATGGAACATATATATGTTTATGTTCTCTAAGGATATTACATAAATATCCTAAAGGGACGTGCATTTATATTGTTCATAGTGGACGTCTTATGAACGTTCTAACTGGAACATACATATTTTTATGTTTGCCATGGATATTGCGTGAATATCCATTAGGGACATGAATTTACCCACTAAACAAGAGACCTTACATAACATTTTAACAAAGTTGCATTCATTTTAAATATGCAATTTTACACTGTAAAGTAAATGCACGTTTGCTAGAATATTTCATATGAATGTTGTAACTAGATAGTTTGTTATAAGTGAACCGCAAAAAGTTTCTGTGACGTTACATATTAGTACTTGGTGCAAGTTACATAATTTACAAAAGAAAAGTTGCGATGCAACGAAATATGCTTTTTTAATTAAAATAACGAAACGATTCAGTCAATTATATGTATAATAATAGCCGACAGGTGGCGCCACTTATATCTCACTGATACTGTGTAACCGAGTTTTGGTAAGATATCTACAAGATTTGGGCCCTGGCAATTCCCTTCAAATGTCCATAGATGTTTCTGTACATCCACAAGATGTACTGAATATATCGGTGTGGATGTTCAATGAAATATGAATGTGGTGTTATGATAACCCATTTGTGGTTCTCTGCGGAATGCGGATGCGTATTTAATGACTTTTTAGGATGTTGTACGGATATCCTTGCAGTTCGTTCACTTTATGTCCAAAGTTGTGACATATGTAACACAATTGTACGTCCTTTAAATGTCTATGGATATTTCTGTACATCCACAGGATGTACTGAATGTCTCAGTGTGGATGTTCAGTGAATGTAGAATTATAATTATCCATCTGTGGTTCTCTGCAGATGCGTATTGAATGACTTTTAGGACGTTGTATGGATATCCTTGCAGTTTATTCAATTTATGTCCCAAATTGTGAATTCTGTATCACCATTGTACATCCTTCAAATATCCATGGACATTTCTGTACATCCACAGGATGTACTGAATGTATGAATGTGGATGTTCAGTGAATGTAGAATTATGATCATCCTTCTGTGGTTCTCTGCGGATGCATATTGTTTAACTGTTTAGGATGTTGTATGGATATCCAGGCATTTCGTTCAATTTATGTTCGAAGTTGTGACATATGTAATACAATTGTACATCCTTCAAATGTCCATGGATATTTCCGTACATCCATAGGATCTACTGTATATCCTGATATGAATGTTCAGCGGATGTACATGGGACTATATCGTGCTACTAGGGTAATAACATTGCATCGTTCTGCAACGTTTTTCTAGAGAGAGAGGACCTTCCTTTTAGTTTCAGTCCAAGGTTGAAGTCGATAGCACGTTTGGTTTGTGTTTTATGTGTATTTTTTGGAAGTAACTTTTTTAGTGGCGTTGTGAAAATGAGTGACTCAAATTCAAGCAATGTGTTGTTTTTAGTGAAATCTGGCGAAAAATTCTTGGAAATCCTTCAAAAATTGTAGGTGGTGTATGGAGACGAGTGCATGTCGAAAACACGCGTTTGAATGGGCAAAACGGTTAAAGGAGGGGCGTGAATCGGTAGAAGACGAACCACGTAAAGGAGCTCCCGTCACCTCTCGTACTGAATGTTGACCGTTTGCGTGCACTGATCACGTCTGACGAGTTAAACGTCAACAAAGAAACCGTTCGCAAGATGTTACACAAAAATTTGAATTTGCGAAAGATTTGCGCAAAGATGGTGCCAAAAGTTCTCACCTGTGAACAGAGACATGCGAAAATCGATCTGCGAGGATTTGTTGTCTCGCATTTGGAGCGATGGTAGAGACTGGATGAGTCGGGTAGTCACTGGAGATGAGACCTGGATATTTGAGTATGACCCCGAGACCCGTAAACAAAGTCAGCAGTGGGTGGAAAATGGTGGAGAGCGGCCAACAAAAGCGAGGATGTCCAAGTCACGACTGAAGGCAATGTTGATCGTTTTTTTCGATATCCACGGCATCATTCATCGTGAATATGTTCCTGCCGGCCAGACAGTGACTGGACAGTTCTATGTTGGCGTCCTGAAACGGCTGCGGGCCCGCGTTTTCCGTGTGCGACCCGAACTCGCCGAGAACGGCTGGATCTTGCACCACGACAACGCGCCAGCCCATTGCTCGTTCATTGTGCAAAAGATTTTGACAAGAGGAAACAGCAGGAAACATTTTGATTAAAAAAAAAATGTTCGCGGAAAATGCCCGTTCAACTACTTACGGTAAATTCAGTGGTATCTCATTCTCAACATAACTGAACGAATATTTCAGTCTCAAACCGTTTCCAACTACTCCAGGTGCATTCAAAGTTTTCTATTATCTATTAGTATTCTTTTCATTCAATTTTTTTAGAAGAAATGGGCATTTTATTTAACTGTACACGAAATGTGTTTTGTTGGTATTGGGTAGAAGTTGTAATGAGTGAAAAATAGTTTTGATAGTTTGGAACAAAAGAATTAAAAACGAATGCAAATTACTTCAGCTAACGGGATTAACTGTTACCTATCAGGTATTATTATTAATAAAAATGAAAATTTTCGTTGTTTTCTACATTTGGAAATGCTGTAAACGACCGCATGGCAGTTGACGGATCTAAGCCATCTTGAACGATGCTTATCATATTCGCCGATTTTCCGGAAGAAAAGAGGATTTTGCCCCTTTTTGAACTATCGAGCTAGAATTCCCATTTTTTGTTTGTTTATATGCCCATATTTCGACGACATCATCTATATGTTTGCATTTTTAAAAGAGAATAATAGACGTTTATAAGATACTTTTTTAAATGTCAAACCTAACAAATTCGTAGGTATTATTTACCCTTCCGCTTTACCTATTAATAAGTCCACGAGCCGCGATTGGTATTAAATACGGAAAGAGCAGTTCTGATGTAGATTCTAACTTTCAGCAAGAGATTTCAGAATTACGTAACAAACGGCAGATAAATACACTCACTTTGGTTGCATTACGTCAGCTGCCAGCGACGTATGTTGGAACTCGTCCTTGGAATCGAGGAAGGGGTACCCGTTGAGCGCAATATGAGCATCGTAGATGCCTTGCCTGCCCAGAGCGTCGCCCACCCACTTGCTCGCCATGGCGGCGGCCATTAGCGGCACGATGTACCTCACACCGCCCGTCAGCTCAAACATGATCACCACCAGGGACACTGTCATGCGGGTGACGCCTCCGAGCACCGCCGCCGCCCCCACCATGGCATACAGCCCCGGCGTGATGCAGTCGTCGCCCGTGGAGCACTCGCCGCTGAACAGCCAGAACTTGGGGTAGTTGTAGGCGAGCTGCTCCATGCCGATGCCGACGACGCGGCCGACGATGGCGCCCAGACACAGGGACGGGATGAACAGACCGCAGGGCACTTTCATACCGAAAGTGAAAATGGTCATGAACAGTTTCAGGATGAGGGCGAGGATGAGCAGCCATACTGCCCGGTGGACGCCGTCGCCGGCGGCTGCAATCTCTATCGCCGAGTTGACGTCGGTAAAGTTCCTGTTGTAGTCACTGGAAGAGAAAACAAGTTAATATTAATAAAATAAGCTGCTCATTTCGAAGGGCATAAATACAGGTTTGCAGAGTTAATTAATTTCATGAATTTGGGGCCAGTTTTAAACTGTTTTGGGACCAATGAACCGTCTAGTCTCCATGCAGATGTTGACAATCACTGCATTAGGTTCGATGCGAGGTAAAACAGATGGGGTATTTGTCAAATAGGGCCCTTCATCTAAAAATGTGTCGGCTATTGAAATTTAAATCTTGCCAAACTGTGGGGATCGTATGTCCTTTATTTATTTATGCCTCCCGAGATAATAAATTGTCCTTTTGATGTTACTATTATTTCTTCTACATAATCTCTTCGCCTCTATTTTGTTGTTTTTTATTAGCAGGTTTGTTTAATTACTTCTTAAGTATTTACCTAATGAAAATTTATATTATATCTGATTTGCTGATCTAATCTTCGATTTCTGCAATAGCAGTCTGTTTTTTCTTTGTATTAGAATTTCATTTAAAAAAGACATGTATTACTTTTTAACACACGATAAATACTTTTACAGACTTTTGTTAGAAAACTGCGCCTTTCCACGCATCATTTATCCGCTTATGCGCGTTTAATTAATGAATTTCTTGATACACGTTGTTCATATTCCTACAACGTACTGTTACTGTATTGTTAAATTCGGTTGTGTACGGTTAAACTGAAAACGGAATACTTCAAATAATGGAGACAATTTGGAAGTTGCTGTTTGTTTGTTGGAACTGATCCTTGATCCGCTATCGTAAGCATTTCTCAAAATATGTCAAAAAATTCGGAACATCCATAACCGATACTAACAAATAGGAGAACAATGGCTACAGGCGGCTTTTTATGATGATAAGCATTTCAAAATTATCAAACCTGTAATTTCAAACTTCCATCCTAAAGACACGATTTCTTTTAAAAACAGTGAGTAGTAATTTTTGGCAGTGAACAAGTGTGTGTGACATGTCAAGTAAAAATTAGAGATTATTATTTTTTAAATTTATGGTGCATTGGTGATGACGTTGAAAATTACAAGAATGGTGGACCTTTGCGTTGCATCGCATGAGCACCGTTACCAGTGTTTTCACATAGTATTTATATTTATTTATTTAATTATCAGGTATAAATAAATTATCCTCATCAATTTTGTTAACCGTTATGTATATAAAAGCATGAGGCATCTACTTAGTAAATATAATATTTTTTAGCAAAACGGGTAAATAAATAAAGAAACAATATATCCCTATTTTTATTTGACTGTGGTCCGATAGATAGAAGAAATGAAATCAAACTTTTATCACTTACTTATTATTTGCACCTGGTCTAATTTTGTTAAACACTATGTATTACGGTACCAAACAGCCATTTAGTTATTAAATTTTTCATCAAGAAACTTCAATAAAGTGAAAAGAACCAAAATCAATCTATTCCATTGTTTATTTGATTCTGGGTCGAGTTTGGAAAATGGAAAATTTTGGCCATTAATATATAGAAATTTCTAACCATATGCAATTACAGAAAGTTACTGTTTGCTTTGCATCGACTGTGAATTGCGACTGCGCCGTACCTAAACCAATGGCTTGACTTGCAACGATCCAGTCATGATCAGAAGAAAGGATTATTGTATTGGCATTACAAAAACGATTAACAGTATGAACTACAATTGTTTATAAATGAACTATTTACACATTTATACATACCATAGATCATCTGAATTGGATATTCCGCATTGGCTGAACAGTAGATAAATCAACTGACTTGTGTTCATCCTCGTATAAGGGTTGGGATAGGCGATAATCGCCGTTATTACAGTAACGACCAGGACCTCCGTCACCGGATATTGGCCCAGTTTGGAGTACTTCCTGTATCGGCACCAACACAAGTTGGCCTTGATGAATATCGTCGCTATCACGCCCTGAAAGAAATAGGATTGTCCAAATCGATCGGAACGAAAAAACGTTACATAATTATGAGTATATTATTAGATCCTTCGCTGAATGTAATGGTGAAAGTGGTAAATTATAAAATAACAAATTATATGTTCTCTTGTTAATCCACTTAACAAGGTTATTATCAGCCTTATCCTACCTGTTAACCTAGCAAATTGCTAATCTAAATGCGGTAGCAACTCACCCCTATAATTCCCAGTCCGATGAAGGGGATCAACTCGAAGAAGATCCACGGCTTGTTGTATTCGACGTAGAAAAGGACGGAGTGCTCGTTTCCGAACGGATTGATGCTCCGCAGGATGAAGGCGGCCACTAGGGCGCAGAAAAATGACCTCCATAGCGTTTTCAGGAAATAATAGCTGACCTTAATAAGGGATAAAAACAATTATACGCGTGACTGATTTTTATATGCAAAAGTGGTGTAGTTTAATGAGGTGAAAACCAGCTTTTACTCAATAGTGTTTAAAGATACCAACATAAAGCACCGTCCAAATATATTTCAATGAGTCGGTTCACTACACTTCGGGTATAAATGTTTTCTCCTGCCCAAAACTATTCCACTTAACTGTAAATTTAATAACGTTGGTTGGCAACCTCCGAAAATCTGGAGAGTGACTCAGTGCTAGCTGCAAATTAACTACTGGATTTATTTCACAGTGGTATGACGGCGAATGGAGTAGATATATGAATTCCTAGACCATCTTTGACTTTGACTAGTATGGCCTTCGTTTACCCATGTTTCATCCATCAAATATATTATCTTCTTGCCAGCTGCATAAAATTCTCTTAGTTTTTCTATGTTCTCTCTAAGTATTCTTCGCCGTATTACAATTTTCATTTGGAATATAGCGAAAATTCGATATGAAAATTCATGTCATGCATTGTTCTTCTAAGAACTGTATCGGATAATTTAGGCATGTCTCATTTTCAGCTATCGCAGTTTGAATTTTCTATACCATCAGTATTTCATTTCTGAAGAAGTATTGATGAATTTTCTTACGAATGACGTATTTTACATCATCATCGACTTTTTTTCCCATCTCCGTGTTTTCACGTTTTCCTTCTATGGATTTACTTCACTTTTTTATAGCACGATATACACAAGACAGTGATACTTGTGTTAACGAACTATTCATATTGACTCTTCACTTTGACTTATTTTAGAGTTTCAATCCCTAATTCCTTCAAATACGTTTTTCATTATTATCACTTCGGGTCTTTGGGTTTGATTGAGTATTCATCGGATCCACAGTCGTATCGCTTTGTATAAAAAGCAGCACAGTGACACAGTAATGCTGATATAAAAAATATTTAAGTAATTTTACAGTAATAGTGCTTTTATATTACCTATGAGTCACTCTACATTTTCGGAGATTCGGTAATGATGCGCTAGTCAATTTAGAGGGAAGTTAATTTTATTGAACATAATAGATTTTCATTTATTTTATTGTGTTACTGGTTGTAAAGTCAATGCTTAAGCGCTGACCAGCGAAACCAGTGTACAAGTGCTTGATAACCTTCGTAAGCCGTCTCTCGACATGATTTACGACTTGCTGCTAAAACGCCAGCATATCCAACTACATCAAAGAAATAATCCGACTTACTAGAATATATTTGGACAATAACAGAAGTGTATAGATACATTCCACTGTGCCTTACCTCCTCTAAACTGAAGAGGACCCCTCCAATGGGTGCCCCGAAAGCGACCGATACTCCGGCAGCTGCTGATGCTGACAGAATTTCCCTTTTCTTCGCTTCATTCCTCCCGTACTTGGGAAATAGATATGAAAAAATATTACCTACAATGGTTATTGTTGTAGTGCTCTATTCGAAATAAAATTTGATATGTAATTAAAGAAATACAATTGAATAGGTACTCTTTGTAATATATATTTTTTGCATCGTAGTTATACTTAGTAATTTGTACGTTGAAATTTGAATTTTATAGATACCAGAAATGTGGCTTTTAATAATTCAGTTTAATAAATTGAGACCCAACTAGCTTTAATTTTAAGCAATTATTACAGCAAAATACATACAATAAATGAATCTGTTGTGTTTATATAGTGTATATGTCCTGGGATTGTTGGTCATATCAATAAAACAACTTATGTTTGCTTTTACGTACGTTTCGGGTACTTTATTACCCTTCTTCATCATGAAGTGTCAATGTGTTCCAGAGAATCAAGTCAATTTTCAACTCAACACCATAACAAACAATGAATTTGAATCAAGGTTACTATCTTAAAACTACGTATATATATATTTATTTGTTTGGGTTCAAGAAATATGTCGTGCTTCATTGATTATTGAGACATATTTTGCGTATACATATTGGAATTCGGGGGTAACTAATAAATAATCTGGATATGTAACGTTGTACTGGGGCATTTGGGTGCAATACACTATCTAAATTTCAATTGTTTTCTTTATTTGAAATAAAAACTGCATTCATAACGACACCAACGGCTTTCCTACGCTTCGCATTCAAAACGCAAATAAACGGTAACAAGCGCTACCTGTCATGCTATAGGACACTCTGACGTCACACAATGGTTTACGCGAGTCAATGTTTTCAAATTATTTTAGAGGTGTCAGAAAATTATAATTTTCATTTCACATTAAAATTACACAACTATTAAGGAAATGTAATAAAAAATGCTATTAATCTGCAATTATTAATCTTGAAAATACACTTCAGACCACAGATTCGTCAATAAAAATTGTTTATTTTCACTTGTGTTACTCTTTTAAAATAACGCATGTATATCTAAGACATTCTGTATACAATGCATCGCGCTTAAAACTCCATAAGTGTTTTTTTTAAATTTATAATTCTGTTTTTTCAAGATATATGCAATTTAAATTAGCCCCTAATCAGAAAAGTACGTCCCTTCTGTGTCATTAGAAATACATAACCTGCCTTATAATCTATAATCTGCAGATAATTTTTATCTTTTAGATATAGTGCGAAATTGCACATGTACGACTGAATCATTTATTTACTATTACAAATATTTGGAGTACTTTGCGATATCAGCAAAACAACTAATACATCATCCTTTTGTGCAAAACCGTTTCATATAACAATTAAAATACCTTCTACTATTACCATATCAATTATTTTTTATAGTACATACTAGATTTACGATCCTTTGTATTTATTAATGTGCACCATGGCAGTATGAAAACGTACAATAATAAATAATAATCTTAAAAAACAATACAGTAACACGGTGGAAGGTCGTTAACATAGGACTCTCCTACGTAACTACCCTTAACTAGATATAGCGTGACTATTTACACCCATAAAATATAACCGTATCACCCCAGTTAGGTATTATTTATTACAGGATTATTGACATCAGAACATACCTATCGCGCACGCGATGTGCACCATTCCTTTCCCAGACTGAGACCCGCGGATACGGATAGTATCAAACCCACGCACTTTATTATAAGGGTCCATTTGCCTAGGTACCCTCTTATGATGAACCCGCTGAGGATGGTCTTGATCTGAAAGAGATAGAATGATATGTAAACCTTAAACTAGACCTACGCAGACGATGTGCGGACTTTAACCAACGCTGGAGCCAATGTTGTAGCCAACTTTTGGAGATTTGTGATCACTGCCAAATTTGCTGCGTTTACACGACGTGCCAATGTTTTCGATTACTGGTCAAGGCGATTTTACAGCGAATTTGAACAAACATTGCACAAAATGGAAATTTAAGTAGTCGTTTCCGCCTCTGACGCGAACGTCGGCTAACGTCAACGTTGGAAGGAGTTCTTATAATAAGTTGCCTAAAATTAAGCATTTACCATTGTTATTTATTGCCGACAGGGTAACCACTTACGAAAATCTTGTCACAAATCTTGCGAAATCCCGAGAAATCGAGCGAAATCAAACAAATTCCGTGTCATCTGGACGAATTTACCCGTAAAGACAATACTGTCATCATTATCGGCGTTATTATACTTATTCCTGTCTCCATTTCGTGAATAACGCAAGTCGCAGCTCACGTTATTATGCCATGGCGTATGACCGATGAGTCGAAAGCATGCGGTGCGCGACACATCACGGTTGTTTGTAACTACTGGAAGGCTGATTGTCTTCAAAGTTTTATGTATTTTGTTTCATTCTATTGCCTTTGCACTTCGACGTTAAATTTTGAATTAGTGCCTCCATCCACTACTTTATCTAAAAGTTTGTAAACATTAAAATCCGACATCCTGTACCTAGGAGGCGGGGGAAGTCGAGGGTTAACCTCGGCGCTTCGAACCTTATGAAACAATTTAACTATTGTGCAAAACTTAGAACAAAGAAATCGCTATTTCTAAGAAGCTGTTACTTTCACGTGTGCTGTAAAGCGCCATCTTTCGCGTCTTCGCCACTGCCATTGGACAATTCTTTTACGGTTTTTTTCGTGTAAAGGGTGTGACTAGGAACGTGCAAAAAATTTTTTGCACGAGCAATCTTAGAGAAAGATTCTTTTTTGTTCAGTTAATACATGGAAATATGTCCGAGGATTTGCTGTCAATTTTAAAGAGCGTTACATACAGTATTTCACATGGATAACTTTTTTGTGCTTGTACGTCCAATTTAAACCTTAAAATCCTATCCAAAATACAATTGTTCAAAACATTTTTTTCTAAAAAAAGGTCAAAGAATAGAAATTATTGATTGAAAAATCAATACACCAGTACACAAAAAATTTATAACGATTTAAATGACAGTAAACTCGAGGCCATATTTCAATTTTTCGTACCAGAGAACTCACTACAACTAAGGTTTATGTATTTACTACAATTTATAATAAAGTTATTGAGAAAAAACTAAAAAAGTTCAACACCCTCTATCTTGGAAACTATAAAATTAGGTAACTTCATTAAGTTCATCATATTTTAGTCCCTGGAATATGTGGTTCTTTCCCACCCTTTTACAGACACACAACACAATCTTGTATAAGTAGGTATAGTAATTTTCGAGGTAATTTATATCAAATGCGAAACATTTGGAAATTAATTGAAATTGCCCGGAATTTCGCGAATCCCTTGGAAATCTATATTTTGCGAAATCTTGTCACAATTTTGATCTCAGTGGTTACTACCTCGTTTATTACATTTAAAGTAAAAAATTGTGTCAAGGCTTTTAAAATGAGGGCAATGTGAAACAGATGGATCTTATTGTCCTCTAATGATGCTGCACTGACGACATTTTCTTCTTCAGAAGTAATTCAACAGTTTTGAATACCAAGAAACATAAATCGACGATGTATGTTTGCAGTTTAAATTCAACCAGAACAACAAGCAATTACCAAAAGGCAGTCATTTTTGATCAAGTTGTTATGGACGTCTCATAAATTTAAGTTAGCAAATGGATTTTACGTTTTTTAAAATTATATATTAACATATTTTTTATTATGAACAGTTTGGATTATTCAGGATAAAGAGTTATTAACGCAATTCTTTAGATGTTCTTATGGTTTCATTCTAGATACTGAAAAATTTGATACAAGACGACAAAAGTGAGATGTTTGTGTTTACAGGTATTTTACTAATGCCAGTATGCAAAATATTGTGGGATCGGTCAGTGGTCGTGGGATCGGTCAGTGGTCGCGCAGTTTAAGGCGTCAGTACTTGAATCGAGGTGACTGGATCGCTGTGGGTTCGACCCCTGCGGCCGGTAGACCGTATATAAGCTATATTCGTGGAGAGATTGGCACCCTCTCTGCGGGTATGGTAGGGTGGAAGAATGTTGACTTGGGTCAATGTGAGAGATTGATACCGGTTGGCATTTAACTACCCCCCTAATTAATGAGGTTTTCCAGGTTTCCCTCATTCCTGCACTGAATGGTGGTTAGGGCCTACCAACGTAAGTCGTTCCTGGGCGCAAATGCGGCCTGCTTAATAATAATATGCCGCCCCCTCTCCCGCACAAGTCTTCGACTTCTGGGTTAATCCTCGTGATTGGAATGAAGGGTAGAGATATTATTATTATTAACGGTATTCTTGAAATAGTGTTTTCTACAAAGACAAATAATTTTAATATTTCTAAATATAAAAACCATATGACGTTTTCTCCCAGTTTAACACTGTATTCAAAATGTCTTCAGGACAAGTTAAATTTATAAAAGAAAAATTCTGTGAAGACTTAATTGAAACTTACAATTTTTAATTTTTACCAAATATCCAAACACCTTCAGGTTCTCGTTAAATATATTAAATTTTAGAGAAAAAAAATATTTTGCAGGAACGCGACACTAAAACGGTAAATTGTCACTTCACGCGGAAGAACCTTGATCACAGCCTTGCTCAAATTGAACATTATTTAGTAGACTGAATAAAATATAATTACACTCGTATTGGTAACGTAACTTTTATGTGCTGGAAACAGTTAGTTATGCAATTCTTGTTCACTTACCTCTGGAATACCAGATCCACAAGCGTACGGTGCAAACATTCGCACAAGGGACGCAGAAAGGGCCGCAAATAGAAGAGCCCAGACTATGTAGAACAGATAGGATATGATGTAGGAACCCGCCCCGCTTTTCGACTGACCTAGGACTTCCGCCCAAGTCAGCCACTGAAACGAACGTTTAAAGATAAATAAAACGTTATTGAAATGAGCGATTATAATACAGAGTCTGCTGATAGTTTCAGTACTGAACATTTTGGGTGGTATTCGTAGTTCGTCTTCAGAATTATGTTGAAAATTTACCTGGCACTCGACTTTTAAAAATTCAATTTTTTTATCTCGAAATCTGAAGAAGAGTCACTATACTTCAAGGGGAGGCCAAAGACTTATTTGTAGTAACCTTCATTTCGTTTGTAGTTCCTCAAAATCTAAAGTAGAGTCACTATACTTCCAGCGGAGGATACATTTCGTTTGTAGTTCCTCAAAATCTAAAGTAGAGTCACTATACTTCCAGCGGAGGATAAAAAATCAGTCAAACATTGAGGATTGTTTGGATCACAAAAAGAAAATAGTCCAGAGGATTCTCAAAGCATTAAATTTCTCATCAGAACTTCAAGAGATCCGTACTGAAGCACGCAGTACATCAATAGTAACAGTATGTTCCCTGACTGAAGAATATCATCTAGCACCTATTCCCGCATCACTGAATTTACCAAACGCCACAAACTGTATCTTTAATTTTATCCACGACTATTGTAATGTACCCATTATACATCTGTTTCCTCGACCTTATTAATTAATATCCATTAATCACGGCAGTGATTAATGACTCATTAATCACTACTGTCAGATGCTTCTTGATTTAGCTCTAATATTATATTATTCTGCTACAAACAGTCGGTTTTTTAAATTTTATCGTGTAAACCACTAAATATTTTCAATTCAGTGCTGTACATATAATTTTTTTTTTAAAAGTGAATCTTCCTAGACCAGATTCCAACCCGGGACCCGCGGTTGGAAGGGCAGGAGCATCTACACTGAGCCATCAGCGACTTCGTTCGTGCGTGTCGTATATCTGTTTCTTAACATACCATGTTTTTCGAAACATTTCATAAATCTAAGTAGCTTTTAAAACAAATTTGACACAAACCTGTCAACATTATTGTTTGTGTGCATAGATTTCTCATCTTGTAAGATTAAACACGTGTTATTTGTTAAGCTAAATATATAGATTTTTGTATTACTTATGAGATATTATACGATTATTATCATTTTTGATAACTATGTACTGTGCATAAATGAACAATAATGTAATGTAAATATTTATTAGAATAAAATAATAGTGTTTCTTAAAATGTGTATGTAATATAACAAAATTTTCCAACAAAAAAAAACTTCAACAAAAATATTTAGTAGTCGTGGATAAAGTATAGAATTCTACTCCCGTATAATGGCTATTATCCACTCGGCGATTTAGGCCACTCGCCTACGGCTCGTGGCCGTAAACTTCACTTCATAAATAATACCCATCATTATACGCTCGTTGAATAATATACTATTAATGTTTTTTGTTAACATATGTATTACTTTAAATCACTACTTAATAATTTCCTACTCGTTAATGTTATAAATTGGTGACTAAAATAAACAGTTTCGAATGATTAGAATTATCATGATCGTAGGAAAAATATTCTACCTAACACGTGCGGGAAGTGACACTTTTCCGCACGCTGATTGCACAAACGCGGCTCTTGTCTCAAATAGATTTTTTTTTTCAAAATGAGTTGCCTTGGCGCTTGTTTCGAAGCCCAGCTATGAATACCACCCTTAAACCAGCCAGAGACTTTGTTCTTGTGTAACGACCCTTTACATTAAATTGGTTATAAATAAAAAGTAAATATGACTTGTTACTGTTTTACCTGTGAGCAGTTGCCAGCTTCGAAGCTGGTCTCATTCGAGGACCAACAGCACTGCTCTTGGTTCAGCCAGAACGCTTGCGGACAAATGCCTATCTTCAGGTCGGTCATCCAGCTGGCTCCTATGTCTATGACACCGGCCACGGCCCCCGTGAACAAGCCTACGAGGAGGACGCACAACCATCCCGACCAGGCGTCGTGAGCGCCTTCTATCAAGTTCCAGAACGAGTCTTGTTTTTTCTTCACGATGTACCTGAGATGTTTACCCGTTTAGTAATTCACGACAGTTTAGCATGAAAAATTACAATACACCGAAGAAAATTGATGTAATACCTGTGTCGCATACGATCCCTGGCGATGTCTCTCTGCCAGTCAATCGTGTGAAAATCTTCATACTGGCCGATGCCGGGAATGTCTGCTGCAGATTCTGCAAAGATAAAAACATATTCCTATACAGTATGCCCAAAAGTATGGAATAAGTTCAATAAAAACGAAACAATTATTTTTTGGGAAAAATCCTCGAACAGGTCGATTTTAAATTTAAAAAAAAAATATTTTAGCCTAAAATGCGATTTTCAAATTTTGTTTTCGAGTAATAACGTCATCGATTTTTTTTTAAACGGCAACACCATATTTTTTTCCTTGATTATGAAAGATCGTTTAATTCTCTATCAGACACTACTAAAATTTTGCCCTCTTACATAGGAAAGTTTTCGAGTAAATGACGATTGAATGTTATAAAACGTAAATTTTATCCATAAAAAAGTAACAATTCTGAGGTATGTAAAATAAAATACAATGGATTAAATTTTATACTTAAATTAAATGTTCGAATTGCCATCCACCAACTTCTTGACAATGAAGAAATTCTTCTTGCACATTATGAATGATTTCTGGGGTAACTCTGCGTATTTCGTCCCGAATGTGATTTTGAAGTTTTTCTAAATTACGTGGTTTATTAATGTACACTTTTGACTTCAAGTATCCCTATAAAAAATAGTCAAGAGGTGTAAGATCTGGCGATCTTGCAGGCCATTCTATCGTTTTTGCTTTATTTTAATTAATTTACGTTTTCTAACATTCAATCGTCATTTACTCGAAAACTTTCCTATGTAAGAGGGCAAAATTTTAGTACTGTCTGATAGAGAATTAAACGATCTTTCGGAATCAAGGAAAAAAATATGGTGTTGCCATTTAAAAAAAAATCGATGACGTCATTACTCGAAAACAAATGATATTTGAAAATCGCATTTTACGCTAAAATATGTATTTTTTAAATTAAAAATCGACCTGTTCGAGGATTTTTCCCAAAAAATAGTTGTTTCCTTTTTATTGAATTTATTCCATACTTTTGGCGCATACTGTATATACTACGGTATCCATCGTACGCCTAAGTTAATATGTCTATGAAGAATCAAGTAATATTTCGTGGAAGACATGATGGATAATATTACTAACCAAGGGTACGTATACAGACGATGATTCTTAACCTATATGCATCAAATAGGGAAATTATAGCTGAGGACAAATACACTAGTACATATGTAGTAAAATATTTTTAGTTTACAAAAATTTATCAGGTGAAATTTCTTGTTTATAAAAACTAAGTAGTAAGCAAGTCAGCGATATGTTTGGTATTTGCGACAGTACTTTGTTATCAGTCGGATCCGATTTTTTTTTTCACATAATAAAAGTATGACGTATAACGTCTTAAGAACTTATGGTACTGACATAGGGAAAATCACTTCAAAATTCAGTGGCTGCAGCTCATCCTTATGTCTGAAAGTTCGAGACGTGAAACTTTTTACGTGTGGTTCAGCGGGGTAGAGAAACTAACAGGTTGGAGCCGAGGTCTGGGCAACATGGGGGAGCCATTAGACCTAGGCAAGTTGTGAATCTCGAGAAAGGGATTTTAAATGCCGTCGAGGAGCAGCCTGGTATAAACACTAGGACAATTGCAGCGCAATTTGGGATATCACAATCCACAGTTTGACGAACGTTAAGGCCCGACTTACTATACCCATTTCATGTGCACCAGATACAAGCTTTACTTCCAAGGGATCTTCCGCTTCGAGTGAACTTTTGCGAGTGGTTGTTACATGAGCTACAAATACCAAACATATCGTCCTAATTTGTGTATTTCTTAGTTTTTATAAATAAATAATTTCACCTGATAAATTTTTGTAGACTTCCGAAACTAAACATTTTATACTACATTGTTTTCCACTATTCGTAATTATTTGTTCTCAGCTATAATTTTCCAAGCTTAAGCATATAGGTTAACAATCTGTTGTAGATGTTATTTAACCGTCAACTCATATGCATACATCGAAGAAAATATCAGGCACATCATAGAAGAAAATTCTTCTGTCTACTCATGAAACAGTAAACGAAGAAAGTATTTCCCATCATGCCGTATCACGTATCCTCCGAGAAAACAAATTTTGCCTTATGCAAACGGTTCAAGGACTGCATCCTTAGAATTTTCCACAAAGGATATAATTTTGTGAATAACTTTTCGAGCAGAAAACTGTCGATGAAAACTTTACTCGTCATATTTTTGTCATACATGAAGCTCTTTTTCTAGTCGTGGTGTCACTAGTATCTACAATTCGTACATTTGGAGTACTGAAAATCCGCATGATCTTGAAGAAACTCATCTGCAATAAGTTTCAGGCAATGGGTTGGTATCCTGTTGGATTACTCATCGGGTCATTTATTCTACCGAAGCGCTTAACTGGAAATAACTAATTGCAAAATGATTTATCTTGTTTGCTAAAAGAAGTAGCGTTGAATATTCAGCACGATATGTGGTTTCAACGAAACTATACCACATTTTACCGTGAAATGACAATTCCTGTCTTTTTATATGTAATATAAATGAATTGGGATAATACACTGATAATGTGGCCTCCTACAAATCCGCGATTAAATCCTCTGGATTTCTATTTGGGCATATGAAACCTTTAATGTGTATTATGAAGTGAACCTGAGTGAACTTTTACAGTGAATGGTTTTGCAGAAATTAGAAATCATAACTCCTTATTAACTTGTTTTATTATCTCGTGTACACTGGTGCAGATTAAGGCAAGGTTTTTGTCAATCCAGATAAGATTTTATTATTTACATATGCATGCTTTAATGTAATGTATAATGTACGTCAAATATCACTACTCAGAATTAGGCGTACCAAATGATAAACCAAAATGATGTTTTATTGGTTTAAGCTCAAAAGACTATCTCTGTTCTAAACAATTTCTATTCTTAATAGGTACTTTGTTTTGTTTATCACGATATATGAATAACGAATGCATTTTTAAGCTGATCCCATATATGTTCGATGGGGTTAAGATCAGGGTTCCGTGTATGCCATTCTTATAGTTGATAAGCATAAATTTTAGTTTGAAATTTATAAATAAATTTAAAATAAATAAAGTTATGTTTGAAACTGTGTAGCTTTTACAAAAATTGAGGTAGGTATTGCAATGAACCAAAATAAAATATTGACGCAGTTTCATAAAGCACTTGACTGTGATTGCAGCGACTGCTAGATGGGCGTGATTGCACTGCATATAATAACACTCAACAGTCAACAGCCTACGTTGATAGTAGTTGAGTTTTATATACCAGTCAACTACGATAAAAGTACCGTTCCGACTGCAGTGTTCCGAACATAAACCCAGAACATTGGTGTCATTGATATATTAAATGACGATCTATTCTAATATTAGAAAGGCTTATCACGATAAACGAAAAATAAGATTAAGATATATAACGGTCAACGGTTGTACTCACCTTGGGTGCCAGCGTATGAAACAGAATCTGAAAAGAAAAAAAAATGATATTAAAATAGAAATCGATATATACAGGGCATCTCCGAATAAGTGAAACGACTTTTGTACTTATAGACAAAACATTTAGTGTTTAAAAGTGGCTTTCTGGGATTTGGGTCTGTTCTTTGCGGATGAAAATGTGCTATTATTTTATATCCGTAAAATAAAGTAAACTTTGGAAATAACGGCGGAATGGCGCTCATTAAAAAAAGTTTCTTGAGATCAAATATTGAGTAGGTATGTAAAATATCAATGGTCTAGGCCCTAGACCTACTTTAAGAAAAAAGTTAAGATCAAGTAAAAAATCAAAGTAGGCGTAGGCGTTTCGTATAGGTTCCTTAAAAACATTTTGTTCAATTTGATACAGACAAGGCACGTTCCTAGTGAAAATATTGATGTTTCTAAATTTAATACTTGCAAATTTGAAATCATAGCACATCAACGACAAACAAGTAGAACTGAATGCTAGAAACCCATATTTCAATACTATTATCTCACAAATGTCATTTCCTCTATTCGGGGACATCATGTATTCAATAGAGAAAATTGTATAACTACAAATATACACACATCTGGCTCTGTTTATTATTTTAACAACTGTATCTTGTGATAAAAAACGAAGTTGTTAAACGTATTAAAAAATATAAGTTTATACTCAGTCAAAAGACGAACACTTTCCTAAAAATGCAGCCTTTTACATTAAGCAGCGTACACACTTGTAACAGAACCTCGTTGCAAGCCTCGTCGCGTAAAAGATCGCGCACATTACGCTTGCACAGCGCTGATCTGCAAACCTGTACGACTTTGCGCACTTGTCCAGCACGGACCAGCAATTTATGATGCAGGTTCTATGTGTGACAGACGTTTTTAAGTAGTAGTTGAGAAACCAGGAAAATTAGAAAGTTTTCAATTCACCCTATCAATAGAAATATGAATGAACAAAACCTTTTTTTTAGTACTTCCTAATGCCACAAAAAAATCGAGCTCTTGGATTGTCCTCGCCTACAGCACCAAATCTCAAGATTTCGCAGAGTACTGTCATCTGATCTGTTGTTAGAGATTAATAAGCGAGGGTGTCCGACAGTTCATATTAATATTTCTAATAGTTCGGAACAATCCCTGACTTTTGTGGGGACAGACATTACGTGGGACTAGCGCGGCCATGTATAGAAATTGCAAGTCCCCGACATGACCTGACGGTCGTTGCGGGTGACGGTACGTTTTGGTGCTGATCTGCTGGGCCCTGCTCCATTAAATAATATGAGTACCTTCATGAGCAGGCTTTTGCAGGTCCGTACTGTACAGGACCGTTCAGGTATTATGTGTGCGATTTTTAACTTCAACTTTCAGCATGGAATTTCTCAGAGGTTCATACTGGAGTCACTGATATTCGTCATTAAATGACATACTATCGTGTGCATCGGGATGGGTGTATGTTATTCGCAGATGACACGACATTGATATGTTATCATAAACATAAAGTTACAGTCTTGAGGCTGGCCGAAAATGATCTCGTTAAAGCAGACTCATGGTTTACTTCAAATAAAAAGAAAACACAAACTATTATATTTTCTAGTAATATTATATATGATGATATATATGTAAAACTGTTGAGAGTCACTAATGACAGTCCCTCTTAAGAGGGCATATCACATTGAAGATGGTGCCTGGTATATTTAATATGAAAATTCAGGAAGCGTCTGGATAATGTAACATTGGTAACCGCCTATTATGGTATTCTGCACTCATTTTTAAGTTCTTTTCTTCTTCTTTTAAATATGGAGTAGTTCTGTGGGGTAATGCTTCAATGGCTAATTGTGCTTTTAAACTTCAGAAAAGATATGCATGATCTGTAGAGTCGGGCATTTTGACCATTGTAAGCCTCTGTTTAAAAAGTTGAAAATTATGTCCCTACCATCGCTTTATATATTTTTTTCTTTGAAATACATAAAAAATATAACACATCCAACTAATTCAGATTTTCACAATTATTCAACAAGAGACACTAATCTATTCCGACCCCTAAAATTTTACAAAAATCACAAAGTAATTCATTCATTTATAAATTTTCCGCCATTATATTGCGCGTATCACGACCTACTTTGACCTTTTCGAGACACAATTAGGCATCAAGGTTCTGTTACAAGTGTGTACGCGGCTTTACTAACAACAATTTATATTCCTGATAACCTTGCTGCTCTAAATCCATAGAATGACACACATAATTTAACGCGAATTAACCAATTTACATAAAATATTCTCCTTCTCACTGCTTCTCCAAAATTTTAAGCAGTTATGGAATTCTCAGCATTCTTATATTAGCTTATTAATTGCGTATTATTTAAATTTATTTGGAATTAAATCCAGCAGTAAAAATAACACGATAAAGCATTATCATAAATAGCATGTTTACCTAAAAAATTCCTAGAGCAATAGAATCATCAGTACGTATATTACAACAATCAAGAGATTCAACTTTTCTAATTTGATTTAAAAAATCGTTAAAGATTGAGACAAAAAATATCACGGTCCTGTTTTGTTTAACCGTTCTCAAATTAAAGCAATTGATTTTATAAATCAGGTGTCCTGATATTTGACAGGATGTAGATGCAATAAAAGTAACCTCGTCAAAAACAAACGAACAGCCACTAAGTTAAGGTGATGTTTGTAAAAAATATCATGAATATTGAGAATTGATGATTACTGGAGTATGTACACGTATTTAAATATTAATCTACACATTGTAAATATTCAGCATTATATGATATACCTAAATACTTGAATACAAATACGGTAGACGGGTCCAAAATTTTGTTGTTGTAACATTAGGTAGTTTTTTACTGTTTAAGAAAGGTATTTTAAGCTAATATGTATCAAATCTCCTACAATTCCTATCAATGAAGTCATATGTATGTTCTCTGATACCAAACATCTAGGTATGCTAATGAACATCCACAGACAAAACTCTATTCAATAATTATCTAAAAAATTTAATATATTTACTAACCTCTGGAGTGGGAACTCGAAATTCAACCACAATAATTGAGATCTCACTTATATCTACGTTTTATTAGGATCGCTTCATCAGGTGGCCTCCTTTAACTTGAGTCAAATATCTAACTATAAAGATGATTATACCAATAAATTAAAATTATTTGAAATTGAATGTCAAAATGAAATATCGACAACGTCAAACTGATTAACTGTCAATGATTATCATAACAACCTACTAAAATAAATAAAAATTAATAAAAATTTTTACCTTTTATGTATAGTTTTTTTTTTCCCATATATTTTCAGGTATTAACAATATTGTGTGAAACTAACTACTCAGTGGACAAAAGCCCCAACCTGCGTTGAATTACACCCACAATATCTACCCATATATTCCTTATTATTAGCTTTTGTAACATTTTTTACTGTTTAAGAAAGGTATTTTAAGCTAATATGTATCAAATCTCCTACAATTCCTATCAATGAAGTCATATGTATGTTCTCTGATACCAAACATCTAGGTATGTCAAACTATTTTATTAATTAAAACCACAATCATTTTTGAACTGCCCTTTTACATTTTTTTTTCAAAATCGTATTAATTTTTTTTAGATCAGTTCTGAATCACCCTGTATAGACATTTATTTCTGCTCTGCTTTTATCGGTCAAGTTCCGAATCCGAACCTCGTCCAAGAAATCGGTGATTCATTTGTTATATAAATAACAACTGTTACAAATTGAACAAAATTGTTGCAACACAAATGAACGGTATTTTTATGTTTTATTTTTGCTCAGATCGGCTTTTAGCGACAATACTAATATACAAACCTACAGTGAGTTGTCCTAGTTTTACAATGTTTGAGCATTTATCCTCATATTTTCAAAATTACTGTGCCGAAACGTAGCTGCAAGTTATATTTTCATAACAAACATAGCAACAAGAAGAAATATAATTAACTTATTTATATACTTGAAACAATAGGTTACTTATTTCATCACATAAAATGCAATTTCAAACAATAACTATTAAACTGCTGTTATTTCACAGTTCAAACTAAATACAAAATCGATTGCTTTACACTTTACAATGACGATCAATCCACAAGCAGTGAAACATTTGTCAAGATCTGTCTGTCGACATCTCCGCGTTATGCTAATCTTACCTAATGCCATCGGAATTCCCAAAGATTTTTTTAAGCACTACCGCATTTTAAAAATATTAATAGCACGGCACACAATCTTCAATGTTCAGTGATTAACGAGCAACTAATTCACCTGCAACTGGCTTGAGTTTTTGATATAAAATTATACCGTGAAATGACCCGGAAACGATAAATTTCCACCGACTGCTTGCACCAGTCAACACAGACAATAATAAAAGTGATATGATATCGATACAGCGCATAAACGCGAATAAATATTATGATGCAAAGTATAACGCTTTTATAAAGTCGCAGAAAGAGACGGAATTTTATTTCAGGTCTTCTAATGGAACGTAAAAGAATTGCATTACCAAAATTAACTGCTGTTCAAAAGTTAACTATACAGGGTGATTCAGAACTCATGTAAATTTTTTTTTTAATGTACAGGACTCCTATTAATACAATTTTGTAAAAGTAAAATTAAAAGGAGCAGTTTAAAAAATATTGTAAAACTGGTGTCCACTCTAGAACTATACTTCCGCACGGCACTGGTAACTGGTCCACTGTAAAACCTGATAAGGCGTATAATCGGCGACCGGACAAATAATTGAAAGAAATTTCCAAAGAAAGAAATAAAATACATTTTACAACACCTATTTTTATACAGCAAATTCAACTGCTTTTGCCGCTATTGTTATTAATTATTGACAGAATTAATTTGTGGTTCTAATTAGTAAAATAGTCTGACATACCTGATGTTACAACAACATTTTGGGTCCGTCTTACTCAGTTTGTACAAAGTAACACAAATGTTTCTGCTTCTTGTCCGTTTTGAACCTGTCAGTTATTGGCAGCAGCTGTGATATTTTGCAAACACGGAATTCCAGGAAACAACTACTCTGCGGGCTAATGCCCCGACCAGCATTGAATTACACCTGGAAAACCTATAGCAACAGCTAGAGTCATTCGTCAGACGCCCACCACACATATACCGGTTTCGAGCTTATTAGCTCTCATCAGTATGCCATAGGTGAGGCATCCGACGAATAATCCTAACTGCTTTCGTCTGTCTAACCCGACAGAAGGGACCATGAGTACGCGGTGTAGAGCCCGCAGAGTAGTTTCCTGGAATTCCGTGTTTGCAAAATATCGTTTCTCGCCGATCGCGATAAAGGTCGACAGCTTTCAATGGTGTCTACTGCATGCAGAACGCTTCGTGCCTGTGACATTTTCAGTCCGGCATGGAGTAGCGAACGGCCGATAGATGTAGCTGTGATATGTTTGCGTAAATCATCAGTAGTGTCCACTTCGGTGCAATATATTTAATTTTTGTAATATTCCCACAAAAAAAGGATCCAAATGATTTAAAGTCAGGCGATCGTGGCGGCCATGGTACCGGTCTCGTCCAATCCCTTGGTATTAATGCTTGGACACGCGGTACATGGTACGGATAGAATTGAGCTCGTGTATAATAACGCCACACTGCTGTAATATACCGTGGTCAACCTGGACCTCCATCTCTTCCACGATTAGGTTGCAAATTTTCCGTGTCACGCCAGCGTTTACACAACACTTGCACTCACTGCACATCGTTGTAAAAGTAGCTGCATTTTTGCACACGTTTACCGGGAAATCGTTCTACTAAACCATTTTCACTTCATCATAAATTAAAATCCATCATTCATCATCCATCCATCAACTGCGAGTTGCTATTGACGCAAGCCATTTTTGATATTTAAAAAACTAATGTAAATCACAAAAAAATTAAAACCTACGATAAGTAATCGGATATTTGAAATCGTCTAGCTAGAGGCAGTACCCAGCCATGTAAACGTTGAAACTAGTAGAACTTTTTTTAACGACATTGATTCCATTTTTCATGACGCATCTATTCCCAAATTTTTTCAGATAAGTTCTGAATCACTCTGAATATAACAGTTTAAATGTTTAAAATGATTTATATTTGTAGAAAACACTATTACAAGAGTACGGCGTCCATAATACAGGGTGAGTCAGTCATAATGTCATTAATTTTAAGAGGAGATAGAGAATAATGAGTATAATGCGAATACGCGATTATAAAAAATCTAAATGCATGTTTACGCAAAAAAAAATATTTTCATATTATTTAAACCCCTTTTTCAGACAGTAACTGACAGCTCACAGTTCAACTCGATGTCGACCTGATGCAATGTTGCCAAGTTGAAATATTTTTCTAGTACCTACCTACCTAGGTTTTAGACATCACAAATAAACGGTTGTGCTGCCTATTTTAGAATATCATTTTTTCTTGCTCAGATCAACTTCAGCCAATAATAATTTAAAATGTTAATATCCAATGAAATAAAATAATAATAATGAAATAATTCTATTAAAAATTGCAAGTAACGCGGTCCACTCAGGTTTTCCGGTAGAAAATACGGTCCAATCAAACGATACCCGTACACTCCTGCCCATACGTTGACAACAAATCGCCTCTGAAAGCTAAACCGACAAGTAACGTGTGAATTTTCCTACGAACAAATGTAGCTGCTATGACTGTAAAGAAATTAGCTTAGTTACATTGAAATCAAAACTCCAACGTATCTAATAATAAACCGAGTAATAAACCCTTTATGTACATTACATAAAAAACCTATACCCAATGGGTAAATTATAAAGAGAAGCTGAAAAGTGTTTCGTGTTTAAATACTAATAAAAAGCCATCGTGTTGTCGACAGAAAACTGTTTAAGACCGAAATGGCACGCCTTTGATCTGATGCTCAAAAAAGTTACCGAGAGTGAATCTTGACCTACCGTATTATTAGGTCAATAACCTAGTTACCTAGTTTTTGTACTGTTATTTAACGACAAGGAATAAAACTATTTTTTTAAATCTAGATACATGAATAAATTTTGATTTATTTGTTAATAAAAACAAATGAAGATAATAAATAAATGTTTTCGAATGTTAGCTTATTACAGTTTAATAATTTTGATATTACGTTTTGACTACGTTTTACAAATAAATATGAATTTTTAGTATTACTCGTAAGCACAATTACTTATTCAGTTTGTAGTTAGGTACAGATGTACGCCTAGAATTTTTTTTTAAGTAGTATGGTACTAACTTGTTTGAAATGCCAGTTCGAGGCAAAACTGCACTCATCCTCGGTATAACACTACCATTTCCGTATATTCAGAATTTGTAAAATTATGCATGGTGAACTTACGACAAATACGCGAGACCGAAATAAACAAACTACTGCTTACTGCTTGCATTCTCTCCGTCCCCCCTCCAAATGTGTGACGTGATTTACAAGGAAAGAAATGCGGGAAATGCAGAAAGTGCTTAATGGGGGTAAATTTGAATAATACGCTGAAGTACTAGACGATATTATGTATGTAAACATGATGTGGCAACGATGTTTAATCCGGCATTCGATTGTCGTATGGGTGCGTCATCAGAAAGCTCGTAGCGCACCAGGAGCGTCGTGTTACCGATTTTTATAGTGATTTGTTTATTTTTTTAAAGGTCGAGTAAACATTTTTTTTTCGATTTTCTGCCTTTATTAGGCCTCCCGAATACGTGGTTAAAATTAATGACATATGACTAACTCACCCTGTATAACAAGAGCAAACTGTTTGGGCACCGTATATCAAGAAGGCATTGATCACCAAATTCTGGGCATGCCTCGAAGCGCTGGAAATCGTGTGGGAGGTAGAACAGATATTATCTTGTTTTGGATTATACGAAGAGAAATTGTGTCTAAACTTTAACTACGACATATCTGCTGCAATGCTGTTTAAGTATTATTTTCTTTACTATACAGTGATCGTAAAAGACCCTTTAACAGGATGTAAATGAGACATTGGTGACCTACCACATCCTGTCAGATATTTAATTGTTACGTCTATATAGACTTGGACGTTAAGGCAATATAATAATAATAATAATAATAATAATAATAATAATAATAATAATATCTCTACCCCTCATTCTAATCACGAGGATTAGCCCAGAAGTCGAAGACTTGTGCGGGAGAGGGGCGGCATATTATTATTAAGCAGGCCGCATTTGCGCCCAGGAACGACTTACGTTGGTAGGCCCTAACCACCATTCAGTGCAGGAATGAGGGAAACCTGGAAAACCTCATTAATTAGGGGGGTAGTTGAATGCCAACCGGTATCAATCTCTCACATTGAACCAAGTCAACATTCTTCCACCCTGCCATACCCGCAGAGAGAGTGCCAATCTCTCCACGAATATAGCTTATATACGGTCTACCGGCTGCGGGGGTCGAACCCACAGCGATCCAGTCACCTCGATTCAAGTACTGACGCCTTAAACCGCGCGACCACTGACCGATCAATGTCTTAACTAAAAGACAAACACCGTAATAAATATTGGAAATATCTTGGAACAAGCAAGCATTGACTGTATCCGTGGCTGTCTACGGTATCTCCTTCTTAACTTTCATAAGGAATAGAGCATGAAACAAATAATACGGTCTTTCCTAAAATTCTCTAAAATAAAATAAAATTCTCTATGACGCTTTGTTTCCGTGATATAGGGCATTCAACTTTTATTTTCTTTATTATCTACTAAACAAATATTTTTGAAACTTGTTAGGTACACCATAAGATTAGTATTTTGAATTGAGTTAGGACCAGTGGCGTAATTATAAGGTTTTGTTGGCGTTTAAATTCTTTCAGCTTTTACGCTAATGGTGAAAAGTAATTTGAGGTTCCGTTTAGGGTCAAATCGACTGTTTATGACAGGGCGCTGTATTCTTGAAATAATGTTTTCTACAAATACAAATATTTTTAGACATTTAATAACTGAATAATCTAGGTTTAGCAAATAATAGGAATGCTAACTCATCCCACCTGCAAATATTCAAAGATACTGAAGTAAAACGGCGAGAAATACGGATGACTTTTGTTACGTTCAGATAAACTTAACAGTTACGCCTTTGTACTGCAGTTGTATGGCAGAAGCTAAAAGCATTTTAGCTTTTACCATTCCTTTTACAACAATCATACAAGGACCAATCAGAAAACAGCTTTTTTGACAGTAAAAAGAAGATTCACATTTTTGCAGGTTAAGTTTTTAAATTAGATTCTAATTTAGATATTTAATTTAGAATTGATTTGTTTTTAAAAATGGATGAAGAGAACTGTTTGGTTAAGAAACAGTTACTTTTGCTGCTCTTATTTGCAGCGACGTCAATATGTATAAAAACTATACATGCAAAAAAAATTAAAAGAAGAACTCGGAGATGGTGGGTGCGACCTATTAACCGCAGAAAGCACATGCAAGGTGATTTCTATAATTTATATAAAGAAATGCGAAATGAGAATGCCGATTATTTTATCATTACACCCGAATGACAGTCATGTCATGTTCAATAGATATAAATCTACTGAATACGTAGTTCATCTGGAGTACCTCAGGGAAACAACCTGGGACCTTTGTTATTTAATATTTTTATAAATGACTGTTGCTTAAGTGTAACGTAACGTCCTATTTCTTCAAAAAAGATTCGATTTATCACGATTACAAGATAAATAATATTATTATTGTAAGGAAGGACTTTTCTAATATTGAAAATTAAAAAATATTATATTACGCTTATACCTATGAGGGCAAAGTTAGAGTATGTATCAGTAGATACCGAAAACGTTGCATTTTATCAACATGGAACAGGTATAGCTTTTCTTCACAAAATTAATTTCTGTCAAGAGCGCCCTCTACGACATGCGGCATTACTTACTCCTTCGCAATACTTGTACTTATCTAAAACATAACTGTACCAAACTTGAGCATGATTGGACGTTTCGTTTCTTAATTATGCTCATAACAAGAAAACAATGTTTCTCTTTGAAGCCCTGTAACTTCGAGACAAGGCACTTTTGGACTGTTTGTCTAAATTGGTTTTATTTGTTCACAGGAAGCTATGTTTAAGCTGGGTCCCATTACTTTTCGGACACCCTGTATTTATTATTATTTGTTTTTTTCTTTATCGCAGATATAAAAGCAAATCAATTTACCTATAATTTAGCCATATTATTTTTATATTGTATAAATATTAATTCCAACTTATCATACCTAAAGAATTAAAGATACATGACTTCATGTGATAGGAACATTGATTTGAAGCTTATAACTTTAAAATAATATAAAACATTATAAAAGATACAATAGTGAAATTTGAGAGTGAATTCTACTATCAATACTCACAGTGAGAAACCCCATCGTCCTCCTCATTGAGTCTGGTCGTCCTCTCGCCTCCTCCCGATCCCGCCGTATTGATGTCGATCATGTCTTCATCGGGGGATGCCACGAAGATCGCTCTGTGGTTTCCGTTGGTAAACTAAACGGGACACACCGGAAAAATACAGTCACATATTAAAAAAAATCAGGGGTGGCTGATTGCGACGTGCATAATACCGACCGACTAGGGCGAGACGGCCAAACAGAAACAAACGAGATGCTGGCATGCGCGGGACCGCAGCACGCCGCGATCGATAAGTTATCAGGTCACTCGGGTCGGTGTATGTAGCGGGTAGCGCCGGCAACAGGTTGAGATGTTCGAAACGTTATGAATGGGGCCGCGAACGAAGCGGGAGTTTTCAGGGGTACAAATTACGCTAAAGCGGCGGTCGGGAGGGCATTCATGAATGGGAGTATCCTGGATGATGTCCGTGACTAATGTTAATGCCATCTGAGGTAGACAATAGAGTAAGGTGGGTGGATGGAGACCGTATGGAAATAGTGTTGATATCGGTGACAGATACTAATGGTCTGCCTTTAAAAATTAAATGGAATCGATTGTTGTTACAGGAAGTTTAATACAATAGTACCTACTTGTAACTAACATTTTAGTGGAATTGGCTGTTGGTGCATAAGCAACCAACCGTAACAAACATAAATTCAAATTTCACAGGAAGTGCTAATTTTATAAAATCTATCAAAAAATTAAAATTCTTTGCTTATTTAAATTCCTTTACTTATAAATGTTACATACATTCAATTGCATCTGCGACTATGGATCTTGTACCATGCACTATACCCAAGTGCCAATAAATAGTAGAGAGCGACTTATTTTATAAACCCGCTCACAATTTATAACAGTCAATACGTAGATACAGGGTGGTTCAGAAATACTAGGACAAAAATTAAGTACAGAATGTACGTGACAAAATTATTTGACCAGTTTTTTTTTGTTGTTGTTCCGATTTCTCATTTTTGGGGAAATTATGTTGACAATTAAAACAATTTCGTAATGTTAGCCGCGACGTAAGCAGTCTGTATTCTTGCCGCAACTATATATGTCTAATCATATACAGTGTGATTCAGAAATGGCAAGAAAAATTGAGTATATAATCTGCATGACAAATTATTTGACCCGTATTTTTTTGATTTCCCGAATTTGAACTTTTGGGAATCCTGAGACTACTTGAGCCTAAAAGTTTTTTATTTGCAAATATCTCCCGAACCCCTAAACCGATGTTAATGGAATTTGGTATGGGGTTGTAGATAATCTAAGAAGGCGCTAGTTATATGCGTAATGTCAGTCAGTTTTTTTCTAAATAATAGAACAAATGTTTTCTTCATTTAAAGGTTGGTATTCTACAAAAAAATCTCAGGTTTATAGTACCTACTATCTATAGCAAATAAATGGTTAATTGAACATTTTTAAAATTGCTTATTTTTTAAATTCATCAAAAAAAAACTCACAAATCGACATCTGTTACTAAATCAGTTTGAATTATCGCAGCCACTTTTCATTTTATGCATTAATTTTTCAAGTTTGTCAATGATAGTACCACAGCTTTAGCAATTTTTTCTGAAAAATTAAGCTTCAAATGAAACAGTAAAGAGTACATTTTTGTGTAGAATCAAACGGTGCTTTTAATGCTCTGGCAAAGCATTTTACAAAAGAGCCTCTCAAAGTTATAATTCGGGAAAACAAGAAAATACGGGTCAAATAATTGTTCGTGCAGATTTATATACCCAATTTCTTGGTATTTCTCAGTCATCCTGTATAGGAAAGGTAGTAAATATTACATATACTCGCGGCAAGAATTCAGACGACTTACGTCATACGAACAAATGAATAATTCATTATATTTTCATTAAAATATTTAAGAAAGTGTAACTGAGAGTAATAAAACTCTATACTATACTAAAAATTTGCATTATAAACTAAATTGCAAAAATTGATTGTTTTTAACGCGACTAAATATCGAAAATTACATTGATAATAAAAATAATTGCGTAACGTCAGCCATGATGTAAGACGTCTGAATTCTTGCCGCGAGTTTAGCTCTCGTGCAGCCTTACATCAGAAGGGCCGATTTTTATTGGTAGGTAGTAACACCGTGACCAATTCACTTCTTCCTTCTGCACAGATAATTTTAATTTAATTGTAATTAATTATAATAATAATATCTCTACCCCTCATTCTAATCACGAGGATTAGCCCAGAAGTCGAAGACTTGTGCGGGAGAGGGGGCGGCATATTATTATTAAGCAGGCCGCATTTGCGCCCAGGAACGACTTACGTTGGTAGGCCCTAACCACCATTCAGTGCAGGAATGAGGGAAACCTGGAAAACCTCATTAATTAGGGGGATAGTCAAATGTCAACCGGTATCAATCTCTCACACTGACCCAAGCCAACACTCCTCCACCCTACCATACCCACAGACAGGGTGCCAATCTTCTCCACGAATATAGCTTATACAGGGTTAACTATGACTAAGTACAAAAATTTTAACCACGTGCTCAGGGAGGTCTAAAAGACAATAAAAAATTTATTTTGGAATTCTAGCTCGATGTTTAAAAAATGGGGCAAAACCCTCTTTTCCTACGGAAAGTCGGCGCCTATGACAATTAATCATCCGACATGGCTAGATATGTCAACAACCATGCGGTCGTTTTTATCAACATTGTCAAGTGTAGAAACGACGAAAATAAACATATTTATTAAAATAATAATGTCTAAGTACCTGATAGATACCGGCTAATCCGGTTAGCTGCAGTATATTGTATTGGATCTTGGTTCTTTCGTTGCACACTGCCAAAACTACATTTTCATTCCTTGCAGATTCATCATAATTATCCACTAACATATCCGACATAAAATACTTTATTTAATTACTATAACACGTTTAAAATTAGTCACTTAGCTGATTTAAAGTAACAGTAAGTTCTAGGTTATGAATATTGCATTGCTAGTTGCCTACTTTCCATGCTCCAAACAATGGAGAAACGCGAAGTTAGCTATAATCTAAGGGTCATTTTTACAGAACACTGTGAACATCTTGGGATGTTATAGTTTAAAGTATTACTAATTATTTTATGCAAACATCGTCGATTACTGTTAATATTGTTGCTACTATTAGTATTAACAACACATGAAAATTAAAATTCTTCTTCTTCTTCTCCTTGTTTATGTGCCGTGAGTAGGCCATAAAAGAAGAAGAGTGCACCTGGCATTAGTGACCTACAGATGTCGTTTGTAGATGTATAGTATACGGTTACAGTCTGATAGTTTGAAATAATTTTTCAGTACTTGTTTTTCGAAAATTTTATTTGCGTATTTTTGTGTATTTACAAACATGTTGTATTCAATTGCCTAGATGACGGATAAGGTGCTGATTTATGGGAGTGTGACAAATGCATATTATCGTGCAACAGCGTCAAAGACGTTTCCCAGTATACAAAATATTATGCTGAATACTTTTTGAATCACATCGAACAGCTGTTTTATGCCGTGGCAGTAAACGTGTGGCAGTGTTTTTATGTATTTGTGTACATTTGCGTGTATTATGTTGTTATCATCTGTGCTTTTTCCCGATGTAAGTAATAGGACTTGGTCAAGACCGCCAAACCAAGTAGTTACCTCGATTTACACAAAAAGAACGATCGAGGGAAGGAGAGGTCCACAGCAAGTACAAAAATCTTTGCAAGTTTTAATTTAAACAAGCAAGAAAACAGATGATTAAACATTCTTCAAATCTCTCCAAGTATCAATCCTGGAAATAAATATTAGTATTAGTAAGATAGGTGCTGCCTCTCTGTGCTACCATACCGTATTTCTCATTAAATAATAATCTACATTTTTAGTTTTTAATTGGAAGCGTGTCAATGCGGTGACCTGTCACTATATTTGACACCTTTGACTTTGGCATATTATACCTAACCTAACCTCTGGCAGATTATACTTAACCTCGCGGCTGACAGGTCAGTGACGGCGATAAATAGGGATTTAATATAGTTCCGAAAAAATTTTTTGGCTTTATAAATAAGTTTGGAATTTTTTGAAGAGTGATTCCGTTAATTCTTATTTTTCCCTATCCTCTCTTAAAAAAATTGTACTAAGTCATAGTTAACCCTGTATACGGTCTACCGGCTGTGGGGGTCGAACCCACAGCGATCCAGTCACCTCGATTCAAGTACTGACGCCTTAAACCGCGCGACCACTGACCGATCCAATTAATTAGTGATTTTATGTTCTTAGAATAGAAAATAATTCAAGCTCTACAGCGCGTTCTCAAATATTAAACGCCCTAACCTAACAAGTAAGGAATATTGGATGATGACATGTATGAAGGGATTAGGGTGCGAGACCAAAATATGAGTCTGAGGCGGTTGGAATGTGTAGTTCATTAGTGTTCATAAGTAGTGTAGGTATACCGTGCAATAAAGAGCAAGCAAAGAAAAACATACATCTGCGAAACGGAAAACACTGGAAACTTGCGGAAGAATGAGAAATGTTGATAACGACACAAAATATGATATTTTGTTAAAAATGAGCTTCAGAAAATCAAATTGGTTGCTGTCTCATAGGATGAAGTTTTGTCTAATATCTAGAAGCGCGCTTTGGTGAATTAAAAGTGGGATTCATTTCTGTTTTGTAAAACGAAATCGAATGAGTATGCTCATATAGAAAGACGAAATAGTGATATGACGAAGAAACTTTAAAACAAATAGTAGGAGGTCAAAACCTGTATCAAAGAATATATTACACGAACGAAACCTGGATAGATAAAGACCCTTTGGAGACGACAGCTGCTCATGACGAATACGACAGTTCTAAAGATGACAGTGACAGTGATAGCACTAGCTAGTGACCACTAATGTATGCTAAAGTAGTGTATAGTACAGTATATAGTAAGTGTAGTGTAGTATATAATAATTGTTAATGTATGACTGTTTTAGCGATGGCGTAAGTAACCAGTAATGTATAGTGTGGTGGATTATACTTGTTAAAGAGTGATATCTGCGGCATGCGCATCAGGAACGCATTCTACAATTATTGCGGAGAGGGACACGGGTGAATGCTAGGTTCACTCACAACCTACTCTGTAGGCACGCAAGTGGCACGCCTATAGAATCTTGTTCCCTGCAACCCTCACCTTCCGTACTCATCTAAGTGCTGTCAATTAGTCACTCTCTACTATTTTGGAACTCAGGTATAATGAGGTCAAATTCTGTTTCAGACTGTATATGTAGATAATTTACCTTGTTTTATTTTTAAAAAAGTTCTTTATTCAAATCAGAAATTTGGAATTAATTGTTTGAAGAAACGTACTTATTTCAGAAATACTAGGACGTAGGACGCTGGGGTTGTGGCGATTTTCAGGTTAAGCTTGAATGGTCAGTGACCAGTAAATGTAGACACACGCTACGTGCTGCAATTCGCGTGTTTAGAGTCCCTTCTGACGGGTTTGAAAGATATGAACAGCAAGGGTTAGTCGTCGGTTGCCTCACCTATGGCATACTGATGAGAGCTAACAAACTTGAAAACGATCTATGTCTGCTGACGCCGCTGACTATTGACTTTAGCTGTGTGCTATAGATTTTTCAAGAGTAATTCAGTAGTTGTTTACTATTGTATTGAAATAAGCCACCGGACACATATATTAGTTCCTTTCTGCTATTGCAGTTTTATTCAACATCAGTCACCCTGTATACCTAGTTCATAAAAATTCCTTTGCAAATATATTTCACTACGGCTGGCGCTGTTGCTTTTGACGACACATACCATGTTGTAGAAAATAAATAAACGTGATAAATGTTTATCACTTTGTAGATAGTTTATATACATTATACTGTTACATGTCTGCCAGCAGACGCGTATAACTTTACTAAATTATTACAGTTTTAAGTGGCAATATTCTTTGTGATAATAAGATACAAATGAATTAGGTAAATAATAATCGTGTTTCCTTATATAGGGTGTTCCTTCAGACGAGTAGGTAATGGAGGACGCAAAATTTATCACTTTGTCAATGTAAATTTTTCTAGATAAAAAAAATTATGAAATCAAAGAAACATAACAACCGCCACCTCTTTTTGCTCGACGAGTCCGAGATTTATTTAAATGAATCTTTTAATGACCGTTGGATCGGAAGACGCGGATCAATAGAGTGGTCTCCAAGATCACCCGATCTTACACCCATGGATTACTTTTTATGGGATTAATCCAAGTTTTATACAAACGGGCCTCAAAACATCGAAATTTGAAAAACCGAATAAGGCAAGAGATGAGGAAAATTGATTAATAATGTTCAAGATGATTATGTACATAATATACTTGGTCGGTCAGTGGTCGCGCGGTTTAAGGCGTCAGTACTTGAATCGAGGTGACTAAACGGTGTTGGTTCGAGCCCAGCTGCCGGTAGACCGTATATAAGCTATATTCGTGGAGAGCTTTGGCACCCTCTCTGCGAGTATGGTAGGTGGAAGAATGTTGGCTTGGGTCAATGTGAGATTGATACCGGTTGATATTTGACTACCCCCTAATTAATGAGGTTTTACAGGCTTCCCTCATTCCTGCACTGAATGGTGGTTAGGGCCTACCAACGTAAGTCGTTCCTGGGCGCATATGCGGCCTGCTTAATAATAATATGCCGCCCCGCACAAGTCTCCGACTTCTGGGCTATTCCCTGTGATTAGAATGAGGGGTAGAGATATTATTATTATTATTATATTGTCAGAAACCAATGAAAGGTATTTTGAACATTATTATTTTTGTGGGTATATTTAAAAAATGTAGTATGTAAAAGTATATTGCACCGAAGTGTACACTATTGATGATGTACGCAAACGTATCATATGCCGGGTCCAGACTAAGCAGAGAAAAGAACGACAAGACAAATACATTCATGTTTCGCGACAAAGTGGCGACAAATCCGATACATTTCTGCAACATTTTTGTCCCATTTTTGCTTTGTTTCCAAATTCGGAGACAGTTGCAAGTCCTGTCTCGAGTCGGTAAAGATCAAAGGATCTCTGTTTTGTCTGCATATTTTACGACAAGTTGTCGGCGCAGTGTGGACGGTGTGCGCTGACAAATGTAGGAGACCAATAAATCGGTGGAAAATCGCACATATTTAGTTCTGTTATGTTGTTGTAGTGGAATACTTAGTACCTATGTCTTTTGGCAACTGCAGGACCAACAAGGCACATCAGATTCTCGAAATCTTCGGTGGGCATTCTTCAAAAATTCTTAAAGCTTGAACGAATCTCACCACTTAGTCCAATATCATCCTCACGTAACTGAACTAACAATTTATTTATGGAATAACTTTCTCGCTTTTTTAAGCCTGGTCTCATCCAAAACGTTTGCGTTTCATTTTTTACAACATTGGATGAAGAGGAGAGAAAGATATAACTGGCGGCTAACAATAAATCTCCATTTTTTAAATTTTCTCCCTGGTGGAAACGCCACATGGTTAAACAACTAATTCGCACCAACTGAATTTTGTTGCACATTTGTCCTTGTGGTGTGGACAGTTTGTCTCAAAATCGTGTTCACTTTTTGTCTGCTTGGTCTGGACCCGGCAATAATTTACAAGTACAAAACGGACAAAAGCAGAAACATTTGTGTTAGTTTGTAGAAACTGGGTAAGATGGGCCCAAAATTGTGTTGCAACATCAGTTGTGTCAAACTATTTTATTAATTAAAACCACAAATTAATTCTATCAATAAGTACTAACAATAGCGGCAAAAGCAATTTGCTGTATAAAGTAGGTGTTACAAAATGTTATTTATTTCATTCCTATGTTTCAGTTTTTTATCCAGACGCCGATAGCATGATTTGCCTTATCAGTTTCTATAGTGAACCAGTTTCTAGTGCCGTGCAGAAGTGTATTTTTTAATCATTTTCGAACTGCCCTTTTTGATTTTTTTACAAAATTACCAGGAAATCGTTCTGTTCATCTGTTATTCACGTAAGCCACTTTTGACACTTGAAAAACTAATAATAACACTAGCATCACGAAAACGTTAATACTGTAAGTAATCGGATTTCAGTATTCGGAATCGCCTGGCTAGAGACTGCAGTATCCCAGCGATGAAAAGGTTGAAAATAAGTACTAAATTTTTTTTTTACGATATTGACTTGATGTTTCATGACGAATCTATTTCCAAATTTTTTTAGATAGGGGCTCGAGAATCACACTATAATATATATAATTGTCTGATTTCTCTTCGCTACGTTGCGTTGATGCGCTGTAGCCTTAATGGAGTCATACAAACCCTTCGTTGCTGAGACCGTTGAGTGAGAAATTATAGATAGAGACGCAACCTTAATGGCGAAATGCGTATACGATCTACAAGTTTAACACCCTGTATCATGGAAACAAAGGCTCTAATAGAAAATATCTATAGGGCAAAATGTTTTTAAAATCGGACAAGAAATAAAGGCCTTCATGTTTGACGTTCCGTTATGTTACACTGTGTTTTACAGAAGTTTTTTGGGCCCGAGATTTGTCCGTCTGTCGAGAACTGTTGTTAACGACAGTCAATTTTGAGAGTTCTGTGTGATTCAATGGTTTAACAAGAAAAGAAAACATCCGTGAATAATAAGTTGTCGATAAATTGACGAATCACGAACCAAAGAGCTGCTATTACCTAATACTATCTCGGGTCCAAAAGTGTATACGCAATTCGCCATATCTATAATTTCTCACTCAACGCTGAGACATAAATTTCGTCTCTACCACCGAAAATTCGCATTATTTCCTAAATTATGAACGCACGTGATTTCATGAGTGGCAAGGTCGCATTTCGCACGTCGGTTATCCTATCAGCAAACACCGTACCTGCCGGAGCCAGACATTTTGATGCATCGGTAACTTGAACTTGACAGGTACCTATTTAACTAACGCAGTTGAAGTTGACTTCAGTCTTGGTAGAACGGCAGTTCATTAGTGAAAAAAAGAAACAAGTTGCATTTTGAATTTTTATTACTGTGAATTAATTTCACTATCAGTAGGTAGGTATTATTAATAGAGTTTGACATTTACATGCTTAGTCAGTAGCGTCAGTAAAAAAAATAAAAACTGTTTATTTGTCTGTATATTTTGAGCATAAACATACTCCACAGTAAATCAGATCAGGAAAACGTTTAATAAATGTATTATTAATTTGATAGACATAATTCGAACGAGATATTTTTAAACTTTTTTAGATGTAGCACTGAACTGAATCAACACTAACAAAACGAGCCAAGCCCCAGTGTCACCGAGCAATGATACCAGATTTTAACCAACCTCCTCAATCTTTGATTTATTAAGGCACTGAAGTGGCAAACTTTAATTTTTTTTAATACAAATGACAACAATAGACTTGATACAATCGCATTTAAATGATTGTTCAATTAGTTCGATTAAAACAATATTTTGCACAATAATGGTAGAGGTATGTTTTAGTACAACATATTTATAAAAAATTCGATATCTCTAAAATGGAAACCCGTCATTTTAACAGGCTGAAACTCGGTAGGTAAATATTTTATGAAATTATCAATTTTCTGATACCAGTGTCATCCACTCGCAAGCCGTCAGAGGGATAAATTAAAAATTCGATGTCAATAAAATGGAAACCCGTCATTTTAACAGGATGAAACTAGGTAGATAAATATTTTATAAAACTAGCAATTTTCTGATACCAGTGTCATCCACTCGCAAGCCGTCAGAGGAATGGAAGTTGGGGTAAATTAAAAATTCAATGTCGCAAAAATGGAAACCCGTCATTTTAACAGGTTGAAACTCGGTAGGTATGTAATTACTTTATAAAATTATCAATTTTCTGATACCATTGTCTTCCACTCATAAGCCGTCAGATGGGAGGAAATTGGGGTAAATTAAAATTCCATGTCTCTAAAATGGAAACACGTCATTTTGTTAAAGAAAACTGTATGAATTTAAGTGTTAGTCTTATAGTTAACTACACGCAACCTTCAGCTTTTATAGTTGCTTAGTTTTGAGAAGTTAAAACAAGAATTAAATCTGGTAGTGTGTGCTCACTCTTGGCCTTTAGTCCATTGTTTAACTCGTTCCATAAACTTTTCAACTTTGCAATGTGTATAGAAACATCTTCACCTGACGTCCAACTGAATACAAAGAAATCTGTACATATCTTAAACAGCAGTTCGAAGCCACATCCAAGGATCAGCTGTTTAAGATATGTACAGATTTCTTTGTATTCAGTTGGACGTCAGGTGAAGATGTTTCTACACATTGCAAAGTTGAAAAGTTTATGGAACGAGTTAAACAATGGACTAAAGGCCAAGAGTGAGCACACACTACCAGATTTAATTCTTGTTTTAACTTCTCAAAACTAAGCAACTATAAAAGCTGAAGGTTGTGTACTTAACTATAAGACTAACACTTAAATTCATAGTTTAGATTTTTCAAGCAGGCAAATCAAAGTCCCGTACTTCAGAATACAGTTTATTGAAACCTATTCAATACACTTGTAAAAGATAAACTAATTTGGACTTAAACTCTGACAGTCAAAAAGAAAATTCGCATCTGTCATATTAATTTATTTATTTTTCTTTTACAAGTGTATTGAATAGGTTTCCAATAAACTGTATTCTGAAGTACGACTTTTGATTTGCCTGCTTGAAAATCTAATAATTTTAACAAGCTGAAACTCGGTAGGTAAATATTTTATGAAGTTATCAATTTTCTGATACCAGCGTCACCCCCTCGCAAGCTGTCGGAGGGATGAAAATTGGGATAAATTAAAATTCAATGTCAATAAAATGGAAACCCGTCATTTTAACGGGTTGAAAATCGGTAGGTAAATATTTTAAGAAATTATCAATTTTCTGATACTAGTGTCATCCACTCGCAACCCGTCAGAGGAGTGAAAATTGGGGTAAATTAAAAATTCGATATCTCTAAAATGGAAACCCATCATTTTAACAGGCTGAAACTCGGTAGGTAAATATTTTATGAAGTTATCAATTTTCTGATACCAGCGTCATCCACTCGCAAGCCGTCAGAGGGCTGAAAATTGGGATAAATTAAAAATTCAATGTCAATAAAATGGAAACCCGTCATTTTAACGGGCTGAAACCCGGTAGGTGAATATTTTATGAAATTATCAATTTTCTGATACCAGTGTCATCCACTCGCAAGCCGTCAGAGGGGTGGAAATTGGGCTAAATTAATGTTTTGATGTTTGTATAATGCAAACCCGTCATTTTAACAGGCTGAAACCCGGTAGGTGAATATTTATGAAATTAGCAATTTTCTGATACCAGTGTCATCCACTCGCAAGCCGTCAGAGGGGTGGACAGTGGGGTAAATTATAAATTCGATGTCTCTAAAATGGAAACCCGTCATTTTAACAGGCTGAAACTCGGTAGGTAAATATTTTATGAAATTATCAATTTTCTGAGACCATTGTCATCCAGTCGCAAGCCGTCAGAGGGGTGGACATTGGGGTAAATTAAAAATTCGATGTCAATAATATGGAAACCCGTCGTTAGTGTAAATTAAAAATTCGATATCAATAAAATGGAAACCCGTCATTTTAACAGGCTGAAACTCGGTAGATAAATATTATATAAAATTAGCTATTTTCTGATACCAGTGTCATCCACTCGCAAGCCGTCAGAGGGGTGGAAATTGAGATAAATTAAAAATTCAATGTCAATAAAATGGAAACCCGTCATTTTAACAGGCTGAAAATCGGTAGGTAAATATTATATCAAATTATCAATTTTCTGATACCAGTGTTATCCACTCGCAAGCCGTCAGAGGGGTGGACATTGGGGTAAATTAAAAATTCGATGTCAATAAAATGGAAACCCGTCATTTTAACAGGCTGAAACTCGGTAGATAAATATTTTATAAAATTAGCTATTTTCTGATACCAGTGTCATCCACTCGCAAGCCGTCAGAGGAATGGAAGTTGGGGTAAATTAAAAATTCAATGTCGCAAAAATGGAAACCCGTCATTTTAACAGGTTGAAACTCGGTAGGTATGTAATTACTTTATAAAATTATCAATTTTCTGATACCATTGTCTTCCACTCGCAAGCCGTCAGATGGGAGGAAATTGGGGTAAATTAAAAATTCCATGTCTCTAAAATGGAAACACGTCATTTTAACAAGCTGAAACTCGGTAGGTAAATATTTTATGAAGTTATCAATTTTCTGATACCAGCGTCATCCACTCGCAAGCCGTCAGAGGGCTGAAAATTGGGATAAATTAAAAATTCAATGTCAATAAAATGGAAACCCGTCATTTTAATGGGTTGGAAATCGGTAGGTAAATATTTTATGAAATTATCAATTTTTTGATACCAGTGTCATCCACTCGCAACCCGTCAGAGGGGTGGAAATTGGGGTAAATTAAAAATTCGATATCTCTAAAATGGAAACCCATCATTTTAACAGGCTGAAACTCGGTAGGTAAATATTTTATGAAGTTATCAATTTTCTGATACCTGCAAGCCGTCAGAGGGCTGAAAATTGGGATAAATTAAAAATTCAATGTCAATAAAATGGAAACCCGTCATTTTAACCGGCTGAAACTCGGTAGGTAAATATTTTATGAAATTATCAATTTTCTGATACCAGTGTCATCCACTCGCAAGCCGTCAGAGGGGTGGAAATTGGGCTAAATTAATGTTTTGATGTCAATAAAATGGAAACCCGTCATTTTAACAGGCTGAAACTCGGTAGATAAATATTTTATGAAATTATCAATTTTCTGATACCAGTGTCATCCACTCGCAAGCCGTCAGAGGGGTGGAAATTGGGGTAAATTAAAAATTCGATGTCTCTAAAATGGAAACCCGTCATTTTAACAGGCTGAAACTCGGTAGATAAATATTTTATAAAATTATCAATTTTCTGATACCAGTGTCATCCACTCGCAAGCCGTCAGAGGGGTGGAAATTGAGATAAATTAAAAATTCAATGTCAATAAAATGGAAACCCGTCATTTTAACAGGCTGAAAATCGGTAGGTAAATATTATATCAAATTATCAATTTTCTGATACCAGTGTTATCCACTCGCAAGCCGTCAGAGAGGTGGACATTGGGGTAAATTAAAAATTCGATGTCAATAATATGGAAACCCGTCATTTTAACAGGCTGAAATTCGGTAGGTAAATATAAAATTATCAATTTTCTGATACCATTGTCATCCACTCGCAAGCCGTCAGATGGGTGGAAATTGGGGTAAATTAAAAATTCGATGTCTCTAAAATGAAAACCCGTCATTTTAACAGGCTGAAACTCGGTAGGTAAATATTTTATGAAATTATCAATTTTCTGAGACCATTGTCATCCACTCGCAAGCCGTCAGAGGGGTGGAGGTTAGGGTAAATTAAAAATTCGATATCAATAAAATGGAAACCCGTCATTTTAACAGGCTGAAACTCGGTAGATAAATATTATATAAAATTAGCTATTTTCTGATACCAGTGTCATCCACTCGCAAGCCGTCAGATGGGTGGAAATTGGGGTAAATTAAAAATTCGATGTGAAATGGAAACCCGTCAATTTAACAGACTGAAACTCGGTAGGTAAATATTTTATGAAATTATCAATTTTCTGATACCAGTGTCATCCACTCGCAAGCCGTCAGATGGGTGGAAATTGGGGTAAATTAAAAATTCGATGTGAAATGGAAACCCGTCAATTTAACAGACTGAAACTCGGTAGGTAAATATTTTATGAAATTATCAATTTTCTGATACCAGTGTCATCCACTCGCAAGCCGTCAGAGGGGTGGAAGTTGGGGTAAATTCCAGGGTAAATTAAACATTCGATGTCAATGAAATGAAAACCCATCATTTTAACAGGCTGAAACTCGGTAGGTAAATATTTTATGAAATTATCAATTTTCTGATACCAGCGTCATCCACTCGCAAGCCGTCAGATGGGTGGAAATTGGGGTAAATTAAAAATTTGATGTCTCTGAAATGGAAACCCGTCATTTTAACAGGCTGAAACTCGGTACCTAGGTAAATATTTTATGAAATTATCAATTTTCTGACACCAGTGTCATCCACTTGCAAGCCGTCAAAGGGTCGACGAATGAATGCCACTGGGTTCAAAGATTTTTATAAGTGTTTTTGTTCTGTCCTCATGTTGCACGAACTACAACAGTTTTGTTATGTATTGTTTGAGTTCCAGCTGTAACCAGGTTTAACACACAAATTTCTTATGCCTGAATTTTTTTGTTATTTCGTTTTCTTTACAATTTTTATTCGTTATATGATATTACGTTCAAGTTCTGAAAATGTTTTATTTAGGATATTTTAGAATATATGCTAAATGTTAACCGTATTCTACTTATCTCAACAAACGTGTATGATCAATCGGATGTTTTCATAGCGCCTGGCTGCTATTTTTGGCTGCTGTCTTCACACCGGTTAAAAAGACCACTAATGATTTTTTTTAATTTTGTCTTATATCGCCCCTCTGAAGAAACGCATTTATTTCAGAGACATCCTGTATATTCTGTTCAATTTACAGAATACTAAGGCTAATTGAAAAGGATAATATCTTCTAATACATTATATCGATAAAATGTTAAATATAATAACTTCATTTATTGTGGTAATATTAAGGTAAATAGTTTAAATTTATCGCTAACAATAAAAACATTAATAGTTATTTATGCAACAAGTACAATAAGCACTTTTTGTACGAGTTGCATACAATATTTTTTCTACATTCATGCAAAAACCAAAAAATGTTATTTAGATGACACTAAGTCTAGAAAAATGTGACGTCGATTTGAAGGTTTATGTTTGTCATGATGACAAGACGCTGCAGTAGAATGACAGATGAGTGCAATAAACATTTTATTGCACTAGTGCAATAAATAACCACTTTTTCCACTAAATATAATTCAATAAAGTATTGTTTTTTGCATGAACGTAGAAAAATATTATTACTTAAAATATCCAGTTGTAATATATATGTACAATGGTTTGCAATAATAATGACACTCTCTTAAGTTTTTTAACTTCTGGAAGTTCTGAATAGAAATTTCATTAAATCTCTCTTGGTACGTGAAACAACTAATAACTAATGTTAAAAATTTAAAGCAGATTTCAATATGAATATGTCAGATGTTCAAAATAAATTGCAAAATTCATTTTAGTGAGTGTCATTAATATTGCAAACGATAGCACCTATTTAATAATATAAATGAAACAACCGTACAAAGCCTATACGTGTTATTAATTAGTAAGCAATTCGTATGTTATGTATATAATTTAATCAAGTAAGTATACCTGGGGAACTCCCGTCTGATAAAAGTGAAGTAAACATATAGAGTGGCCTGTAAGTAATGTACTACATTTTTCACTTCAAAATATTGCGATTCAAGCCAACTTGCCTTACTAAAATGTTGATAATAAAAGCGATATACAGGGTGTCAAAATTGGAATGTAAAAAGTGATTTTTTGTAATTACACTGTCTTACTTAACCTAAAAATGTTGGAATAGATATTTGTGGATATGGGAAATCATAATCTGTTATCTATTTCAACGTATTCTCTAGAAGGCGCCACATGCGCCATATTTGTGACGTACATACGAGCGTAACTTTTTTGGCCCTAACGCTCTAGTATGTGTACATGGGTCATTACTTACGCACCACCCTGTATACATAGGTAGCAAATTAAACAGTGATTAGAAATCTGGCAACAATGCGGTAGAAATATATTTTGTACATTGTTAATATCTACCACCTATATATGGTGATTAATTATTTACCACAGGCAAAACATATCTAATTCATTATCTTTTAAGATAAACATTAAACATATTGCCATATTCTAACGAAAGCAGCACAAATAACAACAAATATTTCTGGAATAGTTTTTTTTATTTATTTCTGTAGTTCACAGTTCTCAATGTAGGAAAGTAGTAATTAGGTCACTATTTAACAAGGTGTGCAAATCTTGCAGAATGTATGTAATTTGAAATGCATAATATTGACCTAGGACTAGGAATGAATGTAAACAATTACGGTTTAATTTAGCACATCGAGGATGTCAGTTGTGATTCTATTTTAAACATATAAAAGGAAGCCGATTCACGTGTGGCAGACTCAAACAACATATTGCAAATTAGGGGGACGCACGTCGCAAGGTGAGCAACTATTGGTTATATTTTTAGGTGTAACGAGTACTGAGAAGCTTTACCTTTTTATTTACTGATTGATACGAAGTTGGTGTGGTTTGTTGCACTGGCAGAGATCCTCTTTTAGCGGATATTTTTCCATGATCACTTGTTAACCTATAATCAAATTACCTAGTGTAGGATTAAACACTTCTGCTCTATTTAAGACTAAATTCTTTCACTTAAGTTCAACGCTCTGGGGTGAAAGTTATCATAACAGGATCGTAAAAGTTCTATTATTTACCATTTTAGGCTGTTGCCCTTTGTTGTCCATCAAAACACTTTCTACACTATCTTAGAATGCGACACATCACACTGCAGAAAATTAAAAATCTACAAACGACTTACTACTTTGTCATTTACTATGTTTTGACACTGACAACAATGATATGTCAGGTGAGCGTGAAACATGAGTGTTGGCATTTGACGTTGGCAAAACTGAATATACATGTTGCCAAGTCGCCTACTCATGTTTCCCTAGATTGTAGTTGAATGACGCAATTAAAATTAAATGTCAAAATTTATGAAATTTTATGACTCTTGTGAATATTTTATTAAGAAATACATTGAGTAATCTCTAGTATGAATAAATGTATACCTAAAATTTTGTTAAATCTGCAATAATATACATAATTAATTGTAATTGAAACGTACAAATTTTATTAATCTTGACATGTTTTTATTTCAATTTGTTAGGTACACAGTTTTGTGCATATTGTTTCTAATGTAACATTATAATTTAGTTTTGTGAACTTTACCTTCAGAATTGTACACAGTACTGTATTCATATTTTCATTTTATCAACACAATTTACAACTAGAAGCAAACTAATTCTACTGTTGCATAAACTTCTCATTATATTTTTATTCGTTTGTGTCTAAATTCTTCAACCTACATTAAGTACTATTTTTTTCACATTCCGACAACGTTGCATTTACTTTCAAGATTTCTATTTTCTAACGCAGTTGTCTTGTTATTCGTGTATAGCTTACGCCCTAGGTGGCGCCAGCAGTATAATATAGACCTTACTCTGGAAATATAGCTTTAAATTACAGTTAACGAAAAACAACAATAGCATGTTCTCCTGAAATGATCTCCAAGGACTCTATGAACCATCAAAGATCAAAAGTGAGTTTTTGATCAATTGTTCAAGAAACTTTGATGATATAGACATCAATACCTACAATAATGTGACTTCCGTAATTGACGGAATTTGAAATTTTTTATTATGAAATTCCAACCACCTAAAAATTACAGAGTGCCGGACCTTCTTCACCATAGAAACCTTTCTACCTATAACTTTCTAGTGCCTTCTATATCATCACGCAGCTTAAATTACAGTTAACGAAAATCAACAAGTAGCATTTTTCCATAAAATGGTTCCTAAGGATTCTATGATCCTTCAAAGATTAATAATCAGTGTCACATGACACTGTTATGTGATCAGTGTTTGATCAATTTATTGTCCAAGAAGCTTTGATGATATGATTTTTGATACAATAATATTACTTTCGTTTAAAATTAAAAGTCAAATACCTATCAAAATAGTTTTGAATAAATTACCAATTATTTTAAAATAAAATTTGTGCCTTTTTTTCAGTAGCTATATTTTTTAACAGCACTATTGACTAATAAAGTTCATTCATTCAACTAACAAAGGCAATACCAATGATGAATGGTAGCTAAAAGTAATTACCTGAAATGTGTAATATAAGTTAATATATTCCCATAAATATTACTGGATTACTGGATATACCTATTAGGTGCAGGCTACAATTATTTATAAATTTCTCATACCAATATAATAGTTAACATTAATATGGAACTATTAAAACTGTTGCTATGGAAACCGAAACTGAATACAATACAAACTATCTTAATATAAAACCAATTAATTATAGCTAGAATATTCGTAGAAATAATTACTTAACTGAAAACTGGATTGATATAAGAGTTGAAATTCTTCAATGGCATTATGAAAATAAAAATCGAGGAATTTCATTTTACTCATGATTAATAAATATCCAGATGTTTGCATTGCTTCTTATTTCAAAGAAAAATTTAAATTCTTTATTAATAAGTACACAAGTATTATTGCTACATGCTACATATATTTATTTTAAACCTGTATAATGAAATACTTATTACTAAGGTTCGGTCAATTTGAAGACATAACGCAAATAACAGAGGCGGACTTAGGGAAATAGGTAGGTACACAAATTTATTAAATCATTTTACGTGAATGTATCATGCAGGCATGTATAAAAGATATCATACAAAAATATATTTAAAAAATGACGAAGAAATGGTTTCATTTAAATCTTATAAAAATTAATTTAAACAATTTTTATTATGAAGTCGATGATTATACAGGGTGATTTAGAACTTATCCAAAAAAATTTACAGGGGACTCTTACAAATACAATTTTGTAAAAAAAATCAAAAAGAACTGTTCAAAAATTATTTAAAAATACACATCGGTACGGCACTAGAAACTGGTCCACTGTAAAACAACCTTACGCAAGGCAAAGAATGCAGTCGGCCCATTTTTCATGACGCATCTATTCCCAAATTTTTTTGGATAAATTGTGAATCAAATTTTAACGCAAGGAATAGATAATAATTAAATAGGCCTACAGTTAAAAAATCAAGTCATTCTGTCGACAATAAAGGAGAAAAATGGTTTACAGTTTTGCTGGAAAACCTTAATGCAATTAGATAGATGATGCCTGGAGAAATCGAGCGCAATATTTGCATAGTTTAAATACTTTCAAAATACTCAAATTTTTCGTTGAGAGCATGACGAAGAAGGTATGGAAAATTTACTAAACTATTTTACTAAAAACTCCTCTGCGTAAACATTTTTAACTAGACCATTTTAGATCTAGTTTTTTGCGCGTTCTATTTGGAGTCGACCAGTTTACGTTTCTACTCGATATGTGAAGATGTACTGTTATGTCTTCAAGTTGCTTAATGTCTACTTATTATCTGTATATTTTATGCAAACATTTTTTATAACCAAAAATTTGAAATTTATATAGAATCTAAGAATATCGCGACAGTATTCTGGTTCTGACCAAATGAAGCAAAAATTCGCCAATAAAACACAAAATACTTATAATATGACCTAAAACCAATAAATAAAAAGCACCTTGCAGATTACTGATTCCTATGTTTCTGGAATCCTCATTGATCATTGGAGGGTTCCTTATCCATCGTAAACCAAATTGTCTTATTAGCAATAGCATATTATTGACCCTAGTTATGAAAGGGGATTTCTTTTGAACCATGTAGGTGTCTATTCCAGGTACCAATTTTTCACTAACTATGTGGTACATGGGCTTGTTTTCTTTATTTCTTATAATATCTACATATACACGAGCAGCTTCTTCGGTCATGACGTAGCCGGTGAAGACCTTGGATGTATAAATCAATTCATGCAACTGGTTCATGTTACCAATAATTTTAAATTGTTTGTGAAGTCCGTATTTCTTTGGAATCATCTCGAATAAATTCCGGGACATAAACGAGAATCCCCATTCTCTAATTTCAGAGATTGTATCTGGAGTTTTCAAATACTTTGTTCTTATGAACGTGCTGATCAGTGAAGTCTGGAATTCCGTGCCAAAGATTAAAGTGAAATAAAACCATGACGCCATAATTAATTTAGCTTTGTGATATCTATGCCTAAAGTTCCATAACCCTTGTTGCAAAAATGATCGCCACACATCTAGGAGATAATAGAAGTAAGTGTTCCCGCCATTGTCATAAGTTGATGTTATTTTGATGACAAACGTTATAGCTAAAATCGTACCAACCAGATGTACCCACACATATTTGTCGAATATGTAAAATAGATTTTGGTACTGCGGTATTTTGGGAGCTCTAGGAATCAATAGCACGATACTATTGAAGTGGTCGGGGTAGGTATAGTCAACCACATTTGCTTTAAATTTAGGTGCAAGGAATGTATTTACAAAACAGATATCTGATTGGTTTTGAACCAAGCTTTCAGTGGCACCTGCGAAGCCTCGATATGTTTTTATTATCCGCAGGCTGACGTTGGATTTTTTTGCAATTTCTTTGAGGATGTCGTAGTCTCTTCCTATCCACTTGTTATCATCTTTCGCAAAGAGGTAACTCCTCAAACAAGTTCACCCTTAAGGGATATCCCCTGTAATTGTCTATGACTTCCGGGAATAAGGGACACATGTCGCATTCTGTCAGATTTAGGGCAATATTTCGAAAAGCGTCGTATGCGAATATTTCTAGATGCTCATAAACGAATACCATTACGCATTTGACGAAATGTTTCTTCCAAAAGAATTCGAACATGGGTACAAGGAATCTAAAGTCTCTTACTTTGGTGCCTATGATGAAATGTGCGTCTGCTTTTCCTTCAAACACGACGTTGTTGGGTAATTTTAATATATTGTTTTTTATCTCCTGGACTGATTCAAAGAAATGAAAATCTGCATTTCTATCTATTACAGCAGAATTGAAGTCGAATATTTTGTCTATGATGATATTCCCACAGTCGTTTTGAGATGCAAACCAACTCACCATATTGCTAGAGATGTCTGAATTGGGTCTGCCCGGTGGACGCCGTCGCCGGCGGCTGCAATCTCTATCGCCGAGTTGACGTCGGTAAAGTTCCTGTTGTAGTCACTGGAAGAGAAAACAAGTTAATATTAATAAAATAAGCTGCTCATTTCGAAGGGCATAAATACAGGTTTGCAGAGTTAATTAATTTCATGAATTTGGGGCCAGTTTTAAACTGTTTTGGGACCAATGAACCGTCTAGTCTCCATGCAGATGTTGACAATCACTGCATTAGGTTCGATGCGAGGTAAAACAGATGGGGTATTTGTCAAATAGGGCCCTTCATCTAAAAATGTGTCGGCTATTGAAATTTAAATCTTGCCAAACTGTGGGGATCGTATGTCCTTTATTTATTCATGCCTCCCGAGATAATAAATTGTCCTTTTGATGTTACTATTATTTCTTCTACATAATCTCTTCGCCTCTATTTTGTTGTTTTTTATTAGCAGGTTTGTTTAATTACTTCTTAAGTATTTACCTAATGAAAATTTATATTATATCTGATTTGCTGATCTAATCTTCGATTTCTGCAATAGCAGTCTGTTTTTTCTTTGTATTAGAATTTCATTTAAAAGACATGTATTACTTTTTAACACACGATAAATACTTTTACAGACTTTTGTTAGAAAACTGCGCCTTTCCACGCATCATTTATCCGCTTATGCGCGTTTAATTAATGAATTTCTTGATACACGTTGTTCATATTCCTACAACGTACTGTTACTGTATTGTTAAATTCGGTTGTGTACGGTTAAACTGAAAACGGAATACTTCAAATAATGGAGACAATTTGGAAGTTGCTGTTTGTTTGTTGGAACTGATCCTTGATCCGCTATCGTAAGCATTTCGCAAAATATGTAAAAAAATTCGGAACATCCATAACCGATACTGACAAATTGGAGAATAATGGCTACAGGTGGCTTTTTATGATGATAAGCATTTCAAAAATATCAAATCTGTAATTTCAAACTTCCATCCTAAAGACACGATTTCTTTTAAAACAGTGAGTAGTAATTTTTGGCAGTGAACAAGTGTGTGTGACATGTCAAGTAAAAATTAGAGATTATTATTATTTTTTAAATTTATGGTGCATTGGTGATGACGTTAAAAATTACAAGAAAGGTGGACCTTTGCGTTGCATCGCATGAGCACCGTTACCAGTGTTTTCACATAGTATTTATATTTATTTATTTAATTATCAGGTATAAATAAATTATCCTCATCAATTTTGTTAACCGTTATGTACATAAAAGAATGAGGCATCTACTTAGTAAATATAATATTTTTTAGCAAAACGGGTAAATAAATAAAGAAACAATATATTCCTATTTTTGACGGTGATCCGATAGATAGAAGAAATGAAATCAAACTTTTATCACTTATTATTTGCACCTGGTCTAATTTTGTTAAACACTATGTATTACGGTACCAAACAGCCATTTAGTTATTAAATTTTTCATCAAGAAACTTCAATAAGCAAAGCAATAACCAAAATCAATCTATTCCATTGTTTATTTGCACATCGTCCAATTTTATTAAACACTATGTGGATTAGCCAAAATGAAACTATTCATAAACACATCGCTTTGCGCCCCGTCCGCGTCCCTCGCCGCTTTGCGGTTCGTTATAAAAGTCTTTGATAATGGAATTAGGCCGATTCTGGGTCGAGTGTGGAAAAAAGGAACATTTTGACCATTAATATATGGAAATTTCTAACCATATGCAATTACAGAAAATTACTGTTTGCTTTGCATCGACTGTGAATTGCGACTGCGCCGTACCTAAACCAATGGCTTGACTTGCAACGATCCAGTCATGATCAGAAGAAAGGATTATTGTATTGGTATTACAAAAACGATTAACAGTATGAACTACAATTATTTATAAATGAACTATTTACACATTTATACATACCATAGATCATCTGAATTGGATATTCCGCATTGGCTGAACAGTAGATAAATCAACTGACTTGTGTTCATCCTCGTATAAGGGTTGGGATAGGCGATAATCGCCGTTATTACAGTAACGACCAGGACCTCCGTCACCGGATATTGGCCCAGTTTGGAGTACTTCCTGTATCGGCACCAACACAAGTTGGCCTTGATGAATATCGTCGCTATCACGCCCTGAAAGAAATAGGATTGTCCAAATCGATCGGAACGAAAAAACGTTACATAATTATGAGTATATTATTAGATCCTTATTATAAAATAACAAATGATATGTTCTCTTGTTAATCCACTTAACAAGGTTATTATTAACCTTATCCTACCTGTTAATCTAGCAAATTGATAATCTAAATGCGGTAGCAACTCACCCCTATAATTCCCAGTCCGATGAAGGGGATCAACTCGAAGAAGATCCACGGCTTGTTGTATTCGACGTAGAAAAGGACGGAGTGCTCGTTTCCGAACGGATTGATGCTCCGCAGGATGAAGGCGGCCACTAGGGCGCAGAAAAATGACCTCCATAGCGTTTTCAGGGGGAAATAATAGCTGACCTTAATAAGGGATAAAAAATAATTATACGCGTGACTGATTTTTTATGCAAAAGTGGTGTAGTTTAATGAGGTGAAAACCAGCTTTTACTCAATAGTGTTTAAAGATACCAACATAAAGCACCGTCCAAATATATTTCAATGAGTCGGTTCACTACACTTCGGGTATAAATGTTTTCTCCTGCCCAAAACTATTCCACTTAACTGTAAATTTAATAACGTTGGTTGGCAACCTCCGAAAATCTGGAGAGTGACTCAGTGCTAGCTGCAAATTAACTACTGGATTTATTTCACAGTGGTATGACGGCAAATGGAGTAGATATATGAATTCCTAGACCATCTTTGACTTTGACTAGACTTTGACCAGTATGGCCTTCGTTTACCCATGTTTCATCCATTAAATATATTATCTTTTTGCCAGCTGCATAAAATTCTCTTAGTGTTTCTATGTTCTCTCTAAGTATTCTTCGCCGTATTGCAATTTTCATTTGGAATATGGCGAAAATTCGATATGAAAATTCATGTCATGCATTGTTCTTCTAAGAACTGTATCGGATAATTTAGGCATGTCTCATTTTCAGCTATCGCAGTTTAAATTTTCTATACCATCAGTATTTCATTTCTGAAGAAGCATCGATAAATTTTCTTACGAATGACGTATTTTACAACATCACCGACTTCCTATTTTTTTCCCATCTCCGTGTTTTCACGTTTTCCTTCTATGGATTTACTTCACTTTTTTATAGCACGATATACACAAGACAGTGATACTTGTGTTAACGAACTATTCATATTGACTCTTCACTATTGACTTATTTTAGAGTTTCAATCCCTAATTCCTTCAAATACATTTTCATTATTATCACTTCGGGTCTTTGGGTTTGATTGAGTATTCATCGGATCCACAGTCGTATCGCTTTGTATAAAAAGCAGCACAGTAATGCTGATATAAAAAATATTTAAGTAATTTTATAGTAATAGTGCTTTTATATTACCTATGAGTCACTCTACATTTTCGGAGATTCGGTAATGATGCGCTAGTCAATTTAGAGGGAAGTTAATTTTATTGAACATAATAGATTTTCATTTATTTTATTGTGTTACTGGTTGTAAAGTCAATGCTTAAGCGCTGACCAGCGAAACCAGTGTACAAGTGCTTGATAACCTTCGTAAGCCGTCTCTCGACATGATTTACGACTTGCTGCTAAAACGCCACCAACTACATCAAAGAAATAATCCGACTTACTAAAATATATTTGGACAATAACAGAAGTGTATAGATAGATACATTCCACTGTGCCTTACCTCCTCTAAACTGAAGAGGACCCTCCAATGGGTGCCCCAAAAGCGACCGATACTCCGGCAGCTGCTGATGCTGACAGAATTTCCTTTTCTTCGCTTCATTCCTCCCGTACTTGGGAAATAGATATGAAAAATATTACCTACAATGGTTATTGTTGTAGTGCTCTATTCGAAATAAAATTTGATATGTAATTAAAGAAATACAATTGAATAGGTACTCTTTGTAATATATATTTTTTGCATCGTAGTTATACTTAGTAATTTGTACGTTGAAATTTGAATTTTATAGATACCAGAAATGTGGCTTTTAATAATTCAGTTTAATAAATTGAGACCCAACTAGCTTTAATTTTAAGCAATTATTACAGCAAAATACATACAATAAATGAATCTGTTGTGTTTATATAGTGTATATGTCCTGGGATTGTTGGTCATATCAATAAAACAACTTATGTTTGCTTTTTTACGTACGTTTCGGGTACTTTATTACCCTTCTTCATCATGAAGTGTCAATGTGTTCCAGAGAATCAAGTCAATTTTCAACTCAACACCATAACAAACAATGAATTTGAATCAAGGTTACTATCTTAAAACTACGTATATATATATTTATTTGTTTGGGTTCAAGAAATATGTCGTGCTTCATTGATTATTGAGACATATTTTGCGTATACATATTGGAATTCGGGGGTAACTAATAAATAATCTGGATATGTAACGTTGTACTGGGACATTTGGGTGCAATACAATATCTAAATTTCAATTGTTTTCTTTATTTGAAATAAAAACTGCATTCATAACGACACCAACGGCTTTCCTACCCTTCGCATTCTAAAAGCAAATAAACGGTAACAAGCGCTACCTGTCATGCTATAGGACACTCTGACGTCACACAATGGTTTACGCGAGTCAATGTTTTGCAAATTATTTTAGAGGTGTCAGAAAATTATAATTTTCATTTCACATTAAAATTACACAACTATTAAGGAAATGTAATAAAAAATGCTATTAATCTGCAATTATTAATCTTGAAAATACACTTCAGACCACAGATTCGTCAATAAAAATTGTTTATTTTCCCTTGTGTTACTCTTTTAAAATAACGCATGTATATCTAAAACATTCTGTATACAATGCATCGCGCTTAAAACTTCATAAGTGTTTTTTTTTTAAATTTATAATCCTGTTTTTTCTCAAGATATATGCAATTTAAATTACCCCCTAATCAGAAAAGTACGTCCCTTCTGTGTCATTAGAAATACATAACCTGCCTTATAATCTATAATCTGCAGATAATTTTTATCTTTTAGATATAGTGTGAAATTGCACATGTACGACTGAATCATTTATTTACTATTACAAATATTTGGAGTACTTTGCGATATCAGCAAAACAACTAATACATCATCCTTTTGTGCAAAACCGTTTCATATAACAATTAAAATACCTTCTACTATTACCATATCAATTATTTTTTATAGTACATACTAGATTTACGATCCTTTGTATTTATTAATGTGCACCATGGCAGTATGAAAACGTACAATAATAAATAATAATCTTAAAAACAATACAGTAACACGGTGGAAGGTCGTTAACATAGGACTCTCCTACGTAACTACCCTTAACTAGATATAGCGTGACTATTTACACCCATAAAATATAACCGTATCACCCCAGTTAGGTATTATTTATTACAGGATTATTGACATCAGAACATACCTATCGCGCACGCGATGTGCACCATTGGGCCTTCCTTTCCCAGGCTGAGACCCGCGGATACGGATAGTATCAAACCCACGCACTTTATTATAAGGGTCCATTTGCCTAGGTACCCTCTTATGATGAACCCGCTGAGGATGGTCTTGATCTGAAAGAGAGATAGAATGATATGTAAACCTTAAACTAGACCTACGCAGACGATGTGCGGACTTTAACCAACGCTGGAGCCAATGTTGTAGCCAACGTTTGGAGATTTGTGATCACTGCCAAATTTGTTGCGTTTACACGACGTGCCAATGTTTTCGATTACTGGTCAAGGTGATTTTACAGCGAATTTGAACAAACATTGCACAAAATGGAAATTTAAGTAGTCATTTCCGCCTCTGACGCGAACGTCGGCTAACGTCAACATTGGAAGGAGTTCTCATAATATGTTGCCTAAAATTAAGCATTTACCATTGTTATTTATTACCGAGAGGGTAACCACTTACGAAAATCTTGTCACAAATCTTGCGAAATCCCGAGAAATCGAGCGAAATCAAACAAATTCCGTGTCATCTGGACGAATTTACCCGTAAAGACAATACTGTCATCATTATCGGCGTTATTATACTTATTCCTGTCTCCATTTCGTGAATAACGCAGCTCGCAGCTCGCGTTACGAATTTACCCGTAAAGACAATACTGTCATCATTATCGGCGTTATTATACTTATTCCTGTCTCCATTTCGTGAATAACGCAGCTCGCAGCTCGCGTTATTATGCCATGGCGTATGACCGATGAGTCGAAAGCATGCGGTGCGCGACACATCACGGTTGTTTGTAACTACTGGAAGGCTGATTGTCTTCAAAGTTTTATGTATTTTGTTTCATTCTATTGCCTTTGCACTTCGACGTTAAATTTTGAATTAGTGTCTCCATCCACTACTTTATCTAAAAGTTTGTAAACATTAAAATCCGACATTCTGTACCTAGGAGGCGGGGAAGTCGAGGGTTAACCTCGGCGCTTCGAACCTTATGAAACAATTTAACTATTGTGCAAAACTTAGAACAAAGAAATCGCTATTTCTAAGAAGCTGTTACTTTCACGTGTGCTGTAAAGCGCCATCTTTCGCGTCTTCGCCACTGCCATCGGACAATTTTTTTACGGTTTTTTTCGTGTAAAGGGTGTGACTAGGAACGTGCAAAAAATTTTTTGCACGAGCAATCTTAGAGAAAGATTCTTTTTTGTTCAGTTAATACATGGAAATATGTCCGAGGATTTGCTGTCAATTTTAAAGAGCGTTACATACAGTATTTCACATGGATAACTTTTTTGTGCTTGTACGTCCAATTTAAACCTTAAAATCCTATCTAAAATACAATTGTTCAAAACATTTTTTTCTGAAAAAAGGTCAAAGAATAGAAATTATTGATTGAAAAATCAATACACCAGTACACAAAAAATTTATAACGATTTAAATGAGTGTAAAGTACTGTAGGTGGCGCCCTATGCAATTGACAGTAAACTCGAGGCCATATTTCAATTTTTCGTACCAGAGAACTCACTACAACCAAGGTTTATGTATTTACTACAATTTATAATAAAGTTATTGAGAAAAAACTAAAAAAGTTCAACACCCTCTATCTTGGAAACTATAAAATTAGGTAACTTCATTAAGTCCATCATATTTTAGTCCCTGGAATATGTGGTTCTTTCCCACCCTTTTACAGACACACAACACAATCTTGTATAAGTAGGTATAGTAATTTTCTAGGTAATTTATATCAAATGCGAAATATTTGGAAATTAATTGAAATTGCCCGGAATTTCGCGAATCCTTTGGAAATCTATATTTTGCGAAATCTTGTCACAATTTTGATCCCAGTGGTTACTACCTCGTTTATTACATTTAAAGTAAAAAATTGTGTCAAGGCTTTTAAAATGAGGGCAATGTGAAACAGATGGATCTTATTGTCCTCTAATGATGCTGCACTGACGAGAGACATTATCTTTCTTCTTCAGAAGTAATTCAACAGTTTTGAATACCAAGAAACATAAATCGACGATGTATGTCTGCAGTTTAAATTCAACCAGAACTTAACAAGCAATTACCAAAAGGCAGTCATTTTTGATCAAATTGTTATGGACGTCTCATAAATTTAAGTTAGCAAATGGATTTTACGTTTTTTAAAATTATATATTAACATATTTTTTATTATGAACAGTTTGGATTATTCAGGATAAAGAGTTATTAACGCAATTCTTTAGATGTTCTTATGGTTTCATTCTAGATACTGAAAAATTTGATACAAGACGACAAAAAGTGAGATGTTTGTGTTTACAGGTATTTTACTAATGCCAGTATGCAAAATATTAATGGTATTCTTGAAATAGTGTTTTCTACAAAGACAAATAATTTTCATATTTCTAAATATAAAAACCATATGACGTTTTCTCCCAGTTTAACACTGTAGTTCAAAAATGAAAGTCTTCAGGACAAGTTTGTAAAATTTTTTTTTAGAGAAAAATTCTGTGAAGACTTAATTGAAACTTACAATTTTTAATTTTTACCAAATATCCAAACACCTTCAGGTTCTCGTTAAATATATTAAATTTTAGAGAAAAAAAATATTTTGCAGGAACGCGACACTAAAACGGTAAATTGTCACTTCACCTTGATCACAGCCTTGCTCAAATTGAACATTTAGTAGACTGAATAAAATATAATTACACTCGTATTGGTAACGTAACTTATGTGCTGGAAACAGTTAGTTATGCAATTCTTGTTCACTTACCTCTGGAATACCAGATCCACATGCGTACGGTGCAAACATTCGCACAAGAGACGCAGAAAGGGCCGCAAATAAAAGAGCCCAGACTATGTAGAACAGATAGGATATGATGTAGGAACCCGCTCCGCTTTTTGACTGGCCTAGGACTTCCGCCCAAGTCAGCCACTGAAAAGAAAAGTTAAAGATAAATAAAACGTTATTGAAATGAACGATTATAGACAGAGTCTGCTAATAGTTTCAATACTGAAAATTGTGGGTGGTATTCGTAGTTCGTCTTTAGAATTATGTAAAAAATTTACCTGGCACTCGACTTTTAAAAATTCAATTTTTTTTATCTCGAAATCTGAAGAAGAGTCACTATACTTCAAGGGGAGGCCAAAGACTTATTTGTAGTAACCTTCATTTCGTTTGTAGTTCCTCAAAATCTAAAGTAGAGTCACTATACTTCCAGCGGAGGATAAAAAATCAGTCAAACATTGAGGATTGTTTCATTTCGTTTGTAGTTCCTCAAAATCTAAATCAGTCAAACATTGAGGATTGTTTGGATAAAAAAAAGAGCCCAGAGGATTCTCAAAGCATTAAATCTTTCATCATAACTTCAAGAGATCTGTACTGAAGCACGCAGTACATCAACAGTAACAGTATGTTCCCTGACTGAAGAATATCATCTAGCACCTATTCCCGCATCACTGAATTTACAAATGCCACAAATTGTATCTTTAATTTTATCCACGACTAATGTATAATGTACCCATTATACATCTGTTTCCTCGACCTTATTAATATCCATTAATCACGGCAGTGATCAATGACTCATTAATCACTACTGTCAGATGCTTCCTTGATTTAGCTCTAATATTATATTATTCTGCTACAAACAGTCGGTTTTTTAAATTTTATCGTGTAAACCACTAAATATTTTCAATTCAGTGCTGTACATACAATTTTTTTTTAAAAAGTGAATCTTCCTAGACCAGATTCCAACCCGAGACCCGCGGTTGGAAGGGAAGGAGCATCTACACTGAGCCATCAGCGACTTCGTTCGTGCGTGTCGTATATCTGTTTCTTAACATACCATGTTTTTCGAAACATTTCATAAATCTAAGTAGCTTTTAAAACAAAACAAATTTGACACAAACCTGTCAACATTATTGTTTGTGTGCATAGATTTCTCATCTTGTAAGATTAAACACGTGTTATTTGTTAAGCTAAATATATAGATTTTTGTATTACTTATTATGAGATATTATACGAATATCATTTTTGATAACTATGTACTGTGCATAAATGAACAATAATGTAATGTAATTATTTATTAGAATAAAATAATAGTGTTTCTTAAAATGTGTAAAATTTTCCAACAAAATAAAACTTCAACAAAAATATTTAGTAGTCGTGGATAAAGTATAATATTCTACTCCCGTATAATGGCTATTATCCACTTGGCGATTTAGGCCACTCGCCTACGGCTCGTGGCCGTAAAATTCACCACGTAAATAATATCCATCATTATACGCTCGTTGAATAATATACTATTAGTGTTTTTTGTTAACATATGTATTACTTTAAATAACTACTTAATAATTTCCTACTCGTTAATGTTATAAATTGGTAATTAAAATAAACAGTTGAATGATTAGAATTATCATGATCGTAGGAAAAATATTCTACCTAACACGTGCGGGAAGTGACACTTTTCCGCACGCTGATTGCACAAACGCGGCTCTTGTCTCAAATAGATTTTTTTTTTCAAAATGAGTTGCCTTGGCGCTTGTTTCGAAGCCCAGCTATGAATACCACCCTTAAACCAGCCAGAGACTTTGTTCTTGTGTAACGACCCTTTACATTAAATTGGTTATAAATAAAAAGGAAATATGCCTTGTTACTGTTTTACCTGTGAGCAGTTGCCAGCTTCGAAGCTGGTCTCATTCGAAGACCAACAGCACTGCTCTTGGTTCAGCCAGAACGCTTGCGGACAAATGCCTATCTTCAGGTCGGTCATCCAGCTGGCACCTATGTCTATGACGCCGGCCACGGCCCCCGTGAACAAGCCTACGAGGAGGACGCACAACCATCCCGACCAGGCGTCGTGAGCGCCTTCTATCAAGTTCCAGAACGAGTCTTGTTTTTTCTTCACGATATACCTGAGATGTTTACCCGTTTAGTAATTCACGACAGTCTAGCATGAAAAATTACAATACACCGAAGAAAATTGATGTAATACCTGTGTCGCATACGATCCCTGGCGATGTCTCTCTGCCAGTCAATCGTGTGAAAATCTTCATACTGGCCGATGCCGGGAATGTCTGCTGCAGATTCTGCAAAGATAATAACATATTCCTATACAGTATGCCCAAAAGTATGGAATAAGTTCAATAAAGACGAAACAATTATTTTTTGGGAAAAATCCTCGAACAGATCGATTTTAAATTTAAAAAATACATATTTTAGCGTAAAATGCGATTTTCAAATGTCATTTGTTTTCGAGTAATAACGTCATCGATTTTTTTTTAAATGGCAACACCATATTTTTTTCCTTGATTATGAAAGATCGTTTAATTCTCTATCAGACACTACTAAAATTTTGCCCTCTTACATAGGAAAGTTTTCGAGTAAATGACGATTGAATGTTAGAAAACGTAAATTTTATCCATAAAAAAGTAACAATTCTGAGGTATGTAAAATAAAATACAATGGATTAAATTTTATACTTAAATTAAATGTTCGAATTACCATCCACCAACTTCTTGACAACTCTGCGTATTTCGTCCCGAATGTGATTTTGAAGTTTTTCTAAATTACGTGGTTTATTAATGTACACTTTTGACTTCAAGTATCCCTATAAAAATAGTCAAGAGGTGTAAGATCTGGCGATCTTGCAGGCCAATCTATCGTTTTTGCTTTATTTTAATTAATTTACGTTTTCTAACATTCAATCGTCATTTACTCGAAAACTTTCCTATGTAAGAGGGCAAAATTTTAGTACTGTCTGATAGAGAATTAAACGATCTTTCGGAATCGAGGAAAAAATATGGTGTTGCCATTTAAAAAAAATAATCGATAACGTCATTACTCGAAAACAAATGACATTTGAAAATCGCATTTTACGCTAAAATATGTATTTTTTAAATTAAAAATCGACCTGTTCGAGGATTTTTCCCAAAAAATAGTTGTTTCCTTTTTATTGAATTTATTCCATACTTTTGGCGCATACTGTATATACTACGGTATCCATCGTACGCCTAAGTTAATATTTCTATGAAGAATCAGGTAATATTTCGTGGAAGACATGATGGATAATATTACTAACCAAGGGTACGTATACAGACGATGATTCTTAACCTATATGCATCAACTAGGGAAATTATAGCTGAGGACAAATACACTAGTACAAATATTTTTAGTTTACAAAAATTTATCAGGTGAAATTTCTTGTTTATAAAAACTAAGTAGTAAGCAAGTCAGCGATATGTTTGGTATTTGCGACAGTAGGTACTTTGTTATCAGTCGGATCCGATTTTTTTTTTCACATAATAAAAGTATGACGTATAACGTCTTAAGAACTTATGGACATGATACTGACATAGGGAAAATCACTTCAAAATTCAGTGGTTGCAGCTCACCTTATGTCCGAAAGTTCGAGACGTGAAACTTTTTACGTGTGGTTCAGCGGGGTAGAGAAACTAACAGGTTGGAGCCGAGGTCTGGGCAACATGGGGGAGCCATTAGACCTAGGCAAGTTGTGAATCTCGAGGAAGGGATTTTAAATGCCGTCGAGGAGCAGCCTGGTATAAACACTAGGACAATTGCAGCGCAATTTGGGATATCATAATCCACAGTTTGACGAACGTTAAGGCCCGACTTACTCTACCCATTTTATGTGCAGCGGATACAAGCTTTACTTCCAAGGGATCTTCCACTTCGAGTGGTTCTTACATCAGCTACAAATACCAACCATATCGTCCTGACTTGTTTACTTCTAAGTTTTTATAAACAAAAAAATTCACCTGATACATTTTTGTAAACTTCCGAAACTAAACATGTACTACATTGTTTTCCACTATTCGTAATGATTTGTTCTCAGCTATAATTTTCCAAGCTTAAGCATATATGTTAACAATCTGTTGTAGATGTTATTTAACCTTAGCAACTCATATGTATACATCGAAGAAAATATCAGGCACATCATAGAAGAAAATTCTTCTGTCTATTCATGTAACAGTAAACGAGAAGAAAGTATTTCCCATCATGCCGTATCACGTATCCTCCGAGAAAACAAGTTTTGCCTTATGCAAACGGTTCAAGGACTGCATCCTTAGAATTTTCCACAAAGGATATAATTTTGTGAATGACTTTTCGAGCAGAAAACTGTCGATGAAAACTTTACTCGTTATATTTTTGTCATACATGAAGCTTCTTTTTTTATTAGTCGTGATGTCACTAGTATCTACAATTCGTACATTTGGAGTACTAAAAATCTGCATGACCTTGAAGAAACTCATTTGCAACAAGAAGTTTCAGGCAATGGGCTGGTATCCTGTTGGATTCTCATCGGATCACTTATTCTACCGAAGCGTTTAACTGGAAATAACTATTTGCAAAATGATTTACCTTGTTTGCTAAAAGAAGTAGCGTTGAATATTCAGCACGATATGTGGTTTCAACAAAACGGTGCTGTACCACATTTTCACCGTGAAATGACAATTCTTGTCTTTTTTTATACATAATATAAATGTATTACATATAATACATATGTATTATATAATATTATATTATATTATATAAATGTGGAATAATACACTGATGTTGTGGCCTCCTAAAAAGCCGCGATTAAATCCTCTGAATTTTTATTTGGGCATATGAAACCTTTAGTGTATGTTATGAAGTGAACACGAATGAACTTTTACAGCGAATGCTTATGCAGAAATTAGAAATCATAACTCCTTATTAACTTGTTTTATTATCTCGTGGCCACGTAGACATACACGATGGTCTGTGCATACACTGGTAAGCTGCACCAGTGTATGCACAGGCAAAGTTTTTGTGAATCCAGAATAGATAAGATTTTGTTATTCACATATGCATGCTTTAATGTAATGCACAATCAGAACGCCATTAATTATTATCACCACTTAGAATTAGGCGTACGATGATAAACAAAATGATGTTTTATTGGTTTAAGCTCAAAAGACTATCTCTGTTCTAAACAATTTCTATTCTTAATAGGTACTTTGTTTTGTTTATCACGATATATATGAATAACGAATGCTTTTTGAGCTGATCCCATATATGTTCGATGGGGTTAAGATCAGGGTTCCGTGCATGCTATTTTTATAGTTGATAAGCATACATTTTAGTTTGAAATAATAGCAAAATAAATAAAGTTGTGTTTGAAACTGTGTAGCTTTTACAAACATTGAGGTAGGTATTGCAATGAACCAAAAATAAAATATTGCCGCAGTTTCTCATAGCACTTGACTGCGATTGCACCGACTGTTAGATGGGCGTGGTTGCACTGCCATCTATGTGAAACAGTGAACTGTGATCACAGTTGAGTGTTATGATAACACTCAACAGTCTACGTTGATAGTAGTTGAGTTTTATATAACACTCAACTACGATAAAAGTACCGTTCCGACTGCAGTGTTCCGAACATAAACCCAGAACATTGGTGTAATTGATATATTAAAAGACGATCTATTCTAATATTAGAAAGGCTTATCACGATAAACGAAAAATAAGATTAAGATATATAACGGTCAACGGTTGGACTCACCTTGGGTGCCAGCGTATGAAACAGAATCTGAAAAGAAAAAAAAATGATATTAAAATAGAAATCGATATATACAGGGCATCTCCGAATAAGTGAAACGACTTTTGTACTTATAGAAAAAACATTTAGTATTTAAAAGTGGCTTTCTGGGATTCGGGTCTGCTTCTTTGCGGATGAAAATGTGCTATTATTTTATATCCGTAAAATAAAGTAAACTTTGGAAATAACGGCGGAATGGCGCTCATTAAAAAAAGTTTCTTGAGATCAAATATTGAGTAGGTATGTAAAATATCAATGGTCTAGGCCCTAGACCTACTTTATGAAAAAAGTTAAGATCAAGTAAAAAATCAAAGTAGGCGTAGGACATTGAAGTTTCGTATAGGTTCCTTAAAAACATTTTGTTCAATTTGATACAGACAAGGCACGTTCCTAGTGAAAATATTGATGTTTCTAAATTTAATACTTGCAAATTTGAAATCATAGCACATCAACGACAAACAAGTAGAACTGAATGCTAGAAACCCATATTTCAATACTATTATCTCGTACAAATGTCATTTCCTCTATTCGGGGACACCATGTATTCAATAGAGAAAATTGTATAACTACAAATATACACACATCTGGCTCTGTTTATTATTTTAACAACTGTATCTTGTGATAAAAAACGAAGTTGTTAAACGTATTAAAAAATATAAGTTTATACTCAGTCAAAAGACGAACACTTTCCTAAAAATGCAGCCTTTTACATTAAGAAGCGTACACACTTGTAACAGAACCTCGTTGCAAGCCTCGTCGCGTAAAAGATCGCGCACATTACGCTTGCACAGCGCTGATCTGCAAACCTGTACGACTTTGCACACTTGTCCAGCACGGACCAGCACTTTATGATGCAGGTTCTATGTGTGACAGACGTTTGTAAGTAGTAGTTGAGAAACCAGGAAAATTAGAAAGTTTTCAATTCACCCTATCAATAGAAATATGAATGAACGAAACCTTTTTTAGTACTTCCTAATGCCACAAAAATATCGAGCTCTTGGATTGTCCTCGCCTACAGCACCAAATCTCAAGATTTCGCAGAGTACTGTCATCTGATCTGATCTGTTGTTAGAGATTAGAGATTAATAAGCGAGGGTGTCCGACAGTTCATATTAATATTTCTAATAGTTTGGAACAATCCCTAACTTTTGTGGGGACAGACATTACGTGGGACTAGCGCGGCCATGTATAGAAATTGCAAGTCCCCGACATGACCTGACGGTCGTTGCGGGTAACGGTACGTTTTGGTGCTGATCTACTGGGCCCTGCTCCATTAAATAATACGAATACCTTCATGAGCAGGCTTTTGCAAGTCCGTACTGTGCAGGACCGTTCAGGTATTATGTGTGCGACTTTTAACTTCAACTTTAACATCATAGAATTACGCATATATTCAGCATGGAATTTCTCAGAGGTTCCTACTGGAGTCACTGATATTCGTTATTAATATAAATGACATACTATCGTATGCATCGGGATGGGTGTATGTTATTCGCAGATGACACGACATTGATATGTTATCATAAACATAAAGTTACAGTCTTGAGGCTGGCCGAAAATGATCTCGTTAAAGCCGACTCATGGTTTACTTAAACTAAAAATAAAACACAAACTATTATATTTTCTAGTAATATTATATATGATGATATATATGTAAAACTGTTGAGAGTCACTAATGACAGTCCCTCTTAAGAGGGCATATCACATTGAAGATGGTGCCTGGTATATTTAATATGAAAATTCAGGAAGTGTCTGGATAATGTAACATTGGTAAACGCCTATTATGGTATTCTGCACTCATTTTTAAGTTCTTTTCTTCTTCTTTTAAATATGGAGTAGTTCTGTGGTATAATGCTTCAATGGCTAATTGTGCTTTTAAACTTCAGAAAAGATATGCATGATCTGTAGAGTCGGGCATTTTGACCATTGTAAGCCTCTGTTTAAAAAGTTGAAAATTATGTCCCTACCATCGCTTTATATATTTTTTTCTTTGAAATACATAAAAAATATAACACATCGAACTAATTCAGATTTTCACAATTATTCAACAAGAGACACTAATCTATTCCGACCCTAAAATTTTACAAAAATCACAAAGTAATTCATTCATTTATAAATTTTCCGCCATTATATTGCGCGTATCACGACCTACTTTGACCTTTTCGAGACACAATTAGGCATCAAGGTTCTGTTACAAGTGTGTACGCGGCTTTACTAACAACAATTTATATTCCTGATAACCTTGCTGCTCTAAATCCATAGAATGACACACATAATTTAACGCGAATTAACCAATTTGGATAAAATATTCTCCTTCTCACTGCTTCTCCAAAATTTTAAGCAGTTATGGAATTCTCAGCATTCTTATATTAGCTTATTAATTGCGTATTATTTAAATTTATTTGGAATTAAATCCAGCAGTAAAAATAACACGATAAAGCATTATCATAAATAGCATGTTTACCTAAAAAAATTCCTAGAGCAATATAATCATCAGTACGACAGTACGTATATTACAACAATCAAGAGATTCAACTTTTCTAATTTGATTTAAAAAATCGTTGAAGATTGAGACAAAAAATGTCACGGTCCTGTTTTGTTTAACCGTTCTCAAATTAAAGCAATTGATTTTATAAATCAGGTGTCCTGATATTTGACAGGATGTAGATGCAATAAAAGTAACCTCGTCAAAAACAAACGAACAGCCACTAAGTTAAGGTGATGTTTGTAAAAAATATCATGAATATTGAGAATTGATGATTACTGGAGTATGTACACGTATTTAAATATTAATCTACACATTGTAAATATTCAGCATTATATGATATACCTAAATACTTGAATACAAATACGGTAGACGGGTCCAAAATTTTGTTGTTGTAACATTAGGTATTTTTACTGTTTAAGAAAGGTATTTTAAGCTAATATGTATCAAATCTCCTACAATTCCTATCAATGAAGTCATATGTATGTTCTCTGATACCAAACATCTAGGTATGCTAATGAACATCCACAGACAAAACTCTATTCAATAATTATCTAAAAATTTAATATATTTACTAACCTCTGGAGTGGGAACTCGAAATTCAACCACAATAATTGAGATCTCACTTATATCTACGTTTTATTAGGATCGCTTCATCAGGTGGCCTCCTTTAACTTGAGTCAAATATCTAACTATAAAGATGATTATACCAATAAATTAAAATTATTTGAAATTGAATGTCAAAATGAAATATCGACAACGTCAAACTGATTAACTGTCAATGAATATCATAACAACCTACTAAAATAAATAAAAATTAATAAAAATTTTTACCTTTTATGTATAGTTTTTTTTTTCCCATATATTTTCAGGTATTAACAATATTGTGTGAAACTAACTTCTCAGTGGACAAAAGCCCCAACCTGCGTTGAATTACACCCACAATATCTACCCATATATTCCTTATTATTAGCTTTTGTAACATTTTTTTACTGTTTAAGAAAGGTATTTTAAGCTAATATGTATCAAATCTCCTACAATTCCTATCAATGAAGTCATATGTATGTACTCTGATACCAAACATCTAGGTATGTCAAACTATTTTATTAATTAAAACCACAATCATTTTTGAACTGCCCTTTTACATTTTTTTTTTCAAAATCGTATTAATTTTTTTTAGATCAGTTCTGAATCACCCTGTATAGACATTTATTTCTGCTCTGCTTTTATCGGTCAAGTTCCGAATCCGAACCTCGTCCAAGAAATCGGTGATTCATTTGTTATATAAATAACAACTGTTACAAATTGAACAAAATTGTTGCAACACAAATGAACGGTATTTTTATGTTTTATTTTTGCTCAGATCGGCTTTTAGCGACAATACTAATGTACAAACCTACAGTGAGTTGTCCTAGTTTTACAATGTTTGAGCATTTATCCTCATATTTTCAAAATTACTGTGCCGAAACGTAGCTGCAAGTTATATTTTCATAACAAACAGCAACAAGAAGAAATATAATTAACTTATTTATATACTTGAAACAATCGGTTACTTATTTCATCACAAAAAATGCAATTTCAAACAATAACTATTAAACTGCTGTTATTTCACAGTTCAAACTAAATACAAAATCGATTGCTTTACACTTTACAATGACGATCAATCCACAAGCAGTGAAACATTTGTCAAGATCTGTCTGTCGACATCTCCGCGTTATGCTAATCTTACCTAATGCCATCGGAATTCCCAAAGATTTTTTTAAGCACTACCGCATTTTAAAAATATTAATAGCACGGCACACAATCTTCAATGTTCAGTGATTAACGAGCAACTAATTCACCTGCAACTGGCTTGAGTTTTTGATATAAAATTATACCGTGAAATGACCCGGAAACGATAAATTTCCACCGACTGCTTGCACCAGTCAACACAGACAATAATAAAAGTGATATGATATCGATACAGCGCATAAACGCGAATAAATATTATGATGCAAAGTATAACGCTTTTATAAAGTCGCAGAAAGAGACGGAATTTTATTTCAGGTCTTCTAATGGAACGTAAAAGAATTGCATTACCAAAATTAACTGCTGTTCAAAAGTTAACTATACAGGGTGATTCAGAACTCATCTAAATTTTTTTTTTAATGTACAGGACTCTTATTAATACAATTTTGTAAAAGTAAAATTAAAAGGAGCAGTTTAAAAAATATTGTAAAACTGGTGTCCACTCTAGAATTATACTTCCGCACGGCACTGGTAACTGGTCCACTGTAAAACCTGATAAGGCGTATAATCGGCGACCGGACAAATAATTGAAAGAAATTTCCAAAGAAAGAAATAAAATACATTTTACAACACCTATTTTTATACAGCAAATTCAACTGCTTTTGCCGCTATTGTTATTAATTATTGACAGAATTAATTTGTGGTTCTAATTAGTAAAATAGTTTGACATACCTGATGTTACAACAACATTTTGGGTCCGTCTTACTCAGTTTGTACAAAGTAACACAAATGTTTCTGCTTCTTGTCCGTTTTGAACCTGTCAGTTATTGGCAGCAGCTGTGATATTTTGCAAACACGGAATTCCAGGAAACAACTACTCTGCGGGCTAATGCCCCGACCAGCATTGAATTACACCTGGAAAACCTATAGCAACAGCTAGAGTCATTCGTCAGACGCCCACCACACATATACCGGTTTCGAGCTTATTAGCTCTCATCAGTATGCCATAGGTGAGGCATCCGACGAATAATCCTAACTGCTTTCGTCTGTCTAACCCGACAGAAGGGACCATGAGTACGCGGTGTAGAGCCCGCAGAGTAGTTTCCTGGAATTCCGTGTTTGCAAAATATCGTTTCTCGCCGATCGCGATAAAGGTCGACAGCTTTCAATGGTGTCTATTGCATGTAGAACGCTTCGTGCCTGTGACATTTTCAGTCCGGCATGGAGTAGCGAACGGCCGATAGATGTAGCTGTGATATGTTTGCGTAAATCATCAGTAGTGTCCACTTCGGTGCAATATATTTAATTTTGTAATATTCCCACAAAAAAAGGATCCAAATGATTTAAAGTCAGGCGATCGTGGCGGCCATGGTACCGGTCTCGTCCAATCCCTTGGTATTAATGCTTGGACACGCGGTACATGGTACGGATAGAATTGAGCTCGTGTATAATAACGCCACACTGCTGTAATATACCGTGGTCAACCTGGACCTCCATCTCTTCCACGATTAGGTTGCAAATTTTCCGTGTCACGCCAGCGTTTACACAACACTTGCACTCACTGCACATCGTTGTAAAAGTAGCTGCATTTTTGCACACGTTTACCGGGAAATCGTTCTACTAAACCATTTTCACTTCATCATAAATTAAAATCCATCATTCGTCATCCATCTATCAACTGCGAGTTGCTATTGACGCAAGCCATTTTTGATATTTAAAAAACTAATGTAAATCACAAAAAAATTAAAACCTACGATAAGTAATCGGATATTTGAAATCGTCTAGCTAGAGGCAGTACCCAGCCATGTAAACGTTGAAACTAGTAGAACTTTAATTTTTTTAACGACATTGATTCCATTTTTCATGACGCATCTATTCCCAAATTTTTTTAGATAAGTTCTGAATCACTCTGAATATAACAGTTTAAATGTTTAAAATGATTTGTATTTGTAGAAAACACTATTACAAGAGTCGCGTTCATAATACAGGGAGTGAGTCAGTCATAATGTCATTAATTTTAAGAGGAGATAGAGAATAATGAGTATAATGCGAATAAGCGATTATAAAAAAATCTAAATGCATATTTACACCAAAAAAAATATTTTCATATTATTTAAACCCCTTTTTCAGACTGTAACTGACAGCTCACAGTTCAACTCGATGTCGACCTGATGCAATGTTGCCAAGTTGAAATATTTTTCCAGTACCTACCTACCTAGGTTTTAGACATCACAAATAAACGGCTGTGCTGCCTATTTTAGAATATCATTTTTCTTGCTCAGATCAACTTCAGCCAATAATAATTTAAAATGTTAATATCCAATGAAATAAAATAATAATAATGAAATAATTCTATTAAAAATTGCAAGTAACGCGGTCCACTCAGGTTTTCCGGTAGAAAATACGGTCCAGTCAAACGATACCCGTACACTCCTGTCCATACGTTGACAACAAATCGCCTCTGAAAGCTAAACCGACAAGTAACGTGTGAATTTTCCTACGAACAAATGTAGCTGCTATGACTGTAAAGAAATTAGCTTAGTTACATTGAAATCAAAACTCCAACGTATCTAATAATAAACCGAGTAATAAACCCTTTATGTACATTACATAAAAAACCTATACCCAATGGGTAAATTATAAAGAGAAGCTGAAAAGTGTTTCGTGTTTAAATACTAATAAAAAGCCATCGTGTTGTCGACAGAAAACTGTTTAAGACCGAAATGGCACGCCTTTGATCTGATGCTCAAAAAAGTTACCGAGAGTGAATCTTGACCTACCGTATTATTAGGTCAATAACCTAGTTACCTAGTTTTTGTACTGTTATTTAACGACAAGGAATAAAACTATTTTTTTAAATCTAGATACATGAATAAATTTTGATTTATTTGTTAATAAAAACAAATGAAGATAATAAATAAATGTTTTCGAATGTTAGCTTTACAGTTTAATAATTTTGATATTACGTTTTGACTACGTTTTACAAATAAATATGAATTTTTAGTATTACTCGTAAGCACAATTACTTATTCAGTTTGTAGTTAGGTACAGATGTACGACCAGAATTTTTTTTTAAAGTAGTATGGTACTAACTTGTTTAAAATGCCAGTTCGAGGCAAAACTGCACTCATCCTCGGTATAACACTACCATTTCCGTATATTCAGAATTTGTAAAATTATGCATTGTGAACTTGCGAACGACAAATACGCGAGACCGAAATAAACAAACTACTGCTTACTGCTTGTATTCTCTCCGTCCTCCCTCCAAATGTGTGGCGTGATTTACAAGGAAAGAAATGCGGGAAATGCAGAAAGTGCTTAATGGGGGTAAATTTGAATAACGCGCTGAAGTACTAGACGATATTATGTATGTAAACATGATGTGGCAACGATGTTTAATCCGGCATTCGATTGTCGTATGGGTGCGTCATCAGAAAGCTCGTAGCGCACCAGGAGCGTCGTGTTACCGATTTTTATAGTGATTTGTTTATTTTTTTAAAGGTCGAGTAAACATTTTTTTTTCGATTTTCTGCCTTTATTAGGCCTCCCGAATACGTGGTTAAAATTAATGACATATGACTAACTCACCCTGTATAACAAGAGCAAACTGTTTGGGCACCGTATATCAAGAAGGCATTGATCACTAAATTCTGGGCATGCCTCGAAGCGCTGGAAATCGTGTGGGAGGTAGAACAGATATTATCTTGTTTTGGGATTATACGAAGAGAAATTGTGTCTAAACTTTAACTACGACATATCATCAGCTGCAATGCTGTTTAAGTATTATTTTCTTTACTATACAGTGATCGTTAAAGACCCTTTAACAGGATGTAAATGAGACATTGGTGACCTACCACATCCTTTCAGATATTTAATTGTTACGTCTATATAGACTTGGACGTTAAGGCAATATAATAATAATAATAATAATAATAATAATAATAATAATAATAATATCTCTACCCCTCATTCTAATCACGAGGATTAGCCCAGAAGTCGAAGACTTGTGCGGGAGAGGGGGCGGCATATTATTATTAAGCAGGCCACATTTGCGCCCAGGAACGACTTACGTTGGTAGGCCCTAACCACCATTCAGTGCAGGAATGAGGAAAACCTGGAAAACCTCATTAATTAGGGGGGATAATTAAATGTCAACCGGTATCAATCTCTCACATTGCCAAGCCAACATTCTTTCACCCTACTATACCCGCAGAGAGAGTGCCAATCTCTCCACGAATATAGCTTATATACGGTCTACCGGCTGCGGGGGTCGAACCCACAGCGATCCAGTCACCTCGATTCAAGTACTGACGCCTTAAACCGCGCGACCACTGACCGATCAATGTCTTAACTAAAGACAAACACTGTAATAAATATTGGAAATATCTTGGAACAAGCAAGCATTGACTGTATCCGTGGCTGTCTACGGTATCTCCTTCTTAACTTTCATAAGGAATAGAGCATGAAAAAAATAATACGGTCTTTCCTAAAATAATTTTCTCTATGACGCTTTGTTTCCGTGATATAGGGCATTCAACTTTTATTTTCTTTATTATCTACTAAACAAATATTTTTGAAACTTGTTAGGTACACCATAAGATTAGTATTTTGAATTGAGTTAGGACCAGTGGCGTAATTATAAGGTTTTGTTGGCGTTTAAATTCTTTCAGCTTTTACGCTAATGGTGAAAAGTAATTTGAGGTTCCGTTTAGGGTCAAATCGACTGTTTATGACAAGGCGCCGTATTCTTGAAATAGTGTTTTCTACAAATACAAATAATTATAGACATTTAATAACTGAATAATCTAGGGTTTAGCAAATAATAGGAATGCTAACTCATCCCACCTGCAAATATTCAAAGATACTGAAGTAAAACGGCGAGAAATACGGATGACTTTTGTTACGTTCAGATAAACTTAACAGTTACGCCTTTGTACTGCAGTTGTATGGCAGAAGCTAAAAGCATTTTAGCTTTTACCATTCCTTTTACAACAATCATACAAGGACCAATCAGAAAACAGCTTTTTTGACAGTAAAAAGAAGATTCACATTTTTGCAGGTTAAGTTTTTAAATTAGATTCTAATTTAGATATTTAATTTAGAATTGATTTGTTTTTAAAAAATGGATGAAGAGAACTGTTTGGTTAAGAAACAGTTACTTTTGCTGCTCTTATTTGCAGCGACGTCAATATGTATAAAAACTATACATGCAAAAAAAATTAAAAGAAGAACTCGGAGATGGTGGGTGCGACCTATTAACCGCAGAAAGCACATGCAAGGTGATTTCTATAATTTATATAAAGAAATGCGAAATGAGAATGCCGATTATTTTATCATTACACCCGAATGACAGTCATGTCATGTTCAATAGATATAAATCTACTGAATACGTAGTTCATCTGGAGTACCTCAGGGAAACAACCTGGGACCTTTGTTATTTAATATTTTTATAAATGACTGTTGCTTAAGTGTAACGTAACGTCCTATTTCTTCAAAAAAGATTCGATTTATCACGATTACAAGATAAATAATATTATTATTGTAAGGAAGGACTTTTCTAATATTGAAAATTAAAAAATATTATATTACGCTTATACCTATGAGGGCAAAGTTAGAGTATGTATCAGTAGATACCGAAAACGTTGCATTTTATCAACATGGAACAGGTATAGCTTTTCTTCACAAAATTAATTTCTGTCAAGAGCGCCCTCTACGACATGCGGCATTACTTACTCCTTCGCAATACTTGTACTTATCTAAAACATAACTGTACCAAACTTGAGCATGATTGGACGTTTCGTTTCTTAATTATGCTCATAACAAGAAAACAATGTTTCTCTTTGAAGCCCTGTAACTTCGAGACAAGGCACTTTTGGACTGTTTGTCTAAATTGGTTTTATTTGTTCACAGGAAGCTATGTTTAAGCTGGGTCCCATTACTTTTCGGACACCCTGTATTTATTATTATTTGTTTTTTCTTTATCGCAGATATAAAAGCAAATCAATTTACCTATAATTTAGCCATATTATTTTTATATTGTATAAATATTAATTCCAACTTATCATACCTAAAGAATTAAAGATACATGACTTCATGTGATAGGAACATTGATTTGAAGCTTATAACTTTAAAATAATATAAAACATTATAAAAGATACAATAGTGAAATTTGAGAGTGAATTCTACTATCAATACTCACAGTGAGAAACCCCATCGTCCTCCTCATTGAGTCTGGTCGTCCTCTCGCCTCCTCCCGATCCCGCCGTATTGATGTCGATCATGTCTTCATCGGGGGATGCCACGAAGATCGCTCTGTGGTTTCCGTTGGTAAACTAAACGGGACACACCGGAAAAATACAGTCACATATTAAAAAAAAATCAGGGGTGGCTGATTGCGACGTGCATAATACCGACCGACTAGGGCGAGACGGCCAAACAGAAACAAACGAGATGCTGGCATGCGCGGGACCGCAGCACGCCGCGATCGATAAGTTATCAGGTCACTCGGGTCGGTGTATGTAGCGGGTAGCGCCGGCAACAGGTTGAGATGTTCGAAACGTTATGAATGGGGCCGCGAACGAAGCGGGAGTTTTCAGGGGTACAAATTACGCTAAAACGGCGGTAGGGAGGGCATTCATGAATGGGAGTATCCTGGATGATGTCCGTGACTAATGTTAATGCCATCTGGGGTAGACAATAGAGTAAGGTGGGTGGATGGAGACCGTATGGAAATAGTATTGATATCGGTGACAGATACTAATGGTCTGCCTTTAAAAATTAAATAGAATCGATTGTTGTTACAGGAAGTTTAATACAATAGTACCTACTTGTAACTAACATTTTAGTGGAATTGGCTGTTGGTGCATAAGCAACCAACCGTAACAAACATAAATTCAAATTTCACAGGAAGTGCTAATTTTATAAAATCTATCAAAAAATTAAAATTCTTTGCTTATTTAAATTCCTTTACTTATAAATGTTACATACATTCAATTGCATCTGCGACTATGGATCTTGTACGATGCACTATACCCAAGTGCCAATAAATAGTAGAGAGCGACTTATTTTATAAACCCGCTCACAATTTATAACAGTCAATACGTAGATACAGGGTGGTTCAGAAATACTAGGACAAAAATTAAGTACAGAATGTACGTGACAGTTTTTTGTTGTTGTTCCGATTTCTCATTTTTGGGGAAATTATGTTGACAATTAAAACAATTTCGTAATGTTAGCCGCGACGCAAGCAGTCTGTATTCTTGCCGCAACTATATATGTCTAATCATATACAGTGTGATTCAGAAATGGTAAGAAAAATTGAGTATATAATCTGCATGACAAATTATTTGACCCGTATTTTTTTGATTTCCCGAATTTGAACTTTTGGGAATCCTGAGACTACTTGAGCCTAAAAGTTTTTTATTGGCAAATATCTCCCGAACCCCTAAACCGATGTTAATGGAATTTGGTATGGGGTTGTAGATAATCTATCTAAACATTATTAAGAAAGCATTTTTGCCAAGTACCAGAGAAGGCGCTAGTTATATGCGTAATGTCAGTCAGTTTTTTTCTAAATAATAGAACAAATGTTTTCTTCATTCAAAGGTTGGTATTCTATAAAAAAATCTCAGGTTTATAGTACCTACTATCTATAGCAAATAAATGGTTAATTGAACATTTTTAAAATTGCTTATTTTTTAAAATTCATCAAAAAAAACTCACAAATCGACATCTGTCACTAAATCAGTTTGAATTATCGCAGCCACTTTTCATTTTATGCATTAATTTTTCAAGTTTGTCAATGATAGTACCACAGCTTTAGCAATTTTTTCTGAAAAATTAACCTTCAAATGAAACAGTAAAGAGTACATTTTTGTGTAGAATCAAACGGTGCTTTTAATGCTCTGGCAAAGTATTTTACAAAAGAGCCTCTCAAAGTTAGAATTCGGGAAAACAAGAAAATACGGGTCAAATAATTGTTCATGCAGATTTATATACCCAATTTCTTGGTATTTCTCAGTCATCCTGTATAGGAAAGGTAGTAAATATTACATATACTCGCGGCAAGAATTCAGACGACTTACGTCATACGAACAAATGAATAATTCATTATATTTTCATTAAAATATTTAAGAAAGTGTAACTGAGAGTAATAAAACTCTATACTATACTAAAAATTTGCATTATAAACTAAATTGCAAAAATTGTTTTTTTTTAACGCGACTAAATATCGAAAATTACATTGATAATAAAAACAATTGCGTAACGTCAGCCATGATGTAAGACGTCTGAATTCTTGCCGCGAGTTTAGCTCTCGTGTAGCCTTACATCAGAAGGGCCGATTTTTATTGGTAGGTAGTAACACCGTGACCAATTCACTTCTTCCTTCTGCACAGATAATTTTAATTTAATTGTAATTAATTATAATATTAATAATATCTCTACCCCTCATTCTAATCACGAGGATTAGCCCAGAAGTCGAAGACTTGTGCGGGAGAGGGGGCGGCATATTATTATTAAGCAGGCCGCATTTGCGCCCAGGAACGACTTACGTTGGTAGGCCCTAACCACCATTCAGTGCAGGAATGAGGGAAACCTGGAAAACCTCATTAATTAGTGGGGTAGTCAAATGTCAACCGGTGTCAATCTCTCACACTGACCCAAGCCAACACTCCTCCACCCTACCATACCCGCAGAGAGGGTGCCAATTTCTCCACGAATATAACTTATACAGGGTTAACTATGACTAAGTACAAAAATTTTAACCACGTGCTCAGGGAGGTCTAAAAGACAATAAAAATTTATTTTGGAATTCTAGCTCGATGTTTAAAAATGGGGCAAAACCCTCTTTTCCTGTGGAAAGTCGGCGCCTATGACAATTAATCATCCGACATGGCTAGATATGTCAACAACCATGCGGTCGTTTTTATCAACATTGTCAAGTGTAGAAACGACGAAAATAAACATATTTATTAAAATAATAATGTCTAAGTACCTGATAGATACCGGCTAATCCGGTTAGCTGCAGTATATTGTATTGGATCTTGGTTCTTTCGTTGCACACTGCCAAAACTACATTTTCATTCCTTGCAGATTCATCATAATTATCCACTAACATATCCGACATAAAATACTTTATTTAATTACTATAACACGTTTAAAATTAGTCACTTAGCTGATTTAAAGTAACAGTAAGTTCTAGGTTATGAATATTGCATTGCTAGTTGCCTACTTTCCATGCTCCAAACAATGGAGAAACGCGAAGTTAGCTATAATCTAAGGGTCATTTTTACAGAACACTGTGAACATCTTGGGATGTTATAGTTTAAAGTATTACTAATTATTTTATGCAAACATCGTCGATTACTGTTAATATTGTTGCTACTATTAGTATTAACAACACATGAAAATTAAAAATTCTTCTTCTTCTTCTCCTTGTTTATGTGCCGTGAGTAGGCCATAAAAAGAAGAGTGCACCTGGCATTAGTGACCTACAGATGTCGTCTGTAGATGTATAGTATACGGTTACAGTCTGATAGTTTGAAATAATTTTTCAGTACTTGTTTTTCGAAAATTTAATTTGCGTATTTTTTGTGTATTTACAAACATGTTGTATTCAATTGCCTAGATGACGGATAAGGTGCTGATTTATGGGAGTGTGACAATGCTTAATTATCGTGCGGCAGCGTCAAAGACGTTCCACGAGTATACAAAATATTATGCTGAATACTTTTTGAATCACATCGAACAGCTGTTTTATGCCGTGGCAGTAAACGTGTGGCAGTGTTTTTATGTATTTGTGTACATTTGCGTGTATTATGTTGTTATCATCTGTGCTTTTTCCCGATGTAAGTAATAGGACTTGGTCAAGACCGCCAAACCAAGTAGTTACCTCGATTTACACAAAACGAACGATCGAGGGAAGGAGAGGTCCACAGCAAGTACAAAAATCTTTGCAAGTTTTAATTTAAACAAGCAAGAAAACAGATGATTAAACATTCTTCAAATCTCTCCAAGTATCAATCCTGGAAATAAATATTAGTATTAGTAAGATAGGTGCTGCCTCTCTGTGCTACCATACCGTATTTCTCATTAAATAATAATCTACATTTTTTAGTTTTTTTAATTGGAAGCGTGTCAATGCGGTGACCTGTCACTATATTTGACACCTTTGACTTTGGCATATTATACCTAACCTAACCTCTGGCAGATTATACTTAACCTCGCGGCTGACAGGTCAGTGACGGCGATAAATAGGGATTTAATATAGTTTCGAAAAAAAATTTTTTGGCTTTATAAATAAGTTTGGAATTTTTTGAAGGGTGATTCCGTTAATTCTTATCTTTTCCTATCCCTCTTAAAATTTTTGTACTTAGTCATAGTTAACCCTGTATACGGTCTACCGGCTGTGGGGGTCGAACCCACAGCGATCCAGTCACCTCGATTCAAGTACTGACGCCTTAAACCGCGCGACCACTGACCGATCCAATTAATTAGTGATTTTGTGTTCTTAGAATAGAGAATAATTCAAGCTCTACAGCGCGTTCTCAAATATTAAACGCCCTAACCTAACAAGTAAGGAATATTGGATGATGACATGTATGAAGGGATTAGGATGCGAGACCAAAATATGAGTCTGAGGCGGTTGGAATGTGTAGTTCATTAGTGTTCATAAGTAGTGTAGGTATACCGTGCAATAAAGAGCAAGCAAAGAACATACATCTGCGAAACGGAAAACACTGGAAACTTGCGGAAGAAAGAGAAATGTTGATAACGACACAAAATATGATATTTTGTTAAAAATGAGCTTCAGAAAATCAAATTGGTTGCTGTCTCATAGGATGAAGTTTTGTCTAATATCTAGAAGCGCGCTTTGGTGAATTAAAAGTGGGATTCATTTCTGTTTTGTAAAACGAAATCGAATGAGTATGCTCATATAGAAAGACGAAATAGTGATATGACGAAGAAACTTTAAAACAAATAGTAGGAGGTCAAAACCTGTATCAAAGAATATATTACACGAACGAAACCTGGATAGATAAAGGCCCTTTGGAGACGACAGCTGCTCATGACGAATACGACAGTTCTAAAGATGACAGTGACAGTGATAGCACTAGCTAGTGACCACTAATGTATGTTAAAGTAGTGTATAGTACAGTATATAGTAAGTGTAGTGTAGTATATAATAACTGTTAATGTATGACTGTTTTAGCGATGGCGTAAGTAACCAGTAATGTATAGTGTGGTGGATTATACTTGTTAAAGAGTGATATCTGCGGCATGCGCATCAGGAACGCATTCTACAATTATTGCGGAGAGGGACACGGGTGAATGCTAGGTTCACTCAACGTTGACTGATTTTAATTTTATGTTTTTTGAAGCCTTCTCAAGTGTCACGCCTATAGAATCTTGTTCCCTGCAACCCTCACCTTCCGTACTCATCTAAGTGCTGTCAATTAGTCACTCTCTACTATTTTGGAACTCAGGTATAATGAGGTCAAATTCTGTTTCAGACTGTATATGTAGATAATTTACCTTGTTTTATTTTTAAAAAAGTTCATTATTCAAATCAGAAATTTGGAATTAATTGTTTGAAGAAACGTACTTATTTCAGAAATACTAGGACGTAGGACGCTGGGGGTTGTGGCGATTTTCAGGTTAAGCTTGAATGGTCAGTGACCAGTAAATGTAGACACACGCTACGTGCTGCAATTCGCGTGTTTAGAGTCCCTTCTGACGGGTTTGAAAGATATGAACAGCAAGGGTTAGTCGTCGGTTGTCTCACCTATGGCATACTGATGAGAGCTAACAAACTTGAAAACGATCTATGTCTGCTGACGCCGCTGACTATTGACTTTAGCTGTGTGCTATAGATTTTTCAAGATTAATTCAGTAGTTGTTTACTATTGTATTGAAATAAGCCACCGGACCATATTAGTTCCTTTCTGCTATTGCAGTTTTATTCAACATCAGTCACCCTGTATACCTAGTTCATAAAAATTCCTTTGCAAATATATTTCACTACGGCTGGCGCTGTTGCTTTTGACGACACATACCATGTTGTAGAAAATAAATAAACGTGATAAATGTTTATCACTTTGTAGATAGTTTATATACATAATACTGTTACATGTCTGCCAGCAGACGCGTATAACTTTACTAAATTATTACAGTTTTAAGTGGCAATGTTCTTTGTGATAATAAGATACAAATGAATTAGGTAAATAATAATCGTGTTTCCTTATATAGGGTGTTCCTTCAGACGAGTAATGGAGGACGCAAAATTTATCACTTTGTCAATGTAAATTTTTCTAGACAAAAAAAAATTATGAAATCAAAGAAACATAACAACCGCCACCTCTTTTTGCTCGACGAGTCCGAGATTTATTTAAATGAATATTTTAATGACTGTTGGATTGGAAGACGCGGATCAATAGAGTGGTCTCCAAGATCACCTGATCTTACACCCATGGATTACTTTTTATGGGATTAATCCAAGTTTTATACAAACGGGCCTCAAAACATCGAAATTTGAAAAACCGAATAAGGCAAGAGATGAGGAAAATTGATTAATAATGTTCAAGATGATTATGTACATAATATACTTGGTCGGTCAGTGGTCGCGCGGTTTAAGGCGTCAGTACTTGAATCGAGGTGACTAAACGGTGTTGGTTCGAGCCCAGCTGCCGGTAGACCGTATATAAGCTATATTCGTGGAGAGGTTTGGCACCCTCTCTGCGGGTATGGTAGGGTGGAAGAATGTTGGCTTGGGTCAATGTGAGAGATTGATACCGGTTGATATTTGACTACCCCCCTAATTAATGAGGTTTTCCAGGTTTCCCTCATTCCTGCACTGAATGGTGGTTAGGGCCTACCAACGTAAGTCGTTCCTGGGCGCAAATGCGGCCTGCTTAATAATAATATGCCTCTCCCGCACAAGTCTCCGACTTCTGGGCTAGTCCTCGTGATTCGAATGAGGGGTAGAGATATTATTATTATTATATTGTCAGAAACCAATGAAAGGTATTTTGAACATTATTATTTTTGTGGGTATATTTAAAAATGTAGTATGTAAAAGTATATTGCACCGAAGTGTACACTATTGATGATGTACGCAAACGTATCATATGCCGGGTCCAGACTAAGCAGAGAAAAGAACGACAAGACAAATACATTTATGTTTCGCGACAAAGTGGCGACAAATCCGATACATTTCTGCAACATTTTTGTCCCATTTTTGCTTTGTTTCCAAATTCGGAGACAGTTGCAAGTCCTGTCTCGAGTCGGTAAAGATCAAAGGATCTCTGTTTTGTCTGCATATTTTACGACAAGTTGTCGGCGCAGTGTGGACGGTGTGCGCTGACAAATGTAGGAGACCAATAAATCGGTGGAAAATCGCACATATTTAGTTCTGTTATGTTGTTGTAGTGGAGTACTTAGTACCTATGTATTTTGGCAACTGCAGGATCAACAAGGCACATCAGATTCTCGAAATCTTCGGTGGGCATTCTTAAAAAATTCTTAAAGCTTGAACGAATCTTACCACTTAGTCCAATATCATCCTCACGTAACTAAACTAACAATTTATTTATGGAATAACTTTCTCGCTTTTTTAAGCCTGGTCTCATCCAAAACGTTTGCGTTTCATTTTTTACAACATTGGATGAAGAGGAGAGAAAGATATAACAACTGGCGGCTAACAATAAATCTCCATTTTTTAAATTTTCTCCCTGGTGGAAACGCCACATGGTTAAACAACTAATTCGCACCAACTGAATTTTGTTGCACATTTGTCCTTGTGGTGTGGACAGTTTGTCTCAAAATCGTGTTCACTTTTTGTCTGCTTGGTCTGGACCCGGCAATAGCTGATATCAAGAATTTACAAGTTCAAAACGGACAAAAAGCAGAAACATTTGTGTTAGTTTGTAGAAACTGGGTAAGATGGGCCCAAAATTGTGTTGCAACATCAGTTGTGTCAAACTATTTTATTAATTAAAACCACAAATTAATTCTATCAAAAAGTACTAACTATAGAGGCAAAAGCAATTTGCTGTATAAAATAGGTGTTACAAAATGTTATTTATTTCATTCCTATGTTTCAGTTTTTTATCCAGACGCCGATAGCATGATTTGCCTTATTAGTTTTTATAGTGAACCAGTTTCTAGTGCCGTGCAGAAGTGTATTTTTTAATCATTTTCGAACTGCCCTTTTTGATTTTTTTACAAAATTACCAGGAAATCGTTCTGTTCATCTGTTATTCACGTAAGCCACTTTTGACACTTGAAAAACTAATAATAACACTAGCATCACGAAAACGTTAATACTGTAAGTAATCGGATTTCAGTATTCGGAATCGCCTGGCTAGAGACTGCAGTATCCCAGCGATGAAAAGGTTGAAAATAAGTACTAAAATTTTTTTTTACGATATTGACTTGATGTTTCATGACGAATCTATTCCCAAATTTTTTTAGATAAGGGCTCGAGAATCACACTGTATAATATATAGGATTGTCTGATTTCTCTTCGCTACGTTGCGTTGATGCGCTGTAGCCTTAATGGAGTCATACAAACCCTTCGTTGCTGAGACCGTTGAGTGAGAAATTATAGATAGAGACGCAACCTTAATGGAGAAATGCGTATACGATCTACAAGTTTAACACCCTGTATCTTGGAAACAAAGGCTCTAATAGAAAATATCTATAGGGCAAAATGTTTTTAAAATCGGACAAGAAATAAAAGCCTTCATGTTTGACGTTCCGTTATGTTACACTGCGTTTTACAGAAGTTTTTTGGGCCCGAGATTTGTCCGTCTGTCGAGAACTGTTGTTAACGACAGTCAATTTTGAGAGTTCTGTGTGATTCAATGGTTTAACAAGAAAAGAAAACCTAATACTATCTCCGGTCCAAAAGTGTATACGCAATTCGCCATATCTATAATTTCTCACTCAACGCTGAGACATAAATTTCGTCTCTACCACCGAAAATTCGCATTATTTCCTAAATTATGAACGCACGTGATTTCATGAGTGGCAAGGTCGCATTTCGCACGTCGGTTATCCCACCAGCAAACACCGTACCTGCCGGAGCCAGACATTTCGATGCATCGGTAACTTGAATTTGACAGGTACCTATTTAACTAACGCAGTTGAAGTTGACTTCAGTCTTGGTAGAACACTAGAACGGCAGTTCATTAGTGAAAAAAAGAAACAAGTTGCATTTCGAATTTTTATTACTGTGAATTAATTTCACTATCAGTAGGTAGGTATTATTAATAGAGTTTGACATTTACATGCTTAGTCAGTAGCGTCAGTAAAAAAATAAAACTGTTTATTTGTCTGTATATTTTGAGCTTAAACATACTCCACAGTAAATCAGATCAGGAAAACGTTTAATAAATTTATTATTAATTTGATAGGCATAATTCGAACGAGATATTTTTAAACTTTTTTAGATGTAGCACTGAACTGAATCAACACTAACAAAACGAGCCACGCCCCAGTGTCACCGAGCAATGATACCAGATTTTAACCAACCTCCTCAATCTTTGATTTATTAAGGCACTGAAGTGGCAAACTTTAATTTTTTTTAATACAAATGACAACAATAGACTTGATACAATCGCATTTAAATGATTGTTCAATTAGTTCGATTAAAACAATATTTGGCACAATAATGGTAGAGGTATGTTTGAGTACAACATATTTATAAAAAATTCGATATCTCTAAAATGGAAACCCGTCATTTTAACAGGCTGAAACTCGGTAGGTAAATATTTTATGAAATTATCAATTTTCTGATACCAGTGTCATCCACTCGCAAGCCGTCAGAGGATAAATTAAAAATTCGATGTCAATAAAATGGAAACCCGTCATTTTAACAGGATGAAACTAGGTAGATAAATATTTTATAAAACTAGCAATTTTCTGATACCAGTGTCATCCACTCGCAAGCCGTCAGAGGAATGGAAGTTGGGGTAAATTAAAAATTCAATGTCGCAAAAATGGAAACCCGTCATTTTAACAGGTTGAAACTCGGTAGGTATGTAATTACTTTATAAAATTATCAATTTTCTGATACCATTGTCTTCCACTCGCAAGCCGTCAGATGGGAGGAAATTGGGGTAAATTAAAATTCCATGTCTCTAAAATGGAAACACGTCATTTTTGTTAAAGAAAACTGTATGAATTTAAGTGTTAGTCTTATAGTTAACTACACGCAACCTTCAGCTTTTATAGTTGCTTAGTTTTTGAGAAGTTAAAACAAGAATTAAATCTGGTAGTGTGTGCTCACTCTTGGCCTTTAGTCCATTGTTTAACTCGTTCCATAAACTTTTCAACTTTGCAATGTGTATAGAAACATCTTCACCTGACGTCCAACTGAATACAAAGAAATCTGTACATATCTTAAACAGCAGTTCGAAGCCACATCCGAGGATCAGCTGTTTCAGATATGTACAGATTTCTTTGCATTCAGTTGGACGTCAGTTGAAGATGTTTCTATACACATTGCAAAGTTGAAAAGTTTATGGAACGAGCTAAACAATGGACTAAAGGCCAAGAGTGAGCACACACTACCATATTCAAGTCTTGTTTTAACTTCTCAAAAACTAAGCAACTATAAAAGCTGAAGGTTGCGTGTAGTTAACTATAAGACTAACATAAATTCATATAGTTTAGATTTTTTTCAAGCAGGCAAATCAAAAGTCCCGTACTTCAGAATACAGTTTATTGGAAACCTATTCAATACACTTGTAAAAGATAAACTAATTTGGACTTAAACTCTGACAGTCAAAAAGAAAATTCGCATCTGTCATATTAATTTATTTATTTTTCTTTTACAAGTGTATTGAATAGGTTTCCAATAAACTGTATTCTGAAGTACGGGACTTTTGATTTGCCTGCTTGAAAAATCTAATACTTTTAACAGGCTGAAACTCGGTAGGTAAATATTTTATGAAGTTATCAATTTTCTGATACCAGCGTCATCCACTCGCAAGCCGTCAGAGGGCTGAAAATTGGGATAAATTAAAAATTCAATGTCAATAAAATGGAAACCCGTCATTTTAACAGGCTGAAACTCGGTAGTTAAATATTTTATGAAATTATCAATTTTTTGATACCAGTGTCATCCACTCGCAACCCGTCAGAGGGGTGGAAATTGGGGTAAATTAAAAATTCGATATCTCTAAAATGGAAACCCATCATTTTAACAGGCTGAAACTCGGTAGGTAAATATTTTATGAAGTTATCAATTTTCTGATACCTGCAAGCCGTCAGAGGGCTGAAAATTGGGATAAATTAAAAATTCAATGTCAATAAAATGGAAACCCGTCATTTTAACGGGCTGAAAATCGGTAGGTAAATATTTTATCTAATTATCAATTTTCTGATACCAGTGTCATCCACTCGCAAGCCGTCAGAGGGGTGGAAATTGGGCTAAATTAATGTTTTGATGTCAATAAAATGCAAACCCGTCATTTTAACAGGCTGAAACCCGGTAGGTGAATATTTTATGATATTATCAATTTTCTGATACCAGTGTCATCCACTCGCAAGCCGTCAGAGGGGTGGAAATTGGGGTAAATTATAAATTCGATGTCTCTAAAATGGAAACCCGTCATTTTAACAGGCTGAAACTCGGTAGGTAAATATTTTATGAAATTATCAATTTTCTGAGACCATTGTCATCCAGTCGCAAGCCGTCAGAGGGGTGGACATTGGGGTAAATTAAAAATTCGATGTCAATAAAATGGAAACCCGTCGTTAGTGTAAATTAAAAATTCGATATCAATAAAATGGAAACCCCGTCATTTTAACAGGCTGAAACTCGGTAGATAAATATTATATAAAATTAGCTATTTTCTGATACCAGTGTCATCCACTCGCAAGCCGTCAGAGGGGTGGAAATTGAGATAAATTAAAAATTCAATGTCAATAAAATGGAAACCCGTCATTTTAACAGGCTGAAAATCGGTAGGTAAATATTATATCAAATTATCAATTTTCTGATACCAGTGTTATCCACTCGCAAGCCGTCAGAGAGGTGGACATTGGGGTAAATTAAAATTCGATGTCAATAAAATGGAAACCAGTAATTTTAACAGGATGAAACTCGGTAGGTAAATTCTTTAAAAAACTATCAATTTTCTGATACCAGTGTCATCCACTCAAGCCGTCAGAGGAATGGAAGTTGGGGTAAATTAAAAATTCAATGTCGCAAAAATGGAAACCCGTCATTTTAACAGGTTGAAACTCGGTAGGTATGTAATTACTTTATAAAATTATTAATTTTCTGATATCATTGTCTTCCACTCGCAAGCCGTCAGATGGGAGGAAATTGGGGTAAATTAAAAATTCGATGTCAATAATATGGAAACCCATCATTTTAACAGGCTGAAACTCGGTAGGTAAATATTTTATGAAGTTATCAATTTTCTGATACCAGCGTCATCCACTCGCAAGCCGTCAGAGGGCTGAAAATTGGGATAAATTAAAAATTCAATGTCAATAAAATGGAAACCCGTCATTTTAACGGGCTGAAAATCGGTAGGTAAATATTTTATCTAATTATCAATTTTCTGATACCAGTGTCATCCACTCGCAAGCCGTCAGAGGGTCGGAAATTGGGGTAAATTAAAAATTCGATATCTCTAAAATGGAAACCCATCATTTTAACAGGCTGAAACTCGGTAGGTAAATATTTTATGAAGTTATCAATTTTCTGATACCTGCAAGCCGTCAGAGGGCTGAAAATTGGGATAAATTAAAAATTCAATGTCAATAAAATGGAAACCCGTCATTTTAACGGGCTGAAAATCGGTAGGTAAATATTTTATCTAATTATCAATTTTCTGATACCAGTGTCATCCACTCGCAAGCCGTCAGAGGGTCGGAAATTGGGCTAAATTAATGTTTTGATGTCAATAAAATGCAAACCGTCATTTTAACAGGCTGAAACTCGGTAGATAAATATTTTATAAAATTATCAATTTTCTAATACCAGTGTCATCCACTCGCAAGCCGTCAGAGGGGTGGAAATTGGGGTAAATTAAAAATTCGATGTCTCTAAAATGGAAACCCGTCATTTTAACAGGCTGAAACTCGGTAGATAAATATTTTATAAAATTATCAATTTTCTGATACCAGTGTCATCCACTCGCAAGCCGTCAGAGGGGTGGAAATTGAGATAAATTAAAAATTCAATGTCAATAAAATGGAAACCCGTCATTTTAACAGGCTGAAAATCGGTAGGTAAATATTATATCAAATTATCAATTTTCTGATACCAGTGTTATCCACTCGCAAGCCGTCAGAGAGGTGGACATTGGGGTAAATTAAAAATTCGATGTCAATAATATGGAAACCCGTCATTTTAACAGGCTGAAATTCGGTAGGTAAATATAAAATTATCAATTTTCTGATACCATTGTCATCCACTCGCAAGCCGTCAGATGGGTGGAAATTGGGGTAAATTAAAAATTCGATGTCTCTAAAATGAAAACCCGTCATTTTAACAGGCTGAAACTCGGTAGGTAAATATTTTATAAAATTATCAATTTTCCGATACCATTGTCATCCACTCGCAAGCCGTCAGAGGGGTGAAGTTAGGGTAAATTAAAAATTCGATATCAATAAAATGGAAACCCGTCATTTTAACAGGCTGAAACTCGGTAGATAAATATTATATAAAATTAGCTATTTTCTGATACCAGTGTCATCCACTCGCAAGCCGTCAGATGGGTGGAAATTGGGGTAAATTAAAAATTCGATGTGAAATGGAAACCCGTCAATTTAACAGACTGAAACTCGGTAGGTAAATATTTATGAAATTATCAATTTTCTGATACCAGTGTCATCCACTCGCAAGCCGTCAGATGGGTGGAAATTGGGGTAAATTAAAAATTCGATGTGAAATGGAAACCCGTCAATTTAACAGACTGAAACTCGGTAGGTAAATATTTTATGAAATTATCAATTTTCTGATACCAGTGTCATCCACTCGCAAGCCGTCAGAGGGGTGGAAGTTGGGGTAAATTCCAGGGTAAATTAAACATTCGATGTCAATGAAATGAAAACCCATCATTTTAACAGGCTGAAACTCGGTAGGTAAATATTTTATGAAATTATCAATTTTCTGATACCAGTGTCATCCACTTGCAAGCCGTCAGATGGGTGGAAATTGGGGTAAATTAAAAATTTGATGTCTCTGAATGGAAACCCGTCATTTTAACAGGCTGAAACTCGGTACCTAGGTAAATATTTTATGAAATTATCAATTTTCTGACACCAGTGTCATCCACTTGAAAGCCGTCAAAGGGGTGGACGAATGAATGCCACTGGGTTCAAAGATTTTTATAAGTGTTTTTGTTCTGTCCTCATGTTGCACGAACTACAACAGTTTTGTTATGTATTGTTTGAGTTCCAGCTGTAACCAGGTTTAACACACAAATTTCTTATGCCTGAATTTTTTTGTTATTTCGTTTTCTTTACAATTTTTATTCGTTATATGATATTACGTTCAAGTTCTGAAAATGTTTTATTTAGGATATTTTAGAATATATGCTAAATGTTAACCGTATTCTACTTATCTCAACAAACGTGTATGATCAATCGGATGTTTTCATAGCGCCTGGCTGCTATTTTTGGCTGCTGTCTTCACACCGGTTAAAAAGACCACTAATGATTTTTTTAAAATTTTGTCTTATATCGCCCCTCTGAAGAAACGCATTTATTTCAGAGATATCCTGTATATTCTGTTCAATTTACAGAATACTAAGGCTAATTGAAAAGGATAATATGTTCTAATACATTATATCGATAAAATGTTAAATATAATAACTTCATTTATTGTGGTAATATTAAGGTATTTAACTTTTTAAATTTATCGCTAACAATAAAAACATTAATAGTTATTTATGCAACAAGTACAATAAGCACTTTTTGTACGAGTTGCATACAATATTTTTTCTACATTCATGCAAAAACCAAAAAATGTTATTTAGATGACACTAAGTCTAGAAAAATGTGACGTCGATTTGAAGGTTTATGTTTGTCATGATGACAAGACGCTGCAGTAGAATGACAGATGAGTGCAATAAACATTTTATTGCACTAGTGCAATAAATAACCACTTTTTCCACTAAATATAATTCAATAAAGTATTGTTTTTTGCATGAACGTAGAAAAATATTATTACTTAAAATATCCAGTTGTAATATATATGTACAATGGTTTGCAATAATAATGACACTCTCTTAAGTTTTTTAACTTCTGGAAGTTCTGAATAGAAATTTCATTAAATCTCTCTTGGTACGTGAAACAACTAATAACTAATGTTAAAAATTTAAAGCAGATTTCAATATGAATATGTCAGATGTTCAAAATAAATTGCAAAATTCATTTTAGTGAGTGTCATTAATATTGCAAACGATAGTACCTATTTAATAATATAAATGAAACAACCGTACAAAGCCTATACGTGTTATTAATTAGTAAGCAATTCGTATGTTATGTATATAATTTAATCAAGTAAGTATACCTGGGGAACTCCCGTCTGATAAAAGTGAAGTAAACATATAGAGTGGCCTGTAAGTAATGTACTACATTTTTCACTTCAAAATATTGCGATTCAAGCCAATTTGCCTTATTAAAATGTTGATAATAAAAGCGATATACAGGGTGTCAAAATTGGAATGTAAAAAGTGATTTTTTGTAATTACACTGTCTTACTTAACTTAAAAATGTTGGAATAGATATTTGTGGATATGGGAAATCATAATCTGTTGTCTATTTCAACGTATTCTCTAGAAGGCGCCATATGCGCCATATTTGTGACGTACATACGAGCGTAACTTTTTGGCCCTAGCCCCTAACGCTCTAGTATGTGTCCATGGGTCATTACTTACGCACCACCCTGTATACATAGGTAGCAAATTAAACAGTGATTAGAAATCTGGCAACAATGCGGTAGAAATATATTTTGTACATTGTTAATATCTACATTTACCACCTATATATGGTGATTAATTATTTACCACAGGCAAAACATCTCTAATTCATTATCTTTTAAGATAAACATTAAACATATTGCCATATTCTAACGAAAGCAGCACAAATAAGAACAAAAATATTTCTGGAATAGTTTTTTTATTTATTTCTGTAGTTCACAGTTCTCCATGTAGGAAAGTAGTAATTAGGTCACTATTTAACAAGGTGTGCAAATCTTGCAGAATGTATGTAATTTGCAATGCATAATATTGACCTAGGACTAGGAATGAATGTAAACAATTACGGTTTAATTTAGCACATCGAGGATGTCAGTTGTGATTCTATTTTAAACATATAAAAGGAAGCCGATTCACGTGTGGCAGACTCAAACAACATATTGCAAATTAGGGGGACGCACGTCGCAAGGTGAGCAACTATTGGTTATATTTTTAGGTGTAACGAGTACTGAGAAGCTTTACCTTTTTATTTACTGATTGATACGAAGTTGGTGTGGTTTGTTGCACTGGCAGAGATCCTCTTTTTAGCGGATATTTTTCCATGATCACTTGTTAACCTATAATCAAATTACCTAGTGTAGGATTAAACACTTCTGCTCTATTTAAGACTAAATTCTTTCACTTAAGTTCAACGCTCTGGGGTGAAAGTTATCGGGGATAACAGGATCGTAAAAGTTCTATTATTTACCATTTTAGGCTGCTGCCCTTTGTTGTCCATCAAAACACTTTCTACACTATCTTAGAATGCGACACATCACACTGCAGAAAATTAAAAATCTACAAACGACTTACTACTTTGTCATTTACTATGTTTTGACACTGACAACAATGATATGTCAGGTGAGCGTGAGACATGAGAATCTATGGACATGAGTGTTGGCATTTGGCATTTGACGTTGGCAAAACTGAATATATGTTGCCAAGTCATGTTTCCCTAGATTGTAGTTGAATGACGCAATTAAAATTAAATGTCAAAATTTATGAAATTTTATGACTCTTGTGAATATTTTATTAAGAAATACATTGAGTAATCTCTAGTATGAATAAATGTATACCTAAAATTTTGTTAAATCTGCAATAATATACATAATTAATTGTAATTGAAACGTACAAATTTTATTAATCTTGACATGTTTTTTATTTCAATTTGTTAGGTACACAGTTTTGTGCATATTGTTTCTAATGTAACATTATAATTTAGTTTTGTGAACTTTACCTTCAGAATTGTACACAGTACTGTATTCATATTTTCATTTTATCAACACAATTTACAACTAGAAGCAAACTAATTCTACTGTTGCATAAACTTCTCATTATATTTTTATTCGTTTGTGTCTAAATTCGTCAACCTACATTAAGTACCATTTTTTTCACATTCCGACAACGTTGCTTTTACTTTCAAGATTTCTATTTTCTAACGCAGTTGTCTTGTTATTCGTGCATAGCTTACGCCATAGGTGGCGCCAGCAGTATAATATAGACCTTACTCTGGAAATATAGCTTTAAATTACAGTTAACGAAAAACAATAGCATGTTCTCCTAAAATGATTCCCAAGGACTCTATGAACCATCAAAGATCAAAAGTGAGTTTTTGATCAATTGTTCAAGAAACTTTGTTGATATAGACATAAATACCTACAATAATGTGACTTCCGTAATTGACGGAATTTGAAATTTTTTATTATGAAATTCCAACCACCTAAAAATTATAGAGTGCCGGACCTTCTTCACCATAGAAACCTTTCTACCTATAACTTTCTAGTGCCTTCTATATCATCACGCAGCTTAAATTGCAGTTAACGAAAATCAACAATAGCATTTTTCCATAAAATGGTTCCTAAGGATTCTATGATCCTTCAAAGATTAATAATCAGTGTTTGATCAATTTATTGCCCAAGAAGCTTTGATGACATGACTTTTGATACAATAATATTACTTTCGTTTAAAATTAAAAGTCAAATACCTATCAAAATAGTTTTGGATAAATTACCAATTATTTTAAAATAAAATTTGTGCCTTTTTAGTTTTTTGTTTTAGATAGAAGATTATAAAAACAATCAAAATAAATATCTTCAGTAGCTATATTTTTTAACAGCACTATTGACTAATAAAGTTCATTCATTTAACTAACAAAGGCAATACCAATGATGAATGGTAGCTAAAAGTAATTACCTGAAATTTGTAATATAAGTTAATATATTCCCATAAATTTTACTGGATATACCTATTAGGTGGAGGCTACAATTATTTATAAATTTCTCATACGAATAATAGTTAACTTTAATATGAAACTATTAAAACTGTTGCTATGAAAACCGAAACTGAATACAAACTATCTTAATTCAAAACCAATTAATTATAGCTAGAATTTTCGTAGAAATAATTATTTAACTGAAAACTGGATTGATATTAGAGTTGAAATTCTTCAATGGCATTATGAAAATAAAAATCGAGGAATTTCATTTTACTCATGATTAATAAATATCCAGATGTTTGCATTGCTTCTTATTTCAAAGAAAAATTTAAATTCTTTATTAATAAGTACACATATTATATTATTGCTACATGCTACATATATTTATTTTAAACCTGTATAATGAAATACTTATTACTAAGGTTCGGTCAATTTGAAGACATAACGCAAATAACAGAGGCGGACTTAGGGAAATAGGTAGGTACACAAATTTATTAAATGATTTTACGTGAATGTATCATGCAGGCACGTATAAAAGATATCATACAAAAATATATTTAAAAAATGACGAAAGAAATGGTTTCATTTAAATCTTATAAAAATTAATTTAAACAATTTTTATTATGAAGTCGATAATTATACAGGGTGATTTAGAACTTATCCAAAAAAATTTACAGGGGACTCTTACAAATACAATTTTGTAAAAACAAAAGAGCTATTCAAAAATGATTTAAAAATACACATCGGTACGGCACTAGAAACTGGTCCACTGTAAAACAACCTTACGCATGGCAAAGAATGCAGTCGGCCCATTTTTCATGACGCATCTATTCCCAAATTTTTTTGGATAAATTGTGAATCAAATTTTAACGCAAGGAAGTGATAGATAATAATTAAATAGGCCTACAGTTAAAAAATCAAGTCATTCTGTCGACAATAAAGGAGAAAAATGGTTTACAGTTTTGCTGGAAAACCTTAATGCAATTAGATAGATGATGTCTAGAGAAATCGAGCGCAATATTTCCATAGTTTAAATACATTCAAAATATTCAAATTTTTCGTTGAAAGCATGACGAAGAAGATATGGAAAATTTACTAAACTATTTTACTAAAAACTCATCTGCGTAAGCATTTTCAACTAGACCATTCTAGATCTAGTTTTTCGCGCGTTCTATTTAGAGTCGACCAGTTTACGTTTCTACTCGATATGTGAAGATGTACTGTTATGTCTTCAAGTTGCTTAATGTCTACTTATTATCTGTATATTTTATGCAAACATTTTTTATAACCAAAAATTTGAAATTTATATAGAATCTAAGAATATCGCGACAGTATTCTGGTTCTGACCAAATGAAGCAAAAATTCGCCAAGAAAACACAAAATACTTATAATATGACCTAAAACCAATAAATAAAAAGCACCTTGCAGATTACTGATTCCTATGTTTCTGGAATCCTCATTGATCATTGGAGGGTTCCTTATCCATCGTTCTCGTAAACCAAATTGTCTTATTAGCAATAGCATATTATTGACCCTAGTTATGAAAGGGGATTTCTTTTGAACCATGTAGGTGTCTATTCCAGGTACCAATTTTTCACTAACTATGTGGTACATGGGCTTGTTTTCTTTATTTCTTATAATATCTACATATACACGAGCAGCTTCTTCAGTCATGACGTAGCCAGTGAAGACCTTGGATGTATAAATCAATTCATGCAACTGGTTCATGTTACCAATAATTTTAAATTGTTTGTGAAGTCCGTATTTCTTTGGAATCATCTCGGAATAAATTCCCGGGACATAAAACGAGAATCCCCATTCTCTAATTTCAGAGATTGTATCTGGAGTTTTCAAATACTTCGTTCTTATGAACGTGCTGATCAGTGAAGTCTGGAATTCCGTGCCAAAGATTAAAGTGAAATAAAACCATGACGCCATAATTAGTTTAGCTTTGTGATATCTGCGTCTAAAGTTCCATAACCCTTGTTGCAAAAATGATCGCCACACATCTAGGAGATAATAGAAGTAAGTGTTCCCGCCATTGTCATAAGTTGATGTTATTTTGATAACAAACGTTATAGCTAAAATCGTACCCACCAGATGTACCCACACATATTTGTCGAATATGTAAAATAGATTTTGGTACTGCGGTATTTTGGGAGCTCTAGGAATCAATAGCACGATACTATTGAAGTGGTCGGGGTACGTATAGTCAACCACATTTGCTTTAAATTTAGGTGCAAGGAATGTATTTACAAAACAGATATCTGATTCGTTTTGAACCAAGCTTTCAGTGGCACCTGCAAAGCCTCGATATGTTTTTATTATCCGCAGGCTGACGTTGGATTTTTTTGCAATTTCTTTGAGGATGTCGTAGTCTCTTCCTATCCACTTGTTATCATCTTTTCGCAAAAGAGGTAACTCCTCAAACAAGTTCACCCTTAAGGGATATCCCCTGTAATTGTCTATGACTTCCGGGAATAAGGGACACATGTCGCATTTTGTCAGATTTAGGGCAATATTTCGAAAAGCGTCGTATGCGAATATTTCTAGATGCTCATATACGAATACCATTACGCATTTAACGAAATGTTTCTTCCAAAAGAATTCGAACATGGGTACAAGGAATCTAAAGTCTCTTACTTTGGTGCCTATGATGAAATGTGCGTCTGCTTTTCCTTCGAACACGACGTTGTTGGGTAATTTTAATATATTGTTTTTTATCTCCTGGACTGATTCAAAGAAATGAAAATCTGCATTTCTATCTATTACAGCAGAATTGAAGTCGAATATTTTGTCTATGATGATATTCCCACAGTCGTTTTGAGATGCAAACCAACTCACCATATTGCTAGAGATGTCTGAATTGGGTCTGAAGAATATATTGCAACGAGAATAGTTTTGGAAGATTCTCGACTGGTAAATTGGTAAGTATTGTTTCAGGTCTTTTTCATAGGCCAAGTTAGCACTCGTGCATGTTTTTAAGCACAAAATAATTATTATCACACAGATTATCATTTCGAGATGAGTAATCTATAGTAATATTATTTTTTTATGTATCTGTAAAAGTACCTGCCTCAATCTAAATATTTCAGTTCACTAAGGAACATTGTTTGATTTAAACTCTGTAAGTAGTAAGTTGGGGAAGAAGGAACAATTGATAATGTTTCTGATTATTCTGTAATATTACCAAATATAACGAATGAATTTTCCAAATCGACTTTCTTAAATGATCGTTTAAATATAGCCCCATTAATTTCTGACCATAAATAAGCCAGTGACAGGGTATGTTTATACATATAGTGAACATATACATCAGTTCAAACTCATTATATTAAAAACAAGAATAGTATATACTCTGCTTTAAAAAATCAGGTTGATATTAAAATACAGCACCACTTTTTAAAGTTATTCATAATTTCATACACCTATATATTATGCATAATAAAGAGAAATTCTTATTTGTCTTCAAAATCTTATAAATTAAGTATTTCTTTGTAATTATTACATGATTTACTATGTAATGTAATTGGAGAACAATTGTGGTAGATACGGATTTCATAGCATGCTTGAAGAAAATAGTACAGAAAATAAAAATTTAGGTTTTGTCACAAATGGAATTAAAAAAAACTACTTGAAATAATATTATATTAAGAAAGGTATCTACGTCACGTACTGGAATTTGATGTGTCTGGTATTATAAGAAATTTACAGAGGTATGTAAGCTATACTAATGTAACGCTCTGTGCAGGAAATCAACATTGATGGGTTTACAAATAAAAAAATAGATATATGTTAATTATTATTTATTAATCCAATCTTGTCTATGGAATTGTTCATTAGCATACCTAGATATTTAGCATCAAAGAACACACGTATCACTTTATTGATAAGAACTGTAGAAAAATTGCATTAATTTATACTACCTTATGCCTTTACAATGCAGTAAAAAAATGTAGATTTCTCAACATAAATCAAACAAAATAGGATAGATTATAGGTTCCAAATGCAAGTGTGCATTCCCATAGTCTAATGATATTCTAATAAGTTGACTCATTCTCTACTTTCTGCCTAAAGTTGATGTGGTTTACGCACGTCGGAGCTCCCCCAGATATTAGTTTGATTGCTCGTGTATTTTTTAATGAAAGATTCGGTAATAACGTGATTGGAGGAGGCACTCAGACACCAGGTCAACCTTGGCCACCCAGATCACCCGATATGAACTCTACCGATTTTTTTGTTTGGAGACATTAGAGCTCCAATTTCACGAAGATCTGAAACATGTATTTTGGCTGCTGGCCATTTCCAACATCTGTTATAATAAATCATAATAAAGTAATTCCATTGTTAATTAATTATTTTGTTATTATTTTACGTAATATAATGTGTATCGTAAAAATGCATTTTACCAAATAAATCAATTTTTTTGTAGATCGGTTTGGAATACAATAAAGTATAAAGAAACAAAATGTGAAGATAATACAATGGCGCATATGACGACCTATTTTATTTAATATATACATGGTGTTTCAGGAGGAGATGTACAAACTTCAGTATGTTATTCTATATTCAATTTTAAGTAAAAAATTTCCTATGAACTCAGTTCTGGAACCGCTTTGTTTAGGATATACAGGATGTCAAATTAAAAAAAAATAATATTACATTTTCTTTAATAACTCTCGACCACCGAACTTTTGTATATGGGACGGGAATTTCAAATTGTATGCACGATTGGAATCCATTTAAATCGTTGAAACTTTTTTGTGCCACGGTGTATGTCTTTTTCATATATTTTCAGGTATTAACAATATTGTGTGAAACTAACTACTCAGTGGACAAAAGCCCCAACCTGCGTTGAATTACACCCACAATATCTACCCATATATTCCTTATTATTAGCTTTTGTAACATTTTTTTACTGTTTAAGAAAGGTATTTTAAACTAATATGTATCAAATCTCCTACAATTCCTACCAATGAAGTCATATGCATGCTCTCTGATACCAAACATATAGGTATGCTAATGAACACCCACAGACAAAACTCTATTCAATAATTATCTAAAAAATATATTCTATTTACTAACCTGATATACTCTATAATTATATGGAGTGGGAACTCGAAATTCAACCACAATAGATGAGATCTGATCTATTTCTGCATTTTTTTGGATTGCTTCATCAGGTGGCCTCCTTTAACTTGAGTCAAATATCTAACTATAAAAATTATTATACCAATAAATTAAAATTATTTGAAATTAAATGTCAAAATGAAATTAAATAATGTCGACAGCGTCAAACTGATTAACTGTCAAGTATCATAACGACCTACTAAAATAAATAAAAATGTACCTTTTTTTTCATATATTTTCAGGTATTAACAATATTGTGTGAAACTAACTACTCAGTGGACAAAAGCCCCAACCTGCGTTGAATTACACCCACAATATCTACCTGATATATAATTATTGAATAGAGTTTTGTCTGTGGGTGTTCATTAGCATACCTAGATGTTTGGTATCAGAGAGCATGCATATGACTTCATTGGTAGGAATTGTAGGAGATTTGATACATATTAGCTTAAAATACCTTTCTTAAACAGTAAAAAAAAAAACGGTGTATGTCATTTCGGAATAGAAAAACATTTTCCCCTACCTTTTCTACTTAACAAATGTACATCTTATTGAAGTCTCTAGGAGCAGCCGTTTCCGTTAAAAACTTATCTAAAGATGATGATGCATGCAAATTATATATTAGAGTGCTACCTTACTTTTATCTAAAAAACCAGGTATAACACTTTAAAGACTAAGAAAATAGCCTGAATATTTTTGTGAGAATTGCAAAAATAAAATATCTAAACAAAATGTACAAAACTTGACAATAATAACTTTCGATTCACTCATACATAATTTGCACGCATCATCATCTTTAGATGAGTTTTTAACGGAACCGGCTGCTCCTAGAGACTTCAATAAGGGGTGCATTTCTTAAGTAGAAAAGGTAGGGGATCTTCTTTCTATTCCGAAATGATATACACCGTGGCACAAAAAAGTTATAAGGATCCTAATAGTCGCTTGTGGCGCCCTCTGAGAGATACAGCCGATCGTCCATAAAATTTGAATTTTACGTCCCAAGAAACCTCCCCATACAAAATATCAAAGTAGTCGAGTTATTAAAGAAAATTTAATTTTATTTATTTTTTTTTTCATTTAACATCCTGTATATCCTAAACGAAGCGTTTCCAGATCTAAGTTCATAGGAAATTCTTTGCTTATATTGAACGTATATTTTTTTGCCGAATAATAATTGATGAAAGCCACACCTCTGTCACTGGTAAGTTTCTAAAGCTGGCAATTTTTTTATTGATACTGTAACTATTTTTTTTGACACGCTGTAGCTAGACAATGGCTGTCCTAAAGCCCGCTTTACATTAACAATTTCTTTGTCAATTAATTGATCAAGTGAATTTGTCAAGTCAATTGGCAAATGTAATACTAAAATTTGGACGCCAAATAAATTGATGAAGAATTTCATCAAGTTATTGACGACTTAAAACTTTTTCTAATTTTTCGTCAATTCAGGAATGCCAACCTAAAATAAATCTAAATATTTAACCAGTAAACGAGCAGCAGCAATAATAAATGCAATGGAAGCTTTTTTTTGCCCTAAAATATAATTATTAAAATTACTTTTCATTTTTAACAGTTTTTGTTTCATATACAAATGGGAATGATATAACGTCAAAAGTTAAAATTACTTTTAGGTTGGTACAGGTGACATCTGACAGCAAAATTGTTAAGAAACTTGCCAAAGCCTGAACATAATGTAAAACCAAAGTGCGACCTTGAAGAAATTGATGAATTAATTCATCAATTTCTTCGACAATAAATTGTTAGTGTAATGCCCGCTTAAGACTCCACATTTTTAAATATAAACGCTCTGTACATATTAGGTATAAGTCTGGGGTGAGTTGCTATCATCAGCAATATCCAGTTCCTCCTGAGATCACTCCATTTCGTTTCACTGTGTGACTAATTATCAACCAACAAAAAGTTCACTTCACGCAGCACTCGTCCGCTTCCAGAGGGTGCTCGGGCGCCGTTACCAGCCGCAGGCGGTGGCGAACAACCCCAGCCCCGCGGCTTCAGTCCTCCGTGGAAGAACTCGGCGTGCACGTCGAGCTGACCTATTGATCCCGGCCGCGGGGCACCGCTGGGCGCGCCAACGTAGACAAAGAGTCCCGAGTTCTAATCCCGAGGGCCCATCTGCATAGATAATAGCACGCCGCAGGTGCACCGCATCGCGCCGCATGGCCACGGAGAAACTTCTTGGTTCGTTTCGGCGTTCCACGGTCGGGATGTCGTCTTTTTGGGCTGAAAGTCGGTTTCGCCTTACCTGGTATTCGGCGCAGTGCCTCTGTTTCGGAAATCCAAGTCGCGGATTGATGTCCCTCCTATCACCGAAGAGCGCGAAAATGTGAGAAATACTAAAGATATTACTAATTATTTAATAAAAAAAACGATCTTTTTTCTCCAACCGTCACAAAACTATAAAAATTTTTTACTGTCAGGAGTCTATAAAGTTGACATTTTCATTACTGAGAAAAATAACAAAAAAATTATTAACTTCGTAGTAAAGTTGACACCACAGACAAGGAAACTATTGCAATTGTGGCGATCTACAACATTTTTAGGATGAACTACTTAAGTATTGTGCAAATCACTACATATTGTTTCTCCGTTTTATTAACGTTGCCATAATTTTATACCCTATATCTAACAATGATAGTTTACCCTATAGTTTCTGTAGTCTGTTGCATTTTAAGACTGGTATAATCATAGCATCTCTCCAATCTTCAGGCATACATTCTCTTCTCCAGATCATTTGTATCATTTCGTATATTCTTTGTCTTAAATCTTCTCCTTCGTACTTTATGTTCTCTGCTGTTATTCCGTTTTTCCCTGGACTTTTGTTATTCTTTAAAGCTTCTGCAATTATGTATATTTCCTTTTTTGTAGGTTCTTCTACTTCCACTTCCTCTCCCCTTCGCGGTATCATCTCCTCGTGCTTCTCTCCTTCCCTTACACTCTCTTCCTTCAACTTATCTGCAAAGTATTGCCTCCATCTTTCTCTCACTTCTGTTTCCTCTCTAATTAGATTGCTACTTCCATTCCTCACATATTCCTTCTTTATCTTTTTTCCCTTTTTTATCTCTCTGTACAAGTTACGTATTTCTTTTCTCTTATAATGTTGCTCTATTTCATCTATTTTCTTAACCTGTTCTGCTATCTTCTTTTATCTAAACACTTTCTTTGCCTTTCGTATTTGTTTCCTGTATTTTTCCTTATCTTCCTCTTGTACGGACTGAAGAGCTTTAATCCTTAGCTTATTTCCCTTCTCCGCCTTTCTGATACACTCCTCATCCCACCATCTTTCCCTCCCTGCAAACTCTTTTTTTGGTATTACTTTCTCACTTGCTTGCTTGTATTCTAGATACAACTATAAAATATTAATAGAATATAAAACTCCTGTTACTCTAAATTTATAGATCTCCTTTGATAGCTGGGTATGTTTGTTTGACATAGCCCCCTTAAGTCCTCTTTTATAATGGCTGAATAATTCCAAATATAAAACGGCCGACGAAATCCTATCAGATGGGCACACATCCGTTTGCACCACCTTAGGCCGTCCGTAACGAAGGGCCCGTGCTCGTCGCTTGGGTGACCCCAGGCGCAGTGTGGGTGATTATTCGTCAGGTTCGATATGGATATGGCTTACGTGCCAGACTTAAGTGTAAGAAGATAATGAAATGTAATTCCAAGGCCATGTCATACCAGGTGGTTCCTATAACAAACAGCGTATATAAAAATTGGCGTCAGATTCTATTCATCAGAACAAGAGTTGTGTACGGTCCATATTTACCATACAGGGTGAGTCTGAAATAATGGGTCAACACTAAGTTGGAGATACTAGCCACCAAAATTATGTTTGAGCTCATCATGCCTCATACGAATGTGGCTGGTTTAAGAAATTATTATTATTATTCTACATGGAATAGGGCTAAGAAATTTCTATGTAGACCAAATTTAAAATTATGCATCAGTAAAAGTGTGAATTATACTGGTAAAAGAGCAAAAAACATAATGTGTACCTACGCGTAATATACATACAAAATAAATGTTCATGGGTTTCTTCTAAAGAGCGAAGCATCAAATCTTTTCTTGAAGATACATTTGGGGAAGTAACCACGTGTAATGGCAGAGAGTTCCATGTCGAAAAATGCGATTGGAGAAGAAAGTTCGCCTGGTTGTTGATTTGAAGTTTTCTGTCTTTAACTTCAAGCCGTGGCCCCTCAAGCGTTGATCTGGATTTATTGAAAAGAGTTGGCGAATGTCATCACTAAGAAAGTTGGTTTTCAAGGCTTTGAAGGTAAAGATCAAATCTCCACGAAGTTTTCGATCAGAAAAAGATGTCAATCCTGCGGAAAGTAATCTCTCTTCATAGCAAAGTAGCATACGTCCTAAAGGCAGTCGTGTAGCATATCGTTGTACAGATTCCAACAGATTTTTATCTCTCACTAGGTTGGCATTCCATACTGGCCCAGCAAATTCCAGCAAAGGTTGGATTATAGCATTTAAAAAGGCGAATCAATACAGGAAATGTGGCTTTTGCAAAAGTCTTCTTCAAGAGGTAAAGTTTAGAATTTGCTTTTTTGCAAACTGCAGTTATGTGATTAGACCACGAAAAATTTTCTGTAATAGTAACACCAAGATCATTATAGGATGATACGATATTAAATGGGATATTTTTAAAGAGTACTGGAACGGAGGTTGTTTTTCCCAAAATGGAGTACAACACACTTATTTGCATTGAGAGGGAGCATCCAGTCGTCGCACCATTGTGCAATGTGGTTCAAATCTTGTTGAAGTGTTGCCTGATTTAATACCGGGTTAAGGGTTAAGTTCAAGCTTTAAATTCACCTGAAAGAAAATCACCACAAAATACATTGAAACTTTTAAATGCAAATAACTCCGAAACCGATAAAGTTAGACGACACAAAATTGCATATTTTTTATGTAAAATTCAACGTTCTTAATATAGCCATAAACTAAGGTAAACAGATAAAAAAATATATTTTGATTTATCTAAACAATACGGTGAAACTAGCGCCCCCTAGGAGTAAAGTCAAAATAAGCTTCAAATTCGCAATTCTCACTCCAAAAAACCCAACACTACCAATTTTCAGTTGTGCTAATCAAAACTTTCTCAATTATTGAGAAATTTCAGAATAAAATTTACACCAATTTAAAAAAATCCAAAAATCCATCAAAATCAATAATAACAAAGATACAGGGTGTCAAAATTGAAGAAATAATTCACATTTTCTTCGAAAGTAAATCGACTTATTTTGGTCGCAGCATTATGCTGTTACAGTATGGCCCATTACTTACGCAACAATTTGACTTTACTTTTAGATAAATTGCATGCATCATGAGATTTAGATGCGGTTTTCTCAGAAACCATTGCCTCCAGCGACATTAACAAGGTGTACCTTTTTTAACTAGAAAATATAGGGAAGAAAAGTTTTCCAGTTCAAAATGAGATACAGTGTAGCACAAAGAAGCCGTGGCGATTTAAAGGGGTCCAAAACATTATTGGTGATGCCCTGTAGCAGATACACCAAAATCGTCGACATTCGAATTTCTAGTCCCAAGAAACCCCCCTATGCCAAATTTCATAAAATACGGTCGATGCGATCGAAAAATAATAAAGAAAATGTGATTTATTTTTTCAACTTTGACACCCTGTAGCTCCGTTAGTATCAACTTTTGGATTAAGATAAGTTGAGTTAATTCAGCTTATTTTTATCCAAACTATCTATATCTGAAGTTTGGCCCATTTTTTACTGAACAGCCTGTATATATCAAGGTATTCTAATGATTTTATTATCACATTTTAAAAATATCTATCACAGCAAAATTATATGTTTATAACCAAAAGGTCTCTCACTGTACACAATTTTGTACACTTATTACCATTTTGAATGGTGCGAACAGGTACTGTGAAAGGTTTGGAAGTCTCGGAGCTGGAGATACTGGTGACCAAAAAAAATCGATTGAGCCAAATATGCCTTATCCGAACGTTGCTGGTTTAAAAAATACAGGGCGTTCAATTTTATTTTGAAATAACTTTGAAACCTGTCGGAGTACTAAAAAAAATTGGCACAATGATCTTTTTGGCACGGCAAATAAGATTTTTTAACTAATTTTGACGTCACTAGTAGAGGGCGCCACTTATGGCACAGCATGTTTTTTTTTAATTGGCAGAACTTTCATGCAGCTTAGTGTATCCATCTGAATATAGAAACAATCGATTCTCCTATCTGTTGTATCTGAAAATGGTATATCCTGTTGAAGTTGTTAGGAGTAACAGTTTTCGAAATAATCCTATTTGAAATATTCAGTGCACCGATTGAAAACTGTTATAGTTTCAGGTAAAGTGCCTTTTCTACTGAAAATACAGCAAAATGTTACTTGAAAAAGTTGTTCAGAACGGTAAATTATGGGGACGTGCAAACTTTCAAGAAGATCGGCGAGGCCAAATTATGTATTAGTGTGAGAATTGCAAAAATAAAATCTCTAAACAAAATGTACACAACCTGACAATAATTTCGATTCACTCTAATACATAATTTGCATGCATTACCATCTTTAGATGAGTTTTTAGAGAAAGCGGCTGCTCCTAGAGACTTGAATAAGATATACATTTCTTAAGTAGAAACGATAGAGGAAAATGTTTTTCTATTCCAAAATGACATACACTGCAGCACAAAAAAGTTTAAGCAATTTAACCCTCCGTTAGTCGCGTATGTATCTGACAGATACATTGTTAATATTTATGAGAATTTCTCAAAAACTACTAATTCTAGAGTTCTATAATTGGCAATAATCCTCAGGTAACATATTTTAAATAGTTTTATGGTATTATAAAACCCAGACCTATCCTGAAAATTTTATTAATTAGGTACAACTGGGCATGACTTGGGATATGTACCTGTTAGATGCTATGCGCCCATCCTTATTACAGTCGATCGGCGGCAGTTACCTCGTAGTATTGATTTTTTGGGCAATAAAAACAAATTTTGTAGACGACGAGACAATCTAAAAATTGGGTCTAACATTATTGAATCAACAGCTACATAGGAGAGCTCAAATGACAAATTTGTCAAGAGAAATAACAATTATGTTGCAGAAATACAAGCAGCCTGAAACACTACACGATGAAAAAGAAACTTCAGCGGTAGCATATCAGGAGCCACAAAAAGAAAAAGATGTCAGCCATGCTACCTAGAAAAAAAGAATTCACTTTCGGGATATAAATGTCAAAAGTGCGATGTGCATTTATGTTTAAAATTACACGCAAGAACAATATGCGACAAGTGTCTGAATCCAGAGGTAGAGGAACATGATTCTTCTTCTGAATAATTTTGTATAATTTAACCGTATGTTTGTTTACGTTGTGTAAATAAAAAGTAAATTTGAAATTTTATTTTTCAATTGCTATAAAAAGTTCCAGCTCAAGTCAGAAATTTGTATTAGATCCTACCATTAGTCGCTTCAGTGTATTTTTTTAAATAAAATTGTTATAATTTATACTAAATACGTATTTACTGTAAACGATAAACAATATTTTAATGATTTTACAACCCTCGGAATGTATATTTTCACTAAAAACATTAAATTGTTTTAATGTATCTGTGAGGTACAACGCGACTATCCATGTAACGAATACCTCCTCATACAAAATTTCATGAATTTAGCTCAAAGTAGTCAAGAGTTATTAAAGAAAATGTAATTATTATTTTTTTTTAAATTGGCATCCTGTATATCCTAAACGAAACGATTCCGGACCTAAGTTCATAGGAATTTTGTTGCTTAAAAGATAGATAGTAGATTTTATAATAATAATAATATCTCTACCCCTCATTCTAATCACGAGGATTATCCCAAAAGTCGAAGACTTGTGCGGGAGAGGGGGCGGCATATTATTATTAAGCAGGCCGCATTTGCGCCCAGGAACGACTTACGTTGGTAGGCCCTAACCACCATTCAGTGCAGGAATGAGGGAAACCTGGAAAACCCCATTAATTAGGGGGGTAGTTAAATGCCAACCGGTATCAATCTCTCACATTGACCCAAGTCAACATTCTTCCACCCTACCATACCCGCAGAGAGGATGCCAATCTCTCCACGCATATAGCTTATATACGGTCTACCGGCTGCAGGGGTCGAACCCACAGCGATCCAGTCACCTCGATTTAAGTACTGACGCCTTAAACCGCGCGACCACTGACCGATCCATGGATTATAATATGGATATGGATTATAATATTTCATATCTGAAAAGACTTGTTTTGTAATTGTTGTCTAGATATTTAGATTGATTATTTTTCATATTTGTTACATGTTTATGTGTAATTTGCTTCATGTATCCTTTTTTTGTGTGTGTTCCTATTCTGTAACTACTTCATTGACCCGTTGAATAGTGTAAGTAAAATAAAATAAAATATAGCTGTTTTATGCATTTTGTAACCATATTCTAGAAAAGATATTTTCAAATATGGAAACCCGTGTTACTTGACGCCCGTTTGTTGTCTATTCTGCCTTTAGTGAATATAGAATTTGTTCTGCCTTTCGTGAGACAACACCCTCAACACTCCGCCCTGTAAGGCAGGCCGCCTCACCGGGGCCGCTCCGTAGGCCCCGGGTCTTGATCGGAATAAGAATGCCGCAGTAATGAGTGGATGGATCGCTCAAACAAGCCAGCCGAACGGTGGAGGGCGAGTGGGAAGGCGCCCGAGGCTGCAGCGGCGTCGATTGTCTGCCTGGCCTCCGGCGGCCGTCTCTAGCGCCGGAGGCGGCTGGGCCGGGCTGCCCGCGGCGCTGCCGGTGCCGTGCCTGCTCCGCCGCCGGCAGTTCAACCCCGATTGGTTCTTTGTTGATGATATTGAGTTCTCAATCTCAATCACCATGGTTACTCATTCAGGAGGAAATTGTTTTGCTGTGGCTCGGTGCCTGCGAATTTTATGCGAGTCACGCATAAATGTGCGAAGGACATGCCTAAATGCTACCAACAAATGCTTCCCAAAAAATAATTATACAGGGTGTCCGGAGATAAATGCAGCATAGAGCAAGAGTAGATCCCTGACGACAAAATAATGCGATGTTGCCTAACCTACCTTACGCAAAAGTCCATGGTTAAGAAGATACGGGGTGTCAAAGTTAAAATATTATTTTCGATATTTGTAAATAACTTTTTAAAAAATCCAAATATTTGCATACTTACATTTTGGAGATCGGGGGTTTCTGGGGAAGAGAAATTTGTTTCTAAGTTTGACGTCATTGCTTCTGGAATTCTGGAATTAAGGGGAGGGTAGCAAAAAGGCTACAGTACTTGGGCCCCATTGGGCCCCGTGTACCTCATCCCATTAGGAGATCAGTCCACCTGAGCCGCCAGCCAGCCTAACAAGGAGAAAAAGGTGATGACGTTGCTCAGGGGAATCTCTCTAATGTAGGCCGTAGAAGGCCATCGCTCTCCCAACACGGACTCTCTTATTGACGAGATGGCAGTGCACTAACAGAGTGCATGGAATATTGTTTCGTCTTCCTGTTCGCAACCCCTACAAAGAGGTGCATCACACTTCCTCATGTAATAGAAGTGCTTTCTTAGCCAACAATGCCCAGTTTGTATACCTGTCACCAGACGAAGATGTGTCCTAGACATAGCCAGGTACTTTTTGGCTGTATCCTTGCAGGGGTACTCTAGGAACTCCTTAGCAAATTGACAGCCATTTGTTTCACGTTTCATAAACTCTTTGCGGGTGTCTCCTTTGATAATTTCAACAAATGCTGACAACGGAAGCATACTGGAGGGACCAGGTCCAAAAATATTCAAACCCGATGCACTCCTAGCCAACTTGTCAGCTACTTTATTTTCGTCACTGGTTATTCTAATTTTATATCAGCAAATTCAACTGCTTCTGCCTCTATTGTTATTTATTAATAAAATTAATTTGTGGTTTTAATTAATAAAATAATTTGACATACCTGATGTTACAACAACTGTTCAACATTTTGTTTACCGACGTGTAAACACATTCAGGTCCGTTTTACCCAGTCTCTAAGAACTAACATTAACACACACACTAACACAAATATTGGTTTGAAATACATCTCAGCTAAAGGTGGGTCAACCGTTTCAAGTCAGATGGATACACTAAGCCGCAAAAAAGATATAATTTAAAGAAGCATGATATGCCATAAGTGGCGCCCTCTACCAGTGACGTCAAAATTAGAAACAAATTTTAATTTTTCACCCCCAAAAACCCCCGATCTCTAAAAAGTATGCAAAAGTTATTTACAAGAGTTGTTTACTTTAACAGGATGTATAACTTTTAGAGAGTAGTAGAAATAGGCTGATTGAACAAATATTGCCTATATAAAAGTGACATAGTTTACTCTCTAGAGGGCTCCAAACTCGAAAACGCGTTAACCCATTTAAGTGCGGTCTCTGTTCGCAATTTTACAAAGCCATTTTTAGATGTCTACGCGCTTTCATATTTCTCCAAAAAAATCAAAATCAAAAATTTCGTCAAAAAAAAAAAAATAGATCTGAACAATATTGCCCACATTTAGGACTGCGGTAAGACGTTGTTAGGCACTATAATAAAAAAAGAAAGCTGTAGGCTAGTAAATCAAGTCTTCATATAACAGACAATTGCCTCAGATCTCAATTTTTTGCATTATATTCATGACTGTCCGCCCAGAAGACATGTTTTGCTAAATTTCTGCATACAATTGCCAAACTTACAGAGGCACAAAGTTAAATTTGCCGTTGAAGGTGCTGATGGGCGGAGCCTGAAGCCTGATAAAATCTACAGTCTTTGGCCGAACATTATACCCTTAACAGCTTTGCACATTTGATTGGCCTGCACGTTGTCCAGATCTAACTTTATGCCATTTTTTCTCTCTGATGGTTATTAAACTTAGTTTATTGTAATAGAGGCACAAATACTGTCGAAGAACAGAAGGATCGAATAGAAAACTCTTGTGAAGCTATACATAAACCCCTAAAAATACAGGGGGTGATTCTATATAAGAAAATATGATCTTCGGTTTCAGCAAAAATGCGCTGCTAAACATGGGCGAAGGCAAATAAAAAATTAATACATAACAATTTCTGTAATTGGGATGCATACACACATATATACACATCATATCTGCTAATTCTTCCTTTGAATAAGCTATTTTTAAATAAAACAACGTAAATCTATCTACAATTGACCAAACACGCTTGCATCGTTAACTACAGTAAACTAGTTAGTGGTTTGGTTAATGCATTGCAAATAGGTGAACGGGGTCAGCCAGACCACAGATTGCTTAATAAAAATCGTTTATTTTCATTGCTTCTATCCCACTCGAAAAGAGTTGAATGTAGCTTGTTGTAGAAAGTAACATTTTGCTGTATTTTCAGTATAAAAGGCACTTTACCTGAAACGATAACAGTTTTCAGTCGCTGCACCGAATATTTCAAAAATGGTTACTCCTGACGGCTTCAACAAGGTATACCTTTGTCAGATGTAACAGATAGGAGAATCGATTGTTCCAATAGATAGATGGATACACTAAACAACAAAAATGTTGTGCCATTTAAAAGAGACATGCTGTGCCATAAGTGGCGCCCTCTACTAGTGACGTCAAAATTGGTTAACAATTCTTATTTGCCGTGCCAAAAAACATAATTGTGCCATTTTTTTAAATACTCCGACAGGTTTCAAAGTTAATGAGATATTTCAAAATAAAATTCTAGCATTGAACGCCCTGTATTTTTGAAACCAGCAACATTCGGATAAGGCATATTTAACTCAATCGAATTTTTTTGGTCACCAGTATCTCCAACTCCGCAAATTCCCAACCTTTCACAGACACCCTGTATAAAGTAACACAATTGTCCTGTCCAGGCTACGCTGTGTGGTAAACGAATCGTTAGGAAAATAAAACCTCCCCAAGTGTTAATAATACTTAATTTTATTGTGAAGTATATAGCATTATATTTTACAAACAGTATAATGTCGATCCGCCAGTTGCCTGAGAGCAATCCAGTCGTCACTGTTTTAAAACGGATCACAGCCGATTAGATCTAGTGAGATCAGCGAAACAAGTGCTCCAATGGGAAATACATTATTAATAATAATTATTTACATTTAATAGCATTAAACCATCGAACGGATGCGTTAACAATTAGATCTCCAGATTAAATTAAGGCCTATCTCCTTTTTTTTGTCTAACGGAAACATAAATAGGGGGCTTTGCGTCGACGCGAACGCTGATTGTCAGTTGTTCGGGGGGCGGCCGGTCAGCCGGGCAGCACTTTTCTTATGAACAGGTACTCGGAGAACTGCTGGCCTTCAACCCCGCCCCCATTGCTGGCGGCTATCTTGAACCCCGCGTTCAGGAGTCTGGTGATGACTTGCATGGAGTTGAGTTTGCAGTAGCCGTTCAGGGGAAATCTGAAAAAAAGCGTTCGATATTAATACCAAATAAAAGAAAATAATATTTTGAGTTTGGAAAACCACAAGGAACCTTTCGTGGACCCCGATTGTTAATTGTGTATTATTAATGTCATTAGCAAGAGTCAGCTACACTAAGCTGCAGATTATAGGAAATATATAGGGTGATTCAGTCATAATGACAGTAGTTTTAACTACGTATTCAGAATGCCAATAAAGACAGAAAATCTAAAAAAAAAATACTCGACTTTTTTAAAACAGAAGCAAATCAACTCATAATTCTCGATAACACGGTGCTCCTGATATATATATATTGTCACGGATTTCCCAATCCGTCTTTTCTCTTACTTCCAGAAAAACAATCCGTTAATAAATTACTTCTTTATTAACTACTGAACACTACTAATTACAGGTCAACTAAACACTTATTTAATTAATCGCTATCTAAATCACTTTGATATCTCCAACTAAACACTTTAATTCAGACTGTAATACAAGACTTATACAAGACTAACTAACTTGGCCGTGTATTCTTCTTTTATAGACCCAACGAATGTTCCAAGTATATTCCAGTATCTCTAGATCCATGTTCTCGTACGACTGGAACGCTTCTCGTCGTTTCCACGATTTTCTGGTAACGCCTCGATTTACACATGTTGTTTGTTTACCAGAATGGCGTAGGGGCGATCGGAGCAATCTTAGGCAATTCGCGGTGCCACAGTCGTCGGTTTGGGAGTGAGTGGGGCAAATTCCGTGACACTGCCCCTCCTTAGGACCGATCGTCCCGATCGGATACACCTCTATACGGGGACAGACGCTCCAGATGGACGACCTTCATCTTACTCCTGGGAGTCCTCTGTATCCGGTATACGACATCATTGATTCTTTTAATGACGGTGTAGGGGCCCTCCCAACGGTTCTGTAGTTTAGGTGATCTTCCTTTCTTCCGCGTGGGGTTGTACAGCCACACCAGGTCACCTTGTTGGAATCCGACTGTATTGGCCCGGACGTCGTATCGAGTCTTCATGCGATCGCTCTCTAGTCGCATTCGAGATCTGACTTGATCGTGTACGGCTGCTAGTCTTCGTTCTAGCTCATGGGTGTAAGTGTCTGGCTCTGTGGGCTGTTCCGCAGGACGACCAAATACCAAATCTGCTGGAAGGCGAAGCTCTCTTCCAAAGATGATCCTTGCGGGAGTCTTCCCAGTAGTTTCATGGACAGCTGAGCGGTAAGCTAACAGGAAGAGTGGAATGAGCTTGTCCCAGTCTGTTTGGTTCTCGTTCACAAACATCCTCAGATTGGTTTCTAGTGTGGCGTTGAAGCGTTCCACCATACCATCTGACTGGGGATGCAGTGGGGTGGTCCTGGTTTTCCGGATTCCCATAAGCTCGCAGACCTTTCGGAACACACCTGATTCGAAATTTCTGCCCTGATCTGAATGCAGTTCCATGGGCACACCAAATCTGCAGAACAGGTTGTTGACTAGGGCTTCTGCTACGGTCGTGGTCTCTTGATTGGGAAGAGGGTATACTTCCGGCCATTTACTAAAGTAGTCCATGGCGACTAACAGATATCGGTTTCCATTTTGAGTTTTCGGAAATGGACCAGCGATATCAATGGCAATTCTCTCGAACGGTGCACCTACGATGTACTGGCGCATTTTGCCTCTGGAACGGGTCTTCGGTCCCTTGCTGGCTGCACATATGTCACATTTTCGGCACCAATCTTCTACATCCGTCCTACAGCTCAACCAGTAGAAACGCTCCCTAATCTTCTGTAGAGTCCTATTGATACCGAAATGTCCACCACCAGTACCTCCATGTACTTCCTGCAGCACTTCCTTGACCCGGGACCTCGGGAGTAGTACTTGCTTCTTCACCTCCGTTCCGTCATTGTTCTCCCATGCTCTTTTTAAGACACCGTCTTCCAACACCAAGGAATTCCATTGAGCCCAATAGCTCTTTAAAGCTGGGCTTTTACTACTGACTTCAGCCCAAGAGGGTCGGTTGTTGGCTTCTTTCCAGTCTAATAATGGCTTGATGTCACAGTCAGCTTGCTGGTCTTCCTGAATTGCCGCTGAACTCCATCTGTCTTCAGGTTGGGCTACCACCTTGCAAGGAACTGATGAGATATCCTCTTTCCTTTCAAGACTACTACAGTGCTTGCAGTTGACAGGACAGGGTCTCCTAGAAAGGGCATCTGCATTTCCATGTTTCCTGCCGGCTCGATGTTCAACAACAAAGTGATATTCTTGCAGCCGTTCCAGCCACCTAGCCATCTGTCCTTCAGGGTTCTTAAACTGGAGCAGCCATTTAAGGAAGCGTGATCCGTTCTGAGGAGGAATTCTTGGCCATACAAGTATTTGTGAAAGTGTTCTAGACTCTTGACGATGGCAAGCAATTCTTTCCGAGTCACACAGTAGTTCTTTTCGGCTTTTGATAGGACTTTGCTGAAGTAGCCCACTACTCGCTCTTGGCCATCTTGTACTTGGGAAAGAACTCCGCCAACTCCAATGTTGCTTGCGTCCGTGTCCACTATAAATGGTTGTCCAGGTATTGGGTATGTCAAAATCGGGGTAGTGCAGAGAGCCTCTTTCAGCGTCTCAAAGGCTTGCTGGCATCTCGGAGTCCATTCGAACGGGACGTTGTCTTCTGTCAGTTTATGAAGAGGCTTGGCAATGTCCGAGAATCCTTGGACGAATCGTCGATAGTATGTGCATAGGCCGAGGAAACTTCGAACTTGATGTTTGTCTTTAGGAACCGGCCAGTTCTTTATGCACTCTGTCTCCGGGTCTGTTTTCACACCCTTTGGAGTAATAATGTGGCCTAGGTATCTAACCTCCTTTGGAACAGACTGCACTTCTTCGGGTTCAACTTCAGGTTCGCTGCTTTCAACTTCTTGAACACTTCGGACACGTTCTTCAGGTGCTCCTGGAAAGAGCGTCCCAGCACCACCACGTCGTCCAAGTAAATCAAGCAGGTCTCCCAATGCAGGCCATGAAGTACAGTTTCCATCAGTCGTTCAAAAGTGGCAGGGGCATTACATAGACCAAATGGCATTACATTGAACTGCCACAATCCATTTCCGGTAGTAAACGCTGTCTTTTCCTTGTCTTCTGGGTTGACCTCGACTTGCCAATATCCACTCTTTAAATCCAAAGTGGAAAACCATTGCGCACCAGCCAAGGTGTCCAGAGTATCATCAATCCTCGGTAATGGGTAACTGTCTTTCTTGGTGACGTCATTTAATTTTCTGTAGTCCACACAAAATCGGGTGGAGCCGTCTTTCTTCTTGACCAGGACTACAGGAGAAGCCCAAGGACTCTGAGATGGCTCTATGGTGCCTTGAGTTTGCATCTCGATTAACATCTTGTTAACTTCTTCTCGATTGGCTAGTGGAAGTCCTCGTGGTGGCTGCTTTATAGGAGATGATGAACCAGTATCGATTCGATGCTTCACTACATTTGTTCTCCCAAAGTCGCCTGGTTTAAGTGCAAACACATCTTCATTTTCACTTAGCAGCTCTTCCAGTTGTTCCACCTCCATCTCTGTTAATCTTTGCTTGGCCCTATCCACGATGTCCCTTAGACATTCCGGTAGGCTGGTCTTATTTGGTTTCTTCTCCATTTTGTTGGTGACGATTTTTTAATTGTGCCTGGTACACTTGCTGCAGGTGCTTATCCCCATATCTCATTTCCATATGCTGTTTTAGAATGTCGTAGTTATTCTGTTGCCCAGCAGGAACTCCTTGTAAGACGTCAAGAGCTTCCCCTCGTAGAGCAACTATCAGAGCTGTAGCCTTTTCATAATCAGACCATTCGTTTGCTGCAGCTGCTGCTTCGAACTGACGTAGATAGACATTCCAGGAAACCTTGCCGTCGAATTCAGGGGGTCTCGTCTTCTGAGTTCGGATAACCGGTCCTTCTGATTTGATTACGCCCTCCTTTGTTATCTTGTCTAATTTATGACGCAGCTCTTCTCTAACCTGGTTTATTTCTTCGTCTATTTCCTTTTTTTGTGCTAGCAGTTTCTCTTCTACTTGTATTTCCACTTTATGTGACTGCTCCTCTAATTTGTCTTCTAGTTGTGTCACTTTATGTGACTGCTCCTCTAGTTTTTCTTCTAGTGTATATTCTAATTTTTCTAATTTTGTCTGCATTTCTTTCGTCTGATCTCTCATTTCCTGTTGTATTGTCTGTATCTGATCTTTCATTTTACACCCTTGCTCTTCTAATTTCATTTGCATCGTCTCTCCCTGTTCTTCTAATTTATTTTCTAATTTTTCCTGCATCGTTTGGGACTGATCTTCGATTTTATGCCCTTGTTCTTCAAATTTCTCTTGCATCGTCTTCGTCTGGTCTTTCATTTCCTGTTGCATTGTCTGCATCATTTCTAATAGTTTTGCCAGTTGTGCATCCATATTGACTTGGCTTCTAGTTACAGGCATGCACTCTATTTGGAAAGTTCTAGAATGTCCACGAATGTATTTCTAGATATCACCGTTACCTTCCTTACAATGAAACGAGTGCAGTGATATGCCACACTTGGGTCTTTGTCTCACTTTGGTATAAAGTTCTAGAATGTTCGAGATTGTCCTTCGCGAATAACACCGTTCACTTCCTTAAGTCACGACGAGTGCAGTGATATGTCGCACTTGGGTCTTTGTCTCACTTTGGTATAAAGTTCTAGAATGTTCGAGATTGTCCTTCGCGAATACCACCGTTCACTTCCTTGAGTCACGACGAGTGCGGTGATATATCACACTTGGGTATTTGTCTCACTCCTGTACAAAGTTCTAGAATGTTCGAGATTGTCCTTCGCGAATACCACCGTTCACTTCCTTGAGTCACGACGAGTGCGGTGATATATCACACTTGGGTATTTGTCTCACTCCTGTACAAAGTTCTAGAATGTTCGAGATTGTCCTTCGCGAATACCACCGTTCACTTCCTTGAGTCACGACGAGTGCGGTGATATATCACACTTGGGTATTTGTCTCACTCCTGTACAAAGTTCTAGAATGTTCGAGATTGTCCTTCGCGAATACCACCGTTCACTTCCTTGAGTCACGACGAGTGCGGTGATATGTCACACTTGGGTCTTTGTCTCACTCCCGTACAAAGTTCTAGAATATTCGAGAATGTCCTTCGCAAATACCACCGTTCACTTCCTTGAGTCACGACGAGTGCGGTGATATGCCACACTTGGGTCTTTGTCTCACTCCCGTACAATGTTCTAGAATGTTCGAGAATGTCCTTCGCAAATACCACCGTTCACTTCCTTGAGTCACGACGAGTGCGGTGATATGCCACACTTGGGTCTTTGTCTCACTCCCGTACAAAGTTCTAGAATGTTCGAGAATGTCCTTCGCAAATACCACCGTTCACTTCCTTGAGTCACGACGAGTGCGGTGATATATCACACTTGGGTCTTTATTCCACCCACGCACAGGGTTCCAGAAAGTTCTTCCAACTTCCACTTAAACCCACTCACGCACAGGGTTCCAGAAAGTTCTTCAAACTTCCACTCAAATCCCACTTTGTGGACAGAGTTCCAGAAAGCTCTCTAAAACTTCCAGTTAAATCCACTTCCGACACCAAATTGTCACGGATTTCCCAATCCGTCTTTTCTCTTACTTCCAGAAAAACAATCCGTTAATAAATTACTTCTTTATTAACTACTGAACACTACTAATTACAGGTCAACTAAACACTTATTTAATTAATCGCTATCTAAATCACTTTGATATCTCCAACTAAACACTTTAATTCAGACTGTAATACAAGACTTATACAAGACTAACTAACTTGGCCGTGTATTCTTCTTTATAGACCCAACGAATGTTCCAAGTATATTCCAGTATCTCTAGATCCATGTTCTCGTACGACTGGAACGCTTCTCGTCGTTTCCACGATTTTCTGGTAACGCCTCGATTTACACATGTTGTTTGTTTACCAGAATGGCGTAGGGGCGATCGGAGCAATCTTAGGCAATTCGCGGTGCCACAGTCGTCGGTTTGGGAGTGAGTGGGGCAAATTCCGTGACAATATATATATATATATATATATATGTATATATTATATTGCTATTATATTTTTGGAGGTGGTTCGAGCGTTGAAGCAAAACAGCGTTTGATGGTGATGGTGTTTATCCAGATCTACCGCCGTCAATTTCTCTCTCTAATTTGGCATCACACCATACAGTTGGAGAGAGGATACGAGGATAGAACAATGACACTGTTAGTTTATTTGATATTGTTTCGTGTGTGGATTATTATAGCTAATTATATTAAATTCGCTTCTGGTGTTGCGGTTTCAATATAAACCGTTCCTAGAAGACTGCGAGATGTTATTTTACGTTCACGACGACTAAATGTAGGTCCACAGATGAGTGGAGATATAGACGGTTTTCGGATAGTCGGCGTGTTCGAGTATGGGTCCTTACTTTGGTACCCAGAAATCGTAGAGCCATCCAGGAAGTTCATCCATTCAGAGATGGTACAGTTGCTGTTTGGGGAAGCCTCTGTTTTAATGAGCGTTCAGAGTTGTTGGTGCTTGATATAAAATGAATACACATATCTACGTCGAACAAGTCGTCAACAATAGCATTCCTTTGTTCATGCTGCAACTGGGTCAAATCTTTTATTTCTCGACGATAATGCGCGACCTCATCGTGCGAGAATTGTTGTCGATACCCTGGAATTTCATGGTATTCTGTACTTGGCACCGCTGCCTCTCTCGTCAGACCTCAATCCAATTGAGCACGCATGGGACCAACTACAAAGAGCCTTAAATTCGCATCAACCAACCCCACATACACTTCAGGAACTTTTACCACGCCTGTGGCGAGAAATTGATCAGGGCTACTTCAGAACCTTGACAGACAGTTTGCAAAGGCGTTGCCAGACATTGAAGTGCGAGGAAGGCATACCTTGTATTAAACTTTGTTTTGTAATTGTTTTAAGTATTTGAATTTTGTATTAAATCACCAAAAATAAAGCTTTGTCAAAAACTGAAAATGCTTTCGAAGGCGGAACAAAAAAGCCACTCGTATAAAAGAGTAAACGTTCAAACTAGCATATCTAATATATTTTTGAACAAAAGTTGTCAACCTTTAAAAGAAACTCAAGATTTGTGAACTTTCTTAACTTTTGTGGAGCAGTGTATAAACGTATCTTTACATTTCGTTAGTACGCTCTAAGCTTGAATATCGAAGTCTTATTTGGTATCTTCACTATAATTTACAAATCCAAGAAGTAGAAAAAAATATACTTGACAACAATGCTCGCCGAAGTTTTCAAATGTGGTTGATTGACTCAGACTAGCGTGTCCAGGTATGAAAATTACGAAAAGTTAGAAAACAAATTAAGTTTTCATGAGAGCATTTGAGAAAACAAACTTGTCAATCGACACGTTCAAAGTTATACCTTGAAGATGAATATCCTTTATATCTGACAGAATTACAAATTACTTACTTATTTGTTTATTAATTTAGTTTTATTGTTCTAGGATATGATAACTCACCTTATGACGTGATGGGCATCCTGTTGGTTCCATGCCACCCCCGACCTGACGTCCATGACGGCTTGGTTTGTTTCTGGGAAGACCTCGTCGAGGAGGGACCGGTCTCCGGAAAGCATGATGCGTTCCCCCAGGTCCGGACTGATGTGGAGGGCGACGCACTCGTACGTTTCCTGCCCTCCTTGTCGGAAGCTGTTTCTTTGGATATGGCCGGAACTGTCCCCCGTCAAGGACTTGAGGCTGCCTGGGGACACGACGCCATTTTTTATGCGGTCCTTCTTCATCTGCTCCAAGTGCCGCACCATGGCTGCGAAAGCAAAGCGAGATTAGTGCGTATACTTGGTATCCCTGTTTTTTCATTTTCAACGTAATTGCGTTTTAAAAAAGGACAGCTTTCGGATATCAGCAAACTTTAATACCCAAAACATCTAAAAACAAGCATTTTAGAACACAAGTCTATTTGAATTTTTAGGTATAAAATAAGCCATGGAATTATTTTCTTCAATATCGGCATGACATTTTAGAATACGCTGTATATTTAACATAATGCTTTAGTAATCAGGAAGTTTAGAAAATCCTGATCGCGATTTTATCTGAATTATTCATATATTATATGGTTATACCATGTTAATTTCTTCTTGGCTATCCCGACTAACCTATTATACCAAATTTCATCGAAATATCTAAAAAACTGACGATAATAAAAACGTCGGTAATAAGGAAGCAAAAGTAACTCGATCTCAATCTATTTATTTTTACCCGGAAGAGCCACACTTGAAATATGCCCATTGGTTTTCGAGCACCCTGTAGATTTTCTCCTGCATTACAGCCGAGACGTGAAAAGGGTGATTAAACTTTTTTCTACCTATAGAAATTGTACATACTACTAAACCATGTCAAGTACTGCAAACAAGCTGGTATTGGCAAAGGGAACTGTGTATTCGGCTTTCTCCATCCTCAGACCGACTTAAAAATTCATTTGCCAATTCGTGCGTAGCGCCATTAATTAAGTCAATAAATATGATAATTTTACGATCGTACGAACAGCGAAGTAATGGTTTAACAGAATACATTAACGCTGATCATATGTATAGAAGCTGAGGTAATTTATTTTTATCGTTGGACTATATGCATAACATTAGTCAGTTAAATAACTTATTTCCATCGCGATAATTTCAGCATATTTTCTGAATAAAATGTGGAACCGGTACTGAATTCCGAAGATTAGAGAAATGACTGAGACATCATAGTCAAAATCAAAACAATCACTGCAATAGTTTTTCGGTGTCATATGTGTATGCGTTTCAGAATCGTCTTAATGGATTGGCAGTATTGAGTGTTAATCGAAAACATCAAATCGATTTACTTAAATAGAGTATCAGATAATAATCTAACGCGACAGAAGATAATAGACGTGTTCAAATATTGCTGTAGTTTTTTTAATACATGCAAAGTAATACATACAGGGTAAACCTTAAATAAGTACAAATATTTTAACCTGTGTAGAACACATAATTAATAGATTTTTTTACAAAAAAATCAGGAATAAAAAACTCAAATTAAATTTTTTTTTTGTGATTTTTCAATCGAAAACTTGTTGAGACCTTCAATGACCTATATTATTTTACATTTACTGTCAGAAATCTAGGTTTTTAATATTTTGCGTTAAAGATGTCACAGCCTGTATACAGGGTGATTTTAAATAAAGTAGCAGACATGGGACCACATATTCCTTAGGCGAAAATAAATCGATCCCAAGACGCATAATAAAAAAGATACAGAGTGTCAAAATTACAATTTTATTTTCGATATTTATAGATAACTTCTTAAAAAATCCAAATTTGTTTCTAATTTTGACGTCACTAGTAGGGGCCGCCACTTGCGGCACACCATGTTTCTTTTAAATGTAAATAGATAGTGGTTTATGAAACTTAGCATAAATATTTGTTTATGAGAATCGTCTATACTCGCGACAAGAATTCAGACGACTTACGTCTTACAAACAAATGAATAATTCATTATATTCTCATCAAAATATTTAAGAAACTGCAACTGATAGTAATAAAACTATATACTACACTAAAAGTTTGCATTATATATTACACTAAATTGCAAAAAATTATTGTTTTTAACGCGACCAAATATCGAAAATTACGTTGCCAATAAAAACAAATGTGTAACGTCAGCAGTGACGTAAGACGTCTGAATTCTTGACGCGAGTATATACAGGGTGTCTGTGAAAGGTTGAGAAATGTCGGAGCGGCAGATGCTGGTGACCAAAAAAGTCGATTGGGCCAAATCTGCCTTATCCGAATGTTGCTGGTTTCAAAAATACAGGGCGTTCAATGCTAGAATTTTATTTTAAAATATCTAATAACTTTGAAACTTGTCGGAGTATTAAAAAAAAATTATTATAAATTATCATGAAAAATGTTTTCAAAAAATGATAATACTGTAGTTCGTATTTGGAACAGTCCCAGACTGCTTGCCTCACTAGTTTAGGAAGTAACACTGGTGTCAAGTACGAGAACTAAATTGTGAATATTGTGAGCTTTAAAAGAGCGAAAGAGAGAGCTTTAAAAGATAATGTTGGACCTTTAGCCAAAATAAACGTAAGAATTGTTGAATGTCCCGTTTGTTACATTAAAACTAACTATAACATGACAGCAGACAGCTAATTAAAAAAAAACGTTTCAATATTTTTGTCTCTTTTATAAGCATCTTTATTATTCTCATTTCAAAATAACCGGGTTTCATTAACCGTAAGGAATCTAGGATTTTAATAATTATTATCCGTTATAAGCACCCCACCTTGTATATTGCATTTAAAATGGTTATATATTTGTTTAACCCCGCGGAATATAATGCCCGTGGCTGAAAAAAGCTTGATAAAAGTTAAACAGCAATCTCCATCTGTAACATTTGATCGCACCAAAGTATTTCCCCGCAATATCTGCAATTTCCTGTTTTGCACATGTAGGGAAATTAGTCCATATATAGCATTGCAATGTAATATAGGATGCATGAATCTTTGTCGTTTATCATTTAGGGCTATATTACGAGCGAGGTACAAATTCCTTGTGTTTAGTTTGTGTAAAAATGTAAGGTTATCTAATAGATCTACACATTTCCGTAGTTTTTTTCAACGTCGATCGAAACGCCAAAATAAATTTGGAATCGAAATTAAAAAAAAAATAATATTCTACGCAGAATTTAATTTAATACACTTTTTTGCTTTTCTAAATTAAAAAAAAATTGTAAGGTTTTTAAGAAAAAGTGCTCTAAGCAAAACAAGATTTTAATAGTGTTTATTATAAAAAAAATAAAAAGTCAGTAGTAGTAATAACAAAAGTTAAATTAAAACTGAAGAAATTGTTCAAACTGGGCACCACCATTTTCTCTGAAGCCGAAAATTGAAATTTCTTCTGTCTAATAAATGATGACCGTTTCTTATAACGTTACGTTTATTTGTAATATGATTCCACAATTCTTCTCGAGATTCATTGGCTAGAAATAGACAAAATCTTTCAATGTTCCCGAAAGAAAATAATCACATTTGTTGAGCTCTGGCGATCGTGGTGGCCAATTTTGAGGACAATTATTTCCTCGTCCTAACCATTTATTTGGAAACTTAATATTCAAAAAGTCTCTAACAGTAGCACTAAAATGAGGCGGTGTCCTATCATGCATAAACCAAAACTCTAATCTAAGCTATAACGATTAAATCAGTGATAGTATTTTGCAGAAATTCCAAATAACTTTCGCCATTTGATCGACTTGGCAAAATATCTGGTCCAATCAAATAACGATCAATAATGTCGGCCCACACATTATCTTAAACTCGCGTTGAAAATGTCTAGGAGTTGACATATTCATATGAAAGCTGTAAACATTTGTAATTCGTCTGCGAGTTAAACAAACCTCATCAGTAAAAAGAATATTCTTCTGGGGAAATTAAATATCCTGATGCTAAATAAACTCGCAAAAAATCACTCGATCCAAATCTTGAGGTAATAGCTCTTGCACTTTTTGAATGTGATATGGATGTAGTAGATTACGTTTAAGGCGGGTATTTTGTAGAAAAGGAATTGCACAGCCTGAGTAAGCGAAACGACGAATCAATCAGACCTATGAGACAGTACAAACCGTATAGGCCCGAACCGCATGGTTCTCTGAAGTTTATCGTGCATTTTGACGTACAAAAAATGGAAGCCGTGATATATGTTATGATTTTACTCGAGGACACAAAATGTAAAATTACCAACAATTATTATTAATCTGAAAGTGAAACACAAGTTGTCCTATATGTCCTGGCTAGTGAGTGAAGTAATTTGGTGGCTATGGCTGTGATAATTTTGCCGTAATTGTGACATATTATCGTAGTAACTGTGTGGCTAAAATTGAGGTATTTTAACATTTATTTTAATTATTCTTGTGATTTTATGAGCAATAAAAATTATCTCACGCACTAGCGGGAACCTTTGTGAATACGTTGATATATAACAATAACCAATTATTTCAATTTTCTTGGAGTTCTGTGTCCTCGCTTGAAGCCCTGTTAGACGGTAAACATATGTATACAAAATCCCAGAAGACTTCGGTGTACAGAAGTTCTTGATAATCCAGTTTCTCGAGATACACGTTTAGTACTTATTTGCGGTTCATCTTCAACTGTTTGCAAGATAGTTTCTTCATCTTGTACCCTTAATATACTAGAATGCCTTGGATATCTTGGATTTTATTGAAAAATTTTCTCTCTCGAGCCCGTCTTTCCACATTAGAAAATGTTTCCCTATGGGTAATCAGTTGATTTAAAAATTTCCTACGATATTTTTCCACAGTTCTTCTAGAGTTTCCTTCACAGAAACTTAGCATAAGCAACATGCCAACTTGTTCGCTGAATGCAAATTTTCCAATCATTTTCGACAACAAACAGGAGTAGAAATAAAATAGTTTTATTAGTCACTGTCAAATTTTAAATACAAAGCCTACTACTGACTTTTTGATTTCTTTTAATAAACACTATTAACATGTTACGCGGTGTAGAACTAACTACATCTATCGGCCATTTACTACTCCATGCCGGACTGCAAACACAGGCACGAAGCGTTGTACATGCAGTAGACACCATTGAAAGCTGTCGACCTTTATCGCGTTCGGCGAGAAACGATATCGTTTCTCTAGGTGTAATTCAATGCTGGTCGGGGCATTAGCCCACAGAGTAGTTGTTTCCTGGAATTCCGTGTTTGCACTATTAACATGTTGTTTAACCTAACTAATGCATTTTTTTCGAAATATTTGACCCCATTTTGAAGGCCTGTAACTTCGCCTCTGTGCAACATTTAGGTTTTGGGATCCCCTACATGCACTTACTCTGTGTTGGTACTTATTCAAAACGCCCTGTATATTAAGACATTATTCTGAATGATGTTATCTAACCCAAATTTTTCTTATATGAGGTAGACATAAGTTGCTATTGGCGGAAACATTCACCAATAAGTGAAGAAACATGAATTTGTCAGATTGTTATAAAATAATTCATATAATTGCCTTTCCAGTCCACTAGTTGCATAAAACACATTCAAACAAGAACAATAAAAGGAATAGAATGAGAAAAAGCCTTTTCTTTACGGCAGCGTAAAGATTTAATGCCGCCGATTTGGTCACTTCTGTGAAACGTGACTATGCCGCGGTTACTTTCTTCCACAAAAACTGTTATATAAAACGAAGGAATCGTTTCGCAACTAAGTTTTGCGGGATATTTCCAGGCGTGCTAATTTGTTACGCAGGGACAAAAACCGCGAATCAAAGAGCAGCGTTTAGTTACACGGTTTGACTTCATCCGTGGCAAAATCGAGTCTCATATCGATTCTGTTTTATACAGGGTGTTTCAAAAAGACAACCCAACTAGCAAAACGGAACTTTAAAATAAGCGATTTATTTTATAACTATCGAATAGCGTTGTTTAATGAACAATTTGATTTTATAGATCAAATAATTGTGATAATTTTATTCCTGAAGAAAGCAAGTGTGTAAAATTGTTTTATAATAGTTTTTAAAAAACTGTTTTATAGAACAAATAAGTTTCAGTTCTTTAAAATTTTTATAAAAGTATTATAATGCGTTATACAGCATTTAACAAAATATATACAAAAGGAGTGTAAACATATTGTGTAAGAGTCGTATACTTGGGCAAATAATGACTTAATCATAACCTTATAAAATAGTTGTATTAACGTGTTTTGGTAAGTATACAGGGTGAACCTTAAATAAGTACAAATATTTTAACCAGCAGTATAGTTCTGTGTCTAGAACACATAATTAATAGTTATTTTTACAAAAAATCAGAAAAAAAGTGAAATTTTGAATAAATTTCGTAATTTTTCTGTAGAAAACTTGTTGAGGACCGCTGGCCAGATTGCCACTTTCATACTTTTGTGACTCATAGTGCTGAAGACTGAACGTGTGGTTCACAGTGTTGCCAGTGTTACACAAAAATCTTTTCTTCAAGGAAGTTTTAAAACCTTGTCCTCATGGACGCAAAATTTGCGAATATTTGCTCGAATTATTTGATGGTTGGAAAAAATCTAAACTTTTAGCGAATTTCGTCAACTGTAACATTTTATATTATTTTTATTATCAAACTGTCATTGACTGTCATGACAGATTATCGGAAGCCCAAGTCAAACTTGCTAACCCCACATAATGATGAAAATAGCAATAATATTGTTTTGCGAAATTTGCTAAAAGTTGACACTTTTGACATTTAACTTGTGAAATATGGATTACCGATTAAACAGTTAATTTTTTAACAAACAGGTAAGCTTGTGTGCACGTTTACGTATAATTTTTGAACATTGGACATAGTAATATCACGTAATATCTTCTTAAATACTTTATGGTAGTATTGAACATGCGGAAATTTATTTTTAATCGTTTATAGTAAGGTGAGTTAAGATAAAATTTATGTTAATTTTGCTGCGTTTCATACTCTACATACCCAATTTTACTGTACTTATGCTTAAAACAAGTATTTTTAAAATAGAATTAACCGTATTACTTTACTATTACTTTAAAGGAAACGTAATATTTATATTAGAGGCGATATGGCAACCTCGCAACAAATCATATGGTTCATTAGGTTGGTTATGACAGATCTGTGAGCGGTCCTCAAAATGGGGTTTTTAAAAAAAAATTAATATCTCCATAAATATTAGAAATTTTTAAAAATGGCTTTTACTAGACTGATCTATATGACGAACTACACCAGCAGTTAAAATATTTGTACTTATTTAAGGTTCACCCTGTATATAAGGAAATTAATAAAATTATTTTTTAGCCTCAAAATGCGCTTATTTTTATAGTTGTGTATAAAAATGTGTTTTATAAATATGTTGTAAAACAAAATTACGGCTTGAGAAAACAAAATTATTGTATTATTTCTCGTAATAAAATTCTACTTTAATTTTTTAGTATAACGTGTGAAATAAAATAGTTTTATTATAAGAGGCCATGTTTAAATGAGTATTTGTTGGATCAGTCACTCCGCCATTATGTAAAATTAGTTGATAGTTTTAAAATTATATCTAGAACATGATTTTACTATTTTTGAAATATTTCCATTAGTATTATGTAGTAGCGTGTTACAAACACAGAGCAGAATAAAATTTTAGTGTACAATATTCTCTAAAAAAACGAATTACTACTCAAACTAGAGAATAAACGACACATTGAAGTTTTCCTTATACAAAATATGACACAATTTGGAGTTTGACACACACATACTCGATATAAGTACTATTACGGACATATTTTAGTTGACTACCACAGTTTTTGCATTTTGCTAGAAAAACTAAATTTTACATAATATAGCAAGCCTTAGAACGGGAAAAAATAAATTTAAAATTGTTAGAGAACAAAATGTCAGCTGAAAAATTAATAACACCGGCGTGTTTGCCATAAAAAACGTATATGTGTGAAATTTTAATGAAACATGTTTTTCTTTAAAAAAGTTACATCCAAAATTTGATTTTTTTAAATTATTTTACACGCCCTGTATGTCAAAAATGAGTGGTTCTAGGACATACGCTATTATTAAGCAAACCCCACTTATTTTTCAATGCTTTATCTAGTATTATTGTCAAGTCTCTTTGAAACACCCTGTAGCTTGCTTTAGACTCCTTATATTATAATGTAATAAAATTTATTTTCCGACGCCAAAAAAGTAACTGATATATTTCTTAACTCCTTTATAGCTGTTCGATAAGTTAAGTAAAGTAAAAAATCTTAGATACATTTTATCTAATCGATTTTAAATGGGTTCTACGGAGATTCTATTAGAATCCACTTTTATCGGCACCGTTTTTAAGTTCCAGAAGCTAATTTTGTCGTAAGTTTATAATATATTAAGTTAAAAAAATAATAGGTATTCTAAGTGGTTCTAAATATAGGATTTTGTCGACTTGCTTGGTTCAGAATATATTGCTAAATTTCGCTAAACACGTTTAGTTAAATGTAGTGAACGATATCGGATATTTTATTGTACGTAATAGAATATGGACATCAGCCACGTTATTCATTAAACATTTGGATGGGTATGATAGGTGACAGGTTTCTAGGTCCTGTTGTTTTACCAAGCCGATTAACAGGCGCAGCTTACCTCAGCCTTCTGCAGAACACACTGTATGAGTTTTTGGAAGACATTCCTTTGAATCAGGGGCAATAAATATGGTTCTAGCATGATGGTGCTCCAGCTCATTTTTCCATGGCCCTTAGAGAGCATTTACACCAAACTTTTCCACATGGATGGGTAGGAAGGGCCGAACCTGTTTTATGGCCTCCAAGATCGCCTGATCTGAACCCTCTAGATTTCTTTGTTTGGGGATATTTGAAGACATTAGTGTATGGTACTCCTGTAAATAGCCTGGAAAAGCTGTAGCTACGGATTAATCAAAAGTGTTAAGAAATCCAAACCAAGGAGGGTGTTTTCAAAAGAGTTCGAATATCGTTGAGACGAAGATGTCGTGCATACTTGGAAATGGACGGAGGGCACTTTGAACATCTTCAGTAACTTTGTTTTTTGTTTGTTAAAAGCTTCCTTTGTCGGTTTATTCCTAATAAAATAAAATGTTTGAAAAACGAATAGTGGTCCATATCTCCGCAACCGTTACTTTGCGGACCCATGTTTATTAAGACTTTTCTGCTTATTTTGGTTCATGCTATTACCTCCTGAAATATGTTACACTCTTTTTTAACACCCTGTATACTATTTCAGAAGTGCAAATTATTTCATCTTTCCTCGCATCTGGTATAGAGACTGAAATGACATTGCACTATTGAAGATAGATCGTCTGTTATGGTGGATATAGTTTTATTTCAAATAAGTAGTTAACCACTATGTCTGATTTGAGTAAATGATAAGAACGATGAAGGACTTACTACTAATATTAATATGTTACTGGGAGTAATATGGCACTTGAACACATTTTGTTTATTATCATCAGTAATTGTTTCGTTTCCAAATTAAAGTACTTCAAGTCCGACTTCATTAGATGAAAGGACAGATGAAGGATTTACTATAATGGTAAGATTTAATAAAGAAGCTGAGGATATACAGGGTGTTTCTTTCTCCCTAAAATTATTAAGTTATTTAAGGAAATGTAAAAATGTACTTGATCATATAAATCAATTTTGTTTTTAATTGGTTTGGAATACAAAAAAGTGTAAAGAAACAAAAAGTGAAGATAATACAGTGACGCATATGATGACCTATTTTATTTGTAATATTATATAGAGTGATATATTTTTTGGCAAATAGATGATACCCATTAATTTTTTGTTTCATACCTACCGTCATACTATTTTTTTTTTTAATTTTTGACACGTTGTAGCTGGACAATGGATGTCCTACGACCCCACATTTATATAACTGGAGTAATACTTATGACAATAGTATGGCAGAAGGAAGAGGTAACAATGATTTTATCGCTAAAATGGGTAATTGAATATCTGTAATAAAAATTAATTAATGATTATACATCGTACGATGAGAAGTATTGGTAAATATGGCAGCAATAATTTACACACAATGACTAGGTACTATTATTAACAACAGAAACAATAAAGATACACGTATACTACTATAATTTTTTTTCTGATAAATAAATTACTAGTGCAAATATAGAGTTACGACAAAATATACAATTTCTATTATGGAACTCAATGGGAAGACAAAGTCTGCACTTTTACGTAATTAAAACAATAGTTTAAAATTACCATGCATTTGAATATGCTTCAATAATTAAAAATTAACATTTTCATAGAACTGAGAGGCTGTAGTGTAAAAGATCCTAGAAGCAGGTAGGTGAAGTCCCAATCCCACAAAGAACCTCTACCTATCGACGGATGACAACCCATGCTGTTTACATATTCATCCAAACCACCTTCTTTCTTTCAAATGATCTCAAAGGCACTTGTGAGGTCTACCAGTCTGAGTTGGTTGTTTTATAAGCGATTAACCCGTGGCATTTACATAAATAATTACTGACTTATCTGGTTTAACAAATGGAATATTGTCATTGTCGACTCCTACGTCGGTTGTTGATATTGAAATTATTAGGACAAGGTGACGAAAACGAGACACGAGAATACAGAGAAACTTAGGGATAATATTTCTTTATCCATTAGCACAAAATATACATACACTAATAAAATCTATGTAATAGAGACTTTTTGAGCTAAATACTATTTGTTATATAACTTAATTGTTTAAACAACTGTTTATTTTGTATACATTTTTTACTTACTTTAAGTAATCAAGGTAGAGTTCATAAACCAATTTTGTATAATTATACAGGGTGTTCGGATTATGAGTGCTGTAATTTTAAGGGCTTATATGACTAAACGCATTAAAAGTTTCCGACAAACGTAGCAATGTCAGGCTGCTGGTGATAACCTAAAAGGAATATTAGTCATATTGGTGCGTACCGTTAGTGCGATTTATTTTTGTCTATTTTTCTTTGATGTTTGTGAGTGTACATAAACAAAATGGAACAATTTAAAGTATCCATAACCAGCTGCATCGGATGTTAATTTATGGAGAATCTATGCAAAACTCTTGTCATAATTCATATGAAACGTAGTAGGCTGGTGGTTTTAATTTTAAACATGTGCCAAATTTGAATTAATATTATCAAGTAGTAAACTCAGAATTTGGAAAGTGCGAAATGCAAAATGTTTAAATATGGTGGCTAATGTGGAATGTGGCAGTCGATAAAGAACACTGACTAATATTTATTTGTTATTGTAAATACATAGAAATGAAGCTACAGGCTAAATTTAATTTTGTTAAATGTTTACATGTGGTGTTCAAAATGCCTTCCCTGAAGTCTTCATAAAAAATTTACGCTACGCAGTACCTGACGGAAATTTTTGATTTCGTTGGAAATATTGAAAATTCATAACTGCAATAACAGAAAAGAATAAGTAATTTGGTAGTAGATATCTGACATTACTTGTTAATAACAATCCAAACAATAAAACCATTAAGTGACAGCAGCCTACTACATTTCATATGAATTATTTTGCTTGCATATTCCACACCCGAGTATATGTACGTATGTGGATTTTATTTTTTAAAACAAAACTCATGTCTGTATTAAAAAACTAACAGGGAGCACCAAATGTCTACAAACACCTTTGTAGACATTCGGCAAAAATAAAAATCGTATTCAACATTGTCACTTAATTAACTAAATGTATTCTCAGGTTTATAAGTTTATACGTTTTGAGAAAAAAATGAAAACCGAAATTTTTTCGCTTTTAGAATCTCTTATCTCGTCAGGGAGGGCTCAAATCGAATAATTGTATAGAAAGTCCTCTCCTAAAATGACCAAAGGAGTTACATCATATAATTTATATGTTCTTATATGCAGTACTTTTTTTAACTAATATGTAGACTAATAAAGTAACAAATAATTCAAAGCATGTATGCAACCACAGAAGTGATGTAAAAACGGAATATTCTTGTAGATAGCAAGGTTTATATCCCATACATCTATAAAAAAAGACATTAACACTATAATAAAGATAAATAGAAACTTCTAATCTACGTTATAGTATTATCAAACATTTACATAAATCACGAAATTCCTTTTATGAAAACAAAAGAAAGAATTTACTAAAAAACAAAAATAGGAACTGTTTTCTTAACATTCTTAGATATTTTAATATGCATATTTCTGTGTCAATGTCTTCTCATTCTTTGGAGATATTGTTATGCTAATTATCAAATTAAGTTGAGTCACGTTATAAAAAAGAAAATATGATATATTATCTATATTAAAATTAATACATTTTCTTTCCTTTTTTGGTTTCTTATTGATATTCTGCGTTTTTTAAATATTTAATATTTGAGTCCATATAAAGATTTTAAATAATTGGGCTCCGTTAAAAATATTTACTTATATTAACATAAATAATGAATGTAACTACATTATTTATCAAATTGTTAACATTCGTCGGATTTTGTTGCCATAAACAAGTTTACAAAACCTGGTGAGGTGATTTGAATATTAATTTCTTTAATGAGAGCCACAGGGTCTTATACCAAAGCCAGGTAAAAAAACAAGAATCTGAAATTTTTCACTTGACAGTTATAATTAAAAAATATTTGAAAGTAAAATTGAAACATAATTTTTCATTGTATTATTACTACCACGCTGTCTAGTATGTCCTACGTCCATTTTGTAAAAAAAATATACACGTATATTTCTACTAACACTAGTAATGACATTAATTTAGTTTTCAAGCACGCATTGTATATACGATTAATTTAAAAATATGGGAAAAGGGGAGATGACTTGGTGATCGACTCGACACAAGGCAGTAAATGACAGGAATATGAAGTTTCTATAGATTAAATATATAGAAACTACATAAAAACATGTACAATAATGGAACTATTAACCATGACAGTGATGCCTTTGGAAATATGGTTGTAGAAAAAAACAAAGAAGAGAACTGTACATGGACAAATAAAAAAATCAACAAAAAACTGCGGTTACAAAGTCGCAAGATTGGAGACGAATGTAGCTGCAAACGTTTTAACTGCTCTGCAAAACTTACAGGCGAATTGAAACAAAAAATTCTACGTAATTTTAACAGTTTACAATCGGTGAATTAACAAATACTGCAATACTGTGCACCTCCCCATTATGCAACACCTGTCCCTGCTTATTTAGATGAGCTGTTCCCGAATCGTTGGATAGGGAGAAGGGGGCCGATTGAGTGGCCAGCCAGATCGTCTGATTTGACACCCCTACATTATTTCTTGCAGGGATACTTAAAAAGTAAAGTATACGTTACTAGACCCGTTAATTTAGAAGATTTAAAAGCAAGAATTCGTCACGAGATACATCGTATACCTCCTGAAGTTATTGATAATGTCCAAAAAGAATTTATTAATCGTCTTGGCTACTGTCAGGCAGCCAACGGTGCACAATTTGAACATTTAATTTAGTCTATTTTTTACATATAATCATTATCATCTTCAGTATTCTGAAAATTAAATTTTAAAATCTTCAAACATTATTTTGTTGAAATTTCTGTTATGTAACACCATCATTTTTTATGATGTATGTATGTAGAATGACACGCTCTTTCAAATGGCATGGTCAAAATTGGGGGTTGCTATTTAATAAAATTGTCGATGACGTCATATCTCGAACAACGATGACATCACAAATGTGGGTCGTATGTCAAAAAGTGCATTTTTTAAAAACAAAATCGACGTACCAGGGGATTTTTAAATTATTTTTCGAAAGCTCTGTATTTTAAAATCATCGGCAAAGAATAGTTTTTGAAATGTAATGATAGAGCTTAAATCGTTAATAAAAATAGAGAAAAAAGCGGAATAAGATTGGAACCTTGTGGAAGCCATGACATGGCAGTGAAAACATTTGATTTAAAACCGCTAAATATAATATATTGCAAAAGATTGGTTAGGTAATTCAACCAAGGACACGAAAAAACCATATCGTTCCAATTTCGCTAACAGCGAATGCCTTCGAAAAGCCCGTGTAAACCACATCCACCTACCTCTGCTGATCAATAATATTAGATATAAACTGTGTAAAATATATTAGATTAGTTTGGGTGGAACCGTGTTGGTAAATGGTAATGATAGGCTTAATAAGGGTGTGGGAATGCACTTAGTTAAATATTATTTTGTCATATCTGTACTACTGAATGAATAACACCCTGTATAGAGTATTATATACGCATTAGCTAGAGGGGCGACTGGAGACGAAGCAATAATAAACACGGGAACGCGGGGCGTGATTCAACGGGTAGTTAGTTGGGTTGGAAGACTTCGGCAGGTTGGCTGGAAGACAGTGAATGGTGATAAGTGGTGCATCTGTTCTAATTTTACAGGTCAGTAACTTGTTTTTGTATATTGTATTTAAGGATTGAATGTCATTGTATTCCTTTTATTATTTTCTTGTCTGTTCAATATTCTATTATAGTTTCATTATATTGCCACAGAATTTGCCCCACTCACACCCAAAATCGACGACTGTGGTATCGCGAAACGCGAAATTGCCCCGATCGCCCCTACGAGATTCTGGTAAACAAACAAATAATCCCGGGGTATCGAGACACAACTGGAGAACTGGAGAATAGACGAGAAGCGTTCGAGTCGTTCGGGAAATGGATCTAGAGATGCTAGAATATACCTGGAATATTCGTTGGGTCTATAAAAGAAGAATAAACGGCCGAGTTAGTTAGTCTTGTATTACAGTCTGAATTGAAGTGTTTAGTTGGAGAGATCAAAGTGATTTAGATAGCGATTAATTAAATAAGTGTTTAGTTGAGTTGTAATTAGTGTTCAGCAGTGTACTAAGTAGTTAATAAAGATAAGTAATTAATTAACGGATTGTTTTTCTGGCAGTAGAAAAAGTTGATTGGAAAATCCGTGACAATATTTTATTATAATTTTGAGGTAAGACAGTACTTGTTGATTTATTGTTGAACTTATATGTATAACTTTAGTTTGAGTCGAATTTATGCTGTTGTAAATGGTATTTTAAGTTATTATAAATCTTCTACGACTACTACTTTATTACTTGAATTAATGGTTTGCTTGTCAGATGTTTGTAAGAGTCTTGGTGATTCTATTAATATTTTCTCCAGTGACTGGACAAACATCAGATAAAACATATGATGCATGAGATATGATTTGAGATTTTTGTTCAACCCCTCAATTACTAGCTGGGTAGCCTCCCGTATGGAACCTCAGTACCTTCTGACGCAAGTCGGCTAACTAACCAAAACACTGTTCAGTTTTATAGGTAGAATTATGATAATATTACCGTGTATTCAAGTACTGAAGTACAGATACATTTTTATTATTATCATTATTATTACCATTGAAATAGCGGCAGCGATTCTTTGAATTGTGATCGGGGTTTTCTCTGTCGTGCTCTTTTCCTCCGTGAATTCAAGGCTGAGTACGGCACTGATAGGTGGTTGGGTAGCCTATTACACCATTGACAGAAAACTAATAAACGAGGTGTATTTAGTAATTTGTTTTGTTTTATTTAAACTACTCAAATCTCCCTAATTTCGTAAATATGTAGCACATTCGAGGTAAGTTAATAAATAATATCAGTAAACACAACGTAGGTAAATCTTCTCGATTATTGGCCAAATACTTCCTCTTTCAACAATGTTGAACGAACCCGGGTATGCTACAAGGGGAAATATTATTATAATGAATATTAACCTAAAAAGGTCTACAACTCCATTACCGTTATTTGTGACTTGTTTTTCCACTGTGCCCATCATTTGACACTGTAGTATACACTGCACAAAATGGACGGTAGATATTTGTTCAGTGGTTCGCGTAGGAAATAGTTCTCAAACCAAATATTATCCCGAGAAAAGTGAAATACAACATTCCACTGTCAAGTAACCGCTGCGCTTGGTCAAATTTTAATATGTTAGATCCATCAGCGGCGGCTATTAAATACAAACCTAATGCTATGTCAACACCAACTCCCAGGCAAAATTAAATAAATGTTGTTACAAGAGCGGCTACTTCGAATAATTATTTTTTATTCCCGTGGAGAAGTAATTAGGGTTTCCTTTTGTACATATTTGAACGTGCCCGGTAGCCGAGCAATTTCGCCGTGTATGTCAATTAACATGGGATTGTTTGCTTTCGCAAGTGGCTGTGGTCTTTTAGCGCCCGTAGCGCCGCCTACGGTGCGCGGCAGTAACGGTGAACGCAAGCCTGCGAGAGTTTTCCCACAGATTAATTCACGGGATAGACGACGCGTGAGTGGTCGATTTATCGCTTCGAAGTTCAAATGTTGAAAATTTGGCGCTGTCAATATCGCCTCCTAATGGTGGTGGCGTCTGAATACTTAAAAGATGCGGAATGTCGATATACGAGGTGTGACAATTAAGTTCCGGGTATTTGTCAATGAAAAAACAAGCAAATTAAATTTCGTCAAAATTTTATTACCGACCTTCACAATAGTCTCCCTCTAACTCTACAGAACGATTTCAACATTGCTCCCACGATTGCAAGCATTCTTGGTAATCCTCTGCATACAGCTTCTTTGACCTCCTGTGCGCCGCCATGATGAGTTTCCTTGAGTTGCGACTTCATCTTGGGGAATAAAAAAAATCGCAGGGGGCAATATTGGGGCTATAGTGTGGGTGCGGCAACGTTGCAATGCTTTTTTTGCCAAAAACTCTTGCACAATAAACTAGGAATGAGCTGGCGCGTTGTCGTGGTGCAAGATCCAGCCGTTCTCAGTGAGTTCGGATCGCACACGGAAAACTCGGGCCCGCAGCCGTTCCAAGACGCCAACATAGAACTGTCCAGTCACTGTCTGGCCGGCAGGAACATATTCACCATGAATGATGCCGTGTATATCGAAAAATACAACATTGCCTTCAGTTGTGACTTGGACATCCTCGCTTTCGCTGGTCGCTCTGCATCCTTTTCCACCCACTGCTGACTTTGTTTACGGGTCTCGGGGTCATACTTAAATATCCAGGTCTCATTTCCAGCGACCCGATTCATGCAGTCTCTACCGTCGCTCCAAATGCTCCGTTTACGAGTGAGAACTTTTGGCACCATCTTTGCGCAAATCTTTCGCATATTCAAATTTTTGTGTAACATCTTGTGAACGGTTTCTATATCTACGTTTAACTCGTCAGACAACGCACGAATGCTTAGGCGTGATCAGTGCACGCAAACGGTCAACATTCACGTCAGTACGAGAGGTGACGGGAGCTCCTTCACGTAGATCGTCTTCTACCGATTCACGTCCCTCCTTTAACCGTTCTGCCCATTCAAACACGCATGTTTTCGACATGGACTCATCTCCATACACTACTTGCAATTTTCGAAAGGTTTCCGAGGTTTTTTCGCCAGATTTCACTAAAAATTGAATCACAACACGTTGCTTGTAATTTGAGTCACTCATTTTCACGACGCCACTAAAAAAGTTACTTCCAAAAAATACACATACAAACCAAACGTGCTATCGACTGCAACCTTTTGCTGAAACTAAAAGGAAAGTCTCCCCTCTCTAGAAAAACGTTGATGAATGATGCAGTGTTGCCAGTTTCCGAGTTATAACTAAATTCCCGGAACTTAATTGCCACACCTCGTAGAGCAACAAGAAATCTCTAGAATTCTGGAAATTAAATTTTGTCGTCGATGGGGGGAACTTTCATATGATAACCCAACATGTTTACTTCTCGCCGTTTCATCGCTTATCCCGACATCTTCAGGACACTACAATAGAATCGATATAATAAATGCACTAAAAATATTTGTTATACATGGTGTTCCTTAATGATATGCGAATATTTAAGAGGGTGAGAATTAATGATAGTTTGCTTTATAAACTATGGTCCAAAAATGTTCCTTATCAAAAATACGGGGTGTTAAACTTTTAGGAAAGAAAAAGAAAATAATTAATATTTTCAAAACCGCTTCAAATATAAGGGTACATATTTTGCAGTACAAACATAATTTCTATCTTTAACAGTGGCGTGCGCACGAGCACTGACTTTAATATTTTTAAAGCAAAAAATGGTACGCCAGTGGTTTTCTCCCAGATAAAAATTAGTTTTGTATTTCCCGTTCAATTTGAAAAATAAGAGCTCTCTTATAAAAACCGTTGGATTGTCCTAGAGATTTGCCCGCCCGAAAGATATACCCGCGCAGGATTTTATAGGAAAAATATACGGGTTGCATATATGTTTCTTTGTGTCGACTGCTATAAATTGTAAACGAGTTTATGAGTCCCACTTTAGATTTTCAGCGGTTGAGTATAGATCTATTCATACTTATTTCATTTTCTCTTTTTTATATAACCTTTGCTTTTGAGCGAGCCTCGTATAACCTACGATCCTTCAAAAATGCAATAGCAATAATCCCCCAAGCCGATTTCCATTGTTCGAAACGCTTCTGAACCCTAGACCGCCCTTTTTCTACCCAAGTCCTTAAACAAAAGCGTTCTTATAAAACACCACCAGCGAAATTCTGTCATTTGGCAGAATAAATATTAGCTATCTGCAGGGAGAGGAAGTAGGGCGAGGTGAGCCGTAATTCGTATGTTTCCGGATCTCTCATTTTGGTTTCAATTAGCTTAGGCAAATAGCTGTTACAAGTGGACGACTGAAAATAATGGCAACGGACTAAAGGCTGAACCATGCATTTAATTTAATTCTTCAAACTATTCGATTTTTATTATATTTAGTTCTGCAATTCATATCTTTAGAAAATATTTGAATACGGTGGTTAGAAACTCATTTTGGTAGTAATGGTAACAATAGAGCATAAAATGTCCACCAAAAACAAGAATTGGCTACATGCAAGTTTCAGTTAGTCTTACTTTGGTGCTAGTTGGGAAATCAATTTACAACCGATACAACACATTATCCCCCACCGTTAACGACAGTGTACACTTAGTGCATTGTAAACAATAAAACAGGGTTAACAGGTGCCGAGTAATAAGTTTTAAGGTAAAAAACACCCTGTACAATAAATACTTAAGCATATGACGAAAGTCAAATATCTTGGACCGGAACTGCCAATATAGTTTAGAGTTTGGTATAGGTACACACAGTTTTCAGAGAGAAATTTCTCCAAAGTAAATGGATATACCTTTACAGGAAATGGTTAATTATTTAAAAATAGAATGGTTTCCGGTTAGCTCGTTAAACGGCTATTGTTTGGGTGATTCTCACGGAACACTGTCTGAAATGTATCCGCAAATGTGAATAATGCATATGTTTATTAATATTTGTAGATGAAGCAGTGATAACGTGACACCATTTGTTATATTTCGAACGGAATGAATAATTAGTTTAATCAGTTAATACAAATTTGCAAGACACGTCAACACTTGTTGCAAATACTTGAAAATGTTCGTTATGATCATTCAAAACTAGTGTTGCCTGAGATATGAAATCCTGCAAAATTTGAAAATCTTGCAAAACAAGACAAGAGTTTTTTTGAAGTCCTTTGAAGATCACGCATTGTATTATCTTGTAGGAGTCTCACAAATTTCTTGGCTCGAACGTTTTTTGCAAGACTCTTGCATACAAAGAAACATAGAACTTGGTAACAGTGTTGGTTACTCTCGGTCCACTACGGTCTCACTCGGAGTAATAGGTAATAAATAACGAACGATTAAATGAAACTTATGAGTCTGAATAATGGAATGAGTTGCCACGCAGCTGTTAAATGTTTAAACACAATTTGTAATAGCAAGTCTCTTCAAATTTCCTAAAAGCACAAATGGGTGAGTAATCTATAATATACTATAAAAATCATGAGTGATGTTTTACTGCTGTTGCCATACCTATTAATTTATTTCTTAAGTATAACGTTGAACAATCCTTCTCATGAAACTGAAGCTTAAAATATACATATTTGTATTTTTGAAAATACAAAATTTTATTTTAGAGCAAAGAAGAATGTTCACTGTTAGTAGCAGTAAAATGGTAGTAATACATGTTGAACTACCTACCCGTAACTGTATAATTAATTGTTACATAGTGTGGATAAATATTACGTAAATTTTCATGTTTAATGACCGAATAGTACTCTTTTACGCGATGATAAAAAAAAATTATTCCGGTCCTGATCGCCGATTCTGTAAATCCCATTGGATCCGGTGTTGCTTACGAATTTCAAGGTCACTCCAGCCGATTGACATCACTTCAAAGTGCCGACAGCAGTGAAATGGCTGGTCTCTATATGCTGTGGTTGTATTCAGAACACGTTCTTCAGTTATAACAACTAAAAAACAGTGAACATAATAGCACTAAGTTCACTTCATTATAATAAATAGTTCTCTCGGCACTCGTTTAAGTTTTTTGTTAATTTCACATCTCAACATACTTGCTTTTTATCATGTGTCATATATCCAAATTCCAAATCATTATTTTGCCTAATAGTTTCACTTTAACTGTTCTCTTAATCTTTTTTATAATATACATAACATATTTTCACGAAAGTATGTGGCTAATCAAGAAAACAGTAAAGACGAAAACAATTTAGATAATGTGACATCTGACAAATCATAAACAACATTATAGAAGCGAGAATGATCCATTAGAAAATAACTGATGTAACAAACAACTTTTTAAACAATAATTATAAATGTCACCATCATCAAATATCTCTGATAAAATTCTAAACTTTAATGTAGCCACTAGGAATAAATGTAATTTATTAGGCAAACATAAGCGTACCCGGAAGCATTTTTAAGGAGCACCACAAGTTGTATCCTTTTCGTTAGATACTTTTCCTATATTAAAAAAGGAACTAACGTTTTGATTTTAGGCATTTATTATTTTGAAAACTAGAAAAGTGTTACAAGTTATGCTTCCAGTGGTTGACTATAATAATATAAGCCGCGTTCAGTTTAGATCGCGCAGTGCAATGCACACCAGAAATAAGTTTTGTACCACCCTTTAACTTTTTGAGAACTAAATGCTTGTCACTGTAGTAAGTTTCATGAAACTAATTTAGCTTCGAATTGTCATTATTCGTGTAAGAGCTTTGTGTAATATAAAAAATGTGTCAAGCAAAATTTTCTTACAAGAGGTGTTCACCATCTCTTCCATAGCAAAGGGACAAATGGTGAAAGCCATCATTAGTCATTTTTCATTTCAATAAACTATGCCGACATTTTACAAGACAAAGAGAGAGTGTACAAGGGCTGAATGTACTGAAGAACAAATCGAAAATACTGTACATGCTATTCAAAAAACGACAGAAGTGGCTGTCTCTATTAATATACTACTAACACCAAGAACTGTTTGCAAAAATTTTTCTTCGTCTTGTACCCTTATTACACTAGGGCATTCTCGGATATTATTGAAAAACCTTGCTGTCTCTCGAGCCAGTCTTTCAACATTAGAAAATACAGGGTGAACCTTAAATAAGTACAAGTATTTTAACTGCTGGTGTAGTTCGTCATATAGATCAGTCCAGTGAAAGTCATTTTTAAAAATTTCTAATATTAATACTATATTATTTTTTTTAAATACCCACATTTTGAGGACCGCTGCTTAACCAAGCTAATGACCCATATGATTTGTTGCGAGGTTGCCATATCTTCTCTAACATAAATATTACGTTTCCCTTAACGTAATAGTAAAGTAATACGGTTAATTCTATTTTAAAAATACTTGTTTGAAGCATAAGTACAGTAAAGTTGGGTATGTAGTATGATACGCAGCAATATTAACATACTTTTTAACTGCTTAATTACGATTAAAAATGCATTTCCGCAGGTTAAATACTACCGTAAAGTATTTAGGATGATATTACTATGTCCAATCTTCAAAAATTATACATAAATGTGCACACAAGCTTACCTGTTTGTTAAAAAATTAATTATTTAATCAGTAATCTACATTTCACAAGTTAAATGCCATTGTACACTATTAGAAAGAGACACAAGACACAATTTCCTTGAGTTATTTTATGAATAATAACGAAAAACTATGATTTTCACACAACATATTAAATTTAAAAGTTTCTTCAAGCAAAGACATTTGTGTAACACTGGCAACACTGTGAACTACACATTCAATCTGAAGCGCTGTGACTCATAAATGTATGAAACTCAGCGGTCCTCAACAAGTTTTCTACAGAAAAATTACAAAATTTATTTAAAATTTCACGTTTTTATTTCTGATTTTTTTGTAAAACAACTATTAATTATGTGTTCTACACAGTGAACTATACTGCTGGTTAAAATATTTGTACTTATTTAAGATTCACCCTGTATTTTTCTATGGGAAATCATTCGATTATGCGTAACACCCTTCGGTATTTTGGTGGTTTCATGTACAGAGAAGGCAAACCATTCCCCCTTTGCTGCGATCTCCCGGCGCCCATGCGATATCCGCTTGCAGATCAGCTGAATGTCTTCAGTCGGCATTCGCCCGAAGGCTTGAGTCGTTGCCCACAAGCGACCATACATATTTCAACAAATATCGCAATCGTGACTCAGAACGGATCGAATGACGTACCCGATGCCATTCGCGTCGTCCCGGTATGGACCATTAAACTATTACAATAATGGGCCGCCTTTACAAGAATATCTTAATGGGTGTATGTAAGAGGAAATGCAGTATAGCGCAATCAATACCCGATCCTTTCTTATTGCTTAAAAGGATTTTAATAGCCACAGTGCATTCCCAGCCCGCCCGTCGCTTACAGGGTGGTCCAGTTATAGTTGACTTATATTGACCAAGATCCAGAAACAGATGGAGGTTGCCTACAAACTTTCATCCAATAGCATTGCAGTATTTTTTAAACCGGATGAGGTAGAAGGTATTTATTTATGATTTTTGCCATTCATATATGTTGTTAAACAGTACTATTAACAATTTTATGAATAGTTTAAAACATGTAATTAACAAAGAATCACAAATAGACGTCTATTATTTAACCTTTAATTAAGTAGTTAGATTGCCAAGTGTTTTCACTGCTGCTACAAAATATGACTCAAGATTTCGGTTCAGATGACCTTAAAAATCATAACTTTATGACTTATTTCCAGCATGGGCAAGTTATTTTTGCTAAAGAAGCACCATGTAGGTACAAGAAGGAACATATTTTATACCTCTAAAAAAATTACAAGTTTATCGAGTGCATATTATACACCAGTACAGTTATTATTAGCATTACCTATACATACAAGTATGTATACCTAACATATAGTACATAACTCAGCAGATATAGTAAAATTCTTAACCTTAAAAGCTGTCGATTGTCTTCGATGCTGCTCCAAAATATGACTCATCGAGTTCATCGAGTGCATATTCAGCAGTACAAATAGCATTATCTATACATACCAGTATGTATACCTGAAATATAGTACATAACTCAGCAGATATAGTAAAATTCTTAACCTTAAAAAGCTGTCGATTGTCTTCGATGCTGCTCCAAAATATGACTCAAGATTTCTCTTACGAGACGTTTACCTTACAAATCATAACTTTATGACTTACTTCCCGCATGGGCAAGTTATTTTTACTAGAGAAGTACCATGTAGGTACGAGAAGGAATACATTTTATACCTCTGAAAATATTACAAGTTCATCGAGTGCATATACCTTATACAGCAGTACAATTAGCATTACCTATACATACAAGTCTAAATACCTGAAATATAGTACATAACTCAGCAGATATAGTAAAATTCTTAACCTTAAAAGCTGTCGATTGTCTTCGATGCTGCTACAAAATATGACTCAAGATTTTGGCTGCGTTAATTTCAAACATTTTTTCTTATATTAACATAGGTCCGATTCATTTTTATTAGAATTTGTCTAACAATTGATTCCAAACTGGAACTAGATTCATAAATACGTTAATTAATAATTACGTAAAATGTCTTGTGAAATGGATATAATAAATCATCTCTCTATTAGTTGAAACAAGAAAATATTTTATACTGTTCTTACTTCATCAGCATTCTCTCTGCAAATGGTATGAATAGTTCTAACAGAATCGAATGAACCTCCTATATTCAACTAAAAAAAAAACGATTCTGTTGTAAATGTTCTACTTGTTCCTTCATTTACTTTTACAAATTTAACAATCGATATTCAAAGTAATCTTAGCCATTCCAATAATCCATGTATCAGGACTGAAACATCTAAGGATTATTATTTTCATGATTATATTTATACTGACCATATCATAAAAATAGCTTACTAGATTATATTTGTTTAATTTTTATTACAGAAGCTAGATTCATGAATATGTTAATTATTACCTAAAACATACTGAGAAATGAATATAAGAAATCATCTCTCTATTAGTTTAAACAAGAAAACATTTTCTGCTGTTCTTCCTCCAACAGCATTCTCTTTGCAAATGGTATAAATAGCAATAGCAGCATTCGATGCCTTACCTCCTACTCAAACAAATGAATCTATTGTAGATGTTCAGCTTTTTTATGCTTGTCCATTTATTTTTACAAATTCTAGCACAAATTTTAGACTATTCACTTAAAACAACAAACATGATATATGATAGATATACGTGCGGCAAAAATTCAGACGTCATACGTCATGGCTGACGTTTCGCAATTAATTGTTTTTATTGTCAACGTAATTTTCGATATTTGATCGCGTGAAAAACAATTATTTTTTGCAATTTAGTGCAAAATATAATGCAAACTTTTAATGTAGTATACATATAGTTTTTTTATTCTCAGTTTATACAATGAATTATTCTTGTTCATGTGACGTAAGTCGTCTGAATTTTTGCCGCGAGTATATTAAAACAATTTGTCTAACATTTAATTCCCATGGCACTCTTGTCCATTCTAATGTTTCATATATCCGAGGACTGAAATATATATAAATAAGGATTCATTATTATATTTATATTGACTAGTGTCTAAAAATAGCTCATCTACTAGATTAGATTCTACTTGTTCAATTTTCATGTTAGAAGCTAGATTCATAAATAATTATTACCTAAAATATATTGCAAGTGTATATGAGAACTCATCTCTCCATTAATTGGATAATTTTTCTATTTATCTTTGTCAATAATGTTTGACTGATGAGAACATTTTCATCTGCATATTTTAAGATGTAAAGGAATGTAAACAGATACATAGTAACAAAAACAGATGATGATAAAAAAATGTAGTGATGAATTGATTGTATAATTTAATAAATTATAAAAGAATGTTGATAAAGAAAACGCGTAATTTTTTTCTCACTGTCGAAGTTAAATGACCGTTGTTAAAACATAATTTGAATATATTCGAAAAAATGTAAATGAGTATTTGCATTCTTCTTAGAAGATCGGTGTAGATGAAATTCATTTAGGTATATATAGGGTGTTCTCAGGAGGTGCTTTCTTGAGTTATTTTTAAACTCGACAGTTAATTTTCTGAATAACAATTATTCCATCGCTGGTTCCCCTTTATCTAGAGTTACTGAGATCAGAGACCTAGGTGTGCTTTTTACTTAGAGTCTGAGCTTTACAGAACATATTAACAAATTAACATCTGAATGCTCCAGAAGCTTTGGATTTGTTATTAGAAATGCATGTTCTTTTACCGACTGTCATGTGTTACTTAGTTTATATCGCGTTTTTGTTCTTCCTAAGTTAGAATACGCTAGAACAGTTTGGAGTCCACATTATTCAAATGCTATTAATAAGCTGGAGAACATCCAGAGAATTTTTTTTAAGTATATGTCTTTTAAACTCGATGGCTTTTACCCGAAAATTGGCACTGATCACAGTATGTTGCTAAGGCGCAATGGCGTACATAGTCTTGAAAACAGGTCTGTTATGTACCCCCAAATCTTCCTTTTTAAGTTGATTAACAATTTAATTGATTGTCTTACTTTATTAGGAACTTTAAGTTTCCATGTTCCTAGAGTGGACACGAGGAACAATGCACTGTTTTACCTTAAGACACCAAGGACCAACTTACTCTCAATTCCCCAATATTAGATCAGTGTGTACGCAGTTTTTGTAGCTAACTTGAATTAACTTTCTTTTCATTTTTTGTGCGAATATTGTTTTTATTGTCATAGTGTATGTTTATAGTATAAAATGTGACTTTTTATCTGTTCTCCCGCCTGTAATTGGTACAGTAATATAAAATAAAATAAAATCAAGAATCTAAAATCTAAAGTAAAGTAAGTAAAGTACAATATGTTGAATTTAATATAGTTATCTAAACATGTTTGGACTTTATAGGAATGCCCTCGACATGGGCGAAGTTTGGTTCTTTTTCAATATTGTCACCTTTGGACCAGTAAGCGAATCAAAATTCAAGATGATGGAAAAAGCTACTGTTTAGTGTATTTTAAATAGGAATAATTTTATATATTTGACGCATGAGAACGTATTGAAAACTAGTTATAGCTATGTCCCTTCTCATTGCAAACGAAAATTTTCTCACTACAAATGATTCTCTATAAGAAACAACCTTGCGATTTTAGAGCTGTAAAGTCAGAGAATATTTTTTTCTAGGTCATATAATTTTTTTTTAAATTACTACAAACGGAAAAATATTACTACAAACAACTACCAACGATACCTAAGTCGAATGCCATGTTCACATAGCCGTATAATAAACTTTAAATTTTTGTTTACACTTGCCACAATATTATAAACATGGTTGGAAAATTTTTATTTGGTAGTAAATACAACCCCATGAACTTTAAATTGAGTGTAAGGTTGAAGTTTTTTTATTGTTTAATACATACTCAAACTCTGTAGGGTAAAGTTTCCTTGAGAATATCATAGAATGACATTTAGCAACACTTAAATATAAATTATTTTGTAATACACTACTGACACGCTTCTTTTAAATCACTTTGAAGATTTATACGATCTCGTGAATCGCCAATATTTTAAGATCATCAGCATACAATAAAGTTTTACAAGTTAAATCATATGTGATGTCATTTAGAAAAACGTTGACTAGAAGTGGGCCAAGAACAGAGCCTTGAGGTACTCCAAAAGAAGCATGTATCCCGACAGAACTGAAACGTCAGTGCTGCACAAAAGTAATTCTGTTTTTAGGTATGATTATTTTTTTTAGAAATGCTCAATAATATCGTTTATAAAATTAATTAAGCATAAGGTTTTTAGTGCTGATCATGTACAATTAATATTGTACTGTCTGTAAAGTAGTGATATAGACAATTTTGTAAAAATCTCGATAATGGACAGCTCTTCTTTGAGTCTTATGCGTTTTCATTAGTTAGGATAACTATATATAATATAAATAGTAACTTACGAGTATATTAAAGTCATCTAGTTTACTAATACATAATGTATTAGAGCTAGATTTGATGGAGAACATGAAATATACCAATCAAAAAGAAACAGTAACTAAAATATGTTCATTCTTATAGTGCCAAATTACAAATAATAAATATTGTTGTCCCACATCTGTGTTTTTGTCATAAATACATACACACTACTTAAATGATATATAGGTATATATAATTGGAACCAAACAAAGAACCACAAAGGACAACTGACCACCAAAATAATGATTATGGGTTGAAATTAAAATTTTTAAAACCGCAAATATTAATTATATTCACATATTAGTCACTAAATGATGATTTTATTCATCAGTTTGGTAGCATGAGTTTACTGTTTCATGGAAAATTATTATTTTTTCATACTAATAGTTTAAAAATATCTTATTGATACAAAGTAAAGTTATTTGCTGTACAATGTACTTTGGTACAATTACAACGGATTTTCAGAAATTACCACGTTTTCAACGAACAAATTATTCCATGATTAATGATTCCATTGTTATTAAATTAACCAAAATTAAAAGTAGGGATCAACAAATATGGGCATATTTAGTATGTATTTTTTTGTTGGTCATTAGTTAATACCTAATAAATAATTATAAATTTCTGAAACAGACAATATTTTTGGTATTAACAGTAAATATTTTTGAAATTTATTCAATTTTCAATTTCCCAGTAGTTCACTAACAATTCGAACAATTTTTAACATTGAGTTGCGTGATTGCGATTTATCATACATTTTTTATTTCACGTTTAGTCATTGTTTCTAGCATTACCATGTTAGTATTTAACTAAGAAGAGAATATATATTTAATTGCATCCTGAATTTGCGATTTAATTAATTTTAATCTGTTGACATATCAATCAATAACTTTGCCGAAGCTAGAAGAATAATAGACATCCTCGGGCAAAACTTCTTGGTCGTTTACATTTCATGCCATCAGTGTCTTACATAAACGCTCGACGATAAATGTCAAGCTTGTCATTAGAATATAAATATCAGGGATAACAATTAATCTACCATCAATGGAATTACTTAATTTTAACCATACCATTTTTACTTATATTGAACTGAGATTAGACATGGTGTTAATGTGATTTAAGGAATATTGTTGCAAAATAGAGACCATTGTCGCAAGGTGCATTATTTGGCATACCTAGTTTACAAAAGAAAAACCTCTTTCTTTAGGTACTATCAAACAAATAAATATCGTGATGAAAAAGCAGCAAGTTTCACCCTTATTATATTTTATTTCGTATTTGTTGATTTTTCATAATTAACACCTTTAACAAAATATTTTTGTTTTCATTTCTGTCAAAATAAAGACCATTGTCGCAACATGCATTATTTGGCATACCTAATTTACAGAATAAAAACCAATAAATAATTATCCTGATGCAAGCAGCACGTTTTTATCCTTATAATATTTTATTTGGCATTTGTTAATTTTTTTTATTTCATAATTAATTCCTCGACACTTTTATCAAAATATTTTTGTTTTCATTTCTGTTCCAGTTAATGTTCCATGTTAATGTTATGAAAATCAAGAAGATTTTTCACATTTTTTGTGTTTTCTCACCTGTACAACATCAGGTTTTGTTCCTCAGAATCACTTGCACTTCGTTTCACACTAAAGTTTGCCATTACCGGGGTAAAAGAACATAAATGCGGTTTCCCGTCTCACATATATCACGTCGGACGTATGAACGCGAAACAGTTGAGAGCACAGATCCAAAGCCACCGCGATGCTACAACACAGACCACTGGATTCGGACTGAGCGTGGCGTTGGGATCATGGGGAGCCGCGTCGTGGTAGGGTGCGATTCTGTGAGGTCCTCCAGGAGGTGGGAGGGATAAAAGAATTAACTCGGCCGTTGTTGGGTGTTGTGTTGGTAAATAAAACCATCGAACGCACGGCACCACGGCTAGATTATCTCGGTGATTTACGCTGGGTTTGGTATAGGGATAGATTGTGCTCTACCTGATTCTAAATCGGAGAAGCCAGAAATTCGAATCCATTAGAATACGAAAACAGATCGCAGAACCACCCTTTTCAATTTTCTTCCACAAAACTTGGTATACTTCACGAAAAAGACCACGTCCATGATTTGATAAAATAAAAGTCAGAGGTTGTACTGAATTGTGTCAGATTTATACTATATTGTGCCGTAAGTATAAAGTTATTAAATACCTGTATGGCAACTATATAGTAAACATTACATTGGGAGCTTGAAGATGATCATCTGAGCCAAAATTATCCAACTCCTCTGTATATCATGAAAACTAGATCATGGTAAAGCTCTTGGTAATTTCTTATGAAATATATATCTCATTCTTGTGATTTATTGAAGTTATACTTCTTTGCGCCCGTTAGACACATTGGGATGGGATGTTGGTCGAGAAACCGCGTCACGCTCAAAAGGAAGAACAAATTTGGAAGAACAAATTTTTAAGAACTAATATAATAATAATAATATATATATATATTTTTTTAAGAATTTTTTTTTTAAGAATTTTTTTTTAAAGAATTTTTTTTAAGAAATTTTTTTTTTAAGAATTTTTTTTTTGTATGTACGAGTGTTTTTTTTTAAGAATTTTTTTTTTGTACGTACGAGTGGGTGTATGAGAATGGCCAAAGAAGTATAACTTCCACCGTCTGGTCCGACGCAGACAATTTTTTTTAATTTTTGCTTTCTAAATTTTATTCCATTTTGTACTAATGAACATTTTGTTATTGTTTCTTATACCTTTTTTGACTTATAGGTCTTTGTGCGACTCCGGAAATGAAGATGACGACCGTTTTTTTTTTTAATTGCAGCTTTAGAACGACGAAGTTATTAGCAATAATCCACAGCAGTAAGCAGTTACATTCTTTATCATACCAGAAGCATAACATCAGCTCCAGTGTAGTAGTTCTAGTTTTTCCTCGAGGATTTCCCTTTTTGTTAGGGCTCTGTCATTCTTCTCTGTTATTGCGGTAATGTAAAAGCACCATTTTTTGCCACTAATAGCAGTCAGCGACATAAATAATAAATATTGTTGACGATCTAAATGGTGACAAGTAAGCAAAGACGAACAAATGTCAAGGTGTCGTTGTTTCCGCTCAAAACATACGGCACCTATCTACAGCCTGTTGCCACATTTGTAGTTTTTCCTATTCAAATATTAGAAGTGTGGAGCTGGTAGGTCCCAAGAATAATTGATATTCGATGTCGAAGATTTTCAAAATTCAGTTATTGTATTAGAGCATAGCTAGAACGCAGTTACCAAATTTTTAATTGTTGGTAAACTCTAGATTTCGAATTAGTTATCGAGCATTGTTCTGTCATTACCAAAACTAGTCGTCGATTGCCTGGAATTAGTTGAGATTTGTTCCATTAGTTATATTCTTATTTTACAGTAAACCAAATGTTTCCTGTAATTCCTAAGCACATACTGCTACTGATTAATTGATATCAAATCAGTCGAAACCTTCGAATTACAGAATTTCGTTTTTTTTCCTTTCCCAGATAGTAGCTGGCAGTATTGGGTAAACTTCATATTTTGCCCCTCACTAAAATAAAATATTAATTTTCTTTCATCCAAAATACAGTCCACTTAATTCTAGCAATTAATTCCAAACCACATCTATTATTTTTTAAATTAACCACGTAATGCAAATCTACTATGATCAACTAATCACAATCCATAATACTGACCAATTTCAATACTTACTGTTTTGTGGTCATGTTGAATGTAAAGAATCATTCGTGATAAAACGACCCTCTCTGAAAATAGAAAACCATTTGTGCACTTTTCTCTATAAATTCTGTTAGTAAACAACACAATTGGTTCCGCATCTTCTAATCACAAATGCTCATGTTTTTCCAAATTCTATGCCATATTCTTTTGCAAAATTCGACTATTCAATTAAATAATATTCACATTAAAACAATTTAAGATACATTGATTTCAATTAGCTTAATACTTTTATAATACAATAAATGACTATTAAAGCCAATGTTACAAAATATATGGACAGAGTAGTTGTTTCACACAATATCATTAATCTTAACAAAAAGATGTATAAAATAACTTTGACATGTCCAACAATTGATTTCCAAGATACTATTTGCTCTGGAAATAAAAAATATTACGATAGATGCAATATTCCAATATTTATTAACCATTTCAAGAGAATAACAATTTTGGTAGAAAATAATTGTTCATGTTCAGCCTGTTGCCTTGTTCAGCCTTTAAACATATCCTTGATGATAAGTTTAGATTGTGCAAGATAATCAAAAGACATTTCCTTGGATTTAGATGCAATATGTATCGACTGGTCTCAAAGCTGTTTGCAATATTCGTCCTTGATTCAGCATTGATAACTTTGATTTCCAGTTAAATGTTTTTCTTTAAAAAAGTATTTCTGGGGATACACATTTTTGCTGCATCTATGAATTATAAGGTGATTCCCTAATAACTTAGGGTCTAAATGTACTTCCAGAAATCTGATAGATTCCGAATTTTCCAATTGATCGTCAATATCTCGCAAGGTAAATATCATTAGTTTTCGTTTTGGCTCTATTTAGGCTTAGATGATTCGCAAGGAACCAATCTTTCATGTATTTCCGCTTATTTAGTTCTATCAAGTGACTCATTGAGTTTAGAGCCTTGACCAGTGATGTTAGTGTCATGTGCAAACTGAATAGTTAATAAAAAATCAATAATAGAACGTGAAAAAACATTGCCATAAATCAGGAACAGCACAGGCCCAAGCACAGATCCTTGTGGTATCCCTGCACTAGGAGTGAGATAAGTAGACCTGCAATTGTTTTGGGTTGCATACTGTTGCCTGTTGGTAATATATGATGTTATTAAGTCAATGTTCTGACTTGTAAAACCATAGTATTGCAGTTTCATATAGGACACACAGTCAAACGCTTTGCCGAGATTTAAAAATTCTGAACACAAGAACTGTCTATGCTCGAAGCTAGCATGAATTAAACTAATCAATTTTTCTATGGTTAAAACCATCCGGGAATTGTTTCTGATACTGAATTGATTAGAAATAAAATATTTTCTTGTTCAAAGTAATTGATTGTTTATTTCATTTCATTTATTTTAGCAAACGGTCAAAAGAGTGTTTTGATATGATTTTCTGGTTCTATGAAGATATATTACGGAAGTTTTTTCTTATTATAACGTATTTTTCAATTTGCCATATATCCTGTCAGATATTGGATGTTCGCATTGAAAGATTGGATACAGTATTAATACAAAATCAGAGTCTAAACACCTACATTGTTAAACGTGAAAAGGTCAAACCGCCATCTGTGCGTGGTAACGGAATAACTCAATTTACTTTAAGTATGATTCACTTTAATCTTTCATCACGTTTTCAACTAGGTATTAATATTTTAATGAAAGTAATTAAGCGAATCGCGTTTTGTTGAGTATACAGGACGTTACTGAAATAAGTTTATTCCTTCAAATGGATGGATGGTTTAAGTACTCTATTTTCATTACATAACCTGTGATGCAAATGTCTTCTAAATAAAAAAAACACAAATCAATGAAACACACGTGGCAACATTAAAAGCGTCACATCGTCATACATAGACCATATCTGCTAATTCTTGATTTGAATAGAGAATTTTTAAATAAAACAACGTAAATGAATCTACAGTCAACGAGGCATGCAAACGTTCGACTTCCCTTACATCTTCTGTATTTGCCTGCCTCGTATCTCAACGCCTAATACTATTTGAATGTAAGCGGCTCCTTTAGTAGGCTTTAATTTTAAATTCCCTTTTTTGGTTCCAAGTTATTATCAATTATTTTCAAAAACAAAGTATTTATAAATTACTAAGTATCTTCTTTTTTGCAGTTGTATATTTTTCTTTCCCATTCTTTATTGTAGGATATACATTACTCACAGACATTCTTATTAATGAAATACATATTTCAACCCCATCACTTCACTTATACAGTGTATCCACGGATGGAATTGACAGAAAAAAAAACTGTTTTGTTTTTGACTTTATCGAAAAATGTCACTCTTTATAAAAAGTTCTGCTTCTCAAAAAAATTAAACTGCCATAGAAACCTCTTATATCAGATATACAGGGTGCTCATAAATTAGGAAAACAAGAAAATACTCAAGAGGAACGTACCATTATTTATTATTGTATACAATATTTTAATAAAAACAAATCTGTTTATAACTTCTAATAGAGTCCTAATACAAATTTTAAAATCAAAATTTAATTTTTAGCATTTACTCCACCTCTACCTCCCACCTCAGCACATTTTCCCGCTAATTTAATAAATTTTTCGAATAGTTAGCGGCTCATTTAGTTCATGTATTCCTTGGTGTATGTGCTCTTTTAATACTCTCTTTGAATAAATGTTTTGTTTTAGGGCACCTCGAAGAAAAAAGGCAAGGGGTCTAAGGTTATGATTGGGCCAAATCTTCCTCAGGAAGTGTAACGCGGGCGTAACACGGGAAGTTTGCAATCGAATCGTGAAAGAGATGGCGGTCCAGGGACCACGGCGTATTGCAGCAGTTGAGACACATTTTAGAAACATTTGGTTTACCATTTTTAAATACTTGAGAGCCAGAAGTACGGAATAACCTGTTTTGGCAACACGACTGCTGTCCTGCTCATTTTACAGCCTTGCTGAGACAATGATGAAAGATGGATAGGAAGATTTGGCTCATTATCCTGCTAGACTACCTGACCTTACGCCCCTTGAGTTTTTCCTAAAACAAAAGGTTTATTCAAATGATCTGCCACATGATATTAAAAGAGCGCATACGAGAAGAAATAACAAACTATTCGTGATGTGTAGAGTAAAAGTCAATATTGAAATTTTAATTTTAAAATTTGTATTTCAGGTTATAAACAGATAACCCTGTATATCTGATCTAAGACGTTTCTATGATAGTCTCATTTTTTCGAAAAGTATAACTTTTTATAAAGAGTGACATTTTTCGATAAAGTCAAAAACAAAAAACTTTCTCCTGTCAACTCCATCCGTGGTCACACTGTATTTTTGTCTGGATCACTAATTCCTGCGTACAACTTTTTTATCATCCGCTTAGGGCGTTTACGATTTTGAGAATACCCTGTAGAGCTTGAATTATTCTCCATTCTTAAGAACACAAAATCACTAATATATTAATTACAATCACGATTGTCCAACGAATCATGCTTAGAATAATACACCTATCAGAAATTTTACTGAAAATACATTTAAATAGGTTTTTTTTTACTTTAACTTTGAATAAATTTATAGCTGAACTTGAGTTATATCTTTGAAGGGTAAGTTAAGAGTTAAGACATAAAAACGTAAGAATTAGCCAAAGTTTTTCCTTGGTATTTAACTTTACAGATAAGTAAATTTATATGGCCGGAGAACTGTAAATCATTTGTGCATTATTTTTATCGTTTCAGTAACTTCTGTAAGTCAGTTCCGTTTTAGAGATGAACTGATAATACATATAGAAGGATATTTAAGGATTTATATTGAAACAACAATGGAATATGCCAAATTGTATGATAAACATATAATTCAAGTTAAATGTGGAAAACAAGTAACTAAACAATATATTAAAAATGAAGAAAATGCATTAAATTTACAGATACATAGTAGATGTTCCCTCAGTATTTTTGAATCTAGAAATATATGATCCGATTGATGCAATACCTACATATTACTTGATGTAGACTGAAGATTGTCAAATATTTGGGATTTAAGGCAAATCCGGATTATACTTTAATTCCAGCTTTGCTCTAATCGAAATTCTTTTCTGTCCGTTCATTTTTATGCATGCATACCGTCTTGCGGAAGGTCACTTTCTACAGTGAACGAATTGCCAGTGCTGGGCAGAAGTGTATTAAATCATTTCGAACTGCCCTTTTTGATTTTTTTACAAAATTCTATTTGTAAGAGTACAGTACATGCTTTTGCAATAATAATGACCCTCCCAAAACAGTTCTTGAATTTCTGGAAGTTCTGAGTAGAAATATCAATAAATCGCTATTGGTGAGGGAAACAAGTAACAACTATATTACAAGTAGATTTCATTATGAATACAGCAGTTCACAATAAATCGCAAAATGCATAATGAGTGTCATTATTATTATAAACGATTGTGGGAATCCACTTAGTTAAATATTATTTTGTCATATCTGTACTACTAAATGAATAACACCCTGTATAGAGTATTATATACGCATTAGCTAGAGGGGCGACTGGAGACGAAGCAATAATAAACACGGGAACGCGGGGCGAGATTCAACGGGTAGTTAGTTGGGTTTTGAAGACTTCGGCACGTTGGCTGGAAGACAGTGAATGGTGATAAGTGGTGCATCTGTTCTAATTTTACAGGTCAGTAACTAGTTTTTCTATACTGTATTTAAAGATTCAATGTCATGGTGTTCCTTTTACTATTTTTTTTGTCTGCTCAATATTTTATTACAGTTTCATTATATTTTATTATAATTTTGAGGTAAAACAGTACTTGTTGATTTATTGTTGAAATTATATGTATAACTTTAGTTTGCGTCAAAGTTATGCTGTTGTAAATGGTATTGTAAGTTATTATTAATCATCTACGACTACTACTTTATTACTTGAATTAGCGGTTTGCTTGTCAGATGTTTGTAAGAGCCTTGGTGATTCTATTAATATTTTCTCCCGTGACTGGACAAACATTCGATAAAACATATGATGCATTAGATATGATTTGAGATTTTTGTTCAACCCCTCAACTACTAGCTGGGCAGCCTCCCATATGGGATCTCAGTACCTTCTGACGCAAGTCGGCTAACTAACCAAAACACCTTTATATGTAGAATTATGATTATATTACCGTGTATTTAAGTACTGAAGTACAGATACATTTTTATTATTGTTATCATTATTATTATCATTGCAATAGCGACAGCGATTCTTTGAATTGGGATCGGGGTTTTCTCTGTCGTGCTATTTTCCCCGCAAACTCAAGGCTGAGTACTGCACTGATAGGGGGTTAGGTAGGATATTACACCATTGACAGAAACTAATAAATGAGGCGTATATAGTAATTTATTTTGTTTTATTTATTTAAAACTACTCAAATCTCCCTAATTTCGTAAATATGTAGCACATTCGAGGTAAGTTAATAAATAATATAAATAAACACAACGTAGGTAAATCTTCTCGATTATTGGCCAAATACTTCCTCTTTTAACAATGTTGAACGAACCCGGGTAAGTTACACTACAATTCAAATTTTGTTGATAAGTTCTGAATCATCCTGATTGGATTTTTATAATATTAATTACATCGGCAAGCTTTCATCACATTCATTTACCTGTAACGTCTCTCTACTTACATTTTAAAAACTAGTTGTAAAATTGAACACACAACTCTTCTATTGACAGCAAAACAACACTCCATTAGTGTAAATATCACGAATGCGTACTCAGAGCCAGTACAAGACGCAGTACACATGTTTCTATTACAAAGTGTATTACAGTTACATCTCGGGCTGTGTAAACAGAATTTTTAGCCAGGCGCCCGTACACGCCGAGCGACTATTTTTCCACCGTCGCAGACGTGAGAACTCCTTAGCGAACATGATAGATTAAAAGCAATGAATGTCAGCGCTGTGTGAAAATGATGATTTATTACCGTGCGAGTACCGCTATTAAAACAAAACGTCTTCATGATCGTGCGATGGATGGTGCCTAGCTAAAAGAATCAGCCGCTAGATGGACCAGATGAGATAACGACGTTCCCATAGCGTTTAGTTGTGTGAATCCCCTGGAAAAGTTGTACGATAGATTGATGGCGAAGCCTTTGGGACTAGGAGACAGCAGGAGGTGGATGCAAAGGATAAAATTCCAGTATATCACAGGATTATGTAAAGTGTTCCCACCTAGTATTTGAATTGAACTTAAGGGCCCGTATTCTTGATATATTGTTTTTTATAAATACAAGTAACATTAAAGAACAGAATAATACGAATATTCAAAGGTACCGAAGTAAAACGAATATACAGATGCTTTCGAAATGTAACGAATAAATTCATTATTTTTGAAATTGAGAAGTTTTCGAAAAAATCCCCTGGCACGTCGATTTTGTTTTTAAAAAGGCACTTTTTGACATACGACTCACATTTGTGACGTCATCGTTGTTCGAGATATGACGTCATCGACAATTTTTTTAAATAGCAACCCCCAATTTTGACCATGCCATTTGAAAGAGCGTGTCATTCTACATACATACATCTTGAAGAATTATGGTGTTACATAACAAAAATTTCAAGAAAATAATGTTTGAAGATTTCAAAATTTAAATTTCACAATACTGAAAATGATAATGAATATGTAAAAAATCGACTAAATTATGTTCAAATTGTGAATTGAATAAATTCTTTTTTTATCAATAACTTCAGGAGGTATACGATGTATTTCGAGACGAATACTTGCTTTTAAATCTTCTAAATTAACCGGAATAGTAACGTATACTTTGCTTTTTAAGTATCATGTTGCGATGGGGTTGTATTTGGATTACTGCTGGTTTATACAACCCTTAAATTTTTCTCTTAAAAACTTCCTTAGAAGTCTCAATCCACACTTGTAGTAAAACAAGGTTTAGCTTTACTATTTAATGAATAAATTCAGTTCACTCTTTCTAGTACACAATATTAATGTAATATTTTTATATACAATTTGCTATATACTAATAATTTGGCGGGAGTATGGAGTATGCTTCACCAAATACTTAAACACACTCATCTTAAAAATGAACACAAAATAGGGATGAACTATATTCCACCCCCTCCTGTATACAGTTGCCCCTCTCTACTACTGCAGGGAGGCGCGCCAAATACTAAGAAACTCAACATATCCCCACAAGAAATAATCTAGGGGTGTCAAATCAGGCGATCTGGCTGGCCACTCAATCGGCCCTCTTCTCCTTATCCAACGATTCGGGAACAGCTCATCTCAATAAGCATGGACAGGTGTTGCATAATGGGGAGGTGCACATGTCTTTGGATCTGTCGGAACTTATCGTAAAAAGCGTTGCACAGTTCAGCCCGTTGGGAAAAATACATTTGGAAAAATGCAAAGCAAAATTGCTAGATTTTTGGGTATGCCAAATCCAGAAGCTTTCACGGAACATTATCTGCGGAGGACTTCTGCGACTGCCTTGGTCAATGCAGGAGTAAATATGACGACAGTGAAGAGACATGGTGGATGGCAAAGTTCAAGGGTGGCAGAAGGGTATTTGGCCGACAGCATGGAATTGAAATGTAAAACTGCAGAATGTTGGCTGGCATGTCACATAAAAGAAGTGGAGCATCAACTTCATGTTTGACTACAGTCATAGACAGTTCAACGGAAAATTCTTGCAATTTGGGAAATAATTGCAATGGAAAATTCGACAATTGTCGGTTTATTTTTGTAAATACATTAGAGGGAGTTAAGGATTTATAACTACATAGTATAACTCTTAAGGGAGTTATGAACATGACTGTAGTTACGGTAGCTAAGGGCTTATTTGTCTATAATGTATTAGTATGAAATAAATAAATAATACAGGCTCGTGTAGCATTTAAGTACGCCATTATTTTGTAGCAAAACTTAATTAAGGAATAAATAAACCCTTTGAGTCCTTCTTAGCAGTTTTTACCCAATTATTCTTTCTCTTTCGATGCCTTCTAGAAACCTGAAAGGAACACGGTCGTACCACGGCCCCGTCTCCGATGTTATCGATGTGTTGCACGTGCAAATCCCGGGGCTGGGCCCTCGGCCAGGCCGTGACAGCGCCGGAGACCGGTCTGGCGCCGCTCGGGCGACGCCCCGGGGCCTTTTGCGACCCGCTTGCCCTTTCTGCCAGCCCCCGGGCGACACAGGCGGTAATTGACTTTCAAATGTCCGCCGACCCGAACGAAGCTAGGCCTACGCCGTGCGACTCTCGCCGCGTCCGTTTCCGCCAGCTTTTACAGGGTGTACCATTATATCAAGTACATACTGACGACGCAGCACTTTTCAAATTTCTTTGGCTAACAGCCAGTTCCATAATCAAGAAGTGAAGCTTTCTTTAATATTAAAAGCTTTACCAATAAAAACGGTTCCTTTAAAGTTAAAGTGGCGATAAAGTGTGATTTATAATAAAGGTAGGATTTCGGATCTTTATGAGGTTAAAGGATATTTCAAGAGCACAACATAACCTATCTAAATCTATGGATAATCTTCAAGAATTTGTTACACATACATGTTTTGCTGTAATTATTAACGTTTTGTTGATAAATAATGAGTTCAAGCTCATCTTCAGAAGATGAACTGATAATTTATTTATGTAGACCTAAAATTTACAGAGTAAGGCAGCATTGTTTATAAAATATGACGATTTGGAGTTCTTTCAACGATTCCGATTATCAAAATTAACCGTATAAGTCTTATTACCAAGAATAGATAATCTAATTGCTTTACCAAGGAACTGGTAATGACTTTGAAATTTGTCAAACACTATAAAATAAATTATAATTTTAGAGGTGGTCGTATACAATCTATGAACCAGCTGCTTCTAACACTAAGGTTTTATGCTACTGGAAATATTCTGTTAACCTCTGCAGATTTTATTGGTGTCTCGAAAACTTCTGGCAGCAGAATTGTACAGAGGGTTTCCAACGCCATTGCATAATTACGTACTCAATATGTAAAGATGAACAACAGTAATGCAGCCATGGAGAGAATGACTAAAAAATTTTATGCTATTGCAAGATTTCCAAGAGTTATAGGTGCCTTCATAGTCCATCTCCAGCCGTCGGAGAGCGGTCTCCTTTTCGAAATAATTTCGGAGTGACTATGAATACTGTGTACTGTAACAGAGGTATCCTATATCTTCTTCCCGAAATTATGCGAATTTCATAACGAAATTCATATAATTTCGGGTAGGACACTGATGCTCTCCGGCGACCGGAGACGGTTTGTGAATACCACTGTGAGACTGTACATTAATTAAAATATATTCTCCCGGTGGACAAGATTCAGAAATTTTTCGTTGTTGGAAAGGTTTATTTGCTCTTAATGTGCAAACAGTTTCTGATGTAGACTTAAAAAATAGTAGACATCGTAGCTCGGTGGCCCGGATCTTCACACAATCAAACGATTTTAAACAGCAGTCTATTAAAAAGTTTATTAATTGCAATGGATACAGTCTTCAGCCATATCTCATGAGGAAACTACAGGTGGTACAAATTATTTTCTATAACACCCTTTTCGTTTTCTATCAATTCTAAGAATTCGATCTGATCTTCCACACTAAAGACAGCTTTTCCTTTTTTCCGTTTAGGTGCCATATCCATATCGAAATAAGTAAATAAAATAGTTTCCCGCTTAAAATAGAAGCAATCCTAAAAATATAGAATTAGGTCAGATTTCATCTATTGTGGTTGAATTTCGAGTTCCCACAGTTTTCAAAAGTGAAGTGATATTTATAGAATGTTTTCATTAAACCAGGTTAGTAAAAGTATTCTTCGATATAAGCTGGTAAATGTACCAAACAACCAATTGGTATAAATACCATTGGCATTGCGTCAAGACTGACACTGTGCACGATTTCTTAAACTGCCTAATCCCAATGTGCATTCTGGACACTCTTTTCGGCGATCTTCAACCTCCCTTTCAGTCGATTGTGGCAGATATTTTGAATATAAAAAGACATGGTGGCTGAAAATCTAATTCTGTCGCTGTAGGGTACATCGAGTCTAATTTACTTTCCAATCTATAATATAAATAGATATATAGACAATAGAATGTTGTATTTCTGCCAGATACATAATTTAATAATCACAAACACGTTTTATTAACATAAAGACACATAAATATATAAGAGAACAACCAAACAGAGGAAAAAAATCTATAAAAGATTACCTGGTAGTAGAAAAAAGCAATAGGAAAAATACGTATGTCTGATGTTAATGCTAAAAGAGAACCCGAAATATAAAGCGACCACTACCTGGTAGTAGCAAAAATTAAAGAATCCATAGTGAAACGAGAAAAGGAAAAGGCAGAACAAAGGAAAGTAGAATTTAAATCTATAAGAACATATAAATTGCGACTGAAGTGACTGACAATGTGAAAATGATGTACACAGATCTGAATGGAAGCAATGTAAATTAAAGCTGGAAAACATTTAGAAATATAATCATAAAGGCTGCGATAGAAAGTTGTGGAACATGTAAAACAAGAAATGACAGAAAACAAACCGTATGGAGGACGAATGAGATAAATGAATAAGTAAAAATTAAAACAGAAAAATGGGAAAACTATATAGCAAATAGAACAACGGGAAATTATGAAGTATATAAACAGCAATGAATAAAAGTAAAGGAAATGGTTGCAACAGCAAATGAAGATGCGCCGTGTGAATTTGGCTCATTTCTATAATTTTGGGTAAATAATATAATACTTATTTTTTTCATGTTCAGGTAAATACCCTCCTTGTATTGGTAAGACTTCTTGCCATACCAGTATTTCTTGTTTTATCTCGAAAAACTTTTTTTAAATCTTTTATTGTCTTGCAATTCCAGCTGTCAAGTCTTGAGTGAAAGAGCAAGACAAGATTGTCCACTGTAATCTAACTCCATTACCATCGTAAATACCTACAAAATAATTTATAAATATAAATCAAATCGCATCCGATATCCTTTAAAGCGTGTGGGAGTAATTAAAGGATATTCTTCTTGACCGATGGGCGTATTTGGCAATAAAACTGTTTATTCATTAATTTATTTTCAGTAGTGCGATAGGTCGATGTTTATCGGCTCTCGGAGAGTGATAAATGGCAGAAATTTATTGTTATTGAGCGGTCATAAATACGATCGTACTAGCAAACTATATCGTCTAGCTGTGCCTGAAACGTCAATATATAATGTTGTTTCAAAAAATCGTATGAATTGCACCGCGTCGAAAATGGAAGTCTGAAAATTTCAGTTGGAATGATAAATCTATTTATTACGCATTATTTCAATGTTATTTCAAAAGGAAATAGTAAATTACAGTATCTATGAGATTGTTTATTATATTTTCTTTTATACACAGTGGATAGGGTCGTAGTTAGCAGCTTTCAGTAGATGTATAACAGACACACCAAATTTCAGTAAAATATACTTGCTACAGGGTGTATAATATATACCTTCAAGTCCGGAATAGTTGTTTAACGCAAGGTACTCGACCCAACGACCACAACCAGGTGGATTCCCTCCGTCTGGAAAAAACACAAAGGGTAACAAAAAACACACGGAAATGTACACAAATAGATAAAAACACTGCCACAAGTTTACTTTCTTTAGTTTCTATTAATTTAGGGGATATTTTTACATATCGGCAACACAGGGCTCAATCCGTTGAATCCAAAACTCCGCCCACCTGAGGTATGTACAGCGGAGCAGCCTTTAAATTGCATACCTCAGAAGATATGTAATTATTGATTAATACCACTTTATTTCTCAGTAATTTTATATTTAATTTATCTGGATGACTGTAATTGATAAGAGATAATTTGTGAAATAATTAACTGTTATACAAGGTGAATCAGGTTTAATCTTGATAACTTTAGGAATCGATATAACAGGTTAAAATAATGTTCATTTGTGATATAAACTTATTTCCTAAAACGCATCGTTTCCGAGATAGAGGGCGTTAAAGTAGGAATTTTTTTCTCGTTTTTCGCTCATAACTTTTGAACCACTTATCCGATTTAAGTGAAATCCAGAACACAAGCACTCCTTATGATCTTACATAAGCTTCTTTAAGTTTGAACTACCTACTCCTCTTAGAAAGTAACTGACTTTATTTCAAAACTACAAAAAAAAAAATAATAATAATTTCAATAAAACATCTACATACCATTTTGACCTGATTAATTTCGAAACCTTTTTCGTCTCTTGTTTTTTTTCGACGTTTGGTCTTGTTTCTGAGATATTCAAAGAAATTGGTGACAGTGTAGCGCATCAGCCGCGTAAATTTCCTGGGTCCTATTTATAATAAATCATTTTAATAAAGATAACATAAAATTACATATCAGGAACTCATGGGCCCTAAGTGATTTCAAAAGATTTTGTGCCCTCAGCCAAAAATAAAGTAAGAAAAACGTAAGATAGCTATAATGGTGAAACCACTAAACATCACTACAGTTTTATTAAAGCATCAAAAAGCAGTACCTATATTATTACACAAGTTATTAATTAAATGCAACAAAAAGACAAAAAAAAATAGAATAATCTTACATTAATTCTTAAAACTATTTGCATTTACTCTTATGGAGGTATTATGAAGTAAATATTGATCGGAGAAACGTAAAATATGTGGCTTCAACTACCACAAAAAAAAGAGATAATACTGGTGCATATGTGTGTAACTGTAGCAGGAGCAATCGTTAAGCAGAGCTAAATTTCCATTCCACGGGACATGGATTATCCGATCACAAATAATTGCACCAGCTAGATGATAATCCTCTTGCTTTTCGAAGAAAAAAAGGTCTTCCTACTTCATTTAAACCCTGTAGATGTCCCTAAGTGTCTGTTAAATGTTATTAATACTAATAATTTAATTTACGAGCATTTACGCAGAAAATTTTGAAATTTCGCTTCACCGTATACTTGACGTGCCGAAATCGCTCATTTGAGCTGTTGGACCCAAATCGAGGCCAGTCCTGCAAGCCCGCACAAAGACATTATTGCAAAACTCGGCGCGAATGTGCCTTATGGCTCACGGCTCACGGGCCGTCTACGACTATGAAAATTCCGCCCCAGGGGCCCAAGGTTTGCCAACTCAGTCTCTCCCGTTATGGTAACACGTGAACCTCCCTTGTCTGGTGACGGTGTCGGCCCACTTTATCTTCTCGTATCTGGTTTCTGTGTTGTTTACGTGCAGGAGTAGTTTGTTTTTGTCGTGTCGCACAAGGCAAAAATTACAGATATCTAACTGATGACAGAAGAACTTTAGTTTATGTACCTATTGCATTCAGAATTCACTTTATTGTCGGTGAAACGTTTGTATGATTTCTGATTAATATGAAAATAGAAATTAAATACGAAAGTTTTTTAAGTGTGCCACTTTAAGAGATTGCTTTTGGGTTTTTAAAACAAGTCTTAATCTAAACCCACTGCTACTAAAGTAAAATAATATAATATATACTTCGATATAGTCACAAGTCTTGTAATAGTTCAAGCTGTTAGGTATTCCACCTCTTTCGTTTCTCGGCTTTAAGTATGTCACTCATTTTCCAGAAAGAAAATTACACGTAATAGTAATAGCTATTTTCGATACAAGTTGTGAAATAATGGGGTTTCAGGCACGCGACATTAAATGCCTAAAACATCTATTTCGCTACATGTATTCAACAAGATTTTTCGTAAAATCGTCAAATAAATATTCAAAATAGTTTTGACACAATCTTCGACTGCATTTTCTAATATGATCGCTGGACTATTTTATTTAAACAACTTTAACTAAGTGGTTGATAAGGGTTGTTGCACAAACCTAGAAAAAATATAGACTGCGTCGGTTCATGATATAGGTCACGTGACAGGTGCCCCGTTTTCTAGGGACCTACGGTCCAGAAAATGGATATTTTATTTGCTTTATGTTGGCGGTTGTACAAATATGGTGGCTGCATTGCAATCTGAAATTAACTAACTTGCTGTCATTTTAAATGTCATTAAAAATGTGACATGAATGTGACCAATCACAGTAAACAAATGAGCTTCACGCTACAATACAACCAACGTAAATTGGCATAAAAACCAAGTTTTAGCGATTTGGACCTTTTAGGGCAGCCATGAATTTGCGGTCGCCGGCAATATGACACTGCCACAGTCTACTATGGAGCAGCTGCTGTGGTAGGTACGATGTTTACAAATTACAAATATTTTTAAAAATTCAGAATTCTGTGAACGTTAGTTAACATTAAACCCTAATAATTAAACTCGGTATTAATCTATATATGTATATAGAAATGAATGTTTGTCTGTATGTCCTTTATAGAATCGTAAACTATGCATTTGATCATGTGATGATCTTTAGCAAAGTGTTGTGCATGAGCCCACGAAGGTTTCTAAGTTGGTATGACCAATTTTCGACAGATGGCGCCACTGTCATTCCAATGAATTTCATATAATGCCGTGACAGTTCATGCTGATTTCAATTGAAACGACGTGGTGCGTTTGGTGGCTGAATCATGAACCAATGCTATAAAAATCGTGAAAAAATGAACAATAAAACTTTCACCCATATGATTTATGAAACTGATATGTTTGGTATATAAGATTATTTGTATTGTATGTGTTTTTATTTATCTTTTAGTGAGTAAAATTAATTTTCTTTTATTTTATGTGCATCTACGTACTAGCAAACAATATGTATCTATTAAATGTTGGTTTAATATCATAACTTGAGATGTCAGGATTTGAGGTATTAATTAAATTGGCGGCATTTTAAAATATTTGGGAGTTGTGTGCGACATTTTAAAAAAGGCAAATCTGTTTTTAAAGCAAGCCACATAATTTTATGTGGAGTAAGAGCCAGAACAGCCCAAAGTAATAAAGACCTTGTGCTTACAAACATCTGATTTGTATCAACAACCCCATGAAATTTCTATAGAACTAAAGGTTGTCTGAATTTTGTAAACATGTAGGTAGCTACATTAATTGTTGGTTAATAAAAAAATATACCTAGGTATTAATTGTATAATAATAACAAATTTCGGTCTGTGTGTCCAATAGATTGGTAATACCTTACTGAAATACGTTTAGGAGGTACTGTCCTCTTTTTAAAGGCGTCTCTTCATACAGTTCTATTTTTCTGAACAATGCAAGAAACATCCATTAAAACAATGATCAGTCACAACATCGGCTTCCTATATCTTATTTGACATAAAATTTTCATACGTAAACTGCTTGCTGCAAACACATATATTTTGATATTGGTCTCCCAATTCTTAAAATAATATCCCACTGTTTACACAGTTTTATATTTGGTGGAAGAATATGAAGAGATATATTTATATACAACAGTTAGAGCACTTAAGAAACGGCACAGATTTTATGCATTTATTACAAATCACCTTCTTTATACGTGAAGAACCGGAATTTTTCTTCATTCAAGATAAAATTATACTATTTACAAACCGTTCTGGTACTATTTATACAGACAATGCGATTACACAAAACTTCCACACTCATATGAAAACAATGTACTTTCGATTTGTTATTCACCTTTTCAGCAGTTCCGAAATTTATCAACAGATGTCGGCTACTTCGAGATTTTCGCCAAACCGTACGTGGTGGGCGTTTTCAGTGGTGCGTCTAGAAAAGCACAGTCTCACTGTCAGTTTAAGTTCGAAAGTTTTGCGTATGTGGTTAAAATAAAGAAATGGGGGCTAACAAACCCGAAACCGGTCTATGGCTGGTGGTGTGGACGACAAGGGTTATCGGCTGTTCACTCAGATACTGCAGGTGTAATTCAATGCCGGTCGGGGCATTAGTCCGCGGAGTAGTTATTAACTGCAGTATGATTTATAGATGTATGATGTATTAATTCTGCTAGGTGGATTCTGACATATGGATAAACGAATTTTTCTAAACAAAAATATGCAACGCCTGTAATTACCATACTAAAGTACTCACAAGTCTACTACAAGATCCGCCCCGACTCTGTAACCGCGCTTATCTGTCAAATCGGGAAGCAATCAGTTACATATAATTAACTCACTATTAATTTAGCTTGTGTTTATTAAAATTTAATAGTATAATACAGGATGGATATTAGGGCAAACGGTGTGTGATTTTTAGCGACTACAGTCTTGTCTTTATGGACGCCGATATTCACGTGAATTTCGTCTGGCAGGAAAGACTCAACTTTCGAATTTTACAAAACCAGTATTATTGCTGTTTTCACCATTATATGGGGTTAATAAGTTTTACTGGAGCTTCTAACCATCTACCATGACAGTCAGTGACAGTTTTATGTTGAAATTTATAGAAAATGTTATAGTTGGCAAAATTCGCTAAAAGTTGACACTTTTCCAGCCATTAAATGATTCGCATGAATTTTCGCGTCCATGAGGACAAAGCTTAACGCGAACAGTATCCAACGCTATGCATCTATACTTCTACCTATCGTTTGTTACAACGATAAATGTACAATGTTGCGGACGGCTGCTCTTTTAGTCAGGGCACTTTTTTATAGTCGTGGGTTCTTGACTAGCAAACTGTTTAAAATGATGTTATAATTGGGCGCCACCTACAGAATGTTCTGTTCGGTTTGCCTTTTTACCCCTGTAGGAGGATGATAAATTTTGCTGAAGTCAAAAAGTGAAATAAAATACATACATAAAAAAATAAACACAGTTTATTAACTTGCCCACCAGTTGATACACAGATGTGGAATTGAAGTTGACATACAGAGGTGGAATTGAAGCAGTTGACAAGTTCATCCGTTGTTAACGTTGGAGATGACTCCGAGATGGGCAGCTTTCCTGTCGTACCTGGACTAGGGCCGCTACAATCTGGATTTTCAAAGCAGTGCTTCGAGAACAGCAGCTTTCCTGTCGTACCTGGATAGTGTCGCTTACAAACTAGATTTCAAAGCTTTAGAATGGCCTTCTTATTTCAATTTTGATTCTTCTAATTGTTCATTTAAATGTTCATATAATTATTCATTTAAATGTTCATATAATTATTCATTTAATTAATTGTTAATTTATTTAATCAATTATTCATTTAATTTATTTAATTAATTATTCATTTAATTTATTTAATTGGCCTCTAAAGTTGAGAAAATGACAAAAGAAAATAAAAAATAATTAGCATGTGCTTTAGCAAAGATCAAGATCAGGTTAGGTATTTTTATATTCTTAGTTTCAAAAATTAACATACAATATAGTTTAAAATGAAATCTACTATCGATAATAATCTTACTTAATCAAATATATTACCTCCATGTATATTGATGACTTCAATAAATTCAGATTTATTTTCAAAATGTGGCTTCGCACTATAACTAAATCTGTAATATGGAAATACTTCAGTCGACCAAAATCAGAACGAAAAGGGCTAGAATTTAGGTTCCTGTAGGTTTTATACCCTACAAAGATCTAAAAACTCTGAAATCTGATTGGTTCGGTTTCTATGAAACTTCCGTCAAATGTTCGTTCGAGATCTTAGCACATTGTTCCAATAGTTCGAATCTAATTGGATTATTATGACAGTTACCTTAACCTTGCTTTTGCCAAAACAAAGCTTAATACAACAAATGATAATAATTAAATAATAAACTGTTAACAAATTACTCCAGGATGTTATACAGATTAGAAAACATAACATTACGATATACATCGACGTAACTGGTTCACAGCAATGGTAAGTAAATAATTAATAAAATATTTATCGTACAAAGTGTTTACATTTTAGGCTTACTTGAAGAAATCTAAAGTTACATGGTACACTGGATATGGTTTACTCTTACTTAATCTACCAACATTATACAGGATGTGCAAAAATACCTAGTTACTAGACGTTTCATATTGAAATTGTGACATTCTTTATTTTATAATAAAAGGAATGTTACAATACTTCTACCTATTTGTCATAATATATAAATAAATAAATATTCTTTTTTATAATTATTATAAGAAAAATCATTATAACAAAAATAAATTAAGACCAGATATTAAGTAGGTACAAAGATACAATTACATACCTATAGATACACTTGAAGTGTCAATTGAAACAGGTGAGGAGTTGCAATTTGATAAAGTGTTGCACAATAGGTCATAGACATGCACCTATTTACAGATCGAGAAGGAAGATTATGAAGATTTCGCAACCTATTTTAGCGCAAGTTGGTTAGTTGCTTGGTTATAAAAACCGGGTTTATTGGAATACTAATATTTATCATATAGCAAAATAAAAGCACTCATCGATGTGAAAAAGTGACATTGCTGTGGGTACAGTTCCAAATAGCTCATGATTTCACGCGATTCTATTTTTTCTTGTATTTTGTTCATATGTGCCACTGGCGAATTCCATCTTTTTAATTACCTCTTGTACCCTAACAAACACACAAACGAAAAAGAGTTAATCTTGCAGCGCCCCGGGCGCCTAAATTTAATAAGAATTTTACCCACCCGTCGCTTTTTTTGGCGCGTTGCTCATAAATCAGGGAAATTTAATGTTATTAAGTATTGAAATATGGCTTTCTGGGATTCCGCGCTACTTGTTTCTATTTGTGGTACAAACTGTGCCATAATTTCAAATCCATAAAATCAAGTAGGTAGGATCACTTAAAAGTACGCATATCATAATTGGTTTATTTATATGTCTGTATTTGACATGACGATAAAATTAGGCCGTTCTTAATCAATAAAATCCTTAATAGCTTTAATAGTTTTATTAGAATATTACATTTTTTATCACTTTAAATATGCGTACTTTTAAGATCACACGTTCCTAAGGGTGGTTTTAAAAGTAAGCAGTAATTAAGTACCATGTAAAGTGATAAATATGACGTAACACAATAGATCTTCAGTAAATTTTAGTTGTCTTTTGCTTTTGCTTTCGTTTATATTTTTCCGTTGTAATTAACTACAAACTAAAAAGTGACAATGTAGGTACACGCAGTTGTCAAAGAGAACGCAGGGTGCTGAAGGGTACACATGCGTACTCTTTGAGTGCGTACTTTTGAAGTCCTAAACCATAAAACTGTCACATGACCTTCAATGCATGATTTGTAAGGTTAAGTATAGTCTTCGTTATATTAGTACATTATTTATAGAACAGCAATTCTAACAATTTACCAACGAAGTTCAAAATATTATATTTAAACTTTATGCTATCACACTACTGAAAAAAACAAATGCGTACTCTTAAGTCTTACTACCCTAACCTTTGGAATTTAGAAGTGTATTTTCTTTGCAATATACAGCAAAATTTTTTTACTGTTTAAGAAAGGTATTTTAAGCTAATATGTATCAAATCTCCTACAATTCCTATCAATGAAGTCATATGTATGTTCTCTGATACCAAACATCTAGGTATGCTAATGAACATCCACAGACAAAACTCTATTCAATAATTATCTAAAGAATTTAATATATTTACTAACCTCTGGAGTGGGAACTCGAAATTCAACCACAATAGATGAGATGTCACTTATTTCTGCATTTTATTAGGATTGCTTTATCAGGTGGCCTCCTTTAACTTGAGTCAAATATCTAACTATAAAGATGATTATACCAATAAATTAAAATTATTTGAAATTGAATGTCAAAATGAAATATCGACAACGTCAAACTGATTAACTGTCAATGAATATCATAACAACCTACTAAAATAAATAAAAATTAATAAAAAATTTTACCTTTTATGTATAGGTTTTTCATATATTTTCAGGTAGTAACAATATTGTGTGAAACTCAGTGGACAAAAGCCCCAACCTGCGTTGAATTACACCCACAATATCTACCCATATATTCCTTATTATTAGCTTTTGTAACATTTTTTAATGTTTAAGAAAGGTATTTTAAGCTAATATGTATCAAATCTCCTACAATTCCTATCAATGAAGTCATATGTATGTTCTCTGATACCAAACATCTAGGTATGCTAATGAACATCCACAGACAAAACTCTATTCAATAATTATCTAAAGAATTTAATATATTTACTAACCTCTGGTATAATCATCTTTATAGTTAGATATTTGACTCAAGTTAAAGGAGGCCACCTGATGAAGCAATCCTAATAAAATGCAGAAATAAGTGAGATCTCATCTATTGTGGTTGAATTTCGAGTTCCCACTCCAGAGGTAAAATGCCTTTCTTAAACAGTAAAAAAATGTTGCAAAAGCTAATAATAAGGAATATATGGGTAGATATTGTGGGTGTAATTCAACGCAGGTTGGGGCTTTTGTCCACTGAGTAGTTAGTTTCACACAATATTGTTAATACCTGAAAATATACGAAAATACAGCAAAATGTTATTAAGTAAAAAAAAAGAAAAATTACTCTGATTGTCTGCTTAGCAGCGTTCTTCCTAAATGACACAACCAAATGTTGTTAAGAAAAGTTCCTCAAAAGTTTTAATGTTCTAGGCCTACTTTTATTTCTTATTTTACTTTAAATTTTTCTCAAAGGTTTAGAACAACAACATTTTGCAGATATGTACTTTTCATTACGAAAGGTCTTTGTTAACAACATTTTGATGTGTGAATATTTGACACAGAATGGACGCAAACTAAGTTCCGGTAAGAAAACCGGAAATCAAGATAGGTTTTTATTTCTACGAACTATTAAATTGTTGAGTTTAGTAAATTCAAGAAAATTCTTCTCTCCAGTGAACGTAAACAATATTTGGAAGCATTCATAGATACACATTCAAAAATTTGAAATGTATTAATTTTTCATCTTTCATCATTAGTCTAATCATCACACATATTGAAAGATCAGAGCAAATATCTGGCGGCAATAATTACGTAGTAATTAAAATATTAACTGTAATAAATTGTGTCTTGTTGTTTTCACGTTTTTGTGACATTTTTTGGTCATAGTGTAAATACTGTGTAATGCTGTGAAAATTCCACGATGACGGATGCGTGATTTGTGTAAGTATAATCACACGATTATTATTAATTTTCCACAATTGGATTCATTTCATTTTATAGATATGATCTTTATTAGTGCTAATCCTAATTTCATTATTGCAGCTAACATTACGATGATGCTGATGGTTGCGTCCAGATAAAGGGCTTTATTTGAAGCATTTACTAGGTTTTAATTTGAAAATAACAAATAAAAGTAATATTTAACATTAGCATTAACAAATTTATTAATTTTTTAATGCTATTTATTACTGATTTAATTTCTGTTTTTTAAAAAATCTTTATTAATTACGTTTGTTTATTATGTCAGAATTAAATAGGTAATTTAGTAAAGTAGTGAAGTTATATAGCAAAATTTTATAAATGCTCTGTATATATTCTGGTAGCTTAATAGAAAAGTTGAATTGATTATTTACTTTACATTTTAGCTTTTCAGCTGAATTTCTATTAAAGAATACATTCTTTTTTCTTCAGATATTTGGAAAAAAGACGTAAGTGCCAATTTCGCATAAAATTTTGAGGTCATCTGCATATTATTACCTGTAAGTCTCTAGCAATATTATTTATGAAAAAGTGCGAGTGCGGAACCTTTAGATACACCATATACAGGGTTAACTATAACTAAGGACAAAAAATTTAACCACGTGCTTAGGGAAGCCTAAAAGACAATAAAAAAATTATTCCAGAATTTTAGCTCGATATTTAAAAAATGGGGCAAAACCCTTTTTTCCTACGGAAAGTCGGCACCTATGATAAGAACCGACTGAGATGGCTTAGACCCATAGATAAAACTTACATCTGTCAACAATATCTACTACCATCGTCGTTTTTTGCAGCATTTCTAAATGTAGAAACGAAAATTAACATTCTTATTAGTAATAATACCTGATAGATAGGTAACAGTTAATCCACTTAGCTCCAGTATTTTTCATCTGTTTTCCATTATTTCGTTATAAACTGGTAGAACTACATATTCGCTCATTACAACCACTCACTACCGATAAAAGATACTTCCCGTAGGTACAATTACATAAAATAGGCATTTATTATAACAAAATCGAACGAAAGGATAATAGACGTTTTAATGTAACAGCGGCATGCGGCAGTCTTGTCCTATAACATAGAAAACCAAACCGGCGAACTATATTGTGGGAAAGTATCTGCACCCATTACAAATGTCTTTATTTAATAACTATAAAACGTTTAAAAATTAAAATAAGGCACTAAAAACTGAAGAAGAACACAAAATTAGAACGTAAACACAGAAATTCAATTACGATATGACAGCGATACTGAAGGGTTATTCCGTTAATTCTTATTTTTCCCTATCCCCTCCTAAAATATTTGTACTAAGTCATAGTTAACCCTGTATATTTGATGAAGTATGTGAGTCTTAAAACCATTGACATCTGTTAGGTACTTAGATCCAAAGGAAAATCAGAAAAATCCAATAATCTCAGTGAATGTATTCTCTCATTCCTAAATGATAGATACTATAAAACTCAATGTATGAGCTGGTTTAAGGATTATGACATTTTGATGAATATCTTCAGAAAGACAATGAGTTGGAAAGATCTTTAGAAAAAAACATGTTGCTTCCATTAAAAAAAATAGATATGCCTCCAAATGTATGTCAAGTTAACGCCAATTCCAGTACTAGAAGTATTTTAAAAAGTTGCATGAATGTTCTTGGTAGTAACATTGAGAACAACAAAAAATCAATTATTGTAAACCAGAAAAAATTGTCACTAACTTATTTTAAAGAGAGCAAAAACTTTCATCTTATAATTTTAACGTAACTCATTTAACGGTTGATAAAATTTCTAATTTTTAGTTAATGGAATGAAATTACTTCCTATTTGAAAAAAGTCAGATTGGTTGCGGTGACTTCCCTATCCTTATTTGAATTATACGACAAAAAATATTTGTTGTTTATTTTCCAGCATATAGTATCTACAGTTACAACAAAAATTGCTTTTGAATAGTATTTTATCCTCCAATTTAGAATGGTTGTTTTATACTTTAAGAAGGATATCAATTGCAAATACTACACTATATTTTTTATTCTTCTAATCTCAATTTATCAAAACAACAGACTTGTCGCATGCAATATGCTAAGATCGTTTCTAACACCTAATAAAATTGAAGGTATTTCTGAGAGCAGTGAAATTAATAACGCATGAAATTCTGCACACTCATATTAAATATTTAATAGTTGTCGGTGTGAAATATTTATAGCCACATGTCACAGTTAATGCTGTACTGTAGGTAATTTACTTACATTATTTATTATATGCTTACAATTTCTTTCTAAACAAACTGATCCACCGTAAAACTACAGCATTCTACTTTCTGACGTCCAAATCGCAAATCAAAATGACACAACCTAACATAACCTAACTGTTTTAAATGAAATATGGCAATCAGGATTACTTAGATCAGATCGGTCCAACGTCCATTGGTCTAAGGACTGCAGTAAATAGAATTATATACTTCGTTTGCATCAGTGATTTGTAATAGAAATCAATATTAACATTAATATTTGTTGTTGACAAACTGCAAACAAGTGACTTATCAGTCAGAGAAAACCAATATTCAGACTTTATAAATTTCATGTTGGAAAAGGTGCTTCCGCAAAGATACGTGCCTCCCAGCGTTGAGCCCATCATAAGTAACTTAAAATGGTCATATCCTTTTTTGATTATTTCCTAGTAAAAAGGATCTGACTGCAAATCATACAATTCCAGTTGAAGGTCTACTCGCTCAATATAAATAGTAAGTAGCTAAGTAAAAACTGAAATTTCTTCTTCAATTTTCTTAAAGTAATTAAATTGGTTTTCGAATAGTTCTGCAATTGTGTCAGTATATTTTATATGAGTTAAATACGAAACTCTCAAAATGCCTCATTTCTTCAAAGTGCTCTTTACAACTCAGAAAAAATTAAAAATCATGTTTCTCTAGAGAAAACTGGAAAAACTGAATTTTATTATTAGATCCTCTTATGCGGTCAAATAAATACGCAATATTCTGCTGCTTTCCTTGCAGCTTCAAATTTAATTCATTAAGGTGAGATCTCAGGTCTGTTAAAAATGCAAGGTCTGATAGAAGTTTTGCATCTACAATTTGATTTGATTTTCTAGTTGCGTATATCACTTAATTTTAAAGGAAAATGGACATCTCCTTGTGTATATCGAAGCTGGAAACGGTTTGCCGGTTTGTTTTTGTAGGTTATGGGACAAGACTGCCGCGCATACATTAAAAGTTTACTATTATCTATTCCTTTCGTTCGAATTTGTTATAATAAATAGACATTTTATCTAGCTGTACCTACGGGAAGTGTGTTTTATCGGTAGTGGGTGGTTGTAATGCTTGAAAATGTTGTAATTTTACCAGTTTGTAACGAAATAATGAAACACGAATGCAAAATAGTGGACCTAACTGGATTATCTGTTACCTATCTATCAGGTATTATTACTAATAAGAATGTTAATTTTTGTCGTTTCTGCATTTAGAAATGCTGCAAAAAACGACCGCATGGTAGTAGATATTGTTGACAGATGTAAGCTTTATCTATGGATCTAAGCCATCTCAGTCGATGCTTATCATAGGCGCCGACTTTTCGCAGGAAAATAGGGTTTTGCACGTGGTTAACATTTTTGTACATAGTTATAGCCAAAAAATCACGAAACTGAATCAAAGCGCATATTAATTTCTCTTAGTATTAGTTATTTTAACAACTACTTTCATGACATTCATTTGACGTAAGGACTTTCCACATAGGACCTCTTGGCGAACAATGAAGTGTATCACACGACAATTGATATTGTTTTGTGTTATGAGGCCTCAAAATAGAATTTAAGTTCGTATCACAGCTCTGCCTCCATGAGTGACAATTCAGGAATCTTTATCAAATTCCCACAATCTGATACCACCTTATTTACAGCTTCAAAAATATCTGTATCCTTAATTCTACCATGGAGATTAATATAATCAAGCATCTCCTTTACTACACTGAAGTCCTCTTGAATAGTTCAAACAAAAATTACAAGTTGGCTGATGTCGGATAGGTCAGTAGTTTCGACCAGGCAGAGTAAAAAACATTACATTTTTCAATTGTATCCTGTACTTTTTTGGATTCATATTGATTCATGTGGTCTACACGTCGCAATTGTTTGATACGACACTGTGACTGTTTTGAATTTTCAGCAATTTTTGTCCCATTGAATTATTTTGCCATTTAATAATAATAATAATATCTCTACCCCTCATTCTAATCACAGGGATTAGCCCAGAAGAGACTTGTGCGGGAGAGGGGGCGGCATATTATTAAGCAGGCCGCATTTGCGCCTAGGAAAGACTTACGTTGGTAGGCCCTAACCACTATTCAGTGCAGGAATGAGGAAAACTTGGAAAACCTCATTAATTAGAGGGGTAGTCAAATATCAACCGGTATCAATCTCTCACATTGACCCAAGCTAACATTATTCCACCCTACCATACCCGCAGAGAGGGTGCCAATCCACACCACGAATATAGCTTATATACGGTCTACCGCGAACAACTCCGATCTAGTCACCTCGATTCAAGTACTGACGCCTTAAACCGCGCGACCACTAACCGATACAATTTTGATTGCATAATTCTTAATAAGCACTCCATCACTAAAGAGTTTTTGGCTTTGACAATTTTCGAGTGCTACTTGGAAAAACTTGGCAATACTTTATTGTAAGTGTCAGATTAGTTGCAAAAATGTGTTGTTTTAGTTTTTTCTTATAATCCGTAATGATAACATTTCTAGACTTCGTAAAATTAACTTCGTGAACCGTATTCAACGTTTTTCTGTCTATGAGTTTTTACTACACACTACCGGATCGGTCAGTGGTCGCGCGGTTTAAGGCGTCAGTACTTGAATCGAGGTGACTGGATCGCTGTGGGTTCGACCCCCGCAGCCGGTAGACCGTATATAAGCTATATTCGTGGAGAGATTGGCACCCTCTCGGCGGGTATGGTAGGGTGGAAGAATGTCGGCTTGGGTCAATGTGAAAGATTGACACCGGTTGACATTTGACTACCCCCCTAATTAATGAGGTTTTCCAGGTTTCCCTCATTCCTGCACTGAATGGTGGTTAGGGCCTACCAACGTAAGTCGTTCCTGGGCGCAAATGCGGCCTGCTTAATAATAATATGCCGCCTCCTCTCCCGCACAAGTCTTCGACTTCTGGGCTAATCCTCGTGATTAGAATGAGGGGTAGAGATATTATTATTATTATTAACTCACTCTGCTCGTCCCGCGTGACTCAACCTTGTTACACAGGGTGTTTTTAAACGAAGTAGCAAAAATGAGACCACAGATCCCTTAGGTGAAAATAAATCGATTTATCCTATATCTCAAGTCGCATAATAAAAAGATACAGGGTGTCAAAGTTAAAATTTTATTTTCGATATTTGTAGATAACTTCTTAAAAATCCAAATATTTACAAAACATTTGTAAATCAGGGGTTTTTGAGAGCGAGAAATTCAAATTTGTTTCTAATTTTGACGTCACTAGTACAGGGCGCCACTTATGGCACATCATGTTTTTTTTTAAATGGCAGGACTTTTTTGCTGCTTGGTGTATCTATCTGACTATTAAAACAATCGATTCTCCTACCTGTTATACCTGAAAAAGTATACCTTGTTAAAGTCGTTAGGAGGAACAGTTTTTGAAATAATTCTATTTGAAATATTCAGACCACCGATTGAAAACTGTTATCGTTTCTGGTAAAGGGCCTTTTCCACTGAAAATACAGCAAAATTTTGCTTGAAAAAGTTGTTCAGAACGGTAAATTATGGAGACGTGCAAAAGATCGACCAGATTTGATACAACATTTGTGGTTTGTTGAAAAATGGTTTCATCATACCTCACCGATTTTCTTAAAATTTTGCACGTCTCCATAATTTACTATATTTCAAGTAACATTTTGCTGTATTTTCAGTAGAAAAACACTTTAGTTGAAACCAAAAGTTTTTACTCGGTGCACTGAGCATTTCAAATAGGATTATTTCAAAAATGGTTACTCCTACCGACTTCAGCAAGGTATACCTACCTTTTTCAAATAAAACAGGTAGGAGAATATATTGTTTCAATAGTCAGATGAATACAGTAAACTGCAAAAAAGTTCTGCCATTTAAAAGAAACATGGCCCTCTACTAGTTATGTTAGGTTAAATGGATTTATTTTCACCTAAGGAAACTGTAGGTGTAATTTTTGCTACTTCATTTAAAAACACCCTATATATTCGAAAGAATTTATTAGATTTCGTCATTTCATCGTTGGTGCATGAATGACTCGCGTGTGTATATATTCGTTTTTAATGCATATTTCTATATGTTTTGTCCCCTTCGCGAGTTAAAAAGTGTCTCATATAAGACAACCCTGACTTAGGTAGATCAGTTTAACAGCCAGTTCCATAAAAAGAAAATAAATGGCCCTTTATACAAACTGTACTTTACGTTAAAGTTGGCTCTAAAGATCGTTTAAAGTGCGTTCCTTTCCATAAAGTAGTTAAAAGTAAACTTTGGTTAAAGTACACTTTATCAATATATTATAATGTTGGTAATGCCGAAAGCCAATTGTAGAAATTAAAAGTACCAAAATATGGGGATATTTTAAGCGGGAAAGTCATGAATTTTCTGTCAACTTTCAGAATAAAATAAACGTAACCTTATTTATTTGGGTCCTTGCCTGACGGTAGAAACAGATTTTATTTATTTCGATATGGATATGGAACCTAAACTGGAAACAAAAAGGAAAAGCTGTGTGTTTAGTGTGGAAGATCAGATTAAATTGTTAGAGTTGATAGAAAAGGAAAAGGGTATTATCGGGTAATCGTTTGATCTTGTGAAGATCCGGGCCACCGAGCTACGATGTCTATTATTTTTAGGTCTACATCAGAAACTGTTTGAGTTTGCACATTAAGAGCAAAAAAACCTTTTCGACAGCGAAAGCATCTTGCCCACCGTTAATTTTGATAATCGGAATCGTTGAAAAAACTCCAAATAGTCATATTTTGGTAAACAATGCTGCCTTACTTTTTTACTCTGTAAATTTTAGGTCTTTTTAAATAAATTATCAATTCATCTTCTGAGGATGAGCTTGAACTCGTATCATATAGTATGTAATTATTAATTATGTATCAAAAAAACGTTAGTAATTACAGCAAAACACGTAGATGAAGATTATCCACAAATTTATATAGGTTATGTTGTGATCTTAAAGTCTCCTTTAACCTCATAAAGATCCGAAATCCCGCCTTTATTAAAAAGTACACTTTATCGCCACTTTAACTTTAAAATGCCTTTATGGAACTGATTTTATTGGTAAAGCTCCCTTTTAATATTAAAGGAAGCTTTACTGCCTTTACTTCTTGATTATGGAACTGGCTGAAAAAGAAAGCTTCACTTTTAACCTCAACCTTAGTAATTTTGTTATTGTCTTGTTTATAGATCCCAAACTATAAATCAGAGGCACAGTTCTCGCTCGGGGCAGAAAAGCAGGCCACCGATTGCCAATTTACAATATGTTGGAACTGACGTAAGTAATCAATTAAGTTGAAAAATATTCAAACAATTGACGGCAACCGCTTCGGGTTAACGCTTACAAGGAGAAATCCGACGACATGTGGGAAGAGCAAAAAACAACCCAAAAAAAAAATGAAAAGGCTAATCAAGGAGGCGACATTTTGTTAATAAAATAAGAAGATACTAAGCAGGTAGGCGAGCCGTTTCGCTGTAGGCAAACACAACAGGCGACATTCGACATTCTTTTGTTTAGGCTTGTCATGGCTCATGGCCGTCTTATGGATGCATGCGAGTCCGAGTGGGAACCACATAACAAATGAAACTAATTTTGAAATAAGCACCCGTTGCAGTTAAGATTAATTTGTCTCTCGCTCTTTGGTGCTGATTAATGTGTGGATAATGCGGGCAACACTTTAAATAGCTAATTTAATGAAGAAATTTAAATCTGGACCATGAATTATGTGGTTTTATTTCAAAACTGAGTGAATTAAAACGGAAATTAGACAGGTAACAACTTCAAAGTGTAAATCATTTCGGAATAATTTCTGATTACTGTAATTACATACTAGAGTTCATCATTTAAGAAACTTCGTATTTGGTAATCCATTGAATCATTAATTGAATATAAGAATTTTTTCCTTACATGGAATACTTTTGTTTCTTTAATTACAATAAAAAATGACAGTTGAAACTAGTAAATTGCCATTTTTTGTTGTTGTAAATAAATCAAAAATAAAAACACCGAAACTAATGAGACTAGCAAGGTGGACCTGTAGGGAGATTAGTGCTTGTGACGTCACACCGCGGAACGGCCCACCAGCTGCTGGCGTACTGTACATTTACTTTCTATTCTTTTAACTTGAAAATAACCAGTGACTGAGTTCCCATAATTTTCTCTGGCAGAACTAAAATGTAATTTTAAAACAATAAGTCACAAAAATAGAATTTTAATAATGAATTTCAAATTAATTTGTAAATGAAAAATCAATGTATTCTAGTGATGTGGGAGTATTCCCAATAAATCTCAGATTGGTCACTTAAACGTTCTCTTTGAATCTGCTTTACAATTTTAATCATTTTATATTACTTTTTTTATTTTTACAAAATAAGCGTCTATTTCTACAAACTGTATTGTAATATAGACATAAAATGCAAACTCGAAAATAAAATAGTCAATGGGATACTAACATTATTTACTTATAACTTTTAGGTAATCATCAGCCATTTCATATTAGTTTACTTGGTGCCTCGCAGACTGAGAAATTTTTGGATTAAATACAAATTGTATGTGATATAAGACATTTATTTTTATACTATCTCCTGAAAGTTAGAAAAACAAAGAGTTTTTCTTGAAAATAAATTATATTTAAAAAAAACTTTAACTGGTTTTTAGAAAAATTTGCAGCTTATTGTGCAACTCTTTGCGCATCATTTTTCCGACGTAGCAAAGCTACATAAAAAAACGTAGGTACGTAAAAAAACTTCAATAGAACACCAGTATATAGAACCTTCTTTTTCCTTGGTTCCTTCTTCTTATCATCTTCATCTCCGTCTTCAGTCTTCTTTTCTTCGGAATTATTATTTTCATCCTTCCAACAGCTTTAGGTCTCTTCATTTCCCTCTTTATTGTCTTCATCTATGGATTGATCGATCACTTCGCCTTTCGTCTTCATAATTTACGGTCTTTTCGTTCTTCTTACAATCTCCCTTCTTGTTCTTTTGGTATGTCGAAGGAGATCCCCTTTTATCTTTGCCTTTGTTATTATTACGATTTTTATTGTCCATTGCTCGCCAACCCCTATTTCGATTCTTACTGTAAGGCTAGATTAGAAAAAGCGGGAATTGTATTCAAAGAAAGTAACGATGGTGGATTGTTCATTTGTTATTGCTGAGGTTGTAGTAAGTTAGTTAAAGCTAGAGCAAGTTGTTGGGGTTTAATTGGGAAAGTAACCCCGGATTCACAGAATTATTGGAAGGCACAGCAGGAGCAGGAGACACATTAAGAATTAAAAGATCGCACACATTACGCCTGCACGGACCTGTACAGCGCGGGCTTGAAACTTGCACGATTTCGCACAATTGTCCGTTACGAACTAGCAAATTTTTGTGCACGTTCTGTATATGGCAGACGTTTCTTCCGTACTTCCAAATGTCACAAAAAATGTTCACATGACCTGCTGTGACAGTCGTTGCTGGTGACAGTACGTGCTGGTGATGATCTAGTGTGCTCTGTTCTATTAAATAACATCTTCCTTTTTATGAGTAGGCTTTGATGGTGCAGGTATAATGCGTGATCTATTAATTTGTCCTACATAATATACTGCTAAAGATTTCGTACTATGTAATTTAGTACTTATTCCATTCAGGAATGAGGGAAAACTGGAAAACCTCATTAATCAGGGGGATGATCAAATGTCGACCGGTATCAATCCCTCACAATGACCCAAGCCAACATTCTTGCACCCCGCCATACCCACAGAGAGGGCACCAATCCTTTCCGCAAGTATAGGATATAGTCTACGGTCTACCTGCCGCAAAATATTATCGAAATAATTGAATGATTTCATATTCTTTAAGATTATGTTCAGGTCACTGTAGAAATACATTTCCAGCGTGCAAATTTGATTATATTATTTTGTACCTTTTTTCATAAATGATTGAAAATAAGAAAAATGTGAATTACGTGTTTTGAAAGAAATATAAAAGTTCACTCCACCGAGTACTGAACTAGCTGTCGGATTATCTATTTTTGAAAAACAAGTTATGTGTCATCCATATATGAAATTATTAATTAAATATTTATGTGTAAAGATCGCTTCAATTATTTTTTTCGTGCAATTGCCTGAAGAATGTTTCGTGGGAGGTATATTTAATGACAACTACATAAAAACCGTATTAAATTTTAATGAAATGAATCAAAATAAGTAACACATTTAGTAACGGGACTGTGTAAGGCTAAAACATCGCGATGTTAATAGCTTGAACACTTCATGTATGGATATTTTAAAGTAATTCTTGAAAAAAATTGATTTACCTTTACAGGGTGGATTAAATAAATTGGAACGAACTGTAAGCATGAAGGTTTCTATATGTAATTTTATTCCAAATTATAAAAGACGAAGGATGTAGGTATATACAATCCATTCTTATTCTTAGATTCTAATTCTAGTATTCTAATAAAATTCTCTTACAACTTTTAACTAGTTCTTAGTTGTTCCATTTACAAATAGAGATTTTACAAAATTTCTATTCAGAACTTCAAGAATTTCAAAAACTATTCTGAGGGAGTGTCATTATTATTGCAAAAGCTTGTATATGTTTTGGTTTCTTCTAATTCGGTAAAAAATAAATTTGATAGGAATTTTGAAAATAATTTTTAAAGTATCTGCTAAACAACATTCACTGATTATTATCAATAATATACCTACAATCTATTGTTTGTTTGTTTTACACTAACTTTACTTACGCATTTTAGTTCGAAAAGTGTCATTTTCCCGCACGGTGTGGGAAAAATTTTTCTGATCGCATACTTGAGTATAATTTTGAAGAAAAATTTAGGTAGGTGTACCTATATGAAAGCCTCAGGTTGTTTTTCAAGTTAGAAAATGTGTTTGATATTATCCACTAATTTGCATTTTTTTCAAATAAAAAATATATATACAGGATGTCCGGAAAGTAATGGGACCCAGCTTAAACATAGCTTCCTGTGATCAAGTAGAACCGAGTTAGACAAATTTAGCTTAGTCCAAAAGTGCCTCGTTTAGAAGTTACAGGGCTTCAAAGAAAAAAAATTGTTTTTTTGTTATGGGCATAATTAAGAAACGAAACGTTCAATCATGTGGAAATTTGGTACAATTATGTTTTAGATAAGTACAAGCATTGCGGAGGAGTAAGTAGTGCTGCATATCGTAGAGGACAGCTGGATTTCGTCCGAAAATAACAAAAATTTGTAGTCAAAATGTAAAGGACCCCGCAGGATTTCAATGTAAAAGTGGGTTAGTTGGAATTGTCCCATTTTTTGCAGAGATATAGATCTTAGCATTCTGAACAAAAGTCCTAATGGACGCAATAAAATTCTATGACGGGATTTCGAGTTATTGGCCATTCAAGGGAAAATGGGGTTTTCAGTATTCTACACCACCCAGGAAGTTCTGAATCAGGTGCGTTAACTTTTTTAAAGTGGTGCTTCGCCTTTAGCCTCTATACTCCACTTGGAAGATGTCTTATAACCAGTCAAACATCGATTACTTGCCCATTTCTCATCCAATCCAATAGAATGGTTGAGGGATATTTCACTTGGGGTTGAAATAATGAATATAACCCATAGTTCTTATTTCAGAATCATATTCTAGGAGATAAAATACGTAAGCTTCGTAGGTAGTCTATTTTACGATTATCTACGATCAACTTAATGGTCACCAACATCTTACACCCTCGGAAACTCACAACTTCAATCTGAACCATTTTTGGCTTTAATGGCCGTCATAGAATTTTATTGCGCCCATTAGGACATTTGTTCAGAATGCCAAAATCTGTCTCTCTGCAAAAAATGGGACAATTCCAACTAAACCACTTTTACATTACATCCTTTATGAGTGAGGCACCCGATGAAACCTACCTGATGATTAAGTAGGTAACGATTTTTGAATTGACTGGTGCCTGCAGACGACAGGAAATAACGAAAATAATCATTGACGATATACAAAATAAAAAGGCCTAATTGTCAATATCAAGGACTCCAAAAAAAAAAACAAACATGGAAAATGTACTGTCCAACCTGTACGCATCAATTCAATGGAAATAATACCCTCTGAAATCACAGCCCATTTACACCTCCAAAATATAGAACTAGTCACGGGTCATAGTTTCAGGCGGTCTTCAGGCCCACTTTCTTGCCGATCGTGAAAAAGATATCACAAATATTAAACGCTTAGGAGGGTAGATATCAACTTCTGTTGCTGAGGGGTAGTTATAAGACTCTACTAAAAGGAAAAAATAACAGTCATTTGAACACTCTATCATCTTCAAACTGCAATTTACAGCCATTAACGTCTTGCCCAGATGTACCATCAGTAATCAACAGCCACGATTTCACGCCTGTTTCTGAAGAAACTTTCCTATATTTGATCTCCGTATTTGAGCAGTATTTTTCCAAGAAGCAGCTAAGTTCAATCCACATGCTGATTTCCGTGATTAACTAACAACGCGATTATTTATATATTTACAATTAATATCACTAATAATAAGTAAGAAGATAGTACTAATCTTGTTCCAATGTATTTGTATTCACTCGTGTTATGCGTGTTATACTAAATACTAAATCCAAAGTATGAATAAAAGGTGAATGTTCGGAAGGCTTTACTATTGATACAGGACTCAGACAAGGAGACCCACTCTCAACGCTTCTTTTTAATTTAGTACTAGAAAAGGTCATAAGAGATAGTGAGTTGAACAGAGAAGGACACATATTGTTTAAAAGTCACCAAATAGTAAGTTATGCAGATGACGTGGCCATTATTGCTAGAGATAGTAGGGAATTAGAAGAAGTAACGAGAAAACTTGTGGAGGAAGCAAGTAAAGTGGGTTTTAGATAAATCAAGAGAAAAGTAAGCTGCTGAGAATAGGAGAACAAAAAAAGGATACAAATATTAAATTGAGAACAGAGCATGGAGAGATGGAGTTTGAAGAAGTTCAAGAATATGTGTATTTGGGGGCGCTAATAACAGCTAACTGTGATGAGGAACAAGAAATAAATAGGAGAATAATAAAAGCAAACAGAAGTTCGGCAGCAGTCAACCACTTATTGAAATCAAAAATTTGTCCAGACGAGTAAAATTTAGAATGTATAAAACAATTTTGAGACCGACAGCGCTGTATGGTAGTGAAACCTGGGTTCTAAAAAAGAAGTCAAGAGAAAACCATTTAAGGTGGGAAAGGAAGATCTTAAGAAGAATTCTAGGTGGTAAGAGGACAGAGGAAGGCTATGTAAGGAGAAATAATAAGGAAATATATGGAATGTACCAGGCACCAACAATAGACAAATTTGTAAAAGCCAGGAAAGTGCAGTGGCTAGGGCATCTAGAACGTATGGAGGATGAAAGGGCAGTTAAGAAAATAGTAGGGAGTAAACCTAACTACAAGAAAAAAAGAGGTAGACCGAGGAAGCGATGGAGAGAGGCAGTGGCAATAGATCTAAGGGAGAAAAATGTAACGGATTGGAAAAGAAAGGCGAAGGACAGAATGGAGTGGAGGAGAATAACACAGCTCTGGGCCTAAAAGGCCTGTAAACAGCTTTATATATATGCTACTTTTGTTCCGTTTGTATTAATACAGATTTAACAACATTAAACTTTCCATTTATTTTTATAAGCTTATAGAAAAAAAATTGTTCCTAACTCATGCGGAAATTGTCTGTCTCGCACTTGATTGCTTGCAGTACTATTATCTACTCAAACAAAAGATTTGAATTAGTGATATATCATTTTTAAATATCTTATTCGTGTAATTATACATGGTGAACCTTAAATAAGTACAAATATTTTAACCAGCAGTACAGTTCACTGTGTAGAACACATAATTAATAGATTTTTTACAAAAAAAATCAGGCATAAAAATGTCAAAATATTTTCGCGACTTTTCAACAGAAAACTTGTTGAGGACCGCTGTCCGGGAGACATGGTGGATGTGAATTCCACAACGTTGCCAGTGTTACACAATTGTTTTCGAATAGGCTCCAACAAATATGTTTATTTATGAAAATATTACTGACCATCTCCTCCTCCCCTTTGCCATTCCTACATCTCACTAATAAATTGAAAATATAAACCAGATTCTCTACTCACAATCATAGTTTTCCAGAATTTGTTCATTATCCATGTTTACGACACTCCAACTGAGTTATCACAATATGTTATCGTTATCACTGATTATCACTACTTGACACATATGCTTTTAGCATGTCAACCTTTTCACTCTTTGAATAATGTGCCACATTTTATTTAATCACACTGTATGTCACGAAAAATATTAATTAAATACAGAAGACACTTAAGATAAAAAGACTGCCCGTGAAAATAAAAAGACGATGTAAATACGTTTTATATGTTAGTACTGCAACTCTTAAAACATATTGCATATTTTGGTTTTAGAAGATGCAGAGCGTATTGAAATTATCAAATCCCTTTCTACAAATATTACATGTTTTGTTTCCACTTGTAATTTACACAGTTTATTTCTTTGCGGTTGACCATACTTGTGGTGCGCTATCAACATCACATAACCTCTTTGTCGACCTCGACCCTCGACTATCAATCCTAGAGAGTGGGACTGGTACGGGACATTTCATCTACTGACATCTACCTGTTACCTGTGCCTACGGCACTAATTTCTTTTTTGCATGCGATTGACATTGCTTTTAAATATTTTATTTTGCCTTCTCTTGACATTGAACATACATCAAACTAGTTATTTTGTTATTCCATGTTTTGTATTTATTTTTAAAATCTGTTTCAGCCACTACGAAGTACGAAATGGTTGGCACGGACACGTTGTTTGAGGTTATGTGACAAAAATTAACTCTTAAGGTGTTATCTCCGTAAATATTTGAAATTTTAAAAAATGACTCACTAGACTTATAGTGGTTTTTAGGCTTTCACGGCCAGTGTTGTAATTTGATACATGGTGATTTTCCGGGTTGTTATGCCGTGACCTCGGTAACTGGTAGCTGCCAGAAACAGAGTTAAAATGCACATCCCTAGCATTAGCTGGGATACTTTTACCTGCCCTGGTTGTTCTCGGGCTAGGCTCTGTGGGGACAGACCCGCTATCGGTGTCTCTGGGCCTGTCCATATATTGATTTCGGTTCCTACTGTTGGTATTACGACTGCTACGGTCGGAACCGCTTCTCGGATACTGGTGGTCCTCCGAGGCGTTCCGTAGCCGCCGCTGTAACTGGTCGCATCCCATGCTTCCAAACGTTTCGCCGCTCTTCACTGTCGGCATCTTCAGTGGTGACTCTGCAAAAGCTTCGCCGCGACTGAGAGGATCCTCTCACTAGACTTATGTATATGACGAACTACACCTGCAGTTAAAATATTTGTACTTATTTAAGGTTCACCCTGTATTGTTCAACAACAACCTACATCTGTGATCAGATGGATATATAAATAAAATTAATTAGTATAAAACATATGCACTTCCAAAGGAGATGAGGAACCATAAACTATTATAGTATTTATTACTACGTTAAGCAACCTTGCATCTTTGTTACGAAGACGTCAAACACTTGAGGTGTCTATTGGCAATATATTCGCAACATCCAGTCGCTATTAGCAGACTGCCCATGGCTAATACTCTAAGTCGGTCTGAGTTAATTGAAATCATTTTTTAAACTGCCAACTTCGTTCGTTGCTTAATACAGTTTCCGTTTCTTTTACATATTGCGGGCCAATGATAGATTTATCAGCGTTGCAAAATAAAAACATGCTATGTGCTACCAGTGAATATCTGAAAATAGAATGTTACTTCACGGTTAATTAGATTGATTTTGTTTTTGTATACATTCTTTTATAAGTTAAGCGCAGAACGATTATTGTTGAAAAAGCAAGCGCCTGGGAGATCTGCTCATATAGATATCTGCTGAGGTAACGTACTTGCCACATATTTCAAAAGTACCTCAAACATTCCATGAGCTGTATAGTCAAACAATATTCCCTTGCATCAAACGAACCCATTTCGTCTATCTGAATTATTAGTTTAATTTTCTCTATTAAGGGGCCATTATATTTTAATGTTAGAATTTAATATTCAGTAAAGTGAATTTTGTAACAAGTTATATTTGTTTATTTATCAATTTCGAAATGCAAACAGACTAGCAGCCCAAAACTGCATTCATTAGTACATTGTGGGCATAATATAAACGCGAGAAATAAACAATATAATGGATATACATGTAGTGAAAAAATATAGATAGGTATCAAAAATTAATTATGTGAACTGGATATTTCTAATAAATCTTTTGAAGTTACTAATAGTAGTATTGAAAATTTCAAAATTTAAATTGGCAATGTAACTATTATAATTGATAGTCACTATACAATGGCCTATTTAAACCCAGATTGGTATGTTGGGTTGATATATTAAATAAATTAGCCGTTCTAGTATTTCTAGAAGGTACATGAACATTTAACAAAGATATTAAGTAGGTGCAATCTAATACCTATACTAACAGAATCATAAAATCTATGTGAATCCTCTTATGTTCTAATAGGATGATAATAAATTGTTGTTTTACAATGGATATGACGTCATATTTCATGTGTTTATATGTGAACATACATATGACGGAACAGTCGGTTCAATTGTCGGTTATCTCATCTAAGGCATACTGATGAGGGCTAACAATCCCGGAATTGGTCTATGTCTGGTGGTGTGGCCGACAAGGTTCTTGGCTGTTCACACAGATGCTGCAAGTGTAATTCAATGTTGTTACCTGCAGTATCATTTATAGATTTATTATAAATTGTAGAATATACATAAAATTTGATAGAATGGAGTTTTCTAGCACAGGAAATTGAGATATGGCTTCCAGTTTGATGTCAATTGCAGAGGGCGTCACGTACAGTCACATGCACTTAAATCAACAGAACTTTTTTGTTCTAGTGTCTTGATCACAGTGTTATGTCGATAATGGTATGTAATTAGATTGTTGTAGTGTTTTCGGAGATTTCAAAGTGCTGGAAATATTTGCAGGATAGGTATCTTATCTCTTTCGAGCTATTTCAGACAAAAATGACTTTCTATATTAGATATCATAAAATAATTTAAATATTCTACAGAAAGTTTTTTAAATGCATGCCAAGACAAGGTGGTCAAATGACAGCACTTGATCCTATCAATCTATGTGCACCTGGTAGTGTTGTTGCAATCGTAAAATTACCCTCAATTTATTGACTTAATCGATGGTATATTTAGTGTTGGATTTCCAACAATTGGACTGCTGTCAAGACTTTGCAGTAGCGATGTGACATATACAGGGTGTCCAGAAACTCTCCTGACAAACGAAGACCGGAGATTCCTCAGATAATTTTAAGACAATTTAACCCAATTCACCTAGTCCGAAAATGCTTCCTAAGGGAACTAGAGCTCTTTGAAGATGGCGCCTTGTAAATAGTTTTGTTTAAATACCTCCAGAACGCTTCTACTTAGAAAAACAAAAACTGGTACGCTTGTTTAGCCTTCAGAGATGAATCGATTCCATCAATTGCGAATTTCTAGTACCGGTCATAGGCGTCCGTTTTGGGTACGTCAACAGTTATTTTAATGCATAACTTCTTTGTATTTAACTTTTAAGCATTTGTGACACTAGATTATTTACGAAAAATTTTCAAATCCATTTTTCTAGAAAACGGTGTATCCTAATGACTTAAAGTAAGAGTACCTTTTAGTACTAGAATACCTGAAAATTTAATAATCTAGTGTCACAAATGCTTAAAAGTTAAAGACAAAAAAGTTATGCGTTAAAATAACCGTTGACCTACCCAAAACGGACGGCTATGACCGGTACTAAAAATTCGCAATTGATGGAATCGATTCATCTCTGAAGGCTAAACAAATGTACCAGTTTTTGTTTTTCTAAGTAGAAGCGTTCTGGAGGTATTTAAACAAAACTATTTACAAGGCGCCATCTTCAAAGAGCTCTAGTTCCCTTAGGAAGCATTTTGGACTAGGTGAATTGGGTTAAATTGTCTTAAAATTATCTGAGGAATCTCCGGTCTTCGTTTGTCAGGAGAGTTTCTGGACACCCTGTATAAATTATTTAAGATGTCTAAGAATTCGTCTTCTTCAGATGATTACAATCCATCACAGATATGTTCAAGCAGTAGTTAGGTACTAGATTGAAACTATTAGAAATATTTGTCCAACTATTTCTTATATTCCATTCATTGAAAATGCATTCATAACTTAACTGGTCAAATATTTTTAATAGTATGAAACCAGTTCGTAACCCATGCTTGAACAGAACTAGTATCTGTTATTTTATTCTTTTGTGTATTTGCACTAAATTCTATGTACCAATGATGGGGTGTCTTGTTGTATCTTATGTTCTTTATCATTATTTGCTTAGTGACGACATGCCATAGTTCTTCATTATGTTCACACTTTTTTCATAAATATTGACGCACCTAAACAAAAATGTAAAATTGAATCAAAAATTTGTGTTTCTTGTGGTGTCGGGATTATAAAGAACAACAGTAAAAATTTATTATTATTTAATCCGGTTATACCATAGACATCATAAAATATATAGACCAAAAGTCTTTTACATTAGACACTTAAAAATACTCAAGCTATGGAGGAGCACAGAAAGCAGCCACCTAGAGAAAACTTAATGTAAACTGTGATACTGTACTGTTTAATTCTAGCATACAATTGAAACCAATGTTTGTAACTGGATCATCTCAATCATATGTTTCTACGAATTGGAGTAAAATTTGAATATTTTGAAATTCCCGGCCATTAGTGTAAAGTTACTTCTTTAGTGCAACCAATTAATAAAAGCTAGGTTACTGCAATGTTACCAGACTCGCGTTTTCTCCATAGATTGACTATTTTCGGTACCTCATTTGGTGTTCTATCTATTTTATGATTTCTATGGGTTATACCCTTTAATCTGTATAGCTTAAATTAATCTTTTTTTACAGAAAATAGTGAATCTTTTTATTAATTCTAATGCTTCAATCTTTTTCTTTTTGGTAGAGGACCAGACAGCAGCAAGGATACCCTTTAATCTGTATAGCTTAAATTAATCTTTTTTTACAGAAAATAGTGAATCTTTTTATTAATTCTAATGCTTCAATCTTTTTCTTTTTGGTAGAGGACCAGACAGCAGCAAGGATAATGCCATCAGGGAATAACTATCAAATTACACATACCGGAAGTTCCATCATCCCCTTACCACTAAAGCCCCTGATTTGCAAGGAAATTTACACGGCAGTAGCAAACCTAATTAAATATTTAACTGCCTTGGTCACGGCGAATGTTTGTTTTGTATGTACAGAGAGAAGTTGCTCTAGAAATTTCCTCAATATATCCAACTATTTTGAAAGAAAGGAGTATGTTTACATTTGAAGATATTTCAACTATACAAAAAGTCACAGTAATTTTAGTTTGACATAGTTATTATGTGATTATAAATCATTAAATGAATGTGCATAAGCTAGCCAATGCAATGACTAGAATATGTTTGTTATTCTTCAAGGTTAATGTCTTGTGGTTGAACCGCAGACAGAATTATGTGGGAAATCGAAAATTACACTGTACCTAAATATGAAAAAATTATCTCTATTAAAAATTAGCAATATAGTATATGTGACGGCCAATGTAGTTACTTTATAGGCAATTAAGATATATGGGTTGTTGGGTTACCAACTTGAATTAGATTTTTTAAATGCTTCGAATGACCATAGGTTTGCTGAAAAATAAAGGAACTTTACTGCTCAAGATTTATGTTAGAACTAACTTTACAATTATTATTTCCTAACTCTGCTACAATTACATTTTAAGCGTTGTTAAGGAAGCTCACCTACCAAGACAGAAACGTCAAGTAAAGATTTTACAGTTGCGAATTTGTTTGAAGGATATTTGTTGTGTATTTCAAGACTATGTCAACGTAGAGGTTACAATAATTAAGTGAGAGGCAAGTATAGTTGTATCACCAGGATCAAGTACAGATTTTGAGTAAGTCGTTGTAGGTGCTTATCATAAGGACCATGGGTGATATATTTCGTAAATGGTTGGAACTAGCGTTGATTGGGACATCAAGAAATATTGAAAAAGTCTTGTCTCTTGTTTCTTTAAAGTATTGTTCTTGCTAGATAGTGCAAGATCATGCACATCTCTTATATGAATTATTGCATACAAATGGGAAACTTGAAGCTCAGAGCTCACACGTAACTACCGATATGGTGGATTGTCGATAGTAGTCGATTGGTAGACGTTATAAAGTATAGAAATGGACGTTGGGGTCATTTTCGAATTTCTCTTTATTTTACTAATGGGAAGTTCTTGGTCAGAGAAACCTATGGTGTTATGAGGTAACAAATTATGTGTCAAATTTTAAATTTCGTTGTTATTATTTACGTTATTTTATTCTAACAAAATTAATTAAAACTTGAAATGTTAAAAAGAAAAGATAAATTTGGTAAATTGTTTTAAAATTATATTTCAATAACTCTAAAAAACAAGGAATAACTGACACCATTATTTAGAGAAAGATTAATATGAATCCAAGTAACGCAAAGCTTTACTGAAGTAATTAATTGTTTCGTTTCCTTCATATACAAGGTAGTACCATGAAGCTGGGTGATATCAAGGAATTAATGTATTTTGTAAGAAATTCAGATACAATGTTTCTATGGACCAACAATTGTATTTCTCACAATACCAGCCCACATATCAATTTTTTGTGCTCGATGCGTATGGTATTCGTGCAGCCAGTGTGGATTTTTCTTAGACCAATAACGGGTGTGTTGCCGATTAAAATGCCCGTTCGAATAAAACGTTACCTCTTCCAAAAATAAATCGTTAGCAATGAAGTTGATTTTTCGATTATTTTGTTCTCTGTAGACCCGTGAAACCTTCTGGATCTGGCAAACCCACAAAACTAGCAATTTTGGTTGGCATTTTTCCAAATGTATTTTTTCCAACAGGCTGAACTGTGCAATGCTTTTCGCGATACATTAGAACAAATCTTTCTGAACCCGACGGACACAAGGAGATATCATCCCGATTAAACCTTTAGACTTTTTTAGTTCATAGCCTTTACTCTCTCGTTTGAGAAACATTTCCAGTTTATAAAACTTTCTCTCATCTGTATTATTATAAATTATCATCATTGACTTTAATATTGACCACTTATTCCATAGGGACTTAGAACTGTACGATTCAGTGTAAGAAAAATAGATAAATATCACGTATACTAGAACGTGGAAGAATACATGTGTACCATGTCTTCAACGAATACATACCATGTGTTGAAGCCAAAAATATAGTTTCACTTATATTTTTTTCTACGTTCATGCAAAAAACAAAACTTTATTGAACTATATTTGGTGGAAAAAGTGGTTCTTTATTGCACTAGTGCAATAACATGTTTATTGCATTTATCAGTGATTCTACTACAGCGTTTTGTCATCATGACAAACATAAACGTTCAAATCAATGTCACATTTTCCCAGACTTAGTGTCATCTAAATATCATTGTTTGGTTTTTGCATGAACGTAGAAAAAATATTGTATGCAACTCGTACAGAAAGTGTTTATTGCACTCGACAATTTCACACTTACTCTTTGTACTTGTTGCATAAATAACTATTGTTTTCAATACAGTTAACCTTCAGCCACTGCAGGAATTAGTCATATTCTTTTTGACACTTTGGTTCCGATTTGTACGTAGTAGAGCGGCACGCAATTTCTCAGCCTTTTGTAACAAATCGCCTGAAATCTCAATTCCCTCCAGGTTTTCATTAATTTTCACAAATTAATAAATTTCATAATCTTTTATTTACAAACTTGTCAGATGGTACATCCATGGTAATCATGCCTACTTAATTATAACAAAGTTTGTTTAATTTTGAAAACCAACATAATTTGGTTTTTATATTTCATTAGTATGAAATAAAACGAAATTTGGTTTTGATATTTCGTTAGTATGAAATAAAAATCTTTGGAAACCTGTCCCAAGTGGGTAGCCAAATCGTTCACCGACTTACTGCAGCGGAGTTGTATCTAATATTAAACTCACTGACAGCTTCGGACAGGTTTCAAACTAGTCAGGTGCCGTGTTGGAAAAGAGCTTATCTGGGACAAATTAGCAATCCCTCAATAATTAACATCCTCATACCTAATATATAACTATTAATTTTTAGTACGTTTATTTTTTTGTAAATAACTTGTAATTTTAGTACCTACTGTTGCCCATCCTGTACCAATTTGCAGCTACTTGTGATACATTTTTAGAATCAGCTCAGCAAGAAAAATCCGGAAATGGGAAAAAATAGGATGTTCCATAGTAATAAATTTTTGCGTTACTTTATAGACGCACTGTATATTCAAAATGAATAGGTTCAATACTGTTTGATTTGCATTTCCACACTGTATAAATTCAGTTTCCACTTAGCGAGTTGTGGGATTACTCCGTCAATTATCATACCGCAAAACACAATTTCCGCAGTGTGACAAACCGTTGCAAGGAGGCAACATCCCCTCCCCAACGGCAAAATTCACACCTCTGTGGGCTCTCTCATGATTTATCGGAATAAATTTACTCATATTATGCGCTATCTGCATAGTTATACTGTTATTGCATTAATAATTCTGGAAAATAAAAGGCAGAACAATCGCACTTGGTTTATATTCAAGTAAAGGCATGAGTACTTATGGAAAAGCGCATCAGAGAGCGTAGAAAATGGGGAATGTGAAAGGATGTTCTTAGTTATCTATAAAAGGAATTTAAAATTCTGTAAAGAAACAAAACTACAATTTATATACAGAGAAATATATCAGTCAAAAATATCATGTATAACATAAAAAATGTCCATTTAACTATAGGGTGATTTTAACAGTTCAAATAAAATGACATTCTACACTCCTTGCCCAAAATGATATTTCTTGTAACACCGCATAAGTAATCATATTGCATTTCTTATAAGTAAATGCCTTTCAGATGAGGTTTTTCCTTCTGCATGGAAAGGTGCAAATAGTATATCTGTCGCAAAAATTAATAACCGAACAATTATCACAAACTTTCTTCCCATTAGTAACCTTCGTACCTATCAAAAATTTACTGAGAGTGACTATTGCAATATCCTGTCTGGCTTTCGAGCTCAATATAAAAGTTATAACTTTTTGTACCAAATTATAATACTTTAGCAACATTGCTGCCACATTCTTTAAAGATTATCCGTCGCGTAGACGCCATAGGGTTAGTTTGAACAGTGAAATAGCAAGATTTAATATTATCTCTGCTGGAGTTCCCCAAGGTAGTGTTATAGGACCTCTTCTCTTTTCCATTTACACTGCGGATTTTTGTAATTACCTTCAATGTTGTCAATCTCATCAGTATGCTGATGACACTCAATTATATTTCTTTTTTAGTTCCTCTAACATCTCTCCAGCTGTGGCTTAGATCAATGCAGATTTTACACATTTTATTGTTCCAACTAATACCTATGGGCGATTCCATTATTGCGGGTGCAACATTTAGACTCATTTAAACTTTGCTACTAATAAAATAATTTAAAAAAATATGAAATGATTGTTTGAAAAGCTACATTTAAACCTGTTCTCTTTTGATTCGTTTATAACTATTCAAATGAAATGGATAAATAATCACGAAAAAGGTGTAATGTACTATCATGAGCCCACCTTCACAGATCATAGAACAAAAATTTCAAAAGTCTGTGAGTTGTGAAAATTTATTTTATTATGCATTCATATTTTAAAAAGAACAAATTAGTCACCTTTGAGTAATAAAAAATAGAAAACAAAAATAAACTGTGAATTATTCACTGCTTAAGCAATCGCGGGTGCAACGCCAAATTATCGCGGGTGCAACACGTCTAAATTACGTGGACATAAACGCCATTATAATCACATAAATAAAAGAAATAAGAGATCAAACAATGTGTGTTACTAATTGGTACACTTCTTTGTTACTTAACTTATTTCTTTTCAAATACGTCAATTTTTGCCGAAAATTCTATTAACATATTGCCATCAATTTTCTTCCTTGGTGCTTTCAATTTTGCAATAATATCTTCATAATGAACGTCTGCTATGTCATTCACGATTTGAATGAAGTGTTTACCATCAATTGTCGTCAGAAATTGTTCGAATTTGTACTTCTTTACGATGATTTCTAGTCACCTGTATTCTTTCTCTTAATCTGACCACCATTTTCAAATTTTCATCGGCATCAATTTTCCTTTTCATTAATCCTCTCCGTTTCGAATCACAAGCCCGTTATCGACAAGTATGATAATAATAATAATATCTCTACCCTCATTCATATTAAGCAGGCCACATTTGCGCCTAGGAACGATTTACATTGTTAAGCCCTAACCACCATTCAGTGCAGGAATGAGAAACCTGGGAAACCTCTTTAATTAGGGGTAGTCAAACGTCGACCTGTATCAATCTCTCTCATTTACCATAGCCAACATTCTTCCAACATACCATACCCGCAGAGGAGATGCCAATCCTCTCTACGAATAGAGCTTATACCATACGGTCTACCAGCCGCGGGGTCGAACCCACAGCGATCTAGTCACCTCGATTCAAGTACTGACGCCTTAAACCGCGCGACCACTGACCGATCTGCATAGAGTTCTGCATTTTCTTTCAGTTTTTTTTCTGTGATGCAGTCTCTTTCCGTTGTTCTTCTGTCATTTTAACCAACCTATCTATAAAAAAGTGTGAAATATTAACACTTACTAAATATAAACCACTAATAACACATGGCATAATATTACGATTCAAGGCTTGATAAATCAATAAAATATGATAAAAGACACCATAATGTTAAGAATCAAACTTATTACACCGAGAACCGAATATTGCGATCGCGGGTGCAACCAATATGAGTCAACGTTTATTTTAACTGAAGTTACAATATGCCCTTAATTGTGGTTGATTTAAGTTCTCCTTTTGTTCCTTCTTACTTTTATAAAGTTTCAAAACATTAGTACTTTATATCTGTGAAAGAACCGAACTTTCATATCTTTTATATCGCGGGTGCAACAAATTAATAATGGTTTCTTGTAGTTAATATTGCTTGAAAAGTAATAATAAGTACTTATATGTTTTTGCATGAACAAATAAACAATGCTATCACTTTAAGGTTAACCAGCAGAATGTAAGCTCAAATTCTCCGTAACAGCGGTTTTGCACAAGTGCTGTCGGAAACCGATGTTCAGTTCGCACCGAACATTTCAAATGTTATCGTTTCTAAGCGCACTAAAAATTCAAATATGAATTTAGGTCCGAAAAAGTAGTTTTATTACTAAATTCATATATTTTTCTTTATATTGGCACCAAAAAAGTAACAAACACTATAATTCAGAAATAGATGTAGACAATAGTCTCCAACGGAATCGCCCCTATGGTTTATGAGTAGACGTTTTTACATGTATCTTTTCTCTTAGTACTGAAATTAAGTTAAAAACTTGTGACTTGCTGATATTATCCACCTTGACATACTGTATGGTTGTGTATTGGCCTGCATTGGTACTCAGAGCTAAAGAGGGTCTCCAAAAAATTCAAAATGGTTGTATTAGGTTCAGTTATAACCTTCGTAAGTTTGATTATATTTCTCCTAGATTCAAGATTCGAATTGGTTTAATCTCAGTACTAGATTTCAGATTCAGTTACCTTGCTTAATTTTTAAGATATTAAATCGTAATCTAGAATATCTAGCCTCAAAGTTTTTTATAAATTTTAAGGTACACTACTTGTCTGTTTTTATACAAACACAAATAATTTTAGAATAGCTTAGCAAATAACAGGAATGTTATATCACGCCACCTGCGAATTTTTAAAGATACTAAAGTAAACTGAATAAATAAGGAGAAAAACCAATAAATTTTTAGGTACAGAAATATTGAACATATTTACTTATTTTTAAATTTAACTGTAGATGTAAATATTGCTATAACATAAATCTACGCAGTACTATATATAAGATTGTTTACTTTTATGTATAAGTATATGCAAATAGTGGTTACAATATGGGGTTAGTATAGCAAAAGGAAAGCTTTTTGAAAGCTATTATTTTATTTGGGGAAATTTAAATAATAACAATGAATAAGCAAATCATCAAGAATACAGGTACTGACGATTAAGGTAATCGTCTTTTGGAAAACCCAAAACTTCTGACATTTGGATGTTTTGTTTACCAAAGCATATATTACATACACTCACTTTTCTAAGTAGGAGATAGAAGCCGATTTACTGAAATGGAACGTTTAGTTTCTAATCGATGTGATTTATAAAGATAACATCTCTATTTTAAAATGTCAAGAATAATTAGACTAGAGTTTATATGTAGCAGCTGTTATAATTTGGGAGCTGTTATCTATCATCGCTGCTAATGTATTTAAAACAAAACATGGCATTATAATTCTTTTGAAATCTTTTTTGTGTAAGCAGAACCACTGCGTTTTGATGATACGATAAAAACATTAAATACCTAAGTGTTTTATTTTGCTTAATTTTGATATCAGCAAGAAGGGAAATAACCTTTTACACCTGAAGTTATTTTATGAGAATGCATTATACAGGGTATAAGGACAGGTTAAGTTATTGGCAGCAGCTATGATAGGTTTCCGTAAATCATCAATAGTGTCCACTTCGATGCGATGCACTTCATTTTTTAAATATCTCCACAAAAAGGAGTCCAAAATATTTAAAGTCAGAAGATCGTAGTGGTCATAGTACCGGGCCGCCTCGTCCAATTCCTTAGTATTAATGCTCGGACACGCTGTACATGGTACGGATATAATTGAGCCTCGTGTCGTCACACTGTTACAATATGCCATGACCGCGCTGGATCTCCATCTCTTTGACGTTGCACTACACTTGCACTCACTGCACATCGAGGTAAAAGTAGCTGCACATGTTTACCGAGAAATTGTTCTGCTATAGCATTTTCACTTCACCATAAATTCAAATGAAATCCATCAACTCTGAGATGCTATACACGTAAGCAATTTTTGACTCTTGTAACAAAAACGTTAATACCTACTATAAGTAATCGGATTTCAGTATTCGGAATCGCCTGGATACAGATTGCAGTAGTCCAGTGATGTAAAGGTTGAACGTGTTACAACTTCAATAATTTTTTTTCTCCGAAAGTATAAGGATTTTACGACATTAACTTTATTTTTCATGACGCATCTATTTCCAGTTGTATACAAGACACACTTTGGCTTTTACTTTAGACAGACTTTTTATAAAGGCAAACTTATGCCGCTATTTTGTATATCGAGAGCTTTGGCTGCGCTCTTCCATAGAGAATTTAGTATAAGCTTAAAAATATTGGGTTATTGTCGATTGTCCACAGTTCTTTGTCATTAACACAATAGTTTCGGTCTGTGTTATTTGTTTTGTCAGTCCAAATGGTCTTAAGAGGTCTACGATGTGAAATGTGATTTTAATCAATATATCTTCTATATATCCATCTATCTGGGATATAATTTTAATTGATCGATAAAAAAAATTGTATATGAAAGACCCTTATTAAAATCAGTCCTACAATCTACCTTTAATATTTTACACATTATCAGTCTGTTATTACATTCGATTTTTAGTATGTTGCAAATGTGATCTCCTGATTAAAACTGTAAAGGTCCCAACTTAATCCTATTACTAGTTTTTGATATACAGGGAGTTAAAGTTGGAAAGTTTTCTGACAATTTAATAGATAGATAGATAGTTATTAGTGTTACATACACAAAAGTGTTTACACACGTCAAAAAAGAAGTTTACAGTCATATTATAAAATCATCAAAAAAAAAATTAAATATATATCTAACATACAATACATAATAGAAACACACAGATAAATGTTGACACGTAGTAAATAACACAATGTTTAAGAATTAACAAAATAGTGTGAGCAATAAAAGCAAATAGTTGTAATTTTTAAAACACATATGTAAAAGACAAAACCAAACAAACAGCACATAGATACAGATTAAAATAATATCATAAAATAAAATAATGCATCCAAAATGTGCAAAGTTTGAATCACGATTTATTATATTTTGAAGTCACTGTCTAAAAATTTATGGATTGTGTAGAATGCATTTCTTAGTAGATTTTTTTTAATTTTTCTTTCAAACAATGGACGGTTTAGGTACCGTATATGCGGGGGTAATGCATTAAAAAACTGGATGCCATGATACGAGGGCTCATTTGGTGTTTTACTTAGGCGGTGAAAGTTTATATTTAAATTATATTTTCTTCGGGTATTGTGACTGTGAATTTCGCTGCGGGAAGTGTACATATTTTCGGGATCTTTAATATACAAAAGGCACAGAAGTATATAAGTACATGGTACGGTTAATATACCAAGTGTCTTAAATTGTACTCTACAGTCATCTCTGAATTTTAAGCCTGAAATTACGCGAATGGCTTTCATCTGCGTTGAAAAAATGGAATCGGATGAAGGCGTGTGACCCCAAACCAGAATGGCATAAAATAATCTGGAATGAATTAGACTATGATATGCAGTAATCAATGTCTGCTGAGACACTCTGCCGTACAAACAGCGGAACATGTAAATGCCTTTGGACATTTTGTTGCAGAGATAGTGGGCATGCCCATCGCATTGCAATTTTGGGTCTAGATATACTCCCAGAAAATTAACAGATTCAGGATTATTTACAGCATTTAACTCGCGTAGGCTGAAAATCATTTTTTCTGTTTTATTTGCATTTCGGCATAAGTTGTTTGAAGAAAACCAGTTTGATGCATCCTCTTCAATTATCGGTATATCGACCATCAGATCGTTTAACGATTTATTGGCCAGAGAAAGATTAGTGTCATCAGCAAAGAGGATGACAAACACATTATTTCTCACCGAGATTGGAAAATCATTTATGTACACGAGAAACAACAACGGTCCTAAGACAGAACCTTGAGGTACACCGTAGTTTAAATTTAAGGATTTTGATTTATTGTTGTTGTGCACTACGTATTGTTGTCCATGACATATGTAAGATTGAATAAGAGATGCACTCTCAGGTGTAGAGCCATAAAACCGTAATTTATCAATAAGTATATCATGACTTATGCAGTCGAAAGCTTTGGTGAGGTCAAAAAACATCAAACAGACGTACATACCATCTATACCGTCTATAATTTGATGGATCGTTGGCATAATTTTTTTTAAAGAATGGTATTACTTTCGATATTTTTAGGCAACTAGGGAAAATATTCTGAGAAATACATAAGTTTAGTAGCTTTGTGAGGGAGACGCAAACGCAAACTTTGCCATCGGTAATTAAGGCCCTTATAATTCCCTTGATACATAAATAACTATAAGACAAAATAATATATTGTGACGAAAATTTTGTTTATAAATAAAATGGGGTTAATTTCGTTGATATTTTAGTATGATGTAGTATTCAAACAAAATGAACAAAGCGGAAGTCGGTAAAGCTCCTTAAGCAAGTTCAAGTTATGATGCAACTGAACATTTATTTTTGTAATAAAAACTTATAAGAAACAGTTTCATCTCTATTCTGAAATAGCTACTATCCAGTTATGCGTATTTGTGGGTGCCACAAATAATGACGCCGCATGCTTTTGTCGTACGCATGCTCGCGGCATATTTTTGTCGATTTTTACCCTTTTTCTTATATAATTTTTCATTTTTAAAAGACTCTTCATCGAAAATCAACAATTGTCTTCACAAGAAACATTTGCGAAGTATGGCCTCTGTTTAGACAAAAATAGACTCATATCAGTTGAACGTCAGTGGAAACATGCAAAACGAATTTCGATCTTGGGCACCTTCTTCAGACATTTTAGGTCGTTTTCTGTCGTCTGTAGCTTATTCGGTCTATTACAGACAGTTTTGTAGCAAAAGATTTCGTTTAAAGATTAAAAAATTATTGTTTACATCTGTCACGATACTGGCATGTAAATGTGTCAATATAAGAAAAGTTTAGTGGGAAGATCTGTGACAATTGTCGATTGAGTTGAGCCCTTTATAGGTTTAAGCAGGAGATCACAATTTATAACTTAAGAAGCTTTACCGACTTTGTTCAGTTGGTTTGAATACTGCATCATACTACAAAATATCATTATTTCAAATAAAATATCATATATAAACGAAATTAAACCCCATTTTGTTTGTGATTCACTCTGTATATGAACAAATTTTTCATCACAATATATTATTTTTGTTAAATAAATGACATTCTTGCAGAAAAATTGCAATTAAATCATTAAATTGTCACAAAACTTTACAACTTTAACCCTCTGTATATCAAAAACTACTCATACGATTAAGTTGGGACCTTTACACTTTTAATCAGGAGACCTCAACTTATAACATACTAAAAATTCAGAAAATTTCACCTAGAGCCGTTTTATATAGAAAATATGAGTGGTCCTTTTTAAATACCTCTTTTAGGCTTATTTTTTCACGAAATTGTCTACAATAAACGCCATTTCGATTAAAAAATGCATTCGTTTTTGCACGTATTTGGAAAAATCATGTAGCTAATTTCCCTATTTTGCAAGTTTTTGTGTATAGGTTAAGAGTCACCCCATATGCCACTAACGCTGTCAGATTGAATGATTTTAAGAGGGAATTAGTGTCTGCCCGCCGAACGTAGGCCCCTTAAAACGAGCGTCACAGTCGCGGGGGACGGGCCATCCGCCTGGCATTTTAAGGTGTCCGAAAGTCGAGAATGATATCTGGGGCCGCGGGCGTTCTCCATATCGAGACTGAGGAGTGGCGCTGTGGTGGGCGGCTGCCCCGGGCTGGCAGCCTGGGTCGTGGTGCGGGTGGATGGGAACGCGCTGAGCCCACTTGGTGGACCGGCGGTGATTCATGCCTCGCCGACGAGACACCGGCGTAGGAACAGCCGGCGAAAAGTCGTATGGGCCTCTTTGCACATTACGTTTGCAAAATACAGGGTGTCTCTAAAAGGTTGGGACAGCGTTTCGTCACATAAAGTATAGCTGAAAATAAGTCGATTTAACTCAACTTGCCTTACAGCCAGTTCCATAAAAAGAAAATAAATGACCCTTTATACAAAGTGTACTTTACGTTAAAGCTGGCTTTAAAGATCGTTTAAAGTGCGTTCCGTTCCATAAAGTAGTTAAAAGTAAACTTTGGTTAAAGTACACTTTATCAATATATTATAGTGTTGGTAATGCCGAAAGCCAATTGTAGAAATTAAAAGTACCAAAATATGGGGATATTTTAAGCGGGAAAGTCATGAATTTGCTGTCAACTTTCAGAATAAAATAAACGTAACCTTATTTATTTGCGTCCTTGCCCGACGGTAGAAACAGATTTTATTTATTTCGATATGGATATGGAACCAACCTAAACTGGAAAGAAAAAGGAAAAGCTGTGTGTTTAGTGTGGAAGATCAGATTAAATTGTTACAGTTGATAGAAAAGGAAAAGGGTATTATCGGGTATCGTTTGATCTTGTGTTAGATCTACATGAGAAACTGTTTGAAAAAAAACCTTTTCGACAACGAAAGCGTCTTGTCCACTGTTAATTTTGATAATCGGAATCGTTGAAAAAACTCCAAATGTCATATTTTGTTAAACAATGCTGCCTTACTTTTTTACTCTGTAAATTTTAGGTCTTCTTAAATAAATTGTTACTTCATCTTCTGAGGATGAGCTTGAACTCGTATCATATAGTATGTAATTATTCATTATTTATCAAGAAAACGTTAATAAATACAGCAAAACATGTAGGTGAAGATTATCCACAAATTGATATAGGTTATATTGTGCTCTTAAAGTCTCCTTTAACCTCATAAAGATCCGAAATCCCGCCTTTATTATAAAGTACACTTTAATAAAATGCCTTTATGGAACTGATTTTATTGGTAAAGCTCCCTTTTAATATTAAAGAAAGCTTTACTTCTTGATTATGGAACTGGCTGTTAGTCCAAAAGTTGATAACCACGGAGCTACAGGGTGTCAAAGGTTAAGAAAGGTTACCTTATTGAAGTCGCTTAGAGCAACGGTTTCCGAAAGAGACACATACCTACATACGTATCAATTTCTTTCAGGAATACTTTTTTTATAAATGATTTAACAGAAAATAACATGTCAACTTAGCAAATGCAATCACTTTCCTTATCTGTTCTCTCAAACCCAAAATTGTAGATTTTTAAATATTTCAAATTTTTTCTTGCTGGTTTCAGATATATTTAATATGTTAATAATAATGCAAACTTGTTGCAGTTATATTTTTGTCTGTTAACTTAATAAAATCTATAATTTCAGTAGTTATCAGCACTTTTCTCATTCCAGTTACTTTTTCAAGATTTGTATTATATGACTTTGTAGTTAATTAATAATTTTTTTGGAAAAAATCCATAATTAAGGTTCTTATATCAAACAAAAAATGTAATCTTTGTTGTAACCATGAATTTCCTTACTTTTTCCTTAAAGCGAACGTTTATTCAAAATTAGTACCTACTTATAATATCGTTCTAGACAGATTCCGGTTAAATCTAATTATTTCTAGATCTCTAAAGTCAAAATTACTCACATACTTATTTCACAACGCGATTTTTTGTATTAATGTTGACAATGTGATTTTATCATTCATATATTTGGAGTAGTTAATCAGTTTCACATATTAACAACTGATTGGTTCAATTATAACTCACCTTCACACTTTATTGCAACATTTTAGCTCTTCCTTGACGTGCCGATGAGTTGGTGTTAGTTATTAAGCAGAACTATGAGATTATAAATTTGTTAAATACAATAAAACAACCGCAACTTCTCCATTTGCGAGGTTTTTATCTAGTTCCTTAGAAGATTATTAGCAGAAATTAATGCTAATGATTTTCTTTTGTTGAGGTTTTGTTATAAACCTTTCAATTATAAGAAATAGTTATTTTTGTATCTAGAACGTGAAATGTTACTTTTGCGTTCAAGAGCGAAAGTGATTTTGCCAGTTTAACGAGGCAAAATATCCATTCAAGAAAGCAAAAGCATTTCACGTTCGAGATACAAATAATATTTTTTCGAAAACTACAGTAAAGTAAGATAATTGTGACAATTTAATTTATTCAGTGTGGAAGAAAGGTATGGAATAAATCATTATTTCTAAAACAACGAAGTTTCATGAAATTTCCTCGGACCCGTCGATTTTGCTTTTTAAAAAGACTCTTTTTTCTATACCAACGCATTTCCCACGTTCATTTGTTTTCGCGTGATGACGTCATCGGATATTTTTTTAAATAGAACCCCTATATTTTTTCATCGGATTCTTGTAGAGCTTAACTTGCTGAATTCAAAAATATATAATTTCAACACCTTATTCCTTCAACTAGATTGCCGTAATGTGCTAACACCAATTTCCTGATTAAATTTGATTGTACCGTTGTCATGAACAGTACTATTTAAGTATTGGGTGTTGCGCCTTTGAATTACACCTGAAATGCTTATAGTAAACAGCCGCAGTTAGTCGTCAGCTGTGCCACTAGTCATGTACTGGTTTGAAACTGGTTGGTTCTTATCAGTATATCACAAATGAGGCCAATAACTTGAAAACTGTTCACAATCTGTCATAATAGTTATAAGAATATGAGTACGCAAGACGTAGCACGTGTGTAAATTACTAGTAGTCATTGGCTACTCAAAGCTGGGCCCGAATACAGTCACAAGAAGAAAATTAATCCACTTCATTCAGACATTAAAGTCTGAATTCAGTGTTATTACACATCGTCTAAATTTAAACGTATTAAATCATCTCTTCGAGGGGCATCACAGATCCCAAACACAAAAATTGCTTTTTTTAGTAGATGTGCAGCTTCACAAAATAATTTGGTTACTTGTTCTGCAGTTAAAATTTTGGAATGTTTTGGTATATATTCCACAGCTTGACTCTTCAACAGAGAATAGTTTTTGGATATTTGTCGATATTAGCATTTTCTTTTATTTCCAAACAACTCTTTAGCATTGAAATCAACTCCATAACGTGGAAGATTTCATAGATTTGGCTTTTTCGGCAAAGTAAACTAGAAGAATATCGTCTCTTACAGTTTCGATTTGGTTCAAATTTATCCATTCAGTACAAAGTTGATATTTGTGTTCATATCTTGACCTGGATTTTACTAGTAATAAATTAGCGTTTGCTAGTTCCGCTTGCTCTACGATGTTATCGGGATTTTCTTCTGAGTACATTTTATTTAAAGCCATATATTTGGTATTTTTATTCAGCGCACGGAAAGAATTGCAAATCGAGAAAACTTTTTCCGTGCACTAACCCGAGAAAATCCATGTTACATTATAACTAATACAGAAGAAAATAAGGTGTATTCAATGAAATACAATAAAAAGGAAATAAACTAAATATTCTTTGTTATTTCAAACTTCCTGTCAGAATAGGTTCAGCCCTTTATGACTAAAAACTATCACACATTTACCAATTGAAATGGTACAGCATCTAATTACTCAATTTTAACAGAGTCACAGCGTGTACCAGTAACTGCAGTATTCAATGATTTGTTGATCTGAAGCTCTTGGCAGGAGTATGCCTGCTGTGCACGTCATGTAGTCATTATTTCTAGACGCTATAATTAAACTAAGCATAGTATACCGTTTTAGATAGTAATTAGATATACCTATAGCTACAATTAATTTGTTTAATCTCGGTTTCTATGTGATAATTCAAATAGGTGCTGAAATTACAAATAAGTTCTGATAGATACACAATAATTTAATATGTATGTCTAATCTAATGTCGAATGTCTAGTCTAATGATATTGTAATATTTCTTTTTTTATAAGTACGATCGATATCATGATGTATGAAAAAGGATGTTGGACAAATGGATGTCATTGCAAGATTTGGTGGCTTGCTACCACGCGAAACTATAAAACTTCCAAATCCTTCTATTAATAAGGTGATGGTTTCATGTGCAAATATATTTAACGTCATTTTATTGAAACCAAAATTCTCCAAGGATAATTTACCCAGCCTGGATCACAAATATTAGTTATCATTGTTCAATTGTTTTGCCATTAACAGGTAGAGCATTTTCATAATACATTTTAACAATCTGTACGCGCTGTTGAATCGTGAAATGCTGAGTGATAGTTTATTACAATTAAATGTAAACACAAATATGATATCAATACAACTGGAAATATGGTCACTACAGTTAATAATAATAATATATCTACCCCTCATTCTAATCACGAGGATTAGCCCAGAAGTCGAAGACTTGTGCGGGAGAGGGGGCGGCATATTATTATTAAGCAGGCCGCATTTGCGCCCAGGAACGACTTACGTTGGTAGGCCCTAACCACCATTCAGTGCAGGAATGAGGGAAACCTGGAAAACCTCATTAATTAGGGGGGTAGTCAAATGTCAACCGGTGTCAATCTCTCACACTGACCCAAGCCAACACTCCTCCACCCTACCATATCCGCAGAGAGGGTGCCAATTTCTCCACGAATATAGCTTATATACGGTCTACCGGCTGTGGGGGTCGAACCCACAGCGATCCAGTCACCTCGATTCAAGTACTGACGCCTTAAACCGCGCGACCACTGACCGATCCAAGTTCTTCTATGAATTACGAGATATTGATTGGTTTCTGTAAATCAGAGATACATGGTTAATATTATTGAAATAGGTTACAAATATTCAGCAGATGGTGAGTAAATGTATGGAAAAAATTTGTTTGTAGAGATGTAGTGTCTACATCCAGTGGTCATTGTGCCTACTCAACGCTAGATCTAGATCACTGAAATATACGATATGGAATGCGTTAAGTCCCATTGCGCATCCAAATAAATGTACCAACCCTAGGAGCAGACAAAAGGAGGCACATGAAACTCAGCAAAGACATACTTCATTGGTTATGTATGTGGGTGAGAGAGACACAACCATCTGCACGTACGACATGAATTGTGTTCTTAATTTCCCATTATTTTGTTTGTAAACACGTCATTGGCGTACAGTGTGGCTTCTTCTTTTATCTTGTATCTCAGTGTTATTCTTTGTATATTTTTGTGGGTGTTATTGTTGGAACATGTCATGTTTTATAAGGGACTGTAAAATTAAACCGGCATATAGCACGAAATAATTCTTCATATTCAGAATTCAATTCCATTTCAATTCACAATCAGCTAAGCCCCTACTGCTCCGCCATTGCTAGAGGCACAAAACAAAATATGGCGCTGATCATAAATAATCCATTCGCGCAGCTTTTAGCGCATTCCAGTCATCATAATATAAAATTACATTTCAGTGATCTAGATAGATACGACCACAAGCAGGGAGCGATTTACTATACTGTGGATATTGGATACTATGAAAGTTCCGGTGCCTTTACATCACCCTTAGCTGTGTAATTTAAAATAACAGTATTTGAACAACTTCCACAACTCATTTCTTACGGTATATCATATTCCAAAAAAATATGAAAATCAGATCGTTATTTTTAAACTTTCAGAAAACAAACAAAATGTAGTGTCCGAGAAAATGAAGGAAATCTCTCGAATGCAGACCATGAAAAAATAAAATGACAAGTTTTATAAAAAAAATCCTTCAGGTCCTCCCTAAGCAATTCATATTTTTATACATCTATGTCCATCCGGTACCGGTTTCAGCAGATTCTGGACCTGGTAAAACCGTACATTATGAATTATCATTTTTGATAGCCTATATTTAGTTCTTCTTCACAAATGAATTGTTTAACCACTGATCACATAAAAGTATAAGTTTTAATGTATGGAAAATGTATTAAGGTCTTTATGTTGGAGCGTACGGTGTGATGAAAGCGTGACATGTAAAAAATACAACTACGAGTATTCGATATATATCTTGAAATGTTGGGTCCCCACACAGTGAAGAATGTAGCAACTTAAGCCAACAAACCGTATCTGTATTGCCTACCACAACTACATCTACATAAATTTAAAATCTGGTATATTTCGAGTACACTGGGTAACACAGAAATTGTTGTATTTATATAAGAAATTATTTGTACCTTTGTCTTTATTGACAAACAACTGTTTATGAGGTATCTTCGTCCTTCGAAGAGGAGGAAAATAACATTTTGTAGTGTAACCTACTGGGTTCGTTCAACATTGTTGAAAGAAGAAGTATTTGGTCAATAATCGAGAAGATGTACCTACGTTGTGTTTATTTATATAATAATAATATAATATCTCTACCCCTCATTCTAATCACGAGGATTAGCCCAGAAGTCGAAGACTTGTGCGGGAGAGGGGCGGCATATTATTATTAAGCAGGCCGCATTTGCGCCCAGGAACGACTTACGTTGGTAGGCCCTAACCACCATTCAGTGCAGGAATGAGGGAAACCTGGAAAACCTCATTAATTAGGGGGGTAGTCAAATGTCAACCGGTATCAATCTCTCACATTGACCCAAGCCAACATTCTTCCACCCTACCATACCCGCAGAGAGGGCGCCAATCTCTCCACGAATTTAGCTATTATTATTATTTATTAACTTATCTCGAATGTGCTATATATCTACGAAATTAGGGAGATTTGAGTAGTTTAAATAAAAACAAATTACTAAATACATCTCGTTTATTAGTTTTCTGTCAATGGTGTAATAGTCTACCTAATCACCTATCAGTGCCGTCCTCAGCCTTGAATTCACGGGGGAAAAGAGCACGACAGAGAAAACCCCGATCACAATTCAAAGAATCGCTGTCGCTATTGCAATAGTAATAATAATGATGACAATAATAAAAATGTATGTGTTGGTTAGTTAGCCGACTTGCGTCAGAAAGTACTGAGATCCCATACGGGAGGCTACCCAGCTAGTAGTTGAGGGGTCGAACAAAAATCTCAAATCATATCTCATGCATCAGATGTCCCATCGGATGCCTGTCCAGTCACGGGAGAAAACATTAACAGAATCACCAAGGCTCCCACAAACATCCGACAAGCAAACCGCCAACTCAAGCAACAAAGCAGTAGTCGTAGATGATTAATAATAACTCACAATACCATTTACAAAAGCAAAACTTCGAATCAAATTAAATTTATACATATAATTTAAACAATAAATCAACAAGTACAGTCTTACCTCAGAATTATAATAAAATATAATGAAACTGTAATAAAATATTCATTCAATATTTAAAAACAATATATCAAACCTAGTTACTGACCTGTAAATTTAGAACAGATGCACCACTTATCACCATTCACTGTCTTCCAGCCAACCTGCCGAAGTCTTAAAACCCAACTAACTACCCGTTGAATCTCGCCCCGCGTTCCCGTGTTTATTATTGCTTCGTCTCCAGTCGCCCCTCTAGCTAATGCGTATATAATATTCTATACAGGGTGTTATTCATTCAGCAGTACATATATGACAAAATAATATTTAATTAAGTGGATTCCCACAATTTGGAGGCTATATTTACTATGCGAGTTTTTATCAGTAAAAAATAAAAATCATTTCGTTCAAACACCATGTTATCAAGGTTATTTATTGTCTGTTATGTATTTTGTCTGATTACATTGTTCAACTTTATCATTTTCTTTTTGTCATTTTTAAAAGAAAAATATTCTCCGTACCCTCATGATTACAGTGCATCGATTCTTCCTGAGCTTTGATGAAATTCAATGACAACCGTCCATAATTAGAAAGAATTTCCATGTTTGCAGTTTGACTTAACATTTGATGAATAAAGACAGGTACTTATTCTTCCTTTTCGTCATCTAACAACGCATTAGAATGCAACATCTCTATTTTGAGAGAATTGCAGGTACTACTAAATCACAAGTATTAAGAAGCGTAAAATAGACCGAGACTGAAACTTAGCTACAGTTCCCTGAGCGTAAGCATCTTTTTAAAGTTAAAAACCAGAGTCCTAGGAAGAGACTGAGAACATGCAGCAAGTAATAGTTTTAATAGATTCTTCTGCACACAAAGCTACTAACAGGTTTTCATAGAATCCGCTTCTTCTTGTTTTAAAAATTTGTAGATATTTATGTGATCAGTGGTTAAACATTTCATTTGTGAAGAAGAATTAAATATAGGCTATCAAAAATGAGAATTCATAATGTACGGTTTTACCAGGTTCAGAATCTGCTGGAACCGGTACTGGATGGACATAGATGTATGAAAATATGAATTGCTTAGTAATAATTTAGAAGATATTTGTTTCCACATCTGTATTTCCAGTAGTTTCTTCAATATTCATTGATTTAAGACTTTTTAATTAATTATTTTAAAAACATCTTCATTTGATCAGCTTTGGGATTTTTCACATTATTTAAGCATTTTTCCAAATGGTAAATAAAACAGATATACCTGTATATACAGGGTGTCCGGAAAAATATAAGAAATTCCTCGGGAGCAGATAGAAGATGAAAAATAAGATGACAAGTTTCTATAAGTTTTTTCCTATAGGCCCTTATGCGGAGCTATGTGTCCCTGAAGAACGCTGCTGGAAATCAGTTTTCCTTGAATAACTTTTAAAGCACTTATGATTTAATAAAAATTTTATGTAATGGACACTAGTAAGGACCTCTTCAACCAGTTTCCTTGAAATATATTTAGCTTTTATTTAGCTCAGGAGCGGTTTAAGCTTTACAACTTAATGCCTAAATGTTTAACTCCCTGTATGATAAAGACTTTAAAATAATAAATCTGAGTAGTTTCAACCTTGGACGAAAAAAAGGTACTGATTGCCGATAAAATGGACGGCTCAAGAGAAAAAGTTCGACTTATGTTTGCATGTTGAACCCTCTTATGAAGTTTTTCAATAATTTCGTTAAGATGCCTTCTGAGACACCACTGCGTTTTTTTTAAATTTTGCATTTTTTCGTATTAAACATCTGAAAATGAAACATTTCTGTTGTTTGAATGACTCGTATTGCACTCTGTTGTCGAATAAAGAAAATAGAAATCATGGCCCTTTTTATTAGGAATAAAACATAAATTCGTTTATTATCATTTTCTTGGGAACGGTTCATTTTATCGACAATAAACAAGATTACCTTTTTTAGTCTAAAGTTGAAACTACCCATATTTCCTGGACTCCCTGTATATTTTGTTATTTGTTTTATTAATACTAAAGGTTTTTCTAAACGTCCATTGACAAAATCAGTAACCATCGTTCTGTCTAATAATGTATTTAATATTAGTAGAAAAAGACCCAAATATTGCATTTGGGCTCTTGTTTCAATCAGCAATAATGAAACAGCTGATTGTCGCTACGTTATTAAACGTTTCTAAAAATGTACAATCAATTGTAGCCATGGCGTCATATAACTGTAACAAATTGGCTTTTCTAAAGTTATAAGCGTTGTTAGAGCAGGTGGGAAAACTGTGTTTTAATCTAGATGTAAAATTAACACATTCAATATTCAAGAAATTAAGTAACAAACATTTGTTATCTCTTTGATCATTATATAAATAATAATCATAATTTGGTATATTAAAATCACCCAAAATTAAGATGTTACCATTAATAAATGAGAAAGGAAGTAACAAATCAAATAAATGTTTGTAAACAACAGATGAAGTTGGAGAAATTTCGGGTATATCTTTGCGCTAATTTAACTATGAATGTAATTAATTTATTAGTGAATTTTTTTCATAAGAATTGAGAATAATTCAAGCTCTACAACGTACTCCCAAAATCGTAAGCTTCCTAATCTAACAAGTGAGGAATATCGGATGGAATGTATGAAGGGATTAGGGCGCGAGATCGAAGTATGAGTGTGAGTGATATCTTTCAAAATACGTATTTTTCTTTTTAATTCAACTATAGATGTAAACATTGTTATAACATAAACGTACATACAGCATATAAGATTGTTCACTTTTGTTTATAAGTATGTGAAAATAATTGTTAAAATGTGGGGTTAGAATAGCGAAATAATGTGTGTCATACAAATGCATTTTAAAAGTTATTATATTATCTGTGGAGAGTTTAAATAGTAAAAGAGGATAAACAAAACATCAGTAATTTTATTTTTGATATTACTATTGCTCTGTGTTTTATTTTTCGAAACTTCAGTACCTAAAAAACATCACAAATTTGATCATTTGCGGACGAGAAATACGGCGATCTTAAGGTAACTTACTGGACCTTTCTATAGCTTTGTAAGTGCCTACTTGTCTTATAACTGTTATGCGAAAAAATATCGAATTTGGCCAAACTACACAGCTGGGTCCTTTTTTATCTAAGCTATTCAATTTTAATTTTCATATGATGGTGACGATATGGCGTATTCTTTAGTAACCATGGTACTCATATCCTAAAGTGACCATCCGTCCCGATTTTGAGCCGGTCCCGTTTTAGCACGTGTCCCGCTGTTGTCCCGCTTTTAGAATCCGTAACCCGCTTTTGTCCAGCTTTTATAAAAAAATATTTTCCAAAACTAATCTTAATTGCTTAATGTAATAGTTGCTGAGCTGTTTATGGCTGACATAGTTATGTTAATGAATATTTATTTTCAAATGATATACAGGGTGTCCCGTTAATATTGCGAAAAAATCAGGGGGAGTTTTCTTGAACTAAAATAAGAAAAAAAGTTCCTATGAACCTGTGTCCGCAAAATGCTTCGTTTCGAAAATACAGGGTGTTGAAATTTAAAAAAATATATAGGGTTTTTATGAATATCTGAAGAACCCTAATTCTAAATTTTTTTTTGTTGAAATTTTGTATGTTTGTTTATAAAAACCATAGACATTTTCTGACTTAATTTGATTTATTTTTGTCTACTCCAGTGGCGTTCGGAAGATCATTGCTCTTGATATTAATACGTAAAAATATGAGACGCCACTGCTTTTCCTAAGGTTTCATATTTTTTCTAATTATGCGATTAAAAATACAACTTTTTTGTCTCTTTACTCTGTTTGGTATCTTGCTTCGTTTTCTAGCAAAAAATTAATAACCTTTTCCATGCACAGTCCTGATGGGAGTAGAAAACGAAAATAGAACAAAGTACGCCACTGGAGTCGATAAAATAAATTGAATTAAGTCAGAAGATGTTTTCAGATATTATAAAAAAATAACTTTTTTATAATTTCAACACCCTGTATCTCCGAAATGAAGTTTTACGGACACAGGTTATTCATATCAACTTTTTCTTATTTTTGTTCAAGAAAACAGTTTCTGATTTTTTTCGCCATATTAACGGGACACAATGTCTAAGACTTGATGGAATAAAATCAAAAAATATATATTTGTGTGCTGTTCTCTTTTATAAACCTCGTTTTTTTTTTTTTGTTCACTGAAGAACTAAAGTTTTTGTTCCTGTCCAACTTCAAGCTTTGCGAAATATGGTCACTTTATCATATCCGCATTTTCTCTGTCAAGCAGTATATTTCCACCATTGTTGCTTGTTTATGTTTTGGCTATCAGATACAAGGCTTGCGTGGGCGCGTCCCAGCGCGTGCCATCGAAATACAAATGACTCCTACAAGGCTCCTACTCGAAGACGACGACGGCTCCTGACGTTCGCAGCGATCACATATGCAGAAACCAGAGCAAAGGTTGCACCAGGTCATCAACCCCAGGTACTAACTATGATGAATGTGACGCGTTATTATATTTAGTCTACCACTGGGTCATTCCAGGAGAGAACCTTTTGTTCTGGTTTGCAGTTGTGGCGGTGGGTTTTATGGCCATGGTGCCATAATTTCGACGCTGTTACGTCTGCGAAGGCAATTAAGTTACGTTTTACGAATTTAAAAAAAATGCCATAAAAGTGTGTGAAAGGTTCATTGTCAAGAATTATTGCAGAATTTACGAACGAAGTCTGACTAGTTAAGAAGTCTTTCTTCATTCCTTATTTCTAATGTTATTTTAAAATAAAAATACAAGGTGCAGAAGATACTATAGTTAGTATTTTAAGTATTTATTAGGTTAAATAAAAGAAACGACATTTTGCGGCGGACAAGCATGACTGAAGTTAACGGATGAACTAACAAATTTTTTTAAGAAATTTTGCATACTAATATATTATCTGATTCTGTATGAATTAATTATACAGGGTATCCCAATATTCTTTATACAGTGCTTTAGAAAAGTAATGAACAAATTCATTATTTTTGAAATTGAGAAGTTTTCGAAAAAATCCCCTGGCACGTCGATTTTGTTTTTAAAAAGGCACTTTTTCACATACGACCCACATTTGTGACGTCATCGTTGTTCGAGGTATGACAACATCGGCAATTTTTTTAAATAGCAACCCACAACTTTGACCTCAATCATTATTGGAGATATTGCTGAGAAGTGGCTGAAGGAACACTTCTACCCTCGAAAATGTGACGGAAATGCCCTTTTAATATTCTATGGACATGCGTCCCACTGCAATAACATTGAGACTTTAAAGTTTGCAGAAGATCACGATATAATTCTTCTTTGCCTGCCACCGCACACAACGCATTACCTTCAGCCCTTAGATAAAGCTGTTTTTAAGTCATTGAGGTCAGCCTACAATACTGTTACTAATAATTGGATCAAAACCCACTCAGACAGGAAGGTTTCTCGTATGCAATTTGGAACTCTGTTGAAGCAGGCATGGGGTAGGTCAGCTACAGTCCAGAATGGAACTTCTGGTTTTTCTGTATATTCTCTAGTGTCAGATTAGTAACATGTAGCTTCAACTTTTCTATTTTCAGGTATCTACCCATATAACCCATTAGCAATACCGGAGTACGCTTACACTGAAATTAGCGCTGTAGGTGAGGAGCAGCAGCCAACTGATGCTCAAGCTCAGCAACAACAAAACCCAGACCAAGCACCGACGCAACAAGACATGCACAAAGTTACACCTGGTAAAATTCTAAACGAAGGATCGCCTATCCCAACAGCACTTAATCAAGTCAAAAGCAGGCCAAAAGAGTGGCAAAAATCTTAATATCGCCCGAAAATATTGCTAAACGTCAAAGTATTTTCATTGCGAAACAAGAAAAACAGCCATTGCCAGATCCATCCACTTGCAGCACTAAGACACAGCAACATTCGGGTCCATCCACTTCAGGCACCAACAAATATAAAGGAAAACAGTTAAGTAAAAAAAGAAAATCTCCAAAACACCCAAAGAAAAAGTATAGAACACAAAGCACTTCAAGCGACACATCAACATCAGATGGATCCACCGGTCAACACGAAATTTGACATTGCTATGAGAGTATAAAATGTTGATAGATTAGATCATATTTAAACGAAATAAAATTATATTGCATAAAAAAGTTTGCTTTTGTGTCCAGGAGAACGTTTATACGATATTTTAAAAAATCTGTGACTTTTTTTTTATGATAAAACAATAAAAATATATTTCTATACTATCAAAGGAGCTTACAAAAAAAGTGGAAAATAATTTAAAAGTGCACAGTATTACTTTTTCTTTTATTTTCATAAGAACTTTCTCTCAATAAACCCCAAATATAGTCTCCCATCGTATATTCATTGTATTGGCCTTGATAACGTTCTTCGAAGTCCATAATATCTTTGTAGAAACGTTCTCCTTGCTCTTCTGAATACGCCCCTATGTTATTTTAAAATTTGTATAAATGAGCATGCAGCATATGTAACTTTAAATAAAAATATATCCTGCAACCCATTGTTTTAAAGTTATTTAACATATTTTCAATCAAATCTCGGTAGTTTTCAGCTTTGTTATTTCCTAAAAATCCAAACTACTGCTTTAAAACTGTTCCAACTTGCTTTTGGATCTCTATTAAGCAAGTTTGGAAATTCTTCATCGCCAAAAATTATTTTCATTTGCGGACCAGCAAAATCTCCAGCTTTAACCTTTGCTTCTGACTGTCTCGATCACATTTTAACCTTTTCTAGACTTGTACAAAACACCTGTTGTTTACCACTCTCTTGTGTGCCATCTGGAGGCACTGTGTGAATGTAAAAACCCCACTTTTATCTCGCGGTAAATTGTAATGTACTAAAATTAATTAGAATTCTTATAAAAACTTGAAAATGAGTATTATTATTATAAATATCACGAACGCAAACTTTATTGGGAAAAAAGGTATTTTTTCTTCATTTTTGTGCATAACAAACAGGAAAATTATAAAATAAACTTTAGGACAAAAAACGAAATTTTCTTTGTAGAGTTGTGATATCGTTCCATGACTCCTCAGGTGAAGAAGCCGATGACTTGAGTGCTTGTTGCGCTGGTTGTGGCGAGGAATATTTGCAAACGATGAAAAAGGATGATTGGATACAATGTTTGCACTGCAGCCAGTGGATGCACGAGTCTTGCACAAAGTATGAGAACATTTGTGAGAGGTGTGCTACAGTTATCCTGAAAAAAGAGCAAACAACAGTCATAGGCATCTCTCCCTGACGGTTCTGGCATCTCTCCCGCAGGATGAGGGAGAGATGCCGTTTGTGTTGTTTTACAAAAGAATTTATTTTTGTGTTGAAATGTTTCATAAAAATGTTAGCCTCAGTTTTTTTATTAGCAATATGTAATGTTATACCGTGTTACTTGATAAAATAAATATTTTCTAAAAAATATGTTTTCCAGGTGCGCCATCTCTCCCGGACTTACCCTATGCATATTATAAAGTATTTTACATTATTACATCTATACTTATATAGTTTTATTGTTTTCATTTCATAGCCATGCCATTAATGATCAATATTGATAGGATTTATTCTGTTTTATAACAATTATTACGTTTTTAATCCTATTTTACAAGGAGACAAATTTGATTTAATTCGTTAACAGTATTAATAATATATTTCTGTACAAATGAAAAAAAAAAAAAAACGAGACGATAATTATTAAGTTCCTTCCACTACATCACATCTTTCCTGATATTGCACTCCAAGGCATGTATATTGACACCTAGGATCTATGTGATTACATGTAGAACATACTTACCCCGAAAATGTGCATCTAACGGTGTGTTATTAATGGGTATTATTTAGGTATATGCTTATTCAATAGATATAGTTCTGCAATAATTAGAAACGGTCTAAAACTGTTAAATATGCGACCAATTAAGTTGAAAATGAATTACCAGTGAATTTAACACAAGTAAAATTCTATGATATAGCAACTCGTGGTGTTTTATAGACGACTTAATTTATGACCATATAATATACAACTTTTCTGTTCATTTGTGCTTAACTCTGTATACAAAGGCAATAACAGGAAACCTACTTTGCACTTAGCTGTACGAGAATCAACTGCAGTATTTGGACTGTTCGGCTAAGTCTTGGCACATTTTTTTTATTTTTGCACACGACCACCAGCATATACTACTGTAATACAATTTGTAGCGCAAATAATCCTACAATTGTGTTTCTGTAGTATTGTTTTAACACAATCTATACAAGGAAATAGAGCTATACTAATATTGAGATTAATACACTTATTCCAAGGCTAGCTCAGTTTTACTATTCAAGTAATTATAGTAATAATACCTACTTGAAAGATCAACTTATTCTAGTACAATAAGATTATATATTATTCATTTAAGAATAGAAATTACTTGAAATCAAGAGTACTACTATATATTATAATATGATATGAGACAAAGTTATATTTATTTATAGAATTGTTTGGACAGTGTATATGTCTTGGGATTGTTGGTCATATCAATGAAATAGAACAATCCGGGTTTTATTGACTTTATGCCGTATAGTAGATCCTTTTGAAGGTAAAGAAGTTGATTTTTCTGAACCCACCTTAATTGTACCATCCATGAATAATTATAAACACTTTAAATATACCTCAGTGACTTCTTTGGATGCTGAACACAGCACCAACGGCTGTAAATGTTATTCAATTCAAGATTCCCAATCATTATTGGAGATATTGCAAAAAATGTATAAATAACTTTTAGTCAGATCTAAATGAATAAAAAATATTTAGAAACTTTAATGCTTTGTATAGAGTTACTTCTAATTTTACGCAAAAACATGCGCATATTTTATTTTTCAATGTTCAGAGAGACTTTAATTGCCTAATATTTAATACAAATATTATTCAGTTTCAAAAATATAGTGCTCTTGATATAGAAAAGCAATTTAATTGGACATATTTATCCGTTGGATAGAGCGTAGGTGTCTTATTGTTGTTTCTAAGATACTACATAGGTTATTATTCTCTATATCGCCAACAATAATCGATTTAAACAGGCTCAGGATAGTAATAACGGGAAACTTGATACCACACAATAATTTATCAAATGTATAATAGAAAGGATGTGTTTGTGTTGGGATCATAGATCTGTTATTATGTTATAATTAGCATAATGGACAAATATACGTTTGCAAATAATAAATTCTATAAATTAATTCAGGAATGATGAATAACACAGCCTTTAAAAAGAAATAAAATAAATCGACGGGGTTTAGTAACCATAAATAAACAATTATTTATAATACATTAATGGACATTTTCAGAGACATCATAACTAGAAACTTTATATAAGAATAAGACAAGTTTTGTATGTTCATCTAAAACGTATTTTTTTATGGAAAAATTAATAAGAATCGAAAAAACATGATTAATATTTCACTGCGTTGTTTTATTTTATAATCAAGAAATTTTCAAGCGTATAATGTACCTACATGTCATTTTTTATTGTCTAAGATCAGCAGTGCATTCAGCCAAGTGCTCCTTTGAATTGTTGTACCTTATAATGCCAGGACGTGAAATTTATGTTTACCCGAGCAAGAATGACGGCTTTGCATGATGCAGGACATTCTAATCATCAGGTATCGAACATGTTGGGCATTCCCAGATCATCTGTTGTACGAATAGTACACAGATATGAAGAATTTGATACAGCGGAAAACAAACCACGTAGTGGACTAGTATCTAATGAAAAAAAGGATCGGTATTTGGTGCAATATGCCCTTAGACACCACACATCTTCAGCTTCAGTTCTCAGGGCCCATTTTCAAGGTACGTTTTGCCGTGTTATATTGACACCTACTATGCAAAGACGACTCCACGATGCAAATTTACGTGCTAGAAGACCATTACAGGTCCTACTCTACTTCCAAGGTATCATGCTGCCCATTTCCAGTGGGCGCGAGAGCATAGGAGTTGGCTTTTACGCCAATGCGGTGGGTCTTATTTACAGACGAAACCAGAATTGGGCTGGTTATTGATGACAGTCGACAAAGAGTCTGGAGAGAACCAGGTCATCAACAGCGACTTCATTTTCCCCGTGAAGTTGCTCCGTATGAAGGAGATACCGTAATGTTTTGGGGTGGAATAATGTTCAACCGCCGCACCCCATTAATTTGCATACCACAGAATACCACCAGTAAAATTTACAACGAACAAGTTATCACGCCGATTATCTACCCCCGCAGTGGCGGCTGGTGTATAGGTGGTGCAGAGCTGCAGAACTGCCAAAAAAAATTAGATATTTATATATTGTCGCCGCGTAATAATTACTGAAATTTATTAATAAAATAATTTGGTTAATTGGTGCAACTAAACAGCATCCTACGCCTGCCGACGCTGTCCGCTAGAGATGGGAACGAACTATTCAATTCACTGAATGAAATGAATCATTCCTCCTTGTCCGACTGAATCATTCCCTACGAACTAAAAACAACGTTGATTCCAAAAATTTAACAATCTAATTCAGGCGAGACAAATTCAGTCCTATACTTATTCAGTAGTTCACTGAATTAAATGAAAAATTGCAGCTGACGATTAGACGTAGACGATATCGGAGATGTGACTCAATGTTAAATCACCTATATAGAATGGCTAGTTCGGTGTCTTGCGACAGAATATTTTCTAAAGCAGGGTAACAGAAAACGATCTTGATTAAAATTGACAAAATTTCTAAAATTTTGTTTTTAGACGTGAATTTTTAAATAATTAGAATTTATGAAATTAGGTTTTGATTATAAATATAACTTCTTTTGTTAATTTAATACAATATTTTCATATTTAAATTTATATTTCATTACCTATATTCAAATGCTTACTTATAAATATTTTAAAATCCAAAATCTAGATTTGTCTGTAATCTCAAAAGCATTGTATGATATATATGCCTCTAAATTACGATACCACGGGAGTCATGAAACAGTGCCGTTTGCCGTTGTAAGCAAACTCCGATATTGAACGTCGAGACTGAACGATCGGTGGTCGAATGACAAATATACAATTCTCGACCATACTGAATCAAATGAATTGCTCAAGTGAATGATTCAGTTAGGTGAATGGGACTGAAAGAATGAATTCACCAAAATGAACTAAAAGTCCCATCTCTACTGTCCGCTGTGTCGAGGCGTCGTGCTTTCGTTTTTCGTTAAAATCGCATTCTGCCCGCCCTTCTCTATTGAGTAGTAGACCAGATGAATTATCGGGGTCTCTACGCGAGCGCGTCGCGGTACATTGAACTGGGCCACACGAGGTAGTTCTGTGCAACCCTCAACTCCCGCGGCGATCACACGGTCAGTGAGCTGCATTCTTTCAAATCAGCAAAGGCAACATCAGTGAATGTAATGTACTACTCGTAGAATTGCGGGCGTAAATCGTACGTATTTCGTGTTAATTTGAGACTTTAAATACTGTTTTAGTGTTTTGTGAATTTGTATAATGATTCATTGTACTAATTATTAATATTTATATTAGTGACAATGGATTTAGTTTATAATTTAGTTCATGTGAAGCGATTTTTTAAATACTCTTATGAAGAAAATTTGATTTAAAAAACATTGCCCGATATTGTTATTGAGACTGCAGGTGTTAGCCATGGAAAAGCATATAAACGTCAGTTTAATAGAGACATTATTTTATTTGAAGAACAATTGGATTTGTGGGTGCAACAAAATAAAATGCGTTATTTTGTTTTCCTTGTTTACTTTTTGGCGGTAATAAAGCATGGACGGAGGTAGGGGTGACAGATTTGGTGCACTTAACTGAAAAAATAAAAAAGCACGACAACTTCAAAAGCCATCTACATAATACAATGGAATTAGCTTTATTAGGGACAATTAATATTAAACACAAAATAATTTAGACGAAACATTTCGGGAAACAAAAAAAAAAAGAAATTGTTGCAACAACACCCATGTCAACATCAGAAGCTGAAAGACGCTTTTCAACTTTACAAATAATCAAGACTTCGAAATTCAATGTCCCAGTATCGTTTGAAAGCTCTATCAATGCTTTCCATTGGAAAAATATTTATTTCACAAATTGATGGCTTCAACAAGAAGGTTATAGACAAGTTTGCTTCTATGAAGGATCGCAGGATTGAATTGACTCAAAAAATAGGTGTTGATTAAATATTTGCAGAACATCCGTTTCATTTCATTACGAGCCGCCACTGCCCCTACGTAATGAATTATTTGGAAATTTTGTGTTTATGGACTACAACGCTAAACTTCGCGCAAGAAGTGTTCAAGAGTCCCTCGAAGCAGGACATATCAATAGATTAGACTGGCCAGCCAACTCTCCTGGCATAAATCCTATTGAAAACATATGGGATTTCGTTGCTAGAGCCAGTCATAATCATATTCCTCCACCTGATACTGCAGATGAGTTAGTCGTGGCGGCAGAAGAGGAATGGAACAATATTCCGCAAGAGATCGTTAACCGCTTGATTACCTCAATGCACAGACGTGTCAAAATGCTATTGGAACGTGGTGGAGGTCATATCGACTATTAGTCAAGTAGAGAACGGTTACTTTATTTCGATTTAATAAATTTTGTCAAAAATATCACACATTTTCTACTCAGTTTATCGACCATATTTTTTCACAAAAACAAAATATTCAGAAAATAATATTCTTTTATAAATAAATGTATTTGGTTCCTCTGACAAAAAGATTTCTTTAACAAGAATGAAGGGGGTGGGGGTCCAAGCGTTGTGTATAGTACTACAATAGAGCATCTGCGGCACGTGATCAAAATAGGCGTGGCTACTGGCTTGGAGGATAAACAAACAGCGATCATAACCTCAAACGTATTTATTACTATTTATTTATTATATGTTTTCACGTTACCTTAAGTGGTTGTGTTCTGGTTATAGTTTATTGTTGTTATTATTTTTCGTTTTTTTGTGGCTGCAATATTCCTTCATTTATATAATCATATATAGTGAATATTATTATACACTGAAAGTCATAGATGCTGAAAGTGCTGATGGATATAGACATAAAATAAGTGACATTCGAATAGATCCATACACATTCAATCTGATAATGAAGCAGATTTTCCTAAAACTTTATATCCAAATACTGTAAATTATTTGTTATATAATAAAAGTGCTTATACACATACATCAAATTTGTGGTTTTAGGTACTGAAATCTCGAAAAATAAAACAAGTAGAGCAAAAGTAATATCAAAAATAAAATTACTGATGTTTTGTTTATCCACTTTTTTACTGTTTAAACTCTCCTCAAATAATATATTAACTTTTAAAAGCATTTGTATGATACACATTATTTCGCTATTCTAACCCCACATTTTAACAATTATTTTCAGATACTTATCAACAAACGTGAACAATCTTATATGCAGAACTATGTAAGTTTATGTTACTTACATCTATTTAAAAAAATACGTATTTTGAAAGATTTCAGTAGGTACCTAATAATTTGCTGGATAGATCGTTTTCTGACGTTATGTATTGATTTTACTTCGGTACATTTAAATATTCGCAGGTGGCATGAGATAACATTCTTGTTATTTGCTAAATTCTATATTATTCAGTTCTTAAATTACTTGTATTTGTAAACACTATTTCAAGAATACGGCGCCCTTAAAGCATATTAAAGGCTTAGAAAATAAGTAATTTTATCACCGAAAATGTACGCATATTATGTATATAGGTATACATATACAACATGTTAACCAGTTTCATTTCAAATAATCTAAATTACCTACAAAATAAATATTTATTTATAACTAAAAAATGGTACTCCGATAGGGTATTCATTCTACAAGATTTTATATAAAATATTAACTTTTCACAAAAAAAATATTACTGAAAACATTTGAATTCGTAAATAGCAGAAATATGTGCCAGTTTTAAACAAAGTTTTCCAAAAGTAGGTATCCACAGAATAAGAATAAATAAAAATTTAGTCCTGAAATAGGTTGCCACTAAATACAATCAATACATATGATTTATTTTTCAAACCTCTTTTTCTTCATTTAATATTTTTCGCCTCATATCTATCTCTTCTTGATTCTTTTGATGAAGTACCAGATGTATAACTCATATTCACAGTGGGGATCCAATCCGGATTATTTTGCTCGTGCAAATTTGCAGGTTTCCCTATAGTATAATAAATGTATACCTAATTTTTGCTTTTTATGTTTTGAATATTTTCTTCCAAATTTAATTTTGGATTCTGTAAGGTCAGCTCTTTTAAACTATTCATTCAAGCCTTTCGCCTCTCAGATGCTAACTGGTTAAATTGTTTATGTCTGTCGAATTCAGAATGAATTCTGAAGAAACTAACATTGTCCCTTGCAGAATTACTGTCACAGTTTACTACCATACAATAATTAGGCATTTTATAATACAAATAACACTCAAATATTTAATAATAAATTGGAATAAATATAAGGTTATACTTTTGTTTATCCTCCAAACAACGACCTTGAAAATCGTGACGTCACGTGCAGATGCCCTATTGCGTCTATAGTTTTGGTAATAATCACCACATGTTTTGTATTAATATCACCTATAAATATTTTAATTCTTGTAAATATACATAAACATATAGTTGTTTAAGAAAGGATAACTTATTTTGTAATTTATAATATTTGAACAAAATATTATTTTTTAAGTAAATTTAGTGCAATTTTAAGAAAGAAAAGTATTGATTTAGGTATAAAAATGCTTAAATGTCGAGCATATATGTAAATATGAATATCAAATATAACTTATTACTGAATTAATACACATACCTACACTTGAATGAAGTTTAAAATTTTAAGTATGTTATTAGACATAAATACGGATTATAGTTTTTCCCTTGTACATGTTTTAAATATCATAAAAGCAATATCTTCCCAGTTAATTAGCAATAACTACTTCCTGAGTACCAATATTCGAGTTGTTTGTTAGATAAACAAATAATATTCCATATTCCATTCAATTCGTGATATATCTCAATATTTATATTCATTAAATTTGTGTGTAACGATAATATAAATATTCAAGTGTTATCTAAACATAATTGTTGCTATGCCGTTTAAAACTGGTATATAACCTTAATTATTATTATCATATCTTGTGTAAAAATCTTAAAGTGACTATGGCAACTTCAAAATTGATTTTTAAATATGCGATACAGATAATAGATGTAGACGATCCACATTTTTTTATTCTGACCTATGTAACTACACTTAACAAATATATTTGAAAATGTTTTGACTGACTGAATTTTTATCAAGGTGAAATATTGAATTATATTTCTATAGATGATTCTTTAAGGGCGTTGTATTCTTGAAATGGTGTTTTCTACAAATACAAATAATTTTAGACATTTATGAACTGATTAATATAGAGCTTAGAAAATAACTGCAATGTTATCTCATGCCACCTGCGAATATTCAAAGGTACCGAAGTAAAACGGATATACAACGACAGAAAACGGACTACCCAATACATTTTTAGGTACAGAAATATTTCAAATTGTTTTGATTTGTGATTTTTTTTAAATCAGCTATATGTATATTTAAATATTGTTATAACATAAACTTACATAGTTCTGCATATGAGATTGTTCACTTTTGTTTACAAGTATGTGAAAATAATTGTTAAAGTGTGGTGTTAGATATGTAATAGCAAAATAATGTGTCATGCAAATGCATTTTAAACGTTATTTAAATAGTAAAAGTAGACAAACAGAACATCAATAATTTTAATATTGATTTATTGATTATTTTTTATTTGATATTACTTTTGCTCTACATGTTTTATTTTTCGAGATTTCTGTACTTAAAAAACACCACAAGTTTGACGAAAAATACGGCGGCCTTAATGGAAATCAGTGAAATTAGAAATTTAGGTTTCACATGAATTCATGATGTACTTGGTCCCTCTTGATTTTCCCAGGTTTTATATGAATTCACTTGATTTTACTGAGTTCACTTGATTTCCTTAGACCCCATTTGAATTTGATGAAACAGTATTTTAAGTTAATATTTCTTTTTGCTTATAACTTTTACAATTTTTTCATATAGACAGGGTTCGCCAATTTTTAAAATTCACAGTAACAAAATATTACATAATATATAATAAAGTTTTTATTAAAATTTATAATATATCTTTTGTTACAAAGCTACATACGTACCTACTATCGATAAACTACCAGCCAATGACACTTTTGACACTAGGCAGTACTATACTGTTACCGCCAAATTCAATTTTAATTAATTAATATTTTTGAGAATTACACAATAAAGAAACAGCAACAAACAAAGAGCTGAAATTGTCTTTTCTGGTCTTACACTAGTTTTTTTTAACTCTTTATCTAAAATGTTTCAGTGCTGATTACAGAAGACAAAACACATTTTTATTTTTATTTAATTTTTGTGGTCTTAAAATGGACATCTGACGGACGTAATACTAAAGACGCCTTTGAGAGGTACACTGTTGAATGTCCCATGGACGTCTATACTAGTCCAGGAACATACCGACCTAAAACGAACGCCCGGCAGACCTAATGGGTATTAAGGAAGTTCCTGAGAGTTACACTTTTGGACGTCCCATGGACGTCCTAATTGGTCTCGGCGCGTACCGACATCAAACAAACATAAAACAGACGTTCCGTAAATATCGTGCTCTTGTGGGATGTGTGGGCTGTTTAATATTTATATAGGGTGTCCGGGAAAATGTGGGAAATTTCTCAGGTACAGATAGAACGTGCAAAAATAAGATGACAAATTCCTATAAATTTTATAAATGATACTGCAGGAATCAACTACTCCGCAGACTAATGCATCGACCGACATCGAATTACCTAGTATCTGTGTGAATAGCCAATAACTCTTGTCGGCCACCCCACCAGGCGTAGACCAGTTTCGGGCTTGTTTGTTCTCATCAGTGTGCCATAGGTGAGATGTTTACATATAAACTGAGTGCAGGTGAGATATAAATAGCCTGCTACTTCCTCCCGGGCCTAAGTAGCTCGTCTTGCAGGAAGCTAACAAGCCCGAATCCGATCTATGTCTGGTGTGGTGGCCGACAAGGGTTCTTGGCTGTTCACATACGTGCTGCAGGTGTAATTCAATGCCAGTCGGAGCATTAGTCCGCGGAATAGTTGTTTCCTGCAATATCATTTATAGATTTAATGGCGCGTCGCCCAGAGCGAGAGGTCTGCGATTAAGTACCTGCTGTAAGGTAGGTCGCTTCCTGCAGGTCGAGCCGCTTAGGCCAAGCAGAAAGTAGTAAACCATTTATATCCCTGTATGATAAAGACTTTAAAATAATAAATCTTCACCGGATAGCTTCAACCTTAGACTAAAATAAAGGTACTCTTGTTTATTGTCGATAAAATGAACCGTTTACGAGAAAAAGAATATTAAACGAATTCATGTATTAATAAAAAGGGCCATGATTTCTTTCTCGACAGCAAAGTACCATACAATCCGAAAGACTGGAAAATTTTTAAAAAGAGGATTCAACATGCGAGCATAGGTCGAACTTTTTCTCGAACAGTTCATTTTATCGACAATAAACAAGAGTACTTTTTTAGTTTAAGGACACTTTTTTAAGAGGTACTAGTGAACTTTAAGAGTTATTCAAGAAAAACCGATTTCCAGCGGCGTTCTCCAGAGACACATATCGCCTGTAGAAAAAAAGAATATAGGACCTTTTCATCTTATTTTTTCATGTTCTATCTGCACTCGAGATATTCCCCACATTTTCCCAGACACCCAGTATACTTGAACTGAAACAAAATCTTCCGGAAATGCATACACCTTAATTGGGAAACTTGCCACATTTTAGGGACCACCCTGTATACTCTTGGAAATATGAGACTAGTTGACGTTTCCTGAGGCGAAATTCAAAACGGCCTTCCGACTTCAGCAGATATCACGCACGAAAGAACATCTGATCCAGAAGATAAGATCGTCTCAACAGCTCTCCAAAACTGTTAATCACCAAGGCGACAGTAAATTTCGGTACGCGTAAAATATTTACCAAATATTTATCGGTTTAAGCGAACCTGACAAGCTAATATTTATGACTTTTCACACGCAATTGCCGTTGCCATCGGGACACGTACAGGTCTGCAGGAACGGTTTACTCGCTCGTACCTATCTCATCTTAATTCCATTAGTATTAGTTAGGTGAGTCGACGCGTCCACGTCGATTGCAAAGATTAATTTCCAGACCCATTCAGGCGCTCTAATGCAGCCCAAATGCACCGAGCGCCCCTGACAGACTGGGTTGCATGTGAATACGCTCATGCAGAAGGCTGCGAAAAGTATAGACTAGGTGGTTAATGAAAAAATGATTAGCATGCAGTACAAGCTTGCTTACCCGAGTTTAGTGATGTATAATTACATGTACACGGTGTCCCTAAAAGGTTGGGACAGCGTTTCGCCTAATAAAGTATAGATGAAAATAAGTCGATTTAACTAAACTTGCCTTAGTCCAAAAGTTGATAATCACAGAGTTACAGGGTGTCAAAGGTTAAAAGATAACTCGGGTTTTCTTTAATAACTTTCAACTGTTTCACATTAATTTCAATAAATTTTGTATTGGGTTTCTGGGGATGGCAAATTCAATTTTATTGTCCATTTTGGTATATCTTCTAGAGGACGCCACCGACGACGATTTCGAACCATTTAAACCGTTACAACTTTTTTGTTCCACCCTGTGTATTACTTCGATCCTCTTTAAGCCGAACTGAAGCAAAATTTCGTAACCATAGTCACGTTAAAGATCTGCCCATATCTGGCCGACCAAGTATACTAAATGAAGACGTGCAGTTACAAGCCCTTTTGCCCTTCATGAAAACCCGCATTCCAGTATTAGAGCCTTAGCAGGTGATTTAGGTGTGAGTAAAAGCACATTGGGAAGATTTCTTTATAAAAGCAAGTACCATCCCTACAAAGTTCACTTAGTGCAAGAATTGTCAGACGACGACTTCGACATACAGACAAAGTTTTGCGAAATGATGATGGAAGAATGTCAGGCAGATCCGGATTTTGTAAAACGCATAATTTTCTCGGGTGAGGCGTCTTTTCATCTGAGTGGTACCGTTAATAAACAGAATTGTCGGTACTGGTCAGATCAGTATTCACACTGGACAATGGAAGCGTCCCCAGAAGTCAATGTTTGGGCTAGAATTGTTGATAATCGAATTTTGGGGCCGTATTTCATTCAAGGTGATTTAGATGACGCAAGATATTTAGGTCTTCTTCAATTTGATTTAGTTGCTTCCTTGATTGTACTGTTTCCCAATGAAGAAGAACCAGATTTGCCCAGTGACTCAATTTGGTTGCAGCAAGGCGGTGCACCGCCGCACTATGCCATCGCTGTTCGCCGCTACCTAAATGACATCGGTGGATTGGCAGAAGAGGACCAAAGGAATGGGGCCCGCCAGATCACCAGATTTAACACCGCTAGATTTTCTCCTTTGTAGATATGTAAAAAGCAAAGTATACGTCACTAAGTCAAATAATCTTGACGATTTCAAGGAACGAATTCGACAAGAAGTTCGTGCCATCCCGCCTGATGTTATTGGAAATGTACAACAAAAATTTGTTTCTTGTCTGGCACATTGTTTGGCAGTAAATGGTCAACAACTTGAACATTTAATTTAGGTTTTTGTGTCCAAAGGTTTTATTAGCAAACAATAAAATTTCCTATGATCGATCACGTTTCTCTACGTTTTTCTATGTAACACCAATGTTTTTATATATTGAGTACATTCCAGTAGACACTTTAAAATGACGTGTAGTAATTTCAATCAATTTTGTAGTCCGTTTATTCATTTGTAAATAACTTTAGTATTTGTAAATAATCTGGGTATTGCTGCCCACCCTGTAACAATTAGAAGCAACTTGTAATAAAATTTTGGAAACAGCTCAGCTAGGGCAACCCGAAAATTGGAAAAAAATGTGCTGTTCCCTTTAAAAAAATATGTGATGACGTCATTACTCCAAGCTAGGTCACTTTGTATATTAAATAATTATTTCAGAAAAAAGTAAATTAAAATCAAAAATCGACCTGTTTCGGGAATTTTCAATAATGTCTTTTATTTAGCTAATAATGAATTATTATGTCATTTTTGTCTCATCGAATATAAACACATGTTGTACATATTTCGTCTCTTTCTGTGCTGATAAAACTGTAAGACAACCTTATTACCTAAATGTGTCCATTTAACTCTAATTTCGAATAATTACACATGCTTGTAATGAATCTGCCAGCTCCTGATTAGTAAAATTAACCATTTTCTTTAATAACACTACAGATTTCTCAACTATCAAATTAAGTAGATCAAAGTTAAGTTTACAAGACTGAACTCTCAAAATTAGTCAAACAAAAGAGTATTTGTGTAATGACACAACAATCACAGCTCACTGTTACTATTCTCTGCTTTTAGTACACGCAGGGGCCTAAGAATTATTAGTCTTCTTTATTCTGTTACTGCAAAACTGTTCAAGATACGAAAAATTATCAAGAGATTTTTTTTATTGCAAAAGCATGGGCCTTTCAGAAAATAATTTTTTTTTTTAAGTCAGTGGCGTATCATTTTTTTCATTGAAAATAGTGAAAGTGAAGTTAATAGCGACGCTGCTGGTTAAAACTGAAAATTTATTTCTTTAACAATACATGCGTCTTTGCGTCTAATTTACTCCCAACAAGTTCCACAAAAATATCTAATGCAGTTTAGGAGTTATTTAAAAAACTAAATAAATAAAATCTCCATCTCCCTGTAAATCAAAAATAAAGCGGAAACGGACCTGTATGTTTATATGAAACTTTTGTCCTCTTTCAATATTGACATTCAATTATGAAACACTCGGTATAATAAAAATAATATATTTCCCATATATTTCATATACTACATAACAACGACACCATAAAAAATTACTTCTACATTATAATAAGAAAAACACATTAGCACTAACATTCGTCAGAGTCACTACTAACGTCACTTGTATCCGATTCTTCACTAAAAGTTATGATGAAACCATTTTTATTTACCCTAATCAATTGGCGCTGCTTTATATATTCTGCTTCAATTTTAATGACATGTTCGATGCATTTTTTCCAATTAACTGATGTAATTTTATTCAGTTCGCTTTTATAACTATTTTGTCAAACTTTGGAAAGGTATTATTTCTTTAAATGTCTTTTTTTAATTGACTCCATATTAATTCAATGGAATTCAAAACACAGTAGTATGGATGCGATCGTAGAACGGTATGTCCCTGAGCCATAACCATCAATAACGTATTTCTTTGCAAAATTATTGCTCTTGACTATATGCAGCAACTCACGTTTTTTCAAAGTAGCATCGTACTGTTACCTATCAGATATTATTATTAATGAAAATGTCCATTTTTGTCGTTTCTACATCTGGAAATGCTGTAAAAGATGACATAGTACTTGACAGATATGAGTCATCTCGGACGATGGCTATCGCAGGGGTCGATTTTCCAGAGGAAAAGAGGGTTTTGCTTCATTTTTTACTTACTTATATAAATATTTTATTGTCTTTTAAGTCTCCATGAGAACATAGTTTAAATGTTTGTACTTAGTGGCAGTTAGCTTTGTATGTCAATTTCGGATAAATAGCACTGTTTGCTTAAGAAACCGGTATCACGCAATCTTTGGTAAATTCTTTCAAACATGCGTTGTGAAGGAATCTGGCGATTTGGATAAGCGTCAACATAAAGACGTCGCGCTTCGGTGGCGTTCCCATTAGCACGACCATACATGAAATGCATGTCTGTTAATTCTGCGTTAGAGTAACCAGCCATAGCGAAAGAAAACTTGTGCACTGAGAACAACTGTCAAATACGTACTGTTTATTTCACTAAACATCAACCAACTATTATAAGAAAATACACAACGTTATTGCAAAATAAAAAAGGGGCTAAAAAACATAAAACATTCCATATCTCTGCAACCGTTACTTTGTAGACCCATGTTTATTGAGACTTTTCTGCCAATTTTGGTTCATACTATTACCTCTTCGAATATTTACACTCTATTTTTTACAACGTGTATTTAATCATTTTAAATTGCAAAGTGTGTTTTTACAATATGCCTATCAAATGAAAATATATTTTTATTTGTTTTTATATTTTAAATTTTTTTGTTTGCTCATTGTATTATTTAATGTTTATTTATGAATTATGAAAAATGCCGCAACTGTACTTTTTTCACTGACACAATCGATGAAATGTAACACAATATTAAAAATTCTAGTATTTCATCAGTGAATATGACGACAACTATGGAATATCAACTTTAACTAACAACTAACAATAGCAGATTCCTTTCATATAGGTCCTGAACTAATACCGATTAGTTGATAGATGATAGAAGATTGCTTTGTACTGGCAACATCAGAGACTTACCTGGGGCTGAGAGTCGGTCACGATGATGGACGGTCGATCACGAGATCTCTGAAAACATTACAGTTGACTTTACTGTAACGTCGGACCATGTGATCTAAATCACTTTCTAACAATATCCTCTAATTAGTCTTATGATAGTAGACATATAATACTAGTCACTGTTAATAAAATATCTGAATACTATTTTAGTAACATTGTCTGTAGTTATTTATTTGTGGTATTTTTTGTTACTTTTATGTTTAATTGATTGTTCCTACTGCTTAAGTTATTTAATTTATAAAATATTATTTTGAAATAAAATTGTTCATGAAGTTAATTGCAATTAAATAAATATGGATAGTGACAGTTAAATTTGTTTGTTTATTTGTTTGCTGTAATAATAACATTTATGGTTTCTTGCATATATTCTAATCAATCAATCAATCTTTTCCAAAATGTAGTTCATCTGTGGTTTGAGAGAGAATTATTGTAGTAATTGCCAAATATGTTTATATCTTATTTCATGTAAATACGCTACACCTTATTTTAAAACAAAGAGTGATTTAAATTTCTCGCGCTTAAACACTAGCTTGTTATTAGTTAATTTATCGCCAAGCTTACACAGATTCACATAAATTCATGTTTATTGTCAATATTAATACTGTCAGCTGCTGACATTTGACACGTCAGTTATATTTGGCTAAGATTAACGTTGCCACTTTGTTAATTATTTTGTGTTTATTCTACCTCCTAGTTAATCCTAAAGCAAATGAAATAGTTCTAATCATAACTCAGCAACGAATTGTATTACTTTTGTCTATTTTCTCTATTTTTTCAAATTTACCGCCAAAATGATCTAGTTATATTTTCTAGTTACTTTTCCCTGTGTATATATGACTTCTTCATTTACTCCTCTTAGTTTAAAAATAGAGTATAGTAGGTCATGAAGTTGGTTGTAATCTCTAAAAAGACGCACCTCAATTTAGTCCAGACTTACTAATTAACTTTTTAAAGTACCACTTCGGTTTTGTTTCCATGGAGATATCACAAATAGTTCATTGTAGTTGAAAGATTGCAAAACAGTATTGAACGTAAGGTAAACATTATTATCTGCATTGTAAATGCTGTGATTATTATCGTAGGTATCTGAACGTTGAATCTGATTTACAGAAATTGATGCTTTTTTATCTTCTATTACAGATCGCAACACGTGTTGTGTTTTGAAGGAATGATTAGAAAACCGAGCTGTATTTGTTTCTCTAGAATAATTTGAATTGAATGTTAAATTTCATACGAAACTTTTGGCTGCTCTCGTACTCATTGGAATTAGCTCCTTTGAATACATATTTTTGAAGTTATACTTCTTTGCGCCCGTTAGACACATTGGGATGGGATGTTGGTCGAGAAACCGCGTCACGCTCAAAAGGAAGAACAAATTTGGAAGAACTTATTTTTAAGAACTTTTAATATATTAATATATAATAATAATAATAATAATAATATATATATATTTTTTAAGAACTTTTTTTTTTGAATTTTTTTTTGTACGTACGAGTGGGTGTATGAGTTTTTATTTTAAAGAATTTTTTTTTTTTTTTTTAGTACGTACGAGTGGGTGTATGAGAATGGCCAAAGAAGTATAACTTCCACCGTATGGTCCGACGCAGACAATTTTTTTTCTTTATATTTCGTTTTCTATGGTGTTTTTTTTAAATTATCAAGTATTTTTTGAGAAGAAAAATGAAAATAAAATGATAATGATCAAAAACTACTTTTCTAAGAAATTGTGTCCAATGTTAATACAATTAAATGATGAACAAATTATTCATGTGTACGTAAATTATGCGGAATTATATAATTTCAACATATGGACTTGCAAGTGACGAATTCCATGGGCATATTGCACCAAGACTAATCGTCGGCATCTTTCGAAATTTTTGATAATAATAATAATTTATTTTCCCATCGATAAAAAATACATTTATATAGGAATAGTCACAACATTTACTTACAACTAGTACACAACATATCCATAAAATTCCTCCAAGGAGTAAAAACTATTTGCTAATAAAAAAACATTTAATATATTTTTAAATATATTCAAATTTAAGGACGTTTTTATTTCATTTGGCAGCCTATTAAATATTTGCAGTCCCAAATACGAAACAGAATCATGTGTCACTTTATATTTATAAAATGGAATATAAAAGTTATTCCTTTGTCTAGTGCCTATGTCATGCTTATTTTTATTTAAAATAAAATTAACCCTATTTTTAAAAATGTAAACACACATTTCATATATTAAAATATCAACAACAGTCAAAATGCCATATTTTCGAAATAGGTTTCTACAAGAAAATCTACCAGACACACCAGTAATGCATCTAACAATCCGTTTTTGAGCTTTAAATACATTTATTGCTCGAGTGGAGCACCCCCAAAAGCACACCCCATATCTTAACCTAGAAGATACTTGTGCATGATAGACCACAATAAGCTGTACATCTGACAGTACAGTTTTCAGATTTCTCAGAACATAACAAACTGAGTTTAACTTGGAAACTAATTGATCACAATGTATATTCCAATTAAGACACTCATCCATTGTGACGCCCAAAAACTTAATATTTTCTTTGAATGTCAATGGTGCATATCCATTTAATCTGATATTCAATGACGAACAGTGTTTTTGCCTATTATGAAATCTCATAACATGAGTTTTCGTAGTATTCAAATGTAAACCATTATAACTATACCAACTATTTATGGATTCAAGAACTCTGTTGCATTTAAACTCTAATTGTTTATCTGATTCATCCGAAATCAATAAGGATTGATCGTCAGCATACATGACAAAAATGCATCCTTAATTATAGTATCTAACTCGTTGGTATATAGGATAAATAAAATAGGCCCTAGAACGGATCCTTGCGGAACCCCATGTCTACACATTTAAAATCCGATTCAACGGTGTGTGTCTTAACATTTGTTTTATATGTTAAACTTACATATTGTTTACGTTGTTTTAAAAGGAAGAAACCCAGTCAAAAGCCACGCCGCGGATGCCATATGCATTAAGTTTTGTTAAAAGTTTATCGTGGTCCACGCAGTCAAATGCCCTGCTGAGATCACAGAAAATCCCAACAGGGCATTCGCCCGCCTCCAGATGTTGTAGTAACTTAATGTAAAATGAAGAAATAGCACTTTGTGTCGATTTACTAGCACGAAAACCATGCTGACGTTGTGTAATTATATTATGTTTATCAATAAATTTCAACAAGCGATTTAAAAAACAATACTCAAATATTTTTGAAAAAGCAGATGTGATAGCTAGTGGCCTATAATTATCCACGTACTGAGGATCATTTTTTTTATAAACCGGAACAATTTTCCCCACTTTAAGTAAGTTTGGAAAACAGCCATTTAAGAATGACAAATTTACTAAGTATGTAAGTGGTTGAATGATAGAGGCAATTACTTTCTTTAGTATAGACATAGGGACTCCATCAGGACCCGAAGAATTTTTATTTTTTAGTTTATTATTGAGCAAACTCAACAATTCATGAGAAACAAAAGGCTCCAGAAATAGGGAGAGATTATTAAAAGGAATATTAACTTGAGAAATAATTTTATTTTGGTTCATCGTATATATGTTGTTAATCACTGTTTTAGGCGCTTCAAGAAAAAAACTGTTAAATGCTGTAGCTACTTCATAAGGGTTATCACACAATTCATTGTTTTTATTATAGTAATATTTTGATGTTTTTTATTCTTTCCTGACAACTCTGACACAATATTCCATGCTGTTTTACTTACATTATCAGATGTTTGAATTTTGTTTTGGTAAAACTGTCTTTTGGTGTTTTGTACTAACTTTATATGCTCTTTTTTCCTCAATTTATAAAAATTAGTTAAATCTGGACATAGGTTCTTTAAGAGATGAATATGTTTTAACCTTGAACTGGATTCTTTAATTTCATTGGTGATCCATGATTTTGTTTTACATTTATTTACGTAAGCTTTCTTCAACGGAAAATGAATATTAAAATAATACAAAAAAATGTTATAAAAACAGTCAAAAGCTTCTTCGATATTACTTATATTATATACATCAGACCAAGTTTCAAAGTGCAAATCTCTGTCAAATTTATCTACAGCATCATTAGAAAAAATCTTTTGACTCTATAACTAGAGTCATGGTCGTTCGTGTCAGTAGAGGACATTTCAAGTAAAACTAACCTGTGATCTGACATCTCATTATCAATAACACATACCACGTCATTATTATCCTTATTACAAAAAATATTATCAATGATTGTGGATGCACTAGAAGTTGTTCTGGTAGGCCAACCAACAATAGGATGCATATTAAAGGAAAGCAAAATATTTTTAAAATAAGCAAAGTCCCCTTTACTTTTACAATTTTCAGATGCATCTATATTAAAATCACCACATAAAAGTATAGGTTAATGGAGGGTTTATACAAACCTTGTAGAACCTTAACAACATTGTCAAAAAATAAGGTTAAGTCACCACTAGGAGACCTATAACACGTTAGTATTATAGTAGTAACATCACCATCACTTTTCCAAGATATGCCACATATCTCAAAATGTTTTTCAATACAGTATTGATCCAAATCAATTCTTTTACATTCAAGTTAGATTGAGAGTAAATGGCTACACCGCCATTATTATAAATAGATCTGCAAAAAAACTGCTTAAAGTAAATCCCTTCATATGTTTTGATTGAATTGCATCAATACTACTATGAGTCTCAGTTAGACAAAGAAATTTTATGTCAGAAAATTTACAGATATCTATCTCTAACAAATTAACTGTTGCGTCATTTAAACTTTGCACATTTAATAAAAGAACATTAGGATTATATACTACTTCACTGATGGAGCAGATGTCTTCCTGTGAAAAACCTGCTGATACAAGCACCATCAGGCCATAATTTCGAATCCATCGCTTTTCGAAAATTATCGTCGAAGATGGTCACTTTAAACGATGAATATAAGTTTGGGTACTTTGATTGTATAGTCTCGCATTGAACCTCTGGGAATGATTTTGCTAATAATTGTTGTAAATCCATAGCTGAAGTGTCCATATCAATTCTGCAAACATGTAGGTGTACGAACTTTCTTACTCCCTTTACAGAGGAGTCCTTGTTATTTCCTACAATTGTACTTCTCCTGCGATTTCTGTACGTTACTTTGTTCCAATCATTCTTTGTATTGGACTCATATTTATCTTTATTTTGATTGGGCACATTATCGCTCATATCATTTGTCAGGCTAATAATTTCATTGCATTTAAGATTTGTTTGAATGCGCAATAAATCAGCTGACAATTGTTTATTACTGACAGTTTTTAATTCTTGTTTGTTTTCAATGGGTATGTTTTGTTTACAAGTTTTTCATATTTATTGTGGGAGTTGGAATCAATATGATAATTGTTTTTGCTGGTTTGTCTATCTATAGCAGTTCTTGCTTGGTGGTTGTTTTTAGGGCGACTATTACTTTTGTAGTCTCCGATATTTCATGGCCACCTTCTAATTTGTTAAGGCGATTTAATATTTGTATATGGTCATTTAATACCTTGATTTTATCTTGCAATTCGGAGATTAGCAGGTCCTTCTGCTTAATTATGTAAGCAAATATATTTACATCTACCTTACTGCCCGCTGTCACACACTCCAGGGCATTTAATAAGGCATCGTCCATATCAGTTTCGCTGTTTTTAATAGAACAACAGTTAATTAGTGAATCACTAATTACAACTACACCTTTTGATAGTTTAGCACAACTTTGATGAAACACGCTTTCACACTTTTCACATTTTAAATAGTTTTTCACAACGTTTTTCCCACATCTTTTACAAGAAATCGAGGAGCTAGCTCCAACACGAATCTCTTGGTCCGCCATTCCCTTATATCGTTAAAACTGACAAAAACACATTGAAATCTCATGTTATGCATGATTAATGTGATTAGAGCAAATATTCCTTGAAAATAATGAGTTTTGGATTTTATCATATCAAAAAATTATCCGATTAACACAACTTTCAAAAATATGGTTTAATTTATTTATGACGTCACTCTCTATAATTCTGGCACCAGAGTTTAGATCAAGATTTAGAAATCATATTATTTGGTTCTATACAGGATGATTCAGAAATTATCTAAAATAATTTGGGAATAGATACGTCATGAAAAATGGAGTCAATATCGTAAAAAAATTTTTGTAAAATCGTTATAGTTTCCGAATAAAACATTATTGTAGTATTTTCAACCTTTACATCGCTGCGCTAGTGGCTAGTCTCTAGACAGACGATTCCGAATATTGAAATCCGATTACTTTATGTAGGCACTGAAGTTTTTGTGACGCCAGTCTTTACACTAGTTTTTCAAGTGTCAAAATTAGCTTACCTGTATAGTAGTAACTGGGAATTGATGGAAATTGTTTTAATTTATGACGATGTGAAAATGCTTTTGCCAAACCGTGTAAGAGATGGAGGTCCAGGACTTCTACGGCGTATTGAAGCAGTGTGGCTTATAATACACGAGGCTCAATTATATCCATACCATGTACAGTGCGTCCAAGCATTAATCCCAAAGGATCAGACGTGGAGAACCGGTACCATGGCCACCACGATCTCCTGACTTTAAATGACAACAATAGCGGCAAAAGCAGTTAAATTTGCTGTATAAAATCAGCGTTATAAAATGTTATTTATCTCTTTCTTTGAGTATTTCTTTCCAATTTCTGTCCGGTCGCAGGTTGTATTTTTAAATCATTTTTGAACTGCCCCTTTTATTTTTTTTTTGACAAAATTGTATTTGTTACGCGAGAACTCCGTCGCGTAACATCACAGCGAACCTCGATGCGACACTCCACGGCGAACAGGTCAAAGTAGGTCATGATTCATTGCGTTTTGACGGCTGATGTTATTAGATGCGTAATTCTATTAGTTGTATTTGGAAAAGAGATTAAAACATTCATTTTCAAATTCATGGAGAATTGTAGTAAAGTGTAAACTGCGGCATATATTTAAATGCGTTTTGCAAAAAAGGCAAAAAAGATGGTGATATCACGTCTGTATTCTAGAAGAATGAAGTACAGTGGCTGTAACTTCCTGATTGATTTAAAATTTCAACATATCAGTGGTCCTTACACGCACTCATTTATCAAAAATGGTTTTATTAGGATTGAATGATTCCGTTTTAGTTTTTTGATATATTTTGCATCTCCTGTGTTATTAAACTTTCACATTAATTCTCGAACACAGTTTGTTAAGACGTAAACTTCTGCATATAAAATAGAATTTTGTCTAAGAAATTTGAAGTTTTGTTGTTGTGAAACTGTCATGTTTAATTATTAAATACAAGTTTGTACAAACACAGGCATCTAAATATTTAAAACAGTACAAAAGTTCCTAGTTGAGGTTATATTGGCATTGAAAACAACTTTCCTCTATAACATTTTTAATTTTTCCTTAAATAGTGGCACTATTGAAACAATTTTACATTTTTGTATGTTTTTAATATCCCGCATTTTTCAACGCGATTTTTACAGTTGCTATATACCTACATTTGAAGACAAATAAAAATGTGAAGTAAAAAAATCAGGTATAGTTAGGTTATAGAGCACAACTGTATGTTCTACATTGAAATAGTATGAAAAGATATACTCAATGATAAGACGAAACAGAAAAAAACTCAAATACCTCACATATAGTACATATACTTGATGCGACATAGAAATATTCACAGGTAAAGCCGGTCCCAGACGATGTGGTGAATGCCTTCCAACGTTGGACACAGCACCATTTGCCACATCGTGTGGGCGGGCGCTGGTGAATTGCATGTGTTCAACGTTGGCTACATGCCACGTTCGGACTTCTGTCGGTAAATCTGACCGGCGTCAAAGGAGATTCCAGCGTTGGAAGCATGTTGGAAGCATCGTTCGTCACACAGCCACATGAGCGATCGTGTGTTTGACCCAATACAAGAGCGCACATGTTCCTTTTTTTTTACTGTTCTGTGGATCTGCAGTATAAGTACGACACTGACTCACGTTGGTCCCACATGTGTTTAAAATGTTGCAACAAAAGTTCACCTCATCGTGTAGGAGACACACTTGCCACATTTTTATGACGCAAATTGTGTCCAACGTTGGCACCAACATTGGAACCAACATTTTACCGAACGTTGGACACATTTTCTGGGACCGGCTAATAATGGACATACTGTGAACCTCAATGCGACCACTCATGTTCACTGTGAAGTGACGCGACGGGGTTACAGGGTTCCATCCACACGATCGTTTAGAAGTCACACGGCGAGGTTCGCGACGAAGTTCTGTTACAAGTGAGTACGCGGCTTAAGAGTTTCCTGTATACTTATTTTTGTTCTGAATCAGGCTATATATGCATGTAATCTACACCTATAGAAGTGTCTTAATAGTATATCTTCCAGGAAAATGACGAAATAAATATCGCGGTTTTACGATCAAGTGACACTGCCAGCGAGAACAAGAAACAGCATTCCCATGGCACATCATGATCATTTCGAATTATAATCCCCGATACGCATAAATCAGAGCTGACACCATCTGCAGAGCAGGGCTCGTCAGAGCGGATCGCCGCGCAACTAGAGCGTAATCGTGATTGAACTATAAATAGAATAAGTCTTCTTCCTCGGTCGCGGAACCAGATGGACGATGGACGACTGATATTGAAGGCATAAGGCACAGCGGGACAAGGCTATTGGTCGCGTTCGATTTCAACCTGTGGTAATAAAATAATGGTTGAGTGATTTACATTACATGTTGAAGTTGAAGATTACCTTTTAAGTTTTTTAAAATTTACTACCTAAAGTAAAAAACGTGGTTGCCAAAGAGGTTGGGAGGGGTAGAGAAAGCAAAGAACAAATTTTACTTGCCCAAACGCTGTTTGTTTTCCGGGGATTGGGTGACTTTGTAGCATTTTAAAATGCTACGATTTTGGTTTACATTTTATATTAGCATTTATATACTTAATATTACTGTAGTGTAACATACCCGGGTTTGTTCAACATTGTTGAAAGAGGAAGTATTTGGCCAATAATCGAGAAGATTTACCTACGTTGTGTTTATTTATATTATTTATTAACTTACCTCGAATGTGCTACATATTTACGAAATTGGGGAGATTTGAGCAGTTTTAAATAACACAAAATAAATTACTAAATACACCTCGTTTATTAATTTTCTGTCAATGGTGTAATAGCCTACCCAACTACCTATCAGTGCCGTACTCAGCCTTGAATTCACGGGGGAAAAGAGCACGACAGAGAAAACCCCGATCACAATTCAAAGAATCGCAGTCGCTATTGCAGTGGTACTAATAATGATAACAATAATAAAAATGTTTTTGTACTTCAGTACTTTAATACACGGTAATATCATCATAATTCTACATATAAAACTGAAGAGTGTTTTGGTTAGTTAGCCGACTTGCGTCAGAAGATACTGAGGTCCCATACGGGAGGCTACCCAGCTAGTAGTTGAGGGGTTGGACAAAAATCTCAAATCATATGTTTTATCGGATGTTTGTCCAATCACGGGAGAAAATATTAATATAGAATCACCAAGCCTCTTACAAACATCTGACAAGCAAACCGCTAGTTCAAGTAATACAGTAGTAGTCGTAGATGATTAATACTATCTTACAATACCATTTACAACAGCATAACTTCGACTCAAACTAAAGTTATACATATAATTTCAACAATAATTCAACAAGTACTGCCTTACCTCAAAATTATAATAAAATATAATGAAACTGTAATAAAATATTGAACAGACTAATTGGTAATTAGTTATCTTTACAAAATCAGCTAAATGCTCAGATAAAGTTAGTATTAGAATTAGTGCTAGCGCGGAGTCTAACAGGGTAGTTTTAGTATTTACGGAATGCTGTAATAGTCGGTGTCGCGCTGATACCTTCCTTTTTTAGGTCTGATGTAAGTTGTATTCGTCGTGTGTATTTAATACTACACTATTGTGTACTGTACTATTTATAAATAGTAACAATTTACATTAACAAGTATTAGTTGAGGGAAGAAGTAACATGCCAGAGGAGAGAAGAAATAGAATGGAATTATTTCAAATGTGATTCAGTAACCCTGAAGGTTATAGGGACACACATATTAAAGGAAATTACATGTATTTTACTGTGCAAACGCATTATAAATTCTTCTGACAAAACTAGTGACAGAACATTTGAATATACTCCGCTCTGCAGTATCTCTGGTTATTTTTATTGATTGTATTATGGGAAACAATATCTCTGAGAATTAATGCTCTTACCAAAATTGAATAATTATACCTCCAATATCTAATAAACGTTAAAAGATCATTCGTCAGTAGAACCACCAGATGTGTGGCATATTAGATTTGATCAGTATGCCACAGGTGACATGACCGAAGCCTGACCCAGCTTTATTGTCTGCAGATGCTTCGAGTGTAGGTGAGATATAACATATAAATAGTTATATCTTAAACGTTATTGTTGGTATTAAGTCAAAATCTGCGCCGCACTAAGTGAACCAAATTTAATTCTCGTTTTTTTTGCGTTCTAGGAAATCTCACTTACAATATCTAGTAAAGGCTAAAGAGGAAGTTCTTAGATAATAGTTTATTTTCTAGGTATATGTATATTTATCTTTAAAGTGTTTAATAATTAAGCTAATTGCCTCGCTAAGGCTTTTAGAAAATATCAGTTGTTACCGGTAATAAAAATACATAGTGTATCTTTATATACATGTACATATGTTTTAAATAATTTAGATAGGTCAGAAATATTTTAGAACTTACGACAATTTTATGATACCATAAAGTGTACAATCATTTAAATTTAATAAGATAATTTTAAAATTTTCAGAATCTGTTAAACTTAACAAAATAGCAATACTTAGTTTAGGAAAATATCTAGAACAACAAAGTATGTAATTTTAAATTTTTTAATATAAGAATACATTTTTATGGTCTTATAATTTTACTGAGACATCCAGTAAAAATATTGTTTTCAATTGCTGAAGTTCTCGTTATGTGATATCTGTGCTAATGACAGTGAAGTATTGAGCCGTTAGGTGATAAAAAAATGATATATTCTCAACTGCACACTATATATATGTACTTACAAAGCAAGGCTATTTACATTAATATTAGTGTATTGTACAGAAGGTAGTATTTTATTTTTAATTTGTTCTATTTGTTGATATTTTAAATTTTGTCTTGGTCGGAAAACAGAAAATTTTGATCTTGCACTGAAGGATCCAAAAATTTCTGTCAACACGTAAAATATGCACAATTTTTATATTTTAGTTAACATTCTATATTATCTACATAGAAATGTGCTACATGGAATCGTGGTACACAACTCCAATAACATCACTCGAATTTATAATTCGGAAAATTCGTGCAGAAAATTTAAAAAAGTTATCTGTACTTAATTGCTATATAGATTTTTCTTCCTTACCGTTAATATTTAATTTAATTTTAAATTGGAAATTAATATACTTGTTTAAGTACAACCATAGAAAATAGATTTAATGCTTATTCATAAAAAATATTGGAAATTACTTAATCAAACGGCTAACAGTATAAATTGTAAATTAGATGCTCCTTCTTACGTTAAACTTCAGTTTTTTTTTTGTTCATATGACATGTAATATTATTAAGAAGTCCGCACTAAAGATAGAATTATGAATTTAGACTCTTTTGTTGTAATGATTGTAATCATAATTTGGTATTTAATATATTTGGAATTGATTTATATACAACGTAAGTATAAACTTAATTATTAGACCTCTCCATATTTAACTGTACGTAAAATCATTTCGGTTATATACTCGTATGTAACAATTTAACAAATTTTGTGTTCTTGTTTGGTTTTATTTTCTATAGTGTGCAAGGTTTTTATGTGTATAATATTTGGTTGTGGCAAGAATTTAGACGACTTAAGTCATGGCTGACATTATGCAATTGTAATAGTATGAACCAAAATAAGCAGAAAAGTCTTAATAAACATGGGTCCGCAAAGTAACGGTTGCGGAGATATGGACCACTATTCGTTTTTCAAAAATTTTATTTTATTAGGAATAAACCGACAAAGGAAGCTTTTAACAAACAAAAAACAAAGTTACAGAAGATGTTCAAATTGCCCTCCGTCTATTTCAAAGCAGGCGACATCTTCGTCTCAACGATATTCGAACTCTTTCGAAAACACCCTCCTTGGTTTGAATTTCTTGACACTTTTGATTAATCCGTAGCTGCAGCTCTTCCAGGCTATTTACAGAAGTACCATACACTAATGTCTTCAAATATCAAAGAAATATAAACAAAGAAATCTAGAGGGTTCAGATCAGGCGATCTTAGAGGCCATAAAACAGGTAGATTTCTTTGTTTGGGGATATTTGAAGACATTAGTGTATGGTACTCCTGTAAATAGTCTGCAAGAGCTGCTGCTACGGATTAATCAAAAGTGTCAAGAAATCCAAACCAAGGAGGGTGTTTTCGAAAGAGTTCATTGAAACGAAGATGTCGTGCCTTCTTGGAAATGGGCGGAGGGCACTTTGAACATCTTCTGTAACTTTGTTTTTTGTTTGTTAAAAGCTTCCTTTGTCGGTTTATTCCTAATAAAACAAAATGTTTGAAAAACGAATAGTGGTCCATATCTCCGCAACCGTTACCTTGCGGATCCATATTTATTAAGACTTTTCTGCTTATTTTCGTTCATACTATTATCTCCTGAAATATTTTACACTCTTTTTTTAACACCCTGTATAGTGTATTATATTGTATTATGACTTAAGTCGTTTGAATTCTTGCCGAAACTGTACTATAAAAAATAATTAAAGGAGAAGTACATACCTAACATATTTTTCATGAATTTGTATTGTAACATATCTAAGCAAAGTTTCCGTACAGATTTATCAAGATGATATTATTGGTAGTAGCATTTGCAACTTTCTGCCAGGCAGCAGAATTTGAAATTACCAATCACGCCGGGGGACCTGTTTGGATAGGTACCCAAGGAAATGCTGGAAAACCAGCCCTGGACAATGGAGGGTTCACATTAAACACTGGCCAATCGGTAAGATGCATTATACATATATCTCCGATTTCCTCAAAAGTAAGGGCCCTTTAATTATTATAACTTTTTTGTTATCAGCGCACTGTCCAATCTCCTGATGACTGGGATGGTCGTTTCTGGGCTAGGACCTGGTGCGACCCCAGCAACAACCATTGTTTGACAGGCGATTGCGGAAACAAATTGGAATGCGCTGGTGCTGGAGGCGTTCCTCCTGCAACTTTGGCAGAAATTAAGCTTAAAGGATACGCTGGTCTCGACACATACGATATTTCCTTGGTAGATGGATTTAATATTATAGCATCTGTAAGTAACCAAGTTGCTCGATTGATAGTCAAGGATGATTTATACTTTTTAAAATAAGATAGTAGTATCGTTATTTTCATTAGAAAAGTAAATTTTTAATTAAAATTCAGTAACATTGCAGTTGGAATCTGTAGCAGCATCTACCAATATAATTATAATTAGAAATCATTTGCGGAATATTGTTGTTTTGAAAACGGCAAAACGATAACGTAGCTATCAGGTCTTGTGACCAATTTTGCATGCCGCCAGTAGAGTTTTTATGCCTTTTTAGCATTAAAAAAGCTGTGACAGAATGATATGTATGCAATTCTCGTTTTCCACATTACAAGTTACTCTAGTTAGACACTGGACCTGTGAAATGTTGTGTAGTAATGCTAATAATGTTACCGTTAGTATGTCTTTTCAAGATCTGAACATGAGATCGAACCAGATGTGATGAGAAATACTTATGCTGGAAAACACTAGCATCTCCAACAATCTAATGTTGTATATTAGTTCGTTAAAGACCTATGTGTGAATTTTATCATGATTTTGGCCATTACTACTGTAAAGTCTTATATTCTTCTTCAGTTACAAGATGCGGTTTTAGAAGATAAACGAGACTTCTAAAGCTTTGAGATTAATCTACTAGATATTTGCAGTGACCTCCTCCAACTACTTATGGACAGATATGAAGTATCCCATTTGTGACCTCTAAATGGTTTTCTTGCTCCATATTTTTTTTTGTTAGGTCTGAAGGTCAGGCTATGTTTACTCCACATTTTTAGCGTCACTAAATCCGAATTCGGATCCATTTAGCTCCATCACGTCGCGGTTTTACCATAACTTCAAAAAAAAAACAATAATTTGGGCCTTTTAACCCATAACCCAACCAATAAACACAATAACCGCGTTACTAAATACTTGAACTTATCTTATATTATACGATTTGCTAGTGCTCTTTAAGCAAAACAGATCCTACCCCACAATGTCATAACCCATTAACCCCACAACCCAAAAACCCCATAACAGTTGTATTTTTTCCGAAAAACAATATGCAAGAGAAATCGCTACAGCTCTAAAAAAAGTATAAATATGTCCGTTGTTCATCTAACTTATTAGGTTATAACTTTGTGGGGCAGGATGTGTTTTGTTTCAAAACCACTGATAAATCATGCGATGTAAGATAAGACAGTTATTGGGTTTATTGGTTATGGGATTATGGTGTTATAGAATCAAGGAGTGATTGGTTTCTGAGTTTGGGTTTTGTGTTTAAAGTTTGAATTATATGGTTACATGCTTTCAATAGTGCTATAAAGCTCATTTTTGAGGTTTTGGTAAAATCCTGACGTGATGTGATGTAACAGATCCAAATTCGGATTCAGAAATCACAAAACATATACCAAACATAGTCTGACCTCCAGATCAGAGAATTTTTCTCTATGAGGTTGTGTAATCAACTGCTTACCTTCTGGTTTCTAGTGAAAGAGACAAAGTCCGTTTTGAATAAATCCCCTCGGCGCATTACAGTGGATTGGAACCATTTATTAACTCCTCTCAACATATTTGACTGAGTGATTATATTTTATTTTTAGATGGAACCTGTAGGAGGGCAAGCCGACGGCAGTCCACACAGCTGCAAGCAGACCGCGTGTACCACTGACATCAACCAAATATGTCCAGACGAACTGAAGGTGAACAGTGAGCATGGTGTCATCGCTTGTCGAAACGATAAAAGTCACGCAAATTTCTATAAGCACGCCTGTCCAGATGCCTATAGTTACGATTCTGATGACCCATCAAGCACATTCACTTGCAAAGCCAGTAAATACAAAATTAGCTTTGGATAAGTCCTCTTGAATCGTCTAAATACAGCACACCAAATGCACCGTTTATTTAGAAGAAATTCCTATTGTAAACCACTCTGTTTGTTGCATTGCTGCACTGTTATCTATGAACTTTAAATAAAATGTAATCAAACAAGTAGATATTTTAAATTATTCATATACAGGATTATTCAGTCACAATGTCATTCATTTTAAGTGAATATAGAAAAAAATGTGTATAATACGAGTACGCGGCTAAACAAATTGTTAAATGTATATTTACACTGAGAAAAAAATGTTCAAATAATTTTTTAGACTGCTATTGACCGCTGGCAGCCTCGAATAATTCACAGCTGTCGAATCTACTCGGTGTCTGCCTGGTGCGACGTTGCCAGATTTAAATATTTTCCTAGTATTGGACATCATAAATAAACGGCTGTGTTGACTATTTTAGAAATTATATTTTTAAATTATGTTATTACATAATTGTTAATTATTATTAACATATTAAATTGCTGTTGTTGCCCAGCAAGAATCGTGCAGTTTAAGGCATGCCGTGGCCAAAAATATTTTTCATGCAGGTGTAAACGCTGCTGCATCTACCATAAATTGTGCCAATTCGACTGCCGACTTGACACAAACCGCTGTGTGTGTCATCGCCTTAAGTGCAGCACAAGGTAAGATGAAGATCAACACAATTGCGTGTAAGCAGCAAAGAGAACCTAATATTATACCACGTGGTACTCCCGAACATATACAGGGTGTCCGGAAATTATGTGTCAAGACTTCAGAAGGTGATTCCTCACAATAAATTAGGGTCACGAAGTCTTATAACAATTTTTCGAACACTCAATGTTAACGGAGATACAGAGTGTCAAAGAAAATTTTTTTAGTTTTTCTTAGATAACTTTTTTATTTGAGATTTGATTTTTTTCAAGTCTTTCCTATGTATTACTAGTGCCGTTGTAGATTTATGTCCAAATATGATGCAAATGTTCCAGTGCCAAAGGGCCTAACCTGATCTTAATCTTCGATCCATGGCTCACAACTTTTTTGTTTACGCCGGTTTATAAATTTGAACAGCACCATGTTAAAGAGTATCAAAAATTATTTAAAAAAGTATCTCTAGCTGCTATACAATAAAAAGAACCGTTTCTGAGAAAAACTACTTCAAACATTTTCATGCTATAACGCTGTTTTAAGGCTGTAATGTTCGCAATTTTACAAAGCCGTTTTAGACGTCTATTTTACTAGACAGCAGAGCCATATTTTCAAAAAAAAATTAGATCTGAACAATATTTCGGTCGCAATATTGCCCCCATATAGGATTGCGCACTATTATAAAAAAGGAAAGCTGTAGGCTAGTAAATCAAGTCTTCATATAACAGACAATTGCCTCAGATTTAAATTTTTTTATTCATGACATCTGTCCGCCAAGAAGACATGTAAAATGATGCTAAATTTCTGAATACAATTGCCTAACTTACCACACAAAGTTAAATTTGCTGTTGAAAGTGCCGATGGCCTGATAAAAGCTACACTGTTTGGCCGAACATTATATCCTTAAACTGATTTTTAGGATTTACAAATTAGGCTTTGAAAACAATAACTTAATATTGCCTTAGCTACTTTTGACAGATAATATTTATGTGAATTATTGTGTTGTGATCATTTGTGTGTAATAAGTATCTTGATTAAAACTGATAAAATGAATAATAATAACAATAGTAAGAAATATTCGAATGAGGAGCTGCGTGGGGAATGCATCAAGAGCAAAACGTTTGTATCGAGATGCATTTCCAAAGAGAATAATTCCACGACTGCAGTTGTTTAGTAATGTCCATCAGAGATTAGGTGAGTTTGGCTCTTTTAAGACGAGGCGGTTTGATGTCGGTCTCCACAAAAACTCGAACTCCTGAGGCTGAAGTTCGTGTTTTGGATGTGGTTGATAATAATCCTGACGTAAGCGTCAGGTTAATTGCAGCTCAGGAAAATATTCTCAAAAGCTCAGTCCATGAAATATTGCAGGAACAACTCCACTATCAAAAGATCCAAGCCCTACTCCCTAGAGATCCGACTGCACGACTGAATTTTTGTAGGACAATTATAAATCTCCATGATGGCAACAGAAATTTCATCAATTCAATTCTTTTCATGGATGGAGGTGGATTCGGGCATGATGGTGTAATAAATCTACATAATAAACATTATTGGTGTGACGAGAATCCTCATTTAGCGGTGGATCGTGGGTTCCACAATAAATTTTCTGTGAGTGTATGGGCTGGCATTGTGGGAGATCATTTAGTTGGGCCACATTTTCTTTCCTCAAAGGCTTGGTGGTGAGGTTTACCTACACTTGAACCCGATCGACTTTTTCCTTTGGGGCTATGTTAAGTCACTGGTATACAGAAGGCCTGTGAATAACGTGGAAGAGCTGAGGCAACGAATTATTGACAGTTTTGCAATAATAAGAGCAAAAGAGGGCATATTCTTCAGGGTTCGTCGCAACTTTCTGAGAAGAATGAATTTGTGTGTCGAAATGGATGGACAACATGTCGAGAACTTATATAAGAGCATAGACTAAATAATAATAATGTAGTTAGTGAATAAATTTTGTATTGATGAGTTGAAACTGTGTGTTGAAGTCGTTTTTCTAGAAACGGTTCATTTTATTGTATCGCAACAAGAGATACTTTTCTAAATAATATTTGATACTCTTTAATATGGTGCTGTTCAAAGTTATAAAGCGGTGAAAACTAAAAAGTTGTGGGCCATAGATCGAAGATTAAGGTCAGATTAGGCCCTTTGGCACTGGAGTATTTGCATCATAAATCTACAAGGGCACAAGTAATACATAGGAAAGACTTGGAAAAAATGAAATCACAAATAAAAAAGTTATCTAAGAAAAACTAAAAAAAAATTCTTTTGTCGCCCTGTATCTCTGTTAATATAGAGTTTTCGAAAAATTGTTATAGAACATTGTGTCCCTAATTTTTTTGTGAAGAATCGCCTCCTGAAGTCTTGACGCATAATTTCCGGACACCCTGTATTAAGACTAGATGAACTAATATTATTAAAAATCGCAAAATTGACCGCTATCCGTAAGATATCGGGGCAATAAACTTGTCGAATTCTCGAAGTATTTCAACACACAGTAACTTCCGGATTGGCCATTTTATACAGTTAATATTATTCTGTAGATACTTATGTTTCTGTGTGACAAGACGAAAAATGATTACTATGAATTATGATGATGTATAAGTGCAGGAATAGATTGTATATGAAATATTACCTGTGATATGCTAGAAATATCAGTCAATTATTTGCTTGTTGTCAGAATTAATAATTACTGTTTACAGTTAGCTGAAGATATACCTATGACTTTTTAATTGCTGTAGTTAAGCTCATTATTACGTAAGGCTTTAAGCAAATGTCAATTCTTGCTGATAATAAATATAAAAGTGCAAACATGCATGTCAAATTTAATATACAGGTTGATTCAGAACTAAGTGAAAAAAAATTGTTGAGTGTACTGGTGACTTACAAATACAATTTTGTAAAAAAGAAATCAAAAAGGGCAGTTCGAAAATCTTTTAAAAATACACTTCGGTACGGCACTGAAAACTGGTCCACTGTAAAACCTGATAAGGTGGCAATCTGTGACCGGGCAAAAATGGAAAGAAATGCTTAAGGAAAGAAATAAATAACATTTTATAACGCAGTACATGGTACAATGCTGCAATACGCCGTGGAAGTTCTGGATCCATTTATTCCACGATTTGGTTTCAAATTTCCCTCGCGTTGCACTACATTTGCACTTATTGCACACCGCAGTAAAAGTAGCTGCATTTGGCACACTTTTACCGGTAAATCGTTCTGCTAAAGCATTTTTCACTATACACGCACTCCATTTTTGGTACTTGAAAAACGAATGTAAAGACTAGCGTCACAAAAACCTTAGTGCCTACAAATAGTAATCGAATTTCAATATTCAGAATCACCTGTCTAGAAACTACAGTAGCCCAGCGATGTAGAGGTTGAAAATACTGCAACTTCAATATAGCTTTACTCGGAGAATTTTACAAAAAAAAATAAAAAATGTTTACGATATTGATAAAAAATGTTTACGATATTAACTTCACTTTTCATGACGCATATATTCCCAAATCCTTTTAGATAAGGTCTGAATCATTCTTTATATATTTATAGTTTTAAACTTACCTTAGTTCAAAGTTGCCCCATTGAGGCGCTATAAGACCTTGAAGTTGCAATTTTGAAATCGTTTTTTTTATATATGTAAAACGCCTTATATGATTTTGCTAAAATTTGGTAAGTTGATCTTGCTCTATAGGACAATAAACCCTATATGAAAATTATTATCCATTGGCGTGGAATTGGTTTTTCTTTAGTAGTTACACCTTCAATAATTCTGCGTCAATGGAAGAAAAGATATTTCAGGATAAAATCTAGATTAAGTAAATTATTTACTACAAAAATGTACTCTTGATAAGACTCGATTACTCTCATGGTTTATTCGAAATTTCTGATTTTAATTATTGGCAGCAATTTTGACACAAAACTTAAATTAGGAAAACATGAATGCAAATATGTAAAAATGTAGCTGTTCAAAGTGTTTGTCAAACTGTTCAGTAAACATTGATCATTGTTGGCTACGGTTGTATCAATAAGAAGTAAGTAACAATAAAAACCGTTTAACATCTCTATGGAAACAGATAAATAAATTTTAAACCGTCAAACTTGACCTATTTTTAATACATTTTGAGAACGAGAACAGAGTTTTTCGAAACGTCAAAAATACGGAAGTGCGCGATAGTAATGTAATTTTTGTTATTTTTTACTTATCTGCTGTTTTTAGTGTGAGATTTTTTGGTTAGGCAAACTTAGTTTCAAAAATAACCCTTGACTGATCCGTTTGGCGCAAGGGCTTATTTAATTAATCTTTATTTTTTTCCGTGTGGCAAAAGCCCAATAAAACTAAAGAAAAATAATTTTAAATAATCAAAATGTTGCCATATCTCTTTGAGCGACCCTGTAGAAATATAGAAATAATTGCTGCAAAATGAAATAATGTGTATAAACTTTGGCCGGTATTTTGTTATATAAAAATTAAATTTGTAATGTTATGTACTGTTGCATGACAGTAACGTTATAGACTGACTATATGTGACTAAGTACAACTATTGAGTAAAATAATGCTTTCCTCAATGGTACAACTAAATTATCATACAATTGTCATTTATTTAAAATAAGATCTCGGTATGACGTCATAAGCATGATAGTAATAACGTACTAATTAATTTAAAATTTAAATAAGGATTTATTAGCAAAACAATATTCCTGACTCTAAGGAATATAATGCAAATTCTTTCACTATAAATTTATAAAACAGTCTATAGAACATATTGGTGTATTTTCCTAAAACATTTCTTAGCAGATAGGAAAATAAATTAAACATATATAAGGTATTTATTTATTGCTTGGCAGCATCCAACAGGCAAATCCAGTTATAAAATGAAGAATAAGTTCACATGCAAATTTTAATACATAATAGCATAAATTAACTACAATTATTATTATAAAATATAATAATCCTATATCCATAATCAAAATGCACTTGTATGTATTGGGAAAACCTATATTTAGTAACTATAGAAGTATATTCAGTCATTATGAAATACTTCTTGTAATTATGTATGTGTTCCTGAAATAGTATTACTCTAAAAACACAATCGGTAATTAAGAAGTAAACAAATTATACAGGGTGCACACACTTTCCTGCGCCTTATTCTTCTCCCATATGCGTTATGTAGCAACATAGATTTTTAAATAATGTTCCTACCAGTTTTTCAAAAGGTATGTCCTCTTTTTTGTGAAACTAATACCTAAGCCTATATAATTTTAATGAAGATACTTACGAATATTAAAACAGCAGTAAAACGTTCTATAAAATCTTTATGATTATCCATGAATGGTAGAAACACCAATTATTATTATACTGGTAGCTACGCTTTATACATTGTTTTTCTCAAATATTTCGTTATACAGATTCGGAAATTGCGGATCTTTACAGAGAAAGTAGAAATTGCCGCTTCATTCCAGGGAAGGTACGAACTTTAAGAGGGGCGGCGACGTGCATTGGTCTAGCATTCCCCACTACTACGGTAATCGGTTCCGTATCGCCATTGAAAATCTAACTGTCAGATCAACTGATGCCAGTGTTGTCAGATCACATGCATTCCGAGGAAATCTCATGCTTTCATATTTTGATTACAAAATCTCATAACGAGAAATACAGGGCAAAATTGAATAGATAGAGGTAGGTATCTACAATATTTGGGTACTTGAAATATCCTTTATTGTAGACTGCTCTCTTAATAATTAGCAATGAATACATAAACGGGTATGACAGTCTACGGATATGAGGGCTATATTCTCGCTGTATTGCAGTGATTCTTAACTCTATTCCGTAAGGGTACCTACATCTTCTGGAAACAACAGATTTTACGACCCGTGAGTCACCCTGCGTCACGTCAACTGCGCCTCAACGTTCGCCCGGCCTAACAATAAAATAAATTAGAAAGGTTACGTGGTTAATAACTTTTAAGTAAGTACCTGTAACTACCTACTTACAATGTAATATTATGATAAAATAGCAGAACATAATGATTTTTAATGAAATAAAAATGGCATTACAAAAGTAGTACTTGCTTCTTTGAAATTATTCTCATGCACTGAATTTTTCCCACCTGGCAACACTGCTTGATGCAAACACGCTGTGGTCGAAGTATGCGTGTAGCATGACACAAATACACGCAAGCGGCAAAATACAATTCACCATCAAGATCCTCACTTTCCAAATCTGTATATACTACCTACCAATTCATATAGTTCATCAAGTTTAATAAAGGATGATGTTGTACAGAAAATAAAACAAATTTGTTTACAAAAAATATATATTTAAACATTTATTTTTAAAGACAGAAGCTGAGAAAATTAACTCATGAAACTACAGCACTCACTTTGATTCCAAGTTTGTCATCAGTTTACATAAGACTGATTTGTTGAATGAGCATTTCTGGCAGTTTCAAATTTACATCTGTTTATTGTAAGAACAGATTTACTTCACTTAGAACAGTTTTAAATCCCAAAAGTAACCCTGTACTTGTTGGCTTTGCAAGTGAAGGTGCTCTTGTGGTCATCGTAAGCGTAACTGTATGCATCCGGGCACGCATTTTTGAAGTAGGCAGGATAATTTACGGGCCAGTCTGAAGCTCTGCAAGTTTCCGGTCTGTTATGAGCGCCACGACAACAGTACTGGTCAGTGTTGAACGCTAGACAGGCGGATTTGCAACCTATGACTCCGTTTGGAGTGTTGAGCTTCAGGGGATCTGGGCAGCCATCGTTGAGATGACGAGCGCACGCTGATCTCTTACAGCTATATTGGCCGCCGTCTCCAACGCCTCCAACAGGTTCGATCTGAAATAATGGTCAGTTTTAACAGAGAAATATATATTATTGAGATTTATTTATATTAACAATGGATAAAACGATGGATTAAAGCCTTTGTGACTGTCTACTGTCAGTGAGGCATGAACGCTGACATCTAGTGGCAGTGCAACAAAACTCATGGCAAGTGAAAATTGGTTCTAAGAGTGAAATAAAAATTGAAAATGTTTACTCACGCTCGCTGGAATGTTGAAACCATCGACCAAGGAGATGTCATAGTAATCGAGACCTCCGTGTCCTTTAAGTTTAATTTCTGCAAGTGAAGCTGGTGGCGCTCCTCCGTTACCGCCACATTCCACTCTATTTCCACAATCGCCAGTCAGGCAATGTTTGCTGTTGGGGTCGCACCAGGTTCTGGCCCAGAAACGACCGGCCCAATCGTTCGGAGATTGAATAGTACGCTGGAAATAATGTCAGGCTTTAGCACGGTTCAAAATTACGTCAAATAAATAAATTTGAAATCCATTGCAGCAAAAGTCGTAAACAGTAGGGTCAATTGATTCGAAAACCAATGGTAAAATCAAAAATTTAATATTGATTTTAAATATATGTATACATAAATACATTACACCCCTGAAATTACAAATAGCGTCAAACTAAAAGATAAAGATCGTAGGCAGTATAAAATAGTGAATGAGATTTCTTTTTACAGGAATTTAAATATATAATACATGAAATTCGTGCATAGTGTGAAGGGTTTGTATGAATTCACGAATTAATCACAAACCACACATCGCGCAATACGAATTGTGAATACACGCATAGTCTGTAGCAAGCCCTAGAGTCATTGTAAAAACGCAAATAAATACTGCTTATAAAAATTTTGTTAATAAAATACAAAACTTAGCAGTAGACGATCCCTTTAGATTTTGGTCTTTTATTCAAAATAAAAAAAAATACAACAAAAATTCCTAGTTCACTTGTGTACAAGATTACTGAGTAGTGTGTATACATTTAATAATCATGATACATTCAATTTTGCGTTTAACAATTATACATCAAGTTTGAATATTTGCAACGTATCAGAATAACTTCAGCAATCTTCAGATTGAAAAATAAGATGACATCTGGTTATGATAAAATTCCGTCTTATTTTGTAAAGGATTGTGAATTGTGACACATATTAGCTCAGGTTCTAGCAGTTATTTTTAAGTTAGCTTTAACAACTGGTACTTTTTCAGAGGTGTGGAAATTGTCCAGAGTATGTCCAGTTTTCAAAAGTGGCAATCAATCCAAAATTAATAATTACATATCTATATCAACTCTGTATAATTTTCCAAAGGTGTTCGAGATTGTATTGTTTAATCATGTTTATCCCGTGGTTAAAACATTAATAACGTTAGATCAACACCCATTTATGGAGAAAAGATCTACAACTTCCAATTTATGTTGCATAAATTAGTAGATATATTTTAGCGAACTTGATATTCAAGGGCAAGTTAATGTGGTGTACTCGTACACCGACTTTATGAAGGCTTTTGACCTGTACAACAGAAAACAGTTTGTTACATACTATGGGCTTGAATCAACAATATTTAGAGCAACCTCAGGTGTACCTTAAATTAAAAAGAAATTTTATTTTTTCGCTCCCAAAAACCTCCCATCTCTGATGTGTATACAAATATTTGAATTTTTTTAAAAGTTATTTACAAATACCGAAAATAAAATTGTAACTTTGACAGCCTGTAGCTTTTTAATCATTAATAATTGGACAAAGGTAAGTTTGACTAGGCATTATTTTGTCGTTTATGTGTCATTGATTTATCGACACCCTGTATGAAAAATTCAATTATGTAAAATACCATAATAATGAATCTTACCGATTGTCCTCTTTCAAGAACAAATCCTCCTCTTTCTAGGGGAGGTTTTCCGTCATTGCTCTGAATTCCGATCCAAACTGGTCCTCCTTCACGGTTAATGATTTCAAACTCAGCCGCCTGGGAGGCGGCTGCAAAAACCACCATCAGAAATACTTTCAACATCTTGATAAATCTGATTAGAACAAAAATTATGCTTAGATACATCAAATATTAGCGAATTATTGTCTATTATTACTATAAAATATATAAAAGTGCGAAAAATATGTCTGTTCTATTTAAATGTAAATAAAAACATAAATGTAAATAAAAACAATGGAAACTACCTTCTGCGTTAGTGACTGTAACACAACTGTTAATTTAATTTACTTAGTGGTGTTTATATAGCGAAAAATGATATGACTTGTAATGTGTAATTCCATATTTAAATGCGGTGGTGGTGGTGATACCGATGCAACATTCTTAGAATTGCATTTTTACAGTGTGTGCCGGCTAAGAACGGAAAACGGAAATTTTCCCATAAATTATATAAATAATATAATCACTTTTAATAGTTCTAGTATCTCCTTGCTGCGAATTGAACATAATCAGTCAGTAGATAATTGTGTTTTGCTTGGAAGATTATGGGTATGATGCGCCATGTTATACTTTGTAGTTGTTAATAAAATAATCTTAGAGCGCTAAATATACGTGGGTACTACTGTTTATACTTTATACGCATTCTATTATATCTTAAGGCTGTCATATATGAGCCTGCTTGCCATAAGCCATATTAAAGCATTTGACAAAAATTCATATAGGAATTAAGTAGTTAAATATGTTTCTCCATTATTTCAAAAAGATGATACTGCATCTACTGTCTTTAATTTTTCCACCAACATACCTATTGTAGGCAGCTAACTTAAAAAAAAATGAAGAAACCACGTTCTTACATAATTTTTTCATAAATAAGTATTCCCGTATCAGAAGACTATGGAATATATTTATCGGCCTGTACTCAATCCTCACACACACACGGTTCGACTTGCAGGCGAAAAGACAAACTGGCAGGCAAAATTTCAAACGCTGGCAATTTTTCTGGAGGCCGATACAACCACTAACATTACGGTTTGCCGACTAGTTTATCAATCTTAAACGTTAAATATTTTAGGTGCTTTTGAATCTTTTCAATGACCAGAGTGTACTTCATGTATATGGGGCTTCATATTAAGGAGACGTATTCCAGTTTTGTCCTAACCAAACTAAAATAGTGTGAAACTGAAGATCCGGGAATATAACTTCAAATTGTTAACAAACAATAACTTGTCACAAGTCATAGGTCATTAAGGAAAATTAAGAATAGGTCTCAGGGTCGATCCCTGAGGTACACCATTAGTAGCATTATAGATGTCGGAGGTATTGCTTCTGTTCCGAAGTAGTTTGTACGTTATACGCATTGCATTCTATCTTGCGTGACTATATTTCTCTATAAAATATCATACTTACATGTGATAATTACTGCTACTACTACTTTACAATACTTCCAAAATACCTCAAACGATACAAAATACGTAGAAACATCATCTAGGTAAATTTTAAAATGTACACTTTTTGGCATTTATATTTCTTCTCCTATTTTTTCTACTTTCTTTTTATTCATTTTTTTTTAACCAATATGTACATTATTTAACAAAGGTATTTCATTTGGAATGTGTAGTAAATTTATTATAGAGTTGAGATTTGTTTTAACATATGCAAAAGTTACAAGTTTATTTCTACTTTTTGCTTCTAACCAATGCATGTGTTTAAAAAGAAACAAAATATATAGTGTTCAGAAAAATATGTTTTGTTCTCGATACAGATTATGTATCCTTAAAAGGTTATACGATGACATACTTACTAGCGATGTGAGCCACAATAGACCACAGGGTCGCGGTGGAGGGCCAGCTTTTGGCCCACTCACGTAGAACTAAGAACTACTAGCGATAAACTTGAAACAAAACGACGTAGGTCCATATATGTTACGTAACAATCGAATATGAAGCAGAAATGACACATGTCCATTTTTGCTTAAAATCAGGTTATTGCATAAGTCATCGCATCATACTATGAACAAATAGCATATGTCCCCTATTTACTGTAAGCTGCAGACGATAAGCTGTTTATAATCAGCAAAAATGACCCCTGGACATATTATATTTTTGCAAAATCTGAAATTTAGACATGAACCTGTTTTTAAATTCAGCAGTTTGGTGTAATGGAATCCACCAATGTACTCTTATTGGTTTGTTTAAAGAATTTGATTGGTTAGATGGAATCCGCCACACCAAAATGATAAATTTAAAAACAGTTTGTATTGTGTGATTTCCCTCCAACCAAACGGATTATCAAATTGGTGGGACACTTGCTATTCTTGCTAACTCGTGGTAATGTGTTTCATTAAACATTGTTCGGTGTGTTAGGTGCAAAATGGAACCTATTTCTGAAAATTATAACAAGAAGTAATACCATACAATTACCATCTAAAGTCGCCATGCCTCCCAGTCATCTAGGGTATTCCACGTTTATGGATTCTTTATTTGCATTCTGCAAGAAATTTGATAAAGTTACGTAACTGAACCCACGTCGTTTCATTTCGAGTTTTCCACGAGTAAAACCTTTCAGTGATCTGAGAACTTCTTCTATCCCACGGTTGAATCTAATGGCGCAAAGTGAAGGAAGGTTCTTGAAGGTTTTACAATATAGAGGTGAAAAGATAGAAGTCTGATAGCGGAAGTAGAAGGAAGGGTGTTATCACGCTGTAAAATCGCTCGATATATTGTCTTGAATTGGTTGTCTGTCTCCTTATCTATTTTTCACGTTGATATAAAGGCATCATTTTTTGTTATCAGTAACAATTTGGGACAAAGAAGTAGATGTTGTTGACGATGACTACTCAGGAAATCATAAACAAACTGTCTTTCGTTGTTTTCGCTAAAACTGTGCGGTATATCCACAATTCTTGAACTCCACCTATACAAAAGCAAAAGTACTATGAATGACTAGTTACAATCCACTCTACAACTACTCTGATTTCCAACACACTCTTTCCGTAGAAATAAAAAAGATTGTAAACTTACGCATTCAATATATTACGTAGTACTTACATAACTATTGTGTTGTTAAATTATGATAAACAACTCGTAAAAATACCAATACGAATAGCTATTTAAAGCATTACCTGTTAAAGTTAAGTATAATTCATGAATAACACGTATTGAGAAATTACCAGAAACGTATAAATAATATTATGTTTATTTTTAATATAAATCTATAGTCAATTTTTAGTTTTTTTTTAATAATACAGGGTGATTCTAAAATATGTAGCCAACATTATACGGTGGAAACTAGAGGTGAAAATAGGCTGTTTGGACTAATTTAACTAAATACAAAAATGCACCTCTAACGAGTCACAACCCCTTAAAGTTGAAAAAAGTAAAAAAGAATACGAATGTTTATTGGTATTGGTATTGAGAAATTACCAGAAACGTATAAATAATATTATGTTTATTTTTAATATAAATCTATAGTCAATTTTTAGTTTTTTTTAATAATACAGGGTGATTCTAAAATATGTAGCCAACATTATACGGTGGAAACTAGAGGTGAAAATAGGCTGTTTGGACTAATTTAACTAGATACAAAAATGCACCTCTAACGAGTCACAACCCCTTAAAGTTGAAAAAAGTAAAAAAGAATACGAATGTTTCCTAAATATGATGGAATATAAAAGTAGTCGCTCTTTGTTTTACCCGTTTTTTTTTACTCCATATTTTGATGGCTTGTCATCATTGGTCAGATAATTTAATTAAAAAATTTGTTTTCTCTTGAAATTTTTTTATACAACTAATATTATACTACTTTTTTATGCTGTTATTTGTATTATTAAACATTTTCAAATGTGGCAATATGCTTTTAAGGCATTGTTCATGCATTGATTAATGTCAAGGTTATGTCAAGTAAAAACATCGCGCGTCGCTGTATTTCCTAAGTTTTGCTAAAAAAACACCAAAAATGAGTGAATGAATGACGAGTCTTTGGATATTGAACAAACTGCTGAATCTACTCTATCCACATTAGTGTCAGAAGAATCGAAAAATTTATACACACAATCTATATACACTCCTACAACAACTTTCAAACCTGAGTCAAAGAAAAACATATTGAAAATTTTACATAGAAGGTATCATTAGCCTATTTCCTGAAGCTATCCAGTACTTTAAGGCCGTCAACTTTGTGGAGTAAATATTCGATGCTCCACACCATGATTTACCTAGACAAAACGTAGATATTAGCAAATTTACAAATAGAAATAGAACGCTTTATGAAAGAAGCCAAGAATAAAGAATTCCTGTTAGCTAAAATTATTTTAATCTTTGGAATATTTATAGCATGTAGAAGGGAAGGATTCACATTTTTGGCAGTAGATGCTATAAAAGATCGTCAGTCATTTATTAGTGTCAAAATTCCGAACACAAAAACTTATATTCCAAGAAGGTTTACGAATGTTTACATATATTTCGCAAGTATGCAAAACTTCGTCCACTTAATATGACACATCAGCAATTGTAATAAATCCAGCACCCTGCCAGTTGCAATCAATACAATTAGAGGTATGACAAAAAATAGCGGAATTTCTTGGATTCTCCAACGCTAAGTAATACACTGGCCATTGCTTCCGGCGCAGCTCTGCAACAATCTTGACAGATACTGGAGCGGATATAATACTTTTAAAGCGACAATGAGACTGTCGATCAAGTTTAGTGGTGGAGGATTATATCGAAAATTCCCTTGAACATAAAGACGAAATAACAAAAAGAATCATAGGTCAGAAAGGTACACCAAATAAGAAATTGGAAGAAATTCACGCAGCTACTAGCAATTTATTTATTCCGACTTGCATTGCTGTTAGAGAAGAGAAACTGGATGCCTCTAGTATTCACTTTAAAAATTGACATGATTGTATCTTTAAAATTTGTCATAAATAAATATGTATGATATATTGCTAATATCCTTAAAAGTGTTTTTAAGAAGAAATAATCGGAAAACAGGACAATATAGTTAATGGTCTAGATTTTCTGACTAAGCCAACGTTTCGATTTTATTTTAAATCTTCCTCAGGGCTACAATAGGAAACAAGAGATAAGAATTATAAAACAATATTGACAATTTAAAATTTAAAACAAAACAAAAAAAATAGTTATACGTACATATGAACAATTTGAAAAAAAACATATTAGAATACTATTAATTAAACAACAAAACAAGACAAAAACAAAAACAGATTAAAACATTAATTTAAAAAATTAGTAGCAACCTTACCCAGTGAGACAAAACCAGAGTCAAAAAGATAACATTATTATTCATCATGCAATGAACAAGTCAATAAGAAATGCTTTTACTCAAAGATATAAATTTAAAGTGCAATGTTTCGAATAGTCTTCTAAATCAAATATATAAATATCAGACATCGAGATACTAATTAATGGAAAAGTAAAAAACCCAGTAAGAAAGCTAATGTTTTTGTTTTTGTCTTGTTTTATTGTTTAATTAGTATTCTAATACGTTTTTTTCAAATTGTTCATATCGTCCCTCTTATCACGTATGGACGTATCTGAATTCAGAAAATTGTTGGGGAGAGCTAAAAATCGAAAACGTTGTGACGTTAAGTAGTTATAAAGTATAAACTTTTCATGTTTGGGACGTAGTTTTAGCACAAGTAGAAGGAAGGCATCTACTTTATAATTATTTGAACGTAAATAATCTAGCTTTTATATATTTTTAAAACGTCAATATTTTCAGTTACGCCTCTACGTGGAACAATATTTTATTCTTTTGGAAGATACAATTCTGATATTATAAATAAGTTTCAATTATTTTTCCTCAAACTTTCTGTTATTGTAGCTATTAAAGAAAATACTGAATGCAATTTATTAGAAAACAATGAAACTCATTTGAATTTAAAAGTGTGTTTTATTATAACATATTACAAAAGAAAGTTAATCAAAACTTGTTTTAACAACAAAACAAAAAATGAAAATAAAAATAAATATTTCTAAAGGAAACAGTAAAATCCAACTTTATTCTAAAAATATGATATAATCGTAAAACAGTTCAATATATCACTATAGATAAATTTAGTATTATTATTGCCAAATTCGGTATTTTTTTCATTTATAAAATTTGCCAATGGGACATTATCTTCAGAACTAGTATTTGTATCTTCAACTTCTAATGTCGTAGTTTGTTCACTAGTATGCTATATGCCTGAAATGATAACTTATAGATATAAATTTAATTTTTTATATCCTATACATTTTATTTAAAGTAAGAAATAATAAACCCATTTATAAGTAATTCATTTTTAAAAACCTACCTTGATTACAGGGAAACTCATTAGTAATGTTAGTAAAAAGATCTAAATTATTTGGCTCCAGACAAGACATAAGTGAGACATCATCTTGTATATTACCATTTATATTTTTAACTTCTGATATAACAATCTCTCTCGTTGTAACGTTTTTTAGTTTTGACAGTGGAGTGTTGTCTTCAGAATCAGAAGATGTAACCTCACATTTAGACTCAACATCCAACACAGTACCGTAATACCATCAGCGTTTGTATAACATTTTAACAGAACATCCTAGTTTTATTTCCTTACAATTAACTGTCTTAAGTTCACTAGAATCTACCACATTATGTATTGTGTACCATTTTTCCAACGCACAGGCACATCCATCTTAACACAAATAAGATAAACGACAAAAGAGTTTTGTCAAAAGCTTATAAACTTATAGGTTAGAACGCTTTTGTTTTAACTTGATAGTGTATCACGCAAAGGCGTACATGCTTTTACGCCTGTACGTGAAATAATATTCTTGATATTTATCAGATACGCCTTCAACTTAAATATCAGCTACCAGAAAAGTATTATAGATACAGTTACGCCGTTTCGTGATATGAAAAAGGCATCTTGGAGATTCCTAAAACCGGCGTAACTCGATTTTTGCCATTTTTGTTACATACGCCCATACGTGATAAGGGGGACGATATGTGCGTGTAACAATTTTTTTGTTTGGTTTTAAATTTTAAATTGTTAATATTATTTTATAATTCTCATCTTTTGCTTCCTATTGTAGCCCTGAGCAGATTTAAAATAAAATCGAAACGTTGGCTTAGTCAGAAAATCTAGACCATTAAGTACATTGTCCTGTTTTCTGATTATTTCTTCCTAAATAAATATGTCCATTGTTTTTAATGTTTTATTTTTACTTTTAGGCACTAGAAATTCTAGTCAATGTGAAAAAATTGTCACTTTTGAAACGGCTCAGAAAAAGTAATTTTCAAGCAATGAATTAGGTAAATACGATACTTAGAAAATCGTTACTAATTGTTGTAGCATAATTTGTAAATAACGTAGTCGGAAACGAGGTATTAGTATAATTAAATATACATAAATATTACATTCCCAGAATGACTGTGTTGTTCATGTCCATTAAAGCCATTTAAAAGCGACTTATCAGTTCTCTTAAACGGGAAACAATCCCACGACAACAGTTACGTGTTGGGTTTACCACGACGATGAATATCTTGCCTACTCTTTGCACTATCGTCTGCGTACACGACGTTAAGACCATCAATTAAAAAATAGTCCTTATCTAGGCATCTCGATACTTTATCTCAATCAATGATAAGATGGATACTATAAATGTCAATGGGTGGATGTATCACCCAGTCCGTCAAGATGTTCAAGCTTGTGGTGGTGGCTGCCATCCTGGCGACGGTGTACTCCATGGAGTTCGAAATCAAGAACCTGGAAATCGGCGACATCTGGGTCGGCATCCAGGGGAATAGTGGGAAGGATGCTTTGGAGGGAGGCGGTTTCGTCTTGGCCCCATCTGCATCGGTAAGAGAAATACCAATTTTTTATACGACTAAATGTTATTGTGCGACGAGCAGTGTTAGCAATAAATATGCAGAGAAACCGCAAACCATAACTAGGTTGCATCTCAACTAGCAATTTGGTATTTGCTACAAAAATATTTTCGAATCAGCATATCACAAAAAAATTGTAAGAATGTTTATACAGCAACTATACAACCAAAATTGGCACCATATTATAAAGCATTTTGAGATTTTGTAAGGTCTATTGAAAACAATTAAAAAATAATAGCAACAATTTTATAAATGTTCTATTTTGGTATTTTTAGTAGCAATAATAAGACATTTTTGTAGCATAAAATTCATCAATAAAACTACATTATTTATTAAATGTATCGTAGAGGTATAAGAGGGTATAAAGTAACGAGCATCTCTGTTTAATCATAATGCCTGTAACTGGAACGTTGTGTAGTGTATTACTCAATAATATTTTACACGTTTTACAGCACTTTGTGAAAGCAATTTTTTATTGCGGAGAATGTTTTATTGTGATTTATATGACCCATATCTAGTGAATTTTACCTGTGCCGCGTGTTAAGTGATTATTTAAGATATTATCCGCATTAAAATAAAAAAGGCTTTTTGAAATTTCATGGTTTTTGATTTTACAACTAGTGCCAAGAGCATTTATGCCATCATAACTTTCCTTAATTGACTGCGTTTTGATTATTCAATATTAGGAAAGTTATAAAATAATTTGATTGTGAAAACCAGCGCTCAAAGACAAGTACAAAGAAACATATAAATAAATAAAAAACATTCTTTGCCATTTCAAAATGTGTTAATAAAAATTCAAATTCATAACTGTTTTTAGTTACATTTCTTCGAAAAATAAACGAGTTATATCCATGTTGCTTTACTTTTTCCTGGCCCTGTATAGAGAAGCACCAGTTTTAAAAATAATAAATAACTTAGCCAATTTGATTACATCTAGTCGTAGTCTAAAGATTCTATTTCGAAGAGATTCTATTTCTTCAAATTTTGTAAGAATATTACCTGATATAAAACTCATAATTACTATATCACCGGATACATGCCATTTATTTTTCCATAGCGTTGCGGTCTGTTAATGTCCAAAGATATGAAAAATTCAAGTTATCGTAGACAAACCGTTTAAAATTGCGGTTTTCACTAAAACAATATCTAGTAGTGATATTGAGGTCAAAGAGTATCATTATTTATAGTATTAAAGTTATTTTTTTACGAAGAAATTATACAGAATTATGATTGACTTGTAAGCAATCAGTTATGTACATAATCATAGACCTCCCTTATGTAGGTAACATTAGTATATAAGCTTATTTCTTTAAATTTAATGGTATGAATAACGTTATAAAATATTTTATGAAATAACTTCGAAATCCTCTCTTATGAGATGAGTTCGTAGATTTTTACAAATTTGTAAATGTTCATAGCTGAAAGTAAAGGTGCACATAATTTGCAACAATTTCAAGTGTGGTTATCTCCAAGATAGTATTTGATAAAACCAAATCAAATTTAACTAAGACATTCTTTATCATACTTAAATCAATCTCGAAATTATTTGTATTAAAGTACTCCAAAGTAAACTTTGATGTGTTAGTTTATTCCTTACCTACTTTAAGTACGGTTAGATTAGATATTTTATAAGACAAATTAAGCGATGAATAATGTCTAGAAATTCAATTAGTGTATTGGAAAATGAGTTGAGAAAATCTCGTCAGCTGCAAAAATTGCGATACTTTTTTAAAGTTTAGTGTTTAGTGGAGGGGATGGTATATAAATATTTTATATTTTTGAAACTACCAAAGATTGATTTCTGAAAGCGTTTTCTATATACTTACTTACACTGAACACAAATCGATTGAATTAAGTAACTCGTTCTTGAGTCGAGATTGATTTATCTCTAAGTAATTTGACTGAGAAAAATTATAACATGTTCTATATTCTCAAATAATCTGTGTTCCTAAGCAGGCATACCAAACAAATGTGCTTTTTGGTTCAAAATTATGTTTTCTTATGTGCTTTTGTCAAGCATGTTATGTAGACAATTAGGTTAAAATTAACAAAAGTCTTTCTGAAAAATAAAAATTATTTGAATTATTTATTTATAATGTATAGTGTATAGTATAGTATTTATTTTTGTATTTCAAACACCACGAAAAGAAGGAAATTATGAGATATTAACATATATTTATTGTGTTTATTTGTTAATTTATTGATGTTATACATATCTGTTTTAAATGAAATAAAATATTTTCATTATATTGAGATAAAGTAATTGTATTCGAAAACTCAGTCTTACAGATAATTGTGCAGTACATATAATTGATAATCGTAATTGTTACTGATTAGTGATATTAAATATGTATTTTTTATAATAATTTAAATCAGTACACATTGATAATTCAGGTAGTAAATTAATTATTCTAAAATAATATGACACCTGTTATAATAACTGATAAAGCAATGATGAAACTGGTACTCAATAAAATTTGTTTGTTTTCTTTTTTCAGATAACTCGATAAATATTTATTATCGATAGGTATAGTATCTTGTGAAACTAACTACATACTTACATTAGTATCTTTCTATAATCAGAAAATACAAAACCCTATAATGACTCAGTCATTTTTCTCTTTTCTTAAACTGATTTAGTAAAATATCTGCATTAAATAGTCTCCAGAAAGATTGTGAGCTGTCATAATAAAAACAATTACTAAGAGATGATTCTACTAGTTTTTTTAAATTTTTTAATTTATTTTTGTCGTCCTGCGTTCTTATTAGCAGTTAGTGAAATGTTTTACCGTAGAAATAATTTTGTTGTAGCTGTTACGTTATATTTTAGATATTAAGTGATTTTCTTACCATTCAATTATTAACTTCACCGTTAGACTTTAAAAAGTTGCTAGTAAAATACTACTTTGTTGGTTATACAGGGTGTTAAAAAAAGAGTGTAAAATATTTAAGGAGGTAACAGTATGAACCAAAATAAGCAGAAAAGTCTCAATAAACATGGGTTTGCAAGGTAACGGTTGCGGAGATATGGAATGTTTTATGTTTTTCAGCCCCTTTTTTATTTTGCAAAAACGTTGTGTGTTTTCTTATAATAGTTGGTTGATGTTTAGTGAAATTAATAGTACGTATTTGACGGTTGTTCTCAGTGCACAAGTTTTCTTTCGCTATGGCTGGTTACTCTAACGCAGAATTAACAGACATGTATTTCATGTATGGTCGTGCTAATGGGAATGATACCGAAGCGCGATGTTTTTATGTTGACGTTTATCCAAATCGCCAGATTCCTTCACAACGCATGTTTGGAAGAATTCACCAAAGATTGCGTGATACCTGTTCCTTGAAGAAACATTTATCCGGAAGACCAAGGTCGGTATCCACTCCTAGAGCAGAAGAAAAAATTCTAGCACTGGTAGAGCAGAATCCAGGTACGAGTGTGCGGAGAATATCAACCGAGGTAGGAATTAGTGGTCCTCTTGTTTGCAGAACTTTTCACGAGCAACTGTTTTATCCATACCATGTGCAACGAGTACAGGCCTTAAATCCAATAAATGATCATCAAGCACGTTTGGTTTTTTACCGCTGGTTTCTACGTCATGATGCTGAAGACCCTCGTTTTCTTGCAAACATTCTTTTTACTGATGGGGCCGGGTTTACAAGAAATGGAGTGTTTAATTTTCACAATACGCATATTTGGGCCGATGAAAATCCTCATGCTCTAATAGAATCTGGACATCAGGCACGTTTTTCATTAAACATTTGGATGGGTATTGTAGGTTACAGGTTTCTAGGTCCTGTTGTTTTACCAAACCGATTAACAGGCGCTGCTTACCTCAACTTTCTACAGAACACACTCTATGGGTATTTGGAAGACATTCCTTTGAATCAGAGGCAACAAATGTGGTTCCAGCATGATGGTGCTCCAGCTCATTTTTCCATGGCCGTTAGAGAGCATTTACACCAAACTTTTCCACATAGATGGGTAGGAAGGGCCGGGCCTGTTTTATGGCCTCCGAGATCGCCTTATCTGAACCCTCTAGATTTCTTTGTTTGAGGATATGTGAAGGCATTAGTGTATGGTACTCCTGTAAATAGCCTGGAAGAGCTGCAGCTACGGATTAATCAAAAGTGTCAAGAAATCCAAACCAAGGAGGGTATTTTCGAAAGAGTTCGAATATCGTTGAGACGAAGATGTCGTGCCTGCTTGGAAATGGACGGAGGGCACTTTGAACATCTTCTGTAACTTTGATTTTTGTTTGTTAAAAGCTTCCTTTCTCGGTTTATTCCTAATAAAATACAATGTTTGAAAAACGAATAGTGGTCCATATCTCCGCAACAGTTACTTTGGGGACCCATGTTTATTAAGACTTTTCTACTTATTTTGGTTCATACTATTACCTCCTGAAATATTTTACACTCTTTTTTAACACACTGTATTAGAGTCTGAATGAACAAGTGGACGAATCTCTTCTACGTATCCACTTTCCAACTCAAACAAATCATTTTTGTATTTTTTTTTAATTAGTATATTCTTGTTAAACAACGTGCAAAATAGAGATAACGCCATTTTAGATGTCAACATGTTTGCTAAACTTGAATCAATATGCCGTCTAGTGTGATCAACAACTGACCTGACACTTTAATAGCAGCCATAGTTGACTTAAATAAAATATCCAGTGGGGTTCCAACTGCAGTGGCAATAATTCCTTGAATGCAAGTTCTATTTTCAGTGTTTGAAACTACATCAGATTTAACAAATTATCCTTTTCAGCGCGTTATTACGGCTCCCGAAGACTGGGCTGGACGTTTCTGGGCTAGGACTTGGTGTGACGCCAGCACCAACCACTGCTTGACCGGTGACTGTGGAAACAAGCTGCAATGCGAAGGTAATGGTGGTGCCCCTCCAGCTTCCTTGGCTGAAATTACGCTGAAAGGAGCCGGTGGTCTCGACTTCTACGACATCTCTCTGGTTGATGGATTCAATATTCCAGTAGCCGTGAGTAATCAATTCCTTTCAATAGTTGTATTAAATAAATAAATGATTTTTGTCGTAAAAATTTATGAGGCTTGGTTCTACATCAGATTTCTACACGTTTCGAGAGCTAGAAGAATCTTCAAAACTATATTAAATCCTCTCGTATTTGTATTTGGTGTATGTGAGAGGTCTATAGTTTTCCTCTGCTTAAATAATTTGAAGTGGAGTCTGTATACTTTTACATCACATATTTGAGGTAGTTCAAAACATTTCTTTCTCTTTCCTGTTACTATATATTTGAATATGTTGCTGTCTTGCAAGTTTTTCGTTCCTTGTTCTTATATATTCTAGTCAGTTCAATACTTTTACCAACTTATCCATTTGTTACGACCACTGACGATGCCTTGTTTGTGTATTGATTGGTTATGATCCCTATCCAAGTAAGTTAGGTTACTATAATCGTTGATTATGGTGGAATGAAAGGATGCAGTATTTCTCCAACTCTACTATGGTGACGTTGAAGTTTGGATGTTTGTGTTCCATTGTAAATTGTTTGGGTCTTTGAGTTGAGGGTACTTTAAAGGACACCTTTGAACAGTGTACAGCTCTTAAGCTATTGTTATTGCTTTACATTTAAAGATTCCATTAGCGGACACTCCAAACAACGGACATGGACAGTAAATAATTTTCAAAACTAAATTAGCTTTAATGGACGGATATTTAACAAATACATTCCATTGTTATTAATTTTATTTTTCTAATGAGGGGTTGTTACCCGTTCGGAATTGCAACAAAAGGGACAAAACATACAGTGCCTTCATAAATGATTACAAGCCACGTGATCAGGGCCAAGATTCATAAATCAATCGCAGAGCAATTCAAATGCGAATATCCTTTTCCTGACTACAGCAATTGAGAGAGATAAAAAATCTATTCGCATAGGAGTTGCTCTTCGAGAATCACAGTCCTGGTCACGTCGCTTGTAATTATTTATGAAGACTGTACATAAATTACTTTGATAATACTGGTACGAATTAGGTATATCTTAGTTGTTATGAAGTACAAATTTAATTTTCTATGACTTTGGTGATGATTCAAAGAAGACGACCTTCAGCATCAATACCAGTAACAGTAAATTGAGTTTAAAGGATAGGGCGAAGGAAGTGTTAGGCAATTAGCCAAAAAGTTAAACATTGGATCACATTGCTTATGACGGATGAACTGAAAAATGCATTTCAAAAACATTCAAGTAAGTCAATTCAGAAGAAAGCGTTAGAACAATCACGGGGGCTGCAATTTAAAACAAAGCAATCAAGTGGATGACTGAAGTTTTGTAAAATGTATTTTGAAATCAGTTTGTGAAGAAGCTGTTACTGTAAATTTGCATGAGGTTTCTGACTGAAAAGAAATTATGTCTATATTTACATAGGATACTCCAAGAGTATCTTCAATGCGAATGAAACACTAGGTTTCCAAATAAATGTTCTAAAAGATGGAAAATGTTTCGAATAACAGTAAATATTCTATTGTGCTCCGGTGTGAACGACAAAAAAGAAAAGCCGTTGATGACTAGGAAAAGTAGGAATCACTGTTATTTTAAGAGTGCATATGTACGATAGGGGAAATAGTGCTGGACTGGTTGACCAAATTTGACATAAAGAGCAAACAAAATGAAAAGAAGCTCTTATTTTTAGACAATGTGAATTGCAAAATTTGAAAATCGTCTTTTATCTCCAAATATGACCTCGCGTTGTCAAAGATTGGATACAATGAAGATACTATTATCGTCAGACATTAATATTATTGGTGCATTTACTTCAATAGCAGTCACTTGGAAACATATTCAGCTTCAGGCTATGCATAATATTTCCTTCAGAAAGCTAGATTTGGTGAACTTTTGATTACGATAAGGAGAGTGACAACGATCATTATCAAAATTATAAACATGTTTTCTTCCAACGTATTATCGTATGTAGGTAGCAATAATTGATGAAAATCTTGACTTGTATCAAAGTATCATAGACTTATCTGACTGTGATGACGAAGAACTTATTTCAGACATTAAGGATATAAAGGAAAAAATTACGAAATATTGAACAATATTTTTTATTTGTCTGGAAACACTGCAGTTTATTTTATTTTAGTCCATTGTAGGTAGAGAATGTATATTGTCAACATATTTGAGCCAACAGCTGATGTTTGTCAAGGTTTCTATATTATAAAATTGGTCCGCAAAGGAAAAGAATATGCGCATTCATATTAGTATCAGTAGTAGTAGTAGTAAGTAATGGAACGGCAGCAGCCTCGCAATTAGACCACAAGTGGAACCTTTTTGCTTAGTTCACCATCCCATCCCCTCTCTACTATTCTCGAGCCTACCCAATACTCTAATGAACGCCAGGATCTGGTGCTCTTCGGCACCAAAGATCTTATGTCGTAGTCTCCCAAAAGCAGCACAGTGCCCTAGAAAGTAGATGTGAGTGTCCTCTTTCCTCCAAAAGATCTTCCTCTATCCATATCAAACTTAGATACCGTCTGAGTCTGCAGTCACCTGGTAGGAACTCTACCGTTTGGTTCAGGAGCCTACGACAGCTACAGCGTTTCTGATTTGTTGGGTCTATCTAAAAAGTCATGGACCTATCTACAGCCTATATCCCTTCTTCAATTCCTTCTAATATTTGATAGACACATTTATGATGGGTGCAATAAATATTACCTAGCGCAGTTGCAAGGATGATTTCATCTCGATGTCGTCCTAGGAGAGCTAAGACCTCTGAGGTAGTCTGACTGTCAGAATAGATAAATGTTCTCTCCTCCACACATATCCTTACTTTCTTGCTTGATACCATCAAAAAAGCAAATACCCCAGCCTAGAAGACCATGCGCATTCAATTCTCATGATTGTTTTCAGCGATGAGTACCTTCATCAACCAAATATACCATAGACGACTAAATACCTAAGAAGAGAGTTACTTGTCTCTCGAAACGTCAAGAAGTCTAAACTAACAACGTATCAACCAGCCTTAAGAATATCATCTTCTATCAATCTATAACCATTTTGATTTTTAGTTCGAGCCTGTGAACGGCGAAGGTGACGACGGTGAGTACAGCTGCAAAAAAGCTACCTGCTCTCACCACTTCAACGACGACTGCCCAGACGCCTTGAAATTGAACACCGATAGCGGCGTCGTCGGCTGCATGTCCGCTTGTTTGGCCTTCAACACCGATCAATACTGTTGTCGCAACGATTATGGTACCCCTGAAACCTGCAAATCTTCCGACTGGCCCGTGGATTACCCCTCTTACTTCAAGGGTTGGTGCCCAGACGCATACAGCTACGCTTATGATGATCACAAGAGCACCTTCACTTGCAAGGCCGAGAAGTACATTGTCACCTTTGGCGTCTAATTTTTTTCAGTTCTTCCAATTCAGTTCTTTCTACATGATGTATTAACCTTAACCGTAGTTTTAAGTATATTAGTCTTAAGTACGCTAGTAATATTCAGTTCATAAGAGTTACGAAAGAATAAGTAGACTTGTAATATTTAAATGTATTATTAATCATTATCATATATACATATTCTATGGGGTTTATATAATTATTATTTTACTGTCGTCCAACTAACCAGTTAAGTAGTTATACTTTTTTGCTAGTTTCTGTTTCAAAATAAATTGAAAGGTCCAGATTTTTGTCTTTAATTAACAATGGTAATCTTAAACATTTTTAAACGTCTCTTCGTAGTAACAACAGTATTTTTGGGACTTCACTGCTGTAAGAGCTATAGAATCATGTTCTATTTTTTCTGGTTTCACATAAAGAAAGGCTAAAGCCTTTAAAGTTATTCAGACAAAGAAAAATAATGGGTTTGTATACGAAATTTCAAAAAGAATCGATTTAGATTAACGGGTTGAAAATGTGCTTAAATTTTTTTCTGATTTGTTTGGTTTTTTATAGTTTTAAAAGTGAAATAAATAGCTTTAAATTAGATATACGACGTTATACTTATAAACTCAAAAATATCTAATTCAAAGTTGAATTTCAGGTACGAATAAAATTTTACTGTGATAAACGAATAAAATAAGTCGAAAACCATAACGCGCCTGCTTAGTACTAAAAAATAAAGATACCTACTATTTTCATTCGCAAAAAAACCGAAAATTTAAATACATGCACATTTGCTCCTAAAAATATCTTCAGCTTAAATTCTAAATTCCATGTAATAAAAACTCTTATTTTTAATGAGCAACGAAGTTATTTTCATGAAAAATTTCACGTAAAAGTTGTTGTTTGAATTTTTTTCAAGATGGACGCTGAAAAGCATCTACGCATACCCTACCATATTATTTCTAATATTTTATCGTATTATTATAATGCGGAAATTCCATTTCTTTCGGCACGAATATCAATCGCAGAGATAGTACTTGTGCTTTTTATGAAATATATTACTTGGAGAACATTTCTAATAAATATGTTGATAACCAGAAAGGTTGCTTGTAAATAATACATCTTTCAAGGCTGACTGGGTAAACTGGGTAAAACGGGCCCGAATGTGTATACACGTCGATAAATAAAATGTTGAACAGTTATTGTAACATCACGTATGTCAAATTATTTTATTAATTAAAACCACAAATTAATTTTATTAATAAATAACAGTAGAGACAAAAACAGTTGAATTTGCTGATATAAAATAAGAATAAGCAGTGACGTGCAATGGCAATAAAGTAGCTGACAAGTTGGCTAGGAGTGCATCGGGTCTGAATATTTTTTGGACCTGGTCCCTCCAGTATGCGTTGTCAGCATTTGTTGAAATTATCAAAGAAGGCACCCACAAAGAAACGCTGGGATGAAACAAATGGCTGTCATTTTGCTAAGGAGTTCCTAGATGGCCCCTGCAAGGATACAGCCAAAAAGTAACTGGCTATGTCTAGGACAAACCTTCGTCTGGTGACAGGTATTCAAACTTGACATTGCTGGCTAAGAAAGCACCTCTATTACATGAGGAAGTGTGATACACCTCTTTGTGGGGATTGCGAACAGGAAGACGAGACAATACGCCATGCACTCTGTGAGTGCACTGCTATCTCGTGAAATTCAATAACAATTGCATCTTTAGCTATAGTAGCAGTAGTTAGTAGTCAATTCAAAATGTCTCGAATTATAAAGTTTGTTTAATAGCAGCAATAGCGGAAATTTAAAATTTAATGCTGCTGATAGGTATATACAGGAGATTCAAAACTTATCTGATAAATATTTTAATACACGGTATAAATACAATTGTAAAAACAAAAAGTACAGTTCAATAATGATTTATTCTGCTCATCGCTGGAAAGTGGTCTACTGTAAAACTTGACCTTGCGGAGACCAGCACGGCGGCAAAGTGTAATAAAAAATGAACAGACAAAAATTGAAATAATTACCCAAGGAAAGAAATAAATAAAGTTTTATATCAGTAAATTGAACTGCTCTTACCGCTATTGTTATTGTTAATTAATAAAATTAATTTGTGGCTTAAATTTATAAAATAATTTGACATCCCTGATGCTACAACTGTTCAAAATTTTGTTTACCGACGTGTAAACACGTTTGGGCCCCGAACACAAATGCTTCTGTTTCTTATTCGTCTTGAACTCGCAAGTTATCGGCATCATCGTGTAAATCATCAATAGTGTCCACTTTGTGCGATACACTTCATTTTTTAAATATCCTCACAAAAAGACTTCCAAAGGATCTAAGTCAGGCGTTCACGGTGGCTATGCCCAACTAACATTTAAGCGTAATAGACTACTACACAAGAAAAATAAACCTAAATTGATCGAAATTTACTACTTTCTTATAATACCAAAATTTTAATCAAACATTTGTTAAACAAGAGTAATATAATGACTTCCAAGTAAAATGAAATAATAATAATAATAATATAATATAATAATAATATCTCTACCCCTCATTCTAATCACGAGGATTAGCCCAGAAGTCGAAGACTTGTGCGGGAGAGGGGGCGGCATATTATTATTAAGCAGGCCGCATTTGCGCCCAGGAACGACTTACGTTGGTAGGCCCTAACCACCATTCAGTGCAGGAATGAAGGAAACCTGGAAAACCTCATTAATTAGGGGGGTAGTTGAATGCCAACCGGTATCAATCTCTCACATTGAACCAAGTCAACATTCTTCCACCCTACCATACCCGCAGAGAGGGTGCCAATCTCTCCACGAATATAGCTTATATACGGTCTACCGGCTGCAGGGGTCGAACCCACAGCGATCCAGTCACCTCGATTCAAGTACTGACACCCGCGCGACCACTGACCGATCCCAAATATGTCAATTTATATAGTTCGAAATTACAAATTAATTGTTTATCTTTTCTGTTTTCAAATGGTAACATTGCAATAACACGTAAAACGAAGTTATAATTTACTTAATTTTGCCTTGAAATCTGTCTTCAATATCCGGGGATATCTTAAATTATTACAATAAGTAAATATTTACATATTTATTACGAAATTGTAAAACTTATTTTATCTTCAACTAGTAGTTAAAAATAGGGTAATAACTAGTTACTTTGCCCTATTAAATCCTACAATTTACTAAGTTCTATTTTTATCACAATATAAACCTATTTTCAACTTTGTTGATAACTTCTAAAAAATATTTAACCATTTCAATTAACCTAATAGAAATAATGTTCTATATTATGGTACAAATTTACTTGTTAATAATACTTCGACGTAAATGTGTCTCAAAAAGGTCGTTTAGGGAGCAAGCTTCTTGTTATATATATTCAGACAGATCATCATGCAATAGGGTATTGAAATTGTTTAGTGTTTTGGCGATCTGCAGGGAAAACCAACTTGTGTCGTATGGGTAAAGCTCTACAGGCGGCATACCACACAATATTACAGAATTGTAAAAAACTAATTAAAAAATAATTATTATGTTCATATTTCACCTATCAAAATCAAATCCAACACGGCAAGTTATGTAAATCAAGCTAATGATAATATATTAATAAACACATCACAAGTATTCCATATTATAACACTGATATCGTCTCAGATGAATTCAGTAGTGCATGTGAATTGAGTTCCGTTCAGAAATATTTATTTTGTTTTTGTTTATTTGATTAGTTATACGCACACATAATATTATTGGCAAATAAATCCAAGAATAGAATTTTAAATATAGATACCTAGTAATAATTTAGCTGGTAATAAATTACCATAAAATATCTTCATTTGGAAATTTCAACCACAAAGTTAATATTTTGCTGTTACGTCAACAATGGAATACGCAATCTGCCCTATAGGTTAAAACTTACAGACAAATTGACTTCAAAGTTGATTTTATTTGAGCGTCCATGTTGTAACAAACATTAGATATTTTGCATGTTATTTGTAATTGATTACTCATTAAAATCATGTTAATATAGATAACATTAGTTAATACATTTATGATGAAAGATTATTAAACACGTTTTGTCACCAAATACATTCAGTTTTTATTTTAGGTTATTTTTCAGGATAGTAATATTATTAAGGAGTAATAATAAACATGTATATTTATATGGCGCGTTATTTTGGTCATCACATTATACGAAAAAATGTCCTGGGTTGTACAATTTGTTGAATGGAAACCCAAAAATACAGACTTTATATTATATTAAAATATAAATATTTATAGATACCCATAGCCCTACTCCTACTCTACTTGTAGCTTTCTAGCCTGACAAACTGTGGCCTGACTTACAGTCTCTACCTCTCCCTCTTTCTATCTCTGTTCTCTATTAGAATGTATGTAATCAAACATATAATGTTGTCTCTCTCGGGTACAAGTAAGTGATATAAAAGGCATCATTAGGGTATATTTTGGTAATAATGTCTTTTATTTTTTGATATTTTAACATAAAATTGGTCTATATTTCTTTAAGGTCCAATTATCTTATAGGAATGAAATTATTGGCGACCAATTATTAACTTCCATATTACTTTAGTTTTTTTCTCCACATAAGGAAAAAATCCAACAAATATAGGTTACAAATTTTCTGTGTCACGCCCACATTGCACTACCGCAATACAAGTAGGCGAGAATCTGCTAAAGCCTTTTGTTTTACTTCACCATAAATTAAAACGATATCCATTAATTCCGAGTTGCTATATATGTAAGCCATTTTTGATACTTGGAAAGCCAAAGTAAACACTATCGCAAAAACGTTAATACTAAATTCAGATTTCAGTATTCGGAATCGTTTGAATTCTGATGCCGCTAGAGACTACAGCCGCTCAACTCAACAAGTTTCAACAAACAACTTCAATAATTTCTTTCTCGAAAACTGTAATTAATTATTATATATACAAATATTTTAATTGCGATATTGACTCCGTTTTCCATAACGCCATAATATATCCTCAAATTGTTTGGATAAGTTGTGAATCACCTGTATATGTTTTCAGAGAAGACGCTCATGCTACAGCTATGCTTATGACAATATTGATAGCACGTTTCTGCATTTTTAGGATTGCTTCTTCGGGTGGCCTCCTTTAAATTGAGTCAAATATCTAACTATAAAAATTATTATATAAATAAAAATTATTTGAAATTAAATATCGACAATGCAGAAATAGGTCAGATCTCATCTATTGTGGTTGAATTTTTGAGTTCCCAGTGTTAAAAGTGAAGTTAGATATTTATAGTGTTTTCATTAAACCAGGTTAGTAAATTTAGATAGATTAATTTCTTTAGATAATTATTGAATAGATCTTTGTCTGTGGAATTGTTCATTAGCATACCTAGATGTTTGGTATCAGAGAGCATACATATGACTTCATTGATAGGAATTGTAGGAGATTTGATTTATGTTAGCTTAAAATACATTTCTAATACAGTAAAAAATGTTACAAAAGCTAATAATAAAGAATATGGGTAGATATTGTGGATGTAATTCAACGCTGGTTGGAGCTTTAGTCCACAGAGTAGTTAGTTTCACACAATATTATTAATACCTAAAAATATATAAAAACTTTTACATAAAGGGTAAACATTATTCAAGTAGGTATTGTCATATTTAATTTAAAATTCATTGACAGGCTTATGTAACTTTTGTTATTGTCGATATTTAATTTTAAATAATTTTAATTTATATAAGAATTTTTATTGTTAGATATTTAACTGAATTTAAAGGAGGCCACCTGAAGAAGCAATCCTAAAAATGCAGAAATTAGTCAGATCTCATCTATTGTGGTTGAATTTTCAAGTTCCCACTGTCAAAAGTGAAGTTAGATATTTATAGTGTTCTCATTAAACCAGGTTAGTAAATTTAGATAGATTAATTTCTTTAGATAATTATTGAATAGAGCTTTGTCTGTGGAATTGTTCATTAGCATGTTTGGTATCAGAGAGAATACATATGACTTCATTGATAGGAATTGTAGGAGATTTGATTTATATTAACTTAAAATACATTTATGATACAGTAAAAAATGTTACAAAAGCTAATAATAAGGAATATATGGGTAGATATTGTGGGTGTAATTCAACGCTGGTTGGGGTTTTAGTCCACAGAGTAGTTAGTTTCACACAATATTATTAATACCTAAAAATATATAACAAAGTAAATTTGGATAGGTTATTTAACAATTTCGAAATAACCTCATCTCGGTTGTGCTTTCTAGGTACAGGTCAATATTTCTTTTCAAATATTTATTTTTACACATAGGAATGTGTTTTGCTAATGTCTTAGATATTTTTTATAACAAAAAAAATCTATTGTGATGGCATTTGCATACAATGTATACATAACTATATTTTTTCCATTGTTTAGCAAACATCTGCAATTTCAATGAGTAAAGCTAACAGTTCTTTTTATATCTTCGATGAACATAATTCATAATCGATCAACTTTATCGTACATCTATGATAAGAAATTTATTTCAAAAGCGAACAACGTTTAACAAATGATAAAAATACATTAGAATGTTATCGTTAAGTTGCCATTTTAAATTAAACAGCTAAACTACTTTCAAATTTAAACAAGTTAATTGTTTTCATTGCCAAATTTCAGTTTATGATTTATTAAAAATGACAATAATTATCACATTATTACATGTTTTTAGTCTTTGGTTTTTAGTTCAGGGACGTCAAATACAAGTGACGAACCAAGATGGAGGTGATGTCTGGATTGGCTGTAAAGGAAACGAAGGGAAAGCCCATCTTGGTTTCGGAGGATTTGTATTATCTTCTGGGGAAACGGTGAGTAAAATGATTATTCTGCGGTTTATTTTCCTACATGACCGTAAAAGTGTGAAAAACCACAACATTTCCAAACCACATAACAGTTATAGATAAAATATATTGGTGAAAGTATTGCTTATGAGTGATTGCCTGCAAACTGCAAAATATAGAATATCCGTGGTGCACTGTGCTTGGGTTTAAGCTCTAATGATCGATATATATGTTTTAAACACTTTTTGATTTAGTTCGATTTGGTCGCTGATAATATTTTTTATAATTATATAAAAATCCTAGTTTTTTCAAATATTTTAGATTAAATTGTCATTCCCCTGGATTGTATCTTCATAGCTTTACAGTATTTAAACGTAAATTGAAAGTGTATTACGCAACCTAACTCAGTCTACAAACCTTAATAAACAAATGAATAAAAAAAGTTGTTTATAAGGTCTAAACAAAATTGATAACCCATAATCTACGTACAATTCCCCTGCACTTACAATAACACCAATAATGTCTAAGATATAGGGCCATGGGATTATTTTAGCAGTTTGAAATAAAGTGTTAGTATTGCTCAGTTGGATTTCAATAAGTGTTTTTTTTATAAATTTATTTATTCTTATGTTAAAATACATATGAGATGTGCAACTTTTTTGTGTAGTCACATTAAAACTGTAATTTTCTTAGTATGTAAATCATTCTAACAAATATAAAAATTTTCTTGTGCATTTGAAATAAATAACTAGAATTAATTGAATATACGTTTGGGTGTAAAGTGTACAATAACACTTGGTGCGCTAGAATTTAATTGAATATAAACTTATATTTTGTAATTCCCCTGGTGTCATTACCCTGGAAGAATAATCTGGTAATCATCCTTCTGGTAATGCAATTTTACCTAACGGTATAATAGAAAAAAAAACATGGTAGAAACATTTGTTTAAATATGATACAAATAAAAAACTCGGTAAGTATTGCAATATGTTATTGTTTTTCATAGTATTCTGAAAGATTATGGAGAGGTTTGCGTTGTGTATTTAAGGGCTACTGACAAAAGCTGTGACTCATTTTGGGCGGACGAAAAATACATTTCTTATGTAAGCTTTGACAGCATTCTGGAAATATTACCATAGCAAGAAATTCTCGAAAGGAATATATATTTTTTTTAAGTGTGCAAAACCAGTAAATGTTTTCGAACAAATATAATATGTTAGATACCTACCTACCTAAATAAATCTTTGTTTTTTTTTTGTAAATATTGCTTATTATAATATTTTTACAACATTAGGCTTCTACACAATGTCTACAATAAGTAGGTATTGGTTCTAGTAAATCCTTTTTGTTTATCGATTTTTCCGCTAATTAAAAATTTCTGTTTTTGTTTATTGCTAATATTAGAATACATATTTGCTCTTGCAATATGAGTTATTATTTTCTAAACAATTTATTTGCATTGACAGTTCGCTTTGAATTACTTACGTTATTTCTCTGGTAGTACTGTCATTCCTCTGTTGAGTAATAAACTGCCGTCTCTAAATGTTTGGTTTTAATTGACAAATGCTTCAGTTTTTTCTAAAAAATACTGTTCTTATTTCTAAACCAAAATAACAAACTGTTTTCTTTCATTTGGAGGCATTCACCTTTTATATATATAATCCTAGTAACATAAGAAATGCAGGAAATTTAAATCTATTGGGTAGCGCTAGACGGCGCTACTTTCAACTGTTTTCATTAATTTTTTTAGAGGACTCTGGATGCTGCCGATGACTGGTCTGGACATTTTTGGGCAAGAACTTGGTGTGATACGAATAACAATCACTGCCTGACTGGAGACTGTGGAAACAAGATATCTTGCAGTAGCGCAGATTTTACACCACCTGTAACAACTGTGGAACTTTCTTTTGGAGATACTGATTACTATGCTATTTCCTTAGTAAATGGGTTCAATATTCTGGCAGAGGTATATTAAATCGGGATCAGTTGCTAGAGTAAAATATCACGATATTGGAGATAATTTTATAATTTGTTATTTTATCATTTATATCACTTAAGTATATAGTTTTAATTATTATTTGAAGTAAATCACTACGTAAACACTTATGTTTTTCTCGGTTTTCATAATATTTATTTATCTATATGTCATGCGTCTGTGATTATCTGATGAATGATGCCTATGTAAAGGGAATATGTTACAATAATATCGTAAAACCAAGTTGACACTGCTGTCTAGTACACAAATTTTTATAATTTGTTATAAAAGTAACGGCAGGAAGGCATATGTCAATATTTGAGTATTTATCAAGAAAAAATGAAAATAAAGAATGACTGTTTTGTTTTTAGTAGCTATGTAGTTTGCTTAAAAACAACTGCATGCTTTCTTTGTCTTGTTAGTTTATAAGACATGATTAATAACATAACACCACAAAAATAGTAGTTTGTCCGACGGACTAAACATATATTTTATTCTTATGTATTTTCACTCGCTGAATCCAAATCTGGGGTCCTAGGTTCGAGATCAATCCAAGGCCAAAGCGAAGGATAGATGTAAAAGTGGACCAGACTATCGTACATTTATGTTCTTGAATCTGGGTTCCAGAACATTTTAAAGTCAAACGGAAGTATAGATATGCAAGTGGAACAGACTATCGTATACTTATGTTTTTGGGGTAAATGAAGCTGAATTCGGAATTCAGGTGCTGCAACCGGAAAAAAGTAAATTTACGATGGTCTGGTTCACTTGCATATCTATCTTTCAATTTGGCCTTAAAATAACCTTGAAACTGACCTAATGGGGTCCAATTAATCCTGGATTCAGATTAAGCCACCCTAAAATATAAATGTACGATAGTCTGGTCCACTTGTATATCTTCTTTTCGATTTGACCTAGGAATGACCTTGAACCTAGAGCGATGGGATTAAATAAATGACAGATTCGGATTCAGCGTGTGAAAATACTTAAGAATATATATTTCTACCACGACAGACCACTTATTTTTTGCGGTGCTGTGTAATGGATCAATGAGAAATGACAAAAGTAGTGAAATTAAGAGAAAAATGTAATTTTTAAGTATTCACATATACATGTGTACAAAAAACGAAAAAAGAACAACACAACTCAATAATAAGTATTATAAAGAATAATGAAGATAATAATTCCAATAAAATTTTCGAGATTTTAAAATAGGACATTCTTTGAGATTTAATGAAGAAAAAATATCATTCTCAATACGAAGTTAAATAGAATAATCTGGCTTCACCCATATTATCTCTGTATTTATTTATTTTTATCGGTGAAAGTTTTGAAAATGATCTTTCTTTAGGTTTCACAGTTGGTTAGTGGAATCACAGACCTTATAAATCATGGACGCGCCCGAAACCGTTTTCTGTCTATACAAATCGTTGATGCTCAGATGTGTGCAACAGAGATAGAGCTAGTCCGGGCAAAAACCCTCATATCATTGGCCGAAAAAAACAAAAACCGTAAATGACAGACGTGTGACAGACCAAATTATGTTCGATATTTACTCATTTATTCAGAATTTTAATTTATAATTACATTTTGATAATAACAATTTGTAAGGAAGGTTTTAATTATTTATGAAAGGTTTTTGTCAGGTTATGTTTATATATTTTTCTGTCATAGAACATCTGTTTCTGCCCGGACTAGCTTCATCCCTCTTGTACACATCAGGACAGCGGATCTCACTTTCTAGAGCCGGTCCGTGATTTATAAGGGTTATGATTGGAATGCATAAATACATTCTTAGCGCTATATAAATTTCCGAAAATATTTTCAACAAATCTCTTTCAATTACAAAGTTGTTTGTGGTGCTGGCCAATCAATCAGTACAAGCACCTATGAAGGCGCTTATAACCGCTGTATCCAGAACCGTACTAGAGACAATTTTTCGATGCAAGAATTGAAATTTTATTCACATGAAAATACGTAACTTTTTCATATAACACATTTTTATATCAAATATTGTCAAGAAGCCACACTGTAGATAGTTTCGTAAAAGAAATTTTAAAGTTTTTATTTTTATTTGTCTGTACTTAAGAACTAAAATAATTTTTTCTCAAAACTAACAATTTCTGACATATCTCCTTTTTTCCTAGATAATTTCTAAAAATACTAATTTCAGGTAAGCGCAGTAGGTGTCGCTGGCTGCAGCACAGCCTCCTGCCAGTCCCGCATCAATAGCGAATGTCCTGATGAACTGAAGGTCGACACCGAACACGGAGTTCTGGCTTGCAAATCCGCTTGCGTTGCGTTTGACACCGACCAGTACTGCTGCAGGAACGATTACGCTTCCTCCGACTCCTGCGATGCCTCTTCCTGGCCCAATAGTTACGGTACCTTCTTTAGCGACAGATGCAGCGACGCTCTGCTAACACCTTACGATCAACACGCCGTACACTCGTGCAAAGCTGACGTTTACGAAATCAAATTTGGAGGATAATTCAAGTGCTGCAATGAAGTTAACGCTCTCTTTTTTTGTTTTATTTATGATCCCACTCGTGTGTTCCTACGACCTTGACATTGCCAAGTACATCTACTCTACAAAAACGAACTAGTTCTAAACCTTGCAGTTTTTATTTATAAATTTATTTATTTTCAAAATGGACACTGGTCTATTACGAAATGCAGTTATGTACATATTTGGTAGAACAAACTAGTTTCGATTTGTTTTACATTTATTTTAACTTTAACTTAATAACATAATAATAATAATCTTTAATTATTAGCAACCAGCAGCTACTACTAACCGTTGTTGGCATTGCCATCTGGACCACATAATAAGACAGAATTATCTCTTCTATTCCTAACAAGAAACATGTTCTTCTCTATAATTCAAAAGGAAAAGAGAGGGTGAGAGACGGAGGAAAAACAGACACTTAATAATTATGATATTAGAGATAGTAAAAGGTGGGATAAATAATATGGGATGAGACCTGTGATATGATTTGTTCTAAAGCTTCTACCAGTTCCCGGAATATTACCTAGCATATACAAATCTAATGACAGAGTACGAGAAAAAATTGCATAATAACATTACAAATAAACAGACAATACATGATACAATAACCAGATGCCTCTTCATTCTCCACAAGTCATTAATATACAGGGTGTCTCCGTTTTTTCGTTCTTAACTTTGAGAAATGATAGAGCGTGAAGAAATAATAGGAATCTTTCCTATATAACATTTTTTCCTATAGCGCTCCGTTTTCGTGTACTCTCAAAAAATTGTTATTTTCATTATCTACTAAACAAATAAATATTTTTTGTTGAAACTTGGTATACAGTAATCATAATAAAAGGTTAATATTTTGACGTGAATAACTTTTTCCGGCTATGGTCAGTGGCGTAGGTGAATATTTGTAAACACTAAACACTTCGACAAACTCTGACCGCACAGCAAACAAACTGATTTGACATAACATCTGTCAATACTATTTTACAAACTTAGAAACAAGCAATGCCTGCTTAATCGTAAAATTTTTGTAATGCTTAAGATAACCCCGATTAGAAAAATACTAAATATCTCAAGAGCTAAGCTTCCTAGCGAACTTTATCAAGAGCAGTTTTTTCATAAAATTAAAATAAGTTGTTAATATTTGTATTGAAAAATACTTTTCACCACTGGCGTTGAAGTTTAGGGGATTCAAAGCAGAACAAAATCCCATATCTACGCCACTGGCCATAGCCGGAAAAAGTTATTCACGTCAAAATATTAACCTGTTATTATGATTACTGTATACCAAGTTTCAACAAAAAATATTTATTTGTTTAGTAGATAATGAAGCAAATAACATATTTTTTTGAAAGTTGAACTGTATCACAAAAAAGGAGCGCTATAGGAAAAACTGTTATAGGAAAGATTCCTATTATTTCTTCACACTCTATTATTTCCCAAAGTTAAGAACGAAAAAACGGAGACACCCTGTATTTATCAAAATGTGGACATGAAAAGCATAATTTATTTTGTGCTGGCATAGACAAATAAAAGTAATTCGGATGCGCTTATTAAATTATAAGAATTTCTAAGACTTCTTTTCATAAAACCTAAAAAAATCCAAGGTTGTAATACAGCATTACATCAAGCAATGTGTGTAGAATCAAACAGTTAACACGTCTGTGTATCTTTTGAATAATTAGTATAAATAAAGCTCAGAAACATTGTGGATAATATCGTTAATTAAAATCCTATGAGTGCTCGTAATGTACAATTGCAACGGTCCCAACACCGAACCTTGTGGAGCATCTGACACATGCTATTTAATCTATAGTGATTTTCCGGGTTGTCATTCACGTAGTAGGTACATCAACAGTGACAGTATGTTCCGTGACTGAAGAACAGCATCTAGCAGCTATTCCCTCATCACTGAAGTTACAAGCTAATTCTGTAGCACATACTTTGTCAACAGTGAATTCTACGACTGAAGAACATTCCATTGCCTCAGCACTGAATTTACAAAATACCACAAATTGTACATTTAATTTCAATGTTTTTTGTTAACATATTCTATTAGTTTAAACAACTATTTAATAATTACACTGCAAAAAAATAATTACACATTTTAACACAAAAGAACACAATACTGTGTTAATCGAGATCTACACGGAATTGTGTATATTTTTACACATTTTTCTGTATGTATCAGTGTGTTAACTGTTTAACACAATCCACTGTGTTACTATAACAAATATCATGTGTAACTTTTACACATTTCAATGTTATTTGTACCAGTAAAGGTGTACATTAACATGCTAATTTTATTGTATGACAGGTATTGATATGGAAGACTCACTTACCTATTTAGTTTGTTAATTATGTTTCTGTTTGCTTTCGAAATAATTTTTAATAAATATAGTTTTTGAAATACCTTTATTTTGACGTTGTTGTTTTGACGTAAAGGTTTTGCTAGTCGTCAAGAATGCATTGAATATAATCTGGAATGTTCTAGAAAATGCCAGAATAAATGTATTACAAAAATTATAATTTCAAAACATAATTAACAAGGTATGGGAGCTTCCGTATCAATATATAGAATTTTCAGAATTATAATGTTAAGTAATTAAAAAATAAAAGATATTTTACTTTTTATGATTTTATTAAAGAAATAATATTCAGTACAACTGAACAACAATCAAGTTTGCTAACAAAATATGTATGTATTAAAATGAGCAGTATAGTAGTACATATTATTCTTATAAGGAACTAAATCATAAATAACGAAACAGCAAACATTACACAGAGAGGTATTTAGGTACTACATAAATAGGAGTTTACGAAAATTATCTGGTAGTGATCTAAACATATAATTTTCTTTCTCTAAAATTAAAAAAAATCAGATTACAAAGTAATGAAAAACGTCAGAGTGAACTAATATTTTTAAGAGTTATATTCCTAATTGGTGTTAGCTTTATTACAATTATCATTTGTTATAGTTAGGTAAATACTTACCATTTTTCTTGATTAAACCTCAATTTAAATTTAACTATTCCCTATTTGAACACAGTGAACAAGAGGTAACTGTACACAACACCGCTACATGACCAATATGGCGTAGTGACGTGTGTTGGATCAGCTGATATACTGCAGCTGCGCAGTTGTGCTTAACTAGTCAGGAGTAGAAATATAGACCACAATTAAGTTGCGTGCGTGTTAAGTTTACACAAAATGGTGTACTTTTAACACACAATTGGTAAAGATTACACAAATTCGGTATATTTTATTATAATACTAGTAAGTTTAACACATTTTGTGTAAAACGTATAAAAAAACCATAGTCTGTAAAACTATCTTTATATCGGTCAGTGGTCGCGCGGTTTAAGGCGTTAGTACTTGAATCGAGGTGACTGGATCGCTGTGGGTTCGACCCCTGCAGCCGGTAGACCGTATATAAGCTATGTTCGTAGAGAGATTGGCACCCTCTTTGCGGGTATGGTAGGGTGGGAGAATGTTGACTTGGGTCAGTGTGAGAGATTGATACCGGTTGGCATTTAACTACCCCCCTAATTAATGAGGTTTTCCAGGTTTCCCTCATTCCTGCACTGAATGGTGGTTAGGGCCTACCAACGTAAGTCGTTCCTGGGCGCAAATGCGGCCTGCTTAATAATAATATGCCGCCCCCTCTCCCGCACAAGTCTTCGACTTCTGGGCTAATCGTGATTAGAATGAGGGTAGAGATATTATTATTATTATTATTAACACGGAAATTTTACACATCCTAAATTACAAACTGGAAAATCCCTCTTATACAGCTTATACTTTTTTTACAGTGTACTCTTTAATGTTATAAATTGGTAATTAAAATAAACTGTTTCCCGTAATTGGAATTGTCATGATCGTAGGAAAAATATTGTACCTAACACGTGCAGAAAGTCTTCCGCATCGCGTCGTTCGGTCAGCTGCAATCAGCGTACGGAAAAGTATCACTTTCGGCACTAGTTAGGTAAATAACTATATTCCATTCCCTAGAACTTAAGAATTATATCTGCGTCTCCTTTAAGTGACATTTTTATAGTTTCTTAAAGACTGTTCGTTGACTGGTTAGTTTTCCAGATGTCTGGCGTAAGGCAGCTTAATCGAAGCGACAACCGCTTTCCCGGCAAATGTAGGTCGATTCAAGGCTAAAAATTCGACGTGTGCCTCTGGCGAAGCAATGAATTCGTCCTGCAAAGGCCTCATAATTATCTGGCTTCGTAATTTTGTTTTATTAGCAGAACCTAGAAATTAATAAGCGAGCGAGCTGTAGATTTAATACCCGACGACTCTTTATTTGAGTTAGACTCATCATGTAACTTTTCCACGGGCTTTTCCCAGCAATTGTCATTTCGGGGCGCGCTCCGAATTAATTATCTTACAATGTTTGGGACGCCGCCCACGAGAGGCCTTATTAAAATTCAGGAAAATCCACGGGCTTAAATATTTGCTAAACGTTTATAATACAGAGGATCCTTAACTCCCTGCTTCTGATTTACCGCGCTTCTTGAAAGGCAACGGTGTCGCTTTTGTTTTGCCATTTACGGCCTTGTCGGAATCAATAACCTATTTTTGGAACCAAATGAGATATATGTCCTTGAATTGTTTAGTCCACATGCTGAAATTGGGCAGACAATTTAGAACACAGAAAAAAATAATGAACTCTATTATTCCGAAAGGAAAATCCAATTACAAGAAATGGTAAGTTTAAAAAAATTACTCATTAAAATATCTACTAAAACTAACAATTTTATATCTATGAACATTTAACAACTCATCACAAGTGACACACAAAACTACAAATCATATTCATACTATCGTTTAAGATATCACAACTGTTACCAATTTTATTATACAGGGTGTCCGGAAAAGATGTGTACAACGGAAGACCACAGACTCCTGGGTTCAAAATAAGCCGATTTAGCCCAATTTACTTATTTCCAAAATTGCTTCGTTTCCCTCATCGACGAGTGCCAAATGATCAAACTTTTGCCAACATCGAAAGGCGCCTTCGCGAATTTGGTTCTTTCCACCAAATGAATGCGGTTCAAGGGCGTTAACGTACCACGAAAACTATAGAGATGGAGGAACAAATGCTAGATAAGATAGGAGAGAACCCAAAAATTAGTGCAAGACGCATTGGACATGACATAGGGATACCAAACACTATAGTTAATGATGTTTTGAAGGAACAGTTACTACATCCATACCACAGTCAATCGATTCATGAATTGCAAAAACATTTTATTTACAGTTTTGCTAGGTCAGAAATTATTAATAACCATAACAAACACGTTTATACTGATGAAAATCCACACTGTACTGAAATAAGACATTTTCAATATGAATTCAGAGTAAACGTGTGAACGGGAATTATCGACAACTTTATTAATGGCTCGGTTGTGCTTCCACATCGATTAAATGGAGTCAACTATTTAAATTTTTTACAGGAAATATTACCTTATTTATTGGACAATTTACTGTTACTACTTCGTCGTAACATGTGGTTTATGCACATTGGTGCACCCCCCATTTTAGAATACCCGTTCTTCAGTATTTACATAATCTGTATCCTAACAGGCGGATTGCAAGAGGAAACGACGCCCCTATGAAATGGCCGCCTCGAGCACCAGACTTAACCCCTTGCGATTACTTTTTGTGGGATGCAGTAAAAACCAAAGTATATGCCTATGCAGTTAATAATGAAGAGGAATTTTTTAGGCGAATCCAGGATGCAGTTAACATTTTACGAGGTAATCCAGAAATCATGGAGTGGCTGCACTACAACTTCGTAAAACAGATTATTTGTTGCGTATGAGAATACGGTGGTCACCTCGGTGGACACTGAACATTTAGTGTAAAGAGATCATAACTCTTTTTTATTTGTTATATTAATATCTTATTATCTTGTATTTATTAAATAAAATATAAATGAGAGTTTTGAAATTTTCGTTATTTGTTGCAGAACGAATGCAGATATTGTTGACACACGAAACATATTTTTTTCTGCCTAAACGACTTATCTATTCAAAATTCCAAAAGTATAAAAAAGTTTCTAAATAACGTTAGCTACTAATAGAAAAAAGTTGAGAGTTATTATACAGAGGGTTAAAAAAATATGTGCTTATATTTGCATGATACATGATTTTTCTTATATTTCTAATTACAGTAAATGATTTTAAATAATGTCAAAAAGTGTCGGTTAGACTTATAACTGCATAGGCCAAAAATGGTTAAATCGATCAAGTCGTTTTCGAGATATTCGGAATAAACAAAATTTTTTCGCGTACTTTGGCGCTCTCTAGCGGCTAAACGAAACAATTTTGGAAATAAGTAAATTGGGCTAAAAGGGCTTATTTTGAATCCAGGAGTCTATGGTCTTCCGTTGTACACGACTTTTCCTGACACCCTGTATAGTCCACACATTAAATTAATTGGAGATTTAGTTAAGATGTTTGTTCTGGGAATATCGCAATAAAACAAAGCTTGCTGTCTGAAATTGTCTCGCGAAATTTAGAATTTTAGTTTGGCCAACAAGATGGAGCAGTTAGATTTGTTATGTAAAAGACTGCACAAAAAACGAATTAAAGAAACATTATGATGCACATCTGGTGCTTCCATACTAAAACGATTCAGGAGTTCAACATGGTTAATGCCTATAAGGTCGATAGAAGTCATCTTGTCGATAAGCTAAACATTTTAAGAACTGTCTTTGAACCAATCCAATTGACTATGCCAATCTTGGACTATGCACATAAATGAGATACCAGATTATTATGCCATATTACATTTTTAATCTAACGAGGGAACAAAATAAGCTTTTAAAAGTACGTTCGTCCAGAAAAGTCTTTACAGCTGCGATATACAAATCTATAAGTACGGAATACTCTAGATACAATATTACTAATATGCTCAATGAATGTCAGTTTATTGTCAATAGTTCCAACTCCTTAAAACTCTCAACAAGATCAATAGTGTAATCATTAACACAGTGATCATAAGCAATCATTTTACGGGTAAAGGACATTTACTTACATTTGGAGATGTTAAGAAACAATTGATTTAAATCACAGCATAACGATATACTCTTTAAGTTCATCTGAAGCCGATCGCAATCTAAAAGAGAATTTATCATACAATACAGCTTGAAATCATCTGCAAACTGCATTATTCCACATGATACTACATCTGAAAGATCGTTAATAAAACGTAGAAACAAAAGAGGTCCCAAATTCTAGCCTTGAGAGACACCCGAAGTGGGAGAAAATGGACAAGAAGAAACATTTTGATATTTAATCATGAAGTGTCTATCTTACAAATATGATGTTAAGAGTGAGACCAATGACTATGAAAAACTGAACGTACACAATTTAGATAAATCTTATGACTTATTGCTTTTTGAAAATCTATAAATATGACGTCAGCTTGTCCTCCAGCGTCTAAAGTATCTGATACATATTGAAACAAAAATAGATCGATTTGTTATTGTAGAATTGTAGATCTTCCTTGCATACATCCATACTGATGTACAGAAATCAATTTCACTCTATAACGTGGACTCAAATATTTTAGAAAAATTACACAGCAAGGAGATAGCTCTATAGTTCTTTACATCATTATGTTTACCCTTCTTAAATATCGGACATACATATGCACTTTTCCATGTTGATGGAAACGTGAAATGTTTAAGTATACAACTAAATAAAACCTAATTACCTTGAGACAGTATTCTGTTTGATAACGAGTATGTTCTACATTTTATTTTGGTTACTTCTTCGATAGTACTGGAAAAACGAATTATATCATCGGCGGCTGATGTTCAGTTGGTGGAGCAGGGGATGTGGGACGGCAGAGGGGAGAATGAGTGATGGAGGTGAAGAGTGGTCTAACTGTGAGTATATTTAAACTGTGCCTTATGCTTAGTAAGTGTTTTTATTATTAAATATTTGTTGTTTTAGAAAATAAGTTCTAGTAATTTCAATTTTTACATCTCTGGGCTAATGTAGCCTATAGCCAGGTGATTTCAAATATCCAATTACTTATAGTATTAACTTTCTTGTGATGCAAGTATTTATATTAGTTTTTCAAATATCAAAAATGGCTTACGGGTATAGCACCTCGCAGTTGATGGATATTGTATGGTGGAAGGGAAAATGTTTTAGCAGAACGATTTCCCGGTAAACATATGCCAAATGCAGCTACTTTTACAACGGTGTGCAGTGAATGCAAGTGTAGTGTAAACGCTGACACAGAAAATCTGCGATCGAATCGTGTAAGAGATGGAGGTCCAGGGCGTCTACGGCATATTACAGCAGTGTGGCGAATCATAAACGAAGCTTAATTATATCCGTACCATATACGTGGGTCCAAGCATTAATACCAAGGGATAGGATGTGGAGGACCAGTACCATGGCCGGCACGATCTGCTGACTTTAAATCCTTTGGACTTTTTTTGCAGGGATATTTAAAAAGTGTAGTGTGTAGCACCGAAGTGGACACTGTTGATGATTTGGCGTAAATGTGTGATAGCTGCTGCCAAAAAACGCGCGGCAAAAACCGTTGAATTTGCTGTATAAAAATAGGTACTGCGAAATGTAATTTATATATTTCCTTGGGAATTTCTTATCAGGTTTTACAGTGGATCTGTTTCCAGTGCCGTGCGGAAGTGTATTTTTAAATAATTTTTGAACTGCTCTTTTGATTTTATTTTTACAAAATGGCATTTATAAGAGTCCATTCAAAAATTATTTTTAAGATACGTTCTGAATCACTCTATATACTCAGTTACATTCAATGGTCTACACCTAGTACTCTCCCCTAAAAGTCCCTCCATAATTAAATCACTAATAGAATTGGCATTACATATTCAATTACATGTTCTCGTCCACATTCATCTGTGATCCTCATCTACAAATTCAATCAAATCGTCCGCGCAGTTAAACGTAATTTTATGACAGGTCCATTTACTGTTTGACACTTCTCCCTCGTACATCGCTACCGGAGATTACGGACCAGTATAATATAATTATGATTTAAGGCCACTTAAATAAATAGCGGACAGCAGGAAATAATGAGATAATAAAGGATAAGAGCGGCAGACGCGGGTGCACTCAGTAATTCAAACTTGGCCGTAACTCCACGGCCACAGAGGCTGTCTTATTTCATAGTCCAGGTGTTACCTTCAATTTTGCTTTGCATTACGCTTACACAATATGTGTTTCGAAAATTGTAATCAAAACATGATATTTTCGTTAAATTTTCAGTTGATAAAAGGAGTATTTTTTGTAATTTACTAAGTAATTTATCAATTCAAAGTAAAGGATATTGGCTATATGTAAAGCTGTTTACAGGCATTTTAGGCTCAGAGCTGCGTTATTTTCCTCCACTCCTTTCTGTTCTTCGTCTTTCTTTTCCAATACGTTACATTTTTCTCCCTTAGAGCTATTGCCACTGCCTCTCTCCATTGTTTCCTCGGTCTCCCTCCTTTTTTCTTGTAGTTAGGATTACTCCCTATTATTTTCTTAACTGCCCTTTCATCTTCCATATGTTCTAGATGCCCTAGCCACTGCACTCTTCTAGCTTTTACAACTTCGTCTATTGTTGGTGCCTGGTACATTGCATATATTTCCTCATTAGTTCTCCTTACATAGCCTACCTCCGTCTTATCACCCTCTAGAATTCTTCTTAAGATCTTTATTTCCCACCTTAAAAGATTTTCTCTTGACTTCTTATTGAGAACCCAGGTTTCACTACCATACAGCGATGTCGGTCTCAAAATTGTTTTATACATTCTAAATTTTACTCCTCTGGACAAATTTTTTGATTTCATAATAGATTACTATTATGAAAGCGGTTGACTGCTGAAGAACTTCTGTCTCCTTTTATTTTTGAAAGAAGAACGGTTTCTCCTATTAATTTCTTGCTCCTCATCACAGTTAGCTGTTATTAGGGCCCCCAAATACACATATTCTTGAATTTCTTTAAAGTCCATCTCTCCATGCGGTATTCTCAATTTAAAATTGGCATCTTTTTTTGTTATTCTATTCTCAAAAGCTTACTTTTCTCTTGATTTATCTGAAATCTCATTTTACGTGCTTCCTCCACAAGTTTTCTCGTTACTTCTTCTAATTTCCTACTACCTCTAGCAATAATGGGCACGTCATCTGCATAACTTATTATTTTGTGACTTTTAAACAATATGTGTCCTTATCTATTCAACACTATCTTTTATGACCCTTTCTAGTACTAAATTAAAAAGAAGCGTTGAGAGTGGGTCTCCTTGTGTCAGTCCTGTGTCAATAGTAAAACCTTCCGAACATTCATCTTTTATTCGTACTTTGGATTTAGTAATTTTTAAGGTCATTTTCAATAGCCTTTGATATTCCAGATTGTTTCAAAATGGGATATTCTATTTCAATATGAGGAAACAGGCACAATCGGTGTTCTTCACAGACTATACGAAACGGGCTCAATTACACCTAATTGTTCTATTTTTTCCAATTCAACTTCTACTTTAACCCTAATGGCGAACGGTAAAGGCCGTGGTCTAAAAAATTTTGGCGTTATATTTTCATATTTTAATTTGAGTGAAATAACACCTTTATTAAATTTACTTCACCCAAGTGAAAACATAGGAGAATATGTTTTGATGATGATCCAAATCTGAAGAAAAACACAATTTAATTTTGCAATATGCAATCTAAATTTGTAATAAAAATCACGCCCTAGAATTGGAGGTCCAGTAACATTTCTCACTAAAAACATGTCCAAATTAGGTGTTACATTATTATACGAAACTGTACAGGTATAATCTAATGGTGGTGACATTTCACTACCATCATTTAACCTAAATAATGTTTCTGTTTTATTTAATTTTTTGTAAGAATATTCTTGCAAATAAAATGCTTCTAGAACGATTGACAAGCCAAATACTGTATCCAGTTCAAATAAATAATTTTTATTATGAATTTCAACATTATTAAGCAAAATTGGAGAACCTACTGAATCCTTATCATTATTTTTTTTTATTAAACAATGTAAATTGTTCCAATTCTAAATAATTTTAAGATTCAATTTCTGCATCATCATTAAAAACTGTTTCCAAATATTTTTGTGCAACTGTAAAGTTTGTACTTTCTGGATCCATCAGTAAGCACAAATTATTTACTAATTGATAAGCGTCTTCGCTTAATAAGTTCAGTATGATAGCCCTTTAATGCAAGTACCTTCTGTTGTACATATTAAGCTAAGATAACTCAACTAAACTAGTTGAACATTCTCTGCCTGCGTCTAATTCCAAATATCAACCCAAGACACGAATTTTGTAATTTTTGTAGACGTTGTGAGTCTATACTTTCTAAACATGGACCATATATATTATCGCAATAATTACTTATAGACAAGACACAACCCAACATTTTCCTTAAATCTCGACTCAAGTAATGCCTATGCGAATAAATCACTTTCAGAACAGCATATGCTTTTTTTAGAATATTAGATACATGATCTTTAAATCTAAGATTGCAATCAATAGTAAGATCTACATTTTTTGTTGAATCTTTAAACAATATAGTTTTATTGTACTTCCCAGTAAGTTGGCTCTCACATTATTACCACAAAACAACAATGCTACAGAATTTTTGGATTTAATTTTAACAAGTGATTTTTAGATTCCAGTGCAAGATTGCATAAATCAATATTAAGTTTATTATTCGCATGAATCACTTCAGATGGATGAAACGAAAACTACAGTTGCGTATCGTCCGCATACATATGACATTCACAATGTTTCAGAGATTTAATTACATTAATAGTATATATAGAATACAGCAACGGTCCCAATATACTTCCCTGCGGAACACCAGATAGTACACTTAGTGATTGGGAAAAATTATTATCTAACAATACTCGCTGGTTTCTACCGGAGAGGAAGGAGGCAACAAGTGACGAAGCAGAGTTATAGTGAACCCAATATAATAAAGCATTGATATTAATATCTGATGATCGATCATATCGAAAGCCTTACTGTAGTCTAGTAAAACAAGTACTGTAGCTTCACTGTTATCTCTTGCTGTAAAAATATCATCCGTTAAATCAGAAAGTGCAGTCGAACAACTATATCCACGCCTAAAACCTGATTGCTTGTCTGGTTGAATATTATTAGCATTTAAAAATGGAGTAATTTACATTTCCATAACTTTTTCGAATATCTTACTTAGCAATATTTATATTGATCGAAGATGATTAGGTTCGGATGGACTATTGTCCTTAGGAAGAGGGATAGCATTAACAATTTATGCCAGACCCTTGAAACTTCTCGAGTCAATTTGGAAAATCAGAATTTCAAAATGCGTACATATTCACAAGTGACGAAAACGATCTATTTAGAACATATTTCGATATGTTTCAGAAAGTACAAATAACTGATTCAAAAGCAAAAGATATAACATCTACAATAAAATGTATTACTGGGATGAAAATAATAATATTAGGTTTCATTAAATTAGGAGAATTAGCTAAAATTGAAGGTATGAAATTTTTATGAACTAGAAGCATTAAACAGGACTGTTTAAAAATTGTTTTGGGGCAATACGCTAGCGTCACAAAAGGCATTTTCTCGAACAACAAAACAATACTGAATACGTCTCTGATATCTTACTTCCTCTCCCAACGAACGTTCGCTTATACTGACAGTTACATGGTGCTCCACATGCTGAGAAAGCTGCGCGCCATATCCTGCGCGTCTGAAACTATTTGCCCGTTTCGTTATGCTCGTTTCGTTATGCTGTGATTGAAATTCGACATGAACTATAACCATCGGTTGCTGTGATAATACCATTTCGCGTTCTAGATACAAAAATAACTATTTAAGACAAACCAAATTGACTGAGGTTTTTTTATGAATATTAGTATAATGCCCATTTTATGCAATGCGACATTTTGTGATACCTAATAGTGATTATGTTATTTCATAAAAGCATATAGAAATAAAAGTAATTAAAAGACAAATATCTTTAATTTTATTTGAACGGATTCTTTTCAGTTTTAGATTTTGAAATAAACTGACGGTAGCATTCCAATACCTTCTTATCTTTTTTTATAAAATAATATGATGAAATAAAACAGTAATGTGATATTACTGGAAAGAGAAAATGGTTTCAACAAGTTTCACATCCGTTGTGGCGCATGGTACGTTCTCAGTCGTAAAAATGTGTAAAAACACAAAGCAATTTAAATATTTCGCTCCCCTGGTTGTAAAAGTTGCAAGATGATTGATGGTAGGAGGAAGATCTAATTATACAGAATGATTAATGGTGCACGTACCTAATTCACGACTTTCTGAAGGCATTTAAGAGAAAATAAAAATTACTTGCTTTTATTTTGTTTTCCCAACAGTGAAGAATCTAATATTACAATGCATACTGTGTATCCTGATTCAATTCTCTTTGATAGATTTTGTTTGTTAGACTTCAAAATTGATTTTGCAACTTGTAATTGTGGTAAGTTATAAGTCGGACTTAAAAATTAATATTGTATTTATAATTTTAAAGGTTAGTAAAAAATTGATGGATTTATAATTAACTGAAATTGACGCAGTCAATCAAGGACAGTTTAAATAAAAGGTGTTAGAGGTTTAACTGTCATAACTTCAATATAAGATAAAATATAAATGCACAAAAAGTTAAATAGTACAAGTCGTTCTTAAAATACGGCGAGTTAAAACGAATTTTATCACAACGTGGCAACAATGTGAATACACGCTGTGCCAGGCGAGCGGTTTGTAGGTTGCTTACTACGTGGCAACTTGTTTGTTTAGTGATGACCAAGAATCTACAGATAAACAACTATTGTGAAAATTAATGAAATTAGTTTAGACAACTGTTTCGCAATTTTATTTTTGAACAGAGAATGGTAGAATAATTTTTTTTTTATATTAAATATTTATATTTTGGTGATTTGGTGAACAGTAACATAACTAAATAATTAAAACATCTAAGGAGACTCGACGCAGAAATAATCATAACTTATGTACAAAAAAAATGATTTAACTACTTACCGAAAATTAAAATACAATGTCATTTTTAAATATCTTACTAACATAACACATAATTACAACATATGTTCAAAATATCCACCGTTATTTTCCACACATGCACGGCACTATCCGAGAATTTTATAATTATAAGATATTTTATAATTATAACAATCTCGTACACTACCAATATCAAGAAGACGTTGAGATACGTAAACGAATGTCCTTATTAGACAGCCGTGAGAAACGATCTAAATAAATACGTCGTCCTCTTGCAAAATTGTGGCGAGCTTTTCAATAAATTAATAACATATCGTAATCACGTATGCTGAACATTTCAACAAATAAAGAACAATGAAGGAAATAATAGTAATAATATTTATTATCCATGTGACCAATACAGGTATAGGAGTCGTCAACAAGTTACATTATAATGATTAAAATTTTAGTAAACAACAGTTTCACCTAATAATCAACAAATACTTACATTCTACGTACAGAGAATACTACAGCCAATATAATAATTAAATAAATTACAACATAATAATTAACAGAAGGGTACATTTAAAAAGAATATTGTAAAAATTCATCAACAGTGTAAAAACAGTGTTTTAATAACATTTTTTTTTATATTATTTTTAAAACATTTTATATTATTAGTTTCTTTATAGTTTTGGGGTATTTTATTATACAATTTTATTCCTGTATATTTAGGACTCTTTTCATATAGTACTAAGTTATGATTAGGTACAAGTTAATCATTTTGCCCACGGGTGTTATAATCATCATAATGACTATTATTTATGAAATTATTTCGATTGGATTTTACATATACAAGTATTTCAGTTAAATACACACAAGCTAGGGGTAGTATTTGCAAATTTCTAAAGTATGGCCTATATGAAGTGCGGCTATTCACTCCAACAATGCTTCGTATAGCTTTTTTTTGTAATTTGAACACCCTTTCAGTAGAATAAGATGACCCCCAAAAAACAATACCGTAAGAAATTCTTGAGTAGAACTGTGCATAGTAGTATGATAATAGGATACTCTTTACGATGTTTTTTAGTCTATAAAGTGCATAACATACAGGAGACAACTTTTTACACAGTTCTGTGACATGATTAACCCAACTTAGAGCATTGTCCATGTAGATGCCCAAGAACTTTGTATACGGCACTTGCTCCAGTGACTTCCCATTAACTCTAAGTAGATAACTCTCATTATAATTTGTTGACATAGGTGTAAAATGAATGAGCACAGTTTTATTTCGATTCAGTAACAATTTTTCTTTTTCAAACCAAGAAACAAACAAATTCATGTTACTCTGAGTATTTGCTATCAATAAAGGTATATTGTTATTTACATTTAAGAAAGAGTTATCATCTGCAAACATTGTAGAGACTTGAAGTGACACATGGCAGATCGTTTATAAAGAGTAAAAACAGTAAGGGCCCTACAATTGATCCTTGGGGCACACCCCGCGAAATATGTAGCTTATCTGAATGTGAAGAGTCAATCTCAACCAACTGCGAGCGATTTTCTAAATATGAGTGAAACCACTGGCCTAATTTTCCCCTGAAACCGTATTTACCAAGCTTTTCGATAAGAATAGTATGGTCAACCAAATCAAATGCTTTGCTCAAATCCATGAATACACCAAGGCATTTTTTACCACTCTCCAAGTTCATCATACAACTGATCAAGAAAAGAAAGTATTACGGATTGTGTTGATTTACCTCCTCGAAATCCATGCTGTTCATTGCATAATATGTTATATTTTATACAAAATTGTAACATTCTGTTATAAACTGGTTTCTCAAATATTTTTGATATTGTCGATAACAGGGAGATAGGTCTGCAATTATTAAATAGTGGTACGTAAAAGAATTAGCGATAGACACTTCGTAGTTCAGATACCAACTGATCTGTCATCACTGTACTTTTTGCCACATTCAGCGATACCGATTTTGTCGAAATTTATTGATTAACGAAAGAATTCACCCTGTATAATGCTAACACGTACGTCATATGTTAACATTATTGAAGAAGGTGAGATATAAGTGGTCTGCTTACTTCCTGCTCGGCCTAAGCGGCTCGACTTACAGGAAGCGACATACATTGCAGCAGGTACTTAACGCAGACCTCTCGCCCTGGGCGACGAGCCATTAAATCTGTAAATGATACTGCAGGAAACAACTACTCCGCGGACTAATGCCCCGACCGGCATTGAATTACTCCTGCAGTATCTGTGTGAACAGCCAACAACTCTTGTCGGACACACCACCAGACATAGACCGGTTTCGGGCTTGTTAGCCCTCATCAGTATGCCATAGGTGAGATGGCCGACAATTGAACTGGCTGTTCCTTCATATGTATGTTCACATATAAACTGAGTGCAGGTGAGATATAAGTGGTCTGCTTACTTCCTGCTTGGCCTAAGCGGCTCGACTTGCAGGAAGCGATGTACATTGTAGCAGATACTTAACCCCCAATATTGGAATTAGGGGACAAAAGTAAACAATCCGATCGAATAGCGCCTCTCTTTTGTTCACTTTTGTTTCATATACTAATGATTTAAACCATCCCCAAGGGCAAAGGCACCTTGACCAATCCATCGTTGTGGAAAGCGATTGTTAAGATGATTGACCATAACACGACTAAAATGGGCACCATCATGCTGAAAATATATATTTTGCCTCATTTCCAATGTAGTATTCAACGCCCAGTAAGATGACAATCTAGGACAACTGGGCCAAGTAATTGATTATTATTAATCATAACCACATCTCACATTATTGCTGAACCGATGCTGAAAGTTACTTTCCACCGTGGCGCGCGGATTTTCATCTGACCAATAATGTTCATTGTTATTTACTCAATCACGAGTGAATTGAACCACATCAGTGAACAAAATGTATTTGTAAAGTGTCTAGGTTGCATTTATCCAATTGCAGAAATGCAACCGCAAATCATTATCACCGTCCTGAAAATTCCGGACTTGTTGCATATAGAAAGGTTTTAAGCCATTTTTGTGAATCACTTCCCATGCCGTAGTTTGATTAATTTGGCGACGGGTTACTATGCGCCTTGTACTTACGTCCGTGGTACGTTCTACATATTTAGAATTCATTCTTCCACTGCTAGATCAGGACTAGCTTTCCTCTCAGATGAAATTCTCACACTGGGAAACATTCCAGTTTCACGTGCATTGTTGAAGACTGTCTGGAATACATGCCTTCTGACACTCTTCTGTTCAGGAAGCGACCTCTGTATACAGCAACTGCACGAGTAGCGCTACCGTTGCAATACCCATTAATAAAAACAGTGTCAGCATATTCTCGATGAGACTAAAATGTGGCAGGCAATACGACATTACGCGTCTGATGTAAAAATAAATGCGATAGTTATAAAATAAGCGTTGATATCACAAACGTCAAAGTAAATCTGACAATTAGTAATTACTATTGTGAGTTTGGTTTAGAATGCATGGCCTACTCAAAATAAAATATCAAATAATAACAGCTTTTGCAAAATTAGCAATAAAATATTTTCATTGCTATTTCAGGAACCGCTGATATTCGACCATATGTTTATTAGGCTTTTTTGTTCACTTTTTCCCCATAAACACCCCTTTCGAATATCGATGGTTCCCCCTCAATCACCCTGTATATTAAGCTCAAGACTGTAACCCATTATCAGCTACAAAAACTGCGCTTTTTGTTCGAAGTTCGACCGATCTATTCGGATCGAGAGCCGGCTAAATTAGTTGGCTTCCGTGAGTGAAGGCTGACCGACTCATTTACGGTAGATTATAGTGATTATTGGCCCACGCCGGCACATTGCCGGTTCAGGTAGTGAGAAACGCTTTGCAACGCACACACCGTACATTAACACATGTGTGCACGGTAGCGAGCCACGCCCCGCGCTAGGATATCTTGCCCCCCGTTATAGATAGCAGACTTATCGGCTTATTAGCCGGCGGTGTCACTGTTCGCTAATTAATTGGTACGTTTCGAGCCGCACACTGGATGGTCCGACCATCGGCGTGAATAAAGTTATTAAGCGATATCAGAAGGCAGATAGCCAGGCGAGCAATCATCAATCATTAGATATTGATAGGAAGATTAATATTTTACTGAAAGAAACACTTCTAAATTACTATACCTACAGGGAGATACACAACTTACATGAGTGAATATCGTTAAAAAAATATTTTAAAATCCTTATACGTTCCAAGAAAAAAAGGATTAAAGTTGTAGTATTTTCAAGTCTTCTAGATTTTGTGAAGGATTGCTGCAACAAAATGCTCAAAATTCCAGATTTACACCTGATAGGTTAGTTACAGATGAAGCTATTTTTACGTGTACAGGGTGTTAAAAAAAGAGTGTAAAATATTTATGGAGGTAATAGTATGAACCAAAATAAGCAGAAAAGTCTCAATAAATATGGGTCCGCAAAGTAACGGCTGCGGAGATATGGAATGTTTTATGTTTTTTAACCTCTTTTTTTATTTAGCAAAAACCTTGTGTATTTTCTCATAATAGTTGGTTGATATTTAGTGAAATAAACAGTACGTATGTGACAGTTGTTCTCAGTGCACAAGTTTTCTTTCGCTATGGCTGGTTACTCTAATGCAGAATTAACAGACATGCATTTCATGTGTGGTCGTGCTAATGAAACGCCACCGGAGCGCGACGTCTTTATGTTGACGCTTATCCAAATCGCCAGATTCCTTCACAACGCATGTTTGGAAGAATTCACCAAAGATTGCGTGATACCGGTTCCTTGAGCAAACAGTGCCGGAAGACCAAGGTCGGTATCCACTCCTAGAGCAGAAGAAGAAATTCTAGCACTCTAGCACTGGTAAAGCAGAATCCAGGTACGAGTGTGCGGAAAATATCAGCCGAGGTAGGAATTAGTGGTCCTCTTGTTTGGAGAATTCTTCACGAGCAGCTGCTTTATCCATACCATGTGCAACGAGTACAGGCCTTAAATCCTATAAATGATCATCAAGCACGTTTGTTATTTTGCTGCTGGTTTCTACGTCATGATGCTGAAGAACCTCGTTTTCTTGCAAACATTCTTTTTACTGATGAGGCCAGGTTCACAAGAAATGGAGTGTTTAATTTTCACAATGCGCATATTTGGGCCAACGAAAATCCTCATGCTCTAATAGAATCTGGACATTAGGCACGTTTTTCATTAAACATTTGGATGGGTATTGTAGGTGACAGGTTTCTAGGTCCTGTTGTTTAACCGAAGCGATTAACAGGCGCTGCTTTTCTCAACTTTCTGCAGAACGCACTGTATGAGTTTTTGGAAGACATTCATCAGGGGCAACAAATGTGGTTCCAGCATGATGGTGCTCCAGCTCATTTTTCCCTGGCTGTTAGAGAACATTTACACCAAACTTTTCCACATAGATGGGTAGGAAGGGCCGGACTTGTTTTATGGCCTCCAAGATCGCCTGATCTGAACCCTCTAGATTTCTTTGTTTAGGGATATTTAGCCTGGAAGAGCTGCAGCTACGGATTAATCAAAAGTGTCAAGAAATCCAAACCAAGAAGGGTATTTTCGAAAGAGTTCGAATATCGTTGAGAAGTAGATATCGTGATTGTTTCAAAATGGACGGAGGGCACTCCCTTTTTCAAAATTGGTATAACCATAGCATCTCACCAATCGTCAGTTATACATACTCTTCTCCAGATTTTTATAATCATTTCGTATATTGTTGTATCTGTATCTATTATCTGTAGTTACTACGTTTTTCCTGGACCTTTGTTATTCTTTAAAGCTTTTATGATTATGTCTATTTAATTTTTTGTGTGCTTTTTTATTTCCACTCCCTATTCCCTTTCCATTATCTACTTGCCCCTCTCCCTCCTCCTTGCTCTCTTCATTCAACACGTCTGGTGAAATATTGCCTCAATCTTTCTCTCACTTCTGTTTCCTCTCCTCCTCCGATAAATTGCCACTTGCATCCCTGACATATATAACTTCCCCTCTTTTATATCTCTCTGTACAAGCCCCGTATTTGTTTCCTCTTAAAATGGCGTTCTATTTATTAGTTCTTAGTTGTTTCTAATCACCAATACCGATCTAATGAAATTTCTATTCAGAACTTCCAGTTATCAAAAACTGACAATAGATTGTACTTAGTGAACGTATATATCCAAATTGGAAATCCATGGCCTGCTATGATTTATTTGCAATGTACTTTTTTCATAATAAAAAGTTCTTACTGTACTTGCACATGCTGTAGTCACTACTCCTCGTATTCTTACATGTAGGTACTACAACAATTCCAGTATATCTACGCATGTGATTGAAACAAAAACAAGCGTATTTTTATTGTACAACGATTTAACTCGACCGCGTCCTTCTTTGGAAAGCCACGACAAGATTATCATTAGAGAGAATTTCAGCTCAGCGTCCTGGCAATCTTTCCTGCTAATATCGAAACCGTCCGCAGCGAGCGTAGAAACCTGTTGATCTAATGGCTCAACTCCGATGTCTACGACACCGTAATGGAGCACTTCGAGGAAAATGGCTTTTTAACATTGTGGAAAATGAAAAAGTCGACTCGCTTCTGCCCTATATGTAATCAATTAAAACTGATGGGAGCTATTCGTTCTCGGATCGATTTCGAGGGGATACATCGGCTACAGATTGCTGTGTTTACCTAGCAGGGAGAATACAAATAGACAATTTGTATTGAAAGTAGTATGTGATACTGCTTCTGTAAGGAAATATTGAATAAAAGTGTAGGGTATAAGTAGCTATTCTAATAATACTATTTTGGATTCGTTCCAATTTTAGCATTTCTTGGAGAAAAAATATATAGGGTGTCTCTATAATATGGATTTACTATAAGGATACAAAAAAATTAAATAAAATTTGGGACACGTGTGTATGATGTCTGGGCTTTGACAGAAACGACTAATGACATTATCAATTATATATTTTCCAGAAACATAATAATTTTTGTTTCATATTACAAAGCTCTTTTTTCTTATAAATCTGTGTCAGAAAATTTCTTCTGTATTACTACCCATTTAAAAGTTATAAGCAATATCGTCCTAAGTCTCAAAAAAATACCACACAAAAAAACATAGCTTTGAAAGGATCAAGTAATCGTAGGAAAATAATTAAATGTTCGTTGTTTAATGTGCGTGTGTGTTAAGTCGAATAATAATAATTGTCAAATAAAAAGTTTTTAAATAATTTCTTAAACAAACATTCAGTTTTTGAGGATTTTAAATTTTTAGCCTTAAATAATTTGGAGAACTGAGTGTCATTTTCAGTTTAGCATAGGGTATATGAAAATCATCCCTCTGTCGCGTGTTACACCCATGAACAAAATTATTCCGCATAAACTTATATTTGTTTTGATAAACATATACAGACATCTCATAAATAAACAAACAATGCAGAGTTAAAATTCTCAGGTCTTTAAATACTTGTCTACATGAACATCTACTTCCAATACCTACAATGCTTCGCAAAATTCTCTTTTGTGCAATAAAGACTTGAGATGAGCAGGTAGAATCCCCCAAAAACATAAACCATACCTAAGTCGCAACTCAACTTGGGCGCAGTAAAGGAAAAGCACCTGGTCCGTAGAAAGGACTGTTCTAATATTTCGAAATAAATATGTAAGAGATGAAAGATTATTAGTTAATGCATGACATTGTGCTTTCCAGTTCAGATTCTCATCAATATGAATGCCCAAAAATTTGACAATATCAGATTTAGTATTTATTACAGTTTTATCTGCAAAAAATTCGATTATACTGCATTGTTTCTGAGTAGTGTGAAATCTCAAAATCTGTGTTTTTTGTGCGTTAAAGTACAAAGAATTCTCCGCAAACCAATAAATCAAATTACCAAAGAGAGCGTTATCACTAGTTGTTAAATCCTTGTCATTCACGTCTGAAATAATCAGAGAGATGTCATCTGCGTACATCGTGAAATATGTGTCATTAGAAATGTGATCGTTGACGTAAAGTAAAAATAACACGGGCCCAGGATTGAACCCTGTGGGACTCCCAAATGTTTTCTCATTGTCAATCATAAAAAGATTCCAGACGCGCTGTACAGGTATATCGAGAAAGGTATCCAGAGCGCCTCATTCTTGATCATAGAACCTTTACAAGATTGGAGGCAACCTTGAGACGAAATGAAAATGCATTTTCTGTTCGGAATAATCAAACAATTGACCGATGGGTAAGAAACATTGTTAATACAGCGAGACTGCTACAGTGTTTCGGACAAAATCTTGAGGTTGTACAGTACAAGTATAACATGTTATAAGATTGTTAAGTGTACAGTGTAAAAAAAAACATCCAATAAACTTAATTAATGCTGACAAGAGAAAAAAGAACAATTAACTCATTATAAATATTTTACATTAATTATAACAATAAGCATGGCTGTAACATCAGATAAGACATTCTAAATTAATTCACTGGCTTTAAATATGTCATAATTTTTCTTGAACACACTTACACTTGGTGAAGACACTATATTAGTTTGCAGGCAATTCCAGGGATTGAATACTCTGTTAGAGAAAAAGTTCTGTCTTATTGTCGTTTTAAAGTTTTCTTTCCGAAGTTTGAATGGATGGCCACGAAGTCGTTCGTCATTATTTAGAGTTAATAAATCACGAATAATGTCACAAAACTGATTATGCAGCAGTTTATATGTAAATATCAGATCTCCTCTAGTTCTTCTTTCGGATAAATGTGGAAGACCTAACGTTGCACAGCGGTCCTGGTACGTATGACTTTTAAGATACATTACTTGTTTTGTAGCTTTTCGTTGGACACCCTCCAGGAGTTTTATATCTCTAATTAGGTGAGGTGACCATATTATGTTAGCGTATTCGAGAGTAGGCCTTATGTATGACTTGTATAAAAGGTTTAATAGTCTAGGAGAAGGATTGTGGAACATTTAAGTAAGTTATGTAGGATTTGGAGTTGGTTATTTTGACAATATTTGAAATATGGGAAGACCATGAAAGGTTAGAAGTTACAGTTACACCTAAGTCAACTTGTTCATCCACTGATCTTATGGGGCTACCATTCAGCTCGTAAGATAGGTGAGGATTGTTATTTCCAATATGTAATATAGTACATTTTGTGGTATTCAACAATAAGGACCAGGTGTTACACCAAAGTTCAATATTATTAAGAGTGCACTGAATAGCATCGCATTGTTCAAGGATTGCCATATATTTTGGTATCGTCCGCGTAAAAAGAACGAGGGACAGTTATAATATTATCAAGATCTGACGAGTATAGAAGGAATAATATTGGCCCTAAAACTGACCCTTGTGGAACACCTGAATAAACCTCACGCAGGGAAGAATAATCAGAACCGACGCGAACTGAAAAGACTCTGTTAGTTAAATAGTTGCTAATCCATGTAAGCAATTCCCCACGAATGCCAAGATGATCAAGTTTTAAGAGGAGTCTATATTTTGGCACCCTGTCAAAAGCCTTTGCAAAATCTAGGTAAATCACGTCAACTGGATGGCCATGGTCTATGGAACGAGTCCAGTGATTCAAACTAGCAAGCAAATTAGTTACCGTTGATCTACCAGGGACAAAGCCGTGTTGTGTCGCGGGCAAAATATTGTGGGTTAAAGAAAAATTCGTAATTTGTGACACTATAATTCGTTCTAGGAGCTTGAGACATATAGGCATCACACTAATTTGTCTGTAATTAATAGGATCCGTCTTATCGCCCTTCTTAAATATAGCAATAGATGACGCAGTAAGCCAGTCAGAAGGAAGGGTCATTGTTGCAAGAGAGTGTCTAAATATAAGAAATAATGGCGCGGCCAAAACAGAAGCACAGTGTTTAAGTACGGGAGCTGTTAAGCCATCGGGACCAGGAGATATATCAGAGCGAAGTTTTTTGAGGTACTTCAACACATCTGCCCCAGTAATTGAAATTCTTTCTAATGCATGTTGCTGTCTGGGATAACTAAACGGTGGTAGTGGGCCGTATGTTTCTCTAGTGAATGTATTTTGAAATGTAGTAGCTAGAGTTTCCGCGCAGTCTCGGTTGGAAGAACAAATGATGCCGGAATCATTTCGAACAAGTGGAATGGAAACTTTAGAGGACAGAGAATTTCTGGTATATTTGTAAACTGCTTTATGACCTTTGTTTATTAAGTTTTGTCCATAATTATTTTTGGCTATTTCTATCTCTTTTGTATCTGATTAGAAAAATTTCTGTGTGCAATGAAGTCGACGTCAGATTGGGTTGCCTTAAATTTTTCCAGAGTCTTCGTTTAGTAGCACATTTTGCAATTATTTTATCAGAAATCCATGGTTTCTTTTGATTTTGGGTAACCGTTTTATATCGCGAACATTCGAGTATATTAGATTGCATTGTGCTTAAAAATGATTGCCAGGCTGTGTCAATATTATTAAAATTGAGTAAATTCTGCCAATTAATGTGTTGTAATAAATTATGAAGTTTTGTGTAGTCTATCTTTTTAATTAAAGTTGTTACATTCTTTGAAGTGTTATACGTTAAGATTTGTAGCGTGCAGTCAGTCACTACATGATCAGATATTCCTATGGGCGGCAAGTAGTTGATACGTTTAAAAAGAAATTCGTCACTAGTTAGTAATAGATCTACTCTAGATGGTTGTTGATTTGCACGATAGCGAGTATTTTGTGTTACAAGTTGTTTAAGATTAGATTCTAGTATAGTATTACCAAATAACGCAGATGATGAATTGGCAGTTTCTTGATACTGCAAGTTTTCCCAGTTAATATCAGGTAAATTAAAGTCGCCAAGTAAGGTTCTTAATGGAATTATCGAGCTCAACAAGTTTTTGGCATAGCATCTGGTCTGTAACATACATTGTTTTAGGTGGTATGTATATACATACTAGATGAAATGAAAATACTGAATTGGAAATATATAAAGTGATAATATCTAAGTTATCGATTGAAAAAGGTTTTTCTATAATCCTAAAGTTATTAAAATAATTACTTTTCAAATAGATACAGACCCCACCGCCCCTACGGCCGTCTGGTCTGTCCGCTCTATGTAAATCGTAACCAGGGATATTAACAATACTAGAAGAAATTGACGATTGTAACCAGGTCTCTGATATCATAATGATTTCGGGTTGCTTCTGTTGAATAAATGCTAAGAGGGATGGGAACTTGGCAGATAAGGAGTCTAGGTTAGTATAAATAATGGATATTTCAAGTAGTTGCGGCTTCAAATCAACCCTTCAACGAATTTTAAAGAGCAATTGGTATCATGACTACAAAATTTACAATTTGGAGTATTTGCCTGAGCGTCACATTGGAAACAGACTTAATTTTATTGCTCAAACTGTAACAAATGTAGAATCTGTTGAGCAGAAGCTTTTTCCGCACGTTCTGTGGACGGACGAAAGTCGGTTTGACAGTAATGGTTTGTCAAACAGATGCAAGGAACACTACAGGTTCAATGAAAATCCCTGCATTGTAAATCAAGTCCAAAACCAAGGTCATTTTGAAGTAAATGTATGGTGCGGAATCATCGGTAGGCATTTAATTGGGCCTTATTTTTATTAACATATTTTGAACAGCGTAAGCTAAATTTACCAGAAAAAGAACTTCCTGCACTACTGGAGAATGTGCCTTTGCAGCTAAGAAGAAATCTATGGTTTCAGCACGATGGAACTCCACCCCACAAGGCCAGGATTGTGCAGCAATATTTAGATAACACTTTCGCAGAAAAATGGATTGGGATTAATGGACCTATTCAGTGGCTCGAAAACTCACCAGATCTAACACCCCACAATTTGTTTTAATGGCAGTTTTTAACAATTAAGTTTACAAAACATCTTCGCGAGATATTATTAATTTGATAGAAAAAAACGACAAGCGATTGTAATGAGTTAAAGGGCGAAATGTTAATAAACTCAACGCACAAAGAAGTCAGGCGAAGATTGGATATGTGTCTTGGAATGAGAGGAGGTCATATAAAGAGTAGATTGTAAAATGTATGTAGTATGAGGGTGTTTGCCTCATTTTTTAAGTTTAGTTATTGTTATCATCGGCGCCAGATGGGATTTTCTAAAATCGCTATTTTAAGATTTTTCACAATATTTCAGCAACAGCAACACATATCTTGGAATCGTTTGGTCTATCTACCTTAAGGTTCTGCTAAAATCGCAGAGCTGAAAATAGTAAATTCAATAAGATCTTATTTTACCTTCATATACGTGTGTCCACGGATGGAGTTGACAAGAGGAGAAAGTTTTTTGTTTTTGATTTTATCGAAAAATGTCACTCTTTATATAAAGTTCTGCTTTTCGAAAAAATAAGACTATCATAGAAACGTCTTAGAGCAGATATACAGGGTGCTCATAAATTAAAAAAAAAACATGAAAATACTCAAGAGAGAAATACCATTATTTATTATTTTACACAACATTTTTATAAAACAAATATGTTTATAACCCGAAATAGAGTCTTAATACAAATTTTAAAATCAAAATTTCAATTTTGACTTTTACTCTACACACTACGAATAGTTTATTTCTTCTATTATGCGCTCCTTTAATATCATGTGGCAGATCATTTGAATAAACCTTTTGTTTTAGGAAAAAAGTCAAGGGGCCTAAGGTCAGGTGGTCTAGTAGGATAATGGGCCAAATCTTCCAATCCACCTTTCACCATTGTCTGAGCAAGGCTGTAAAATGAGCAGGACAGCAGTATTGCGTACTTCTGGCTCTCAAGTATTTAAAAATGGTAAACCAAATGTTTCCAAAATGTTTTGGCAACAGGACGGCTATCCTGCTCACAGGAAGATTTGGCCCAATCCTAACCTTACACCCCTTACCTTTTTTCTCCAAGGTGCCCTAAAACAAAACGTTTATTCAAATGGTTTGCCACATGATAGGGAAGTATTAAAAGAGCACATACGCCAAGGAATACATGAACTGAATGAGCCGCCGAACAATTTATTAAGTTAGCGGAAAAATGTGTTGAGGTGGGAGGTAGAGGTAGAGTAAATGTTAAAATTTAAATTTAGATTTTAAAATTTGTATTGCGACCCTATTTGAAGTTATAAACATTTGTTTCATAAAAATGTTGTATACAAAATAAATAATGGCACTTTTCTCTTGAGTATTTTCTTGTTTTCTTAATTTATGAGCACCCTGTATATCTGATCTAAGAAGTTTCTTTAAGAATTTCATTTTTTCGGAAAGCAGAACATTTTATAGAGAGTGACATTTTTCGATAAAGTCAAAAACAAAAGAGTTTCTCCTCTTGTCAACTCCATCCGTGGACACACTGTATATATTTTTTGTAGAATTTATTATATTAGGAAAATATATTTTTCATTCATATGATTACAATTATGACAATTTTTTCACAATTTAATTTACTTCATTTCTCAAAAAAATCAGCCACCACATACTTTTCTTTGTGTGGGTTTGGACCTTTATTTGATCACTTAGATTTCCCACTCATACATATTTCATAGAACTACTTGAATGAGATATTTATATCAGAAATAGGTCACCACCATAAAAATTCAACCGAGCATGCTATAATTCAATGTCTAGTTACTTATTCATAGATTATTAAGAGGTAAAGGCCTTCTGATTTCAATAAGTTACGCCTCTATTGAAACCATAATCCTCTGTAACGAGAAACAACACGACTGTACGTATAGTTTTCACTGTAGGATGACGAGGCGAAAATCGTATTCAATAATGTATTTATTAATGGTAAGGACAACTGTAATGACATGATACCAGTACCAGTGGAGATCATTATTACTAGATGCGTGTTCTAAAAAACAATAGAAACTCTTACTTATAAGTTAAGTGGAGGTCTTTTGTTGGCAATTAATAAAAAATTCAATGCTTTGCAAATTTGATCACAAGCTGAATTGTAGTGTCTGTCAGGATCTGTTTCATATTGATATTGTTTCTATAAAAGTTAACATTATTAAAAGTCGCAGTTTATATATAATCGTTGTTGAGTAACAGCTCAAACCTATCAAAAGCTATTTTTTGCCTTTGTATCAATGTACATGTTACCTATATAACTCGGATATTGTAATTTGGGTAACTAATTACAGGGTGTTTCTTAAGTAGAGGTCAAATATCCAGGGGCGTATTGTGTGGTCAAAAATAAGGTTTTTTTTTGTTATACAAATGTCAGGTCTTAGGACAGTCATTGTTCAGCTATAGCGTGTCAAAAATTAAAAAAAAATGTCTACCAACTTTAGAAACTTACTTTTTTGAAAGCATTTCATCGCCTTGGCCATAACTTATTACAAGCTTATGATTTTCAAGTATTTGCCCAGTTCTCAGGAGTTCCGCAGGGTTCTGCCCTGGGACTTTAATGTTTACTATTTTTATTAATTACATTGTCGGATGTAAATGTACATTTCTTGTGATATGGTAATGACATGATAATATTCTGTTCTATAAATAATGAACTTGACGCACTTAACTTACAAAGAAATTTAAATTTAGCAATCTGCTGGTGTGCTGTTAACAAGTTATCCCATAATGCAGCGAAATATAATATTATGCTACTCAGTCACCAATTAAAGGCAACAGACAACAAGACTATAAGCTGGACAAATCTAGTCTTCCTCCACTTGATGTAATCAAGAATTTAGAAATGCACTTTGATCCAAAGCTTTCTGTTATTCAATATATTAATTATATAGCTAAAATAGCTTAAAAACCTAGATTTTATTGTGCGAAATATAACTAGTTTTCAGAATCCGAACATTCTTAAATCGTTATATGGTGCATTTGTTAGATCTAAGCTGGAATAAGCGTTTTTGATTTGGAATTTTGTTTATTCTGCTCATGTGTCGTGTGTATGACAAGTGTAACTTGACACTTGACGGTCATCCGCCCAGAAGTTTTCCACAAGAAGTATTCTTTGATCGCTTCAACACGTGCAGTCTTTTACTTAGGCGAAAAATGTATTTTGTAGTTTTCTTATGCAAGATTCTTAACAGAACAGTATAATATATTAAGGCTTGATGGAATTGGTACATTTTCATATTCTTAGACTGAATGTGATACAGGTCCGGTTGGATCTGTTCTGTTCAACCATGAGTCACATAAAGAGTTTATTTAACGTACAAATTTAATATAATTTTATTGATTTTATTGTTAATTTATGTTCCTGTATTATCATTTCTTTTTGCCTGCAAATCTTTCATGTATGTTTGTAATTTTATCATTGTGTTTTTGTCGATTTTTTTATTTTTGGTTGTATTTAAAGATTTGTGTGTTAATTTCGTGTTGTATTTTTCCCTTTATCCTGTAACTGGGCTAAGACTCGTTGGATATTATAATGATAAATAAATAAAATACGCATCTTTTACAAAAACTATAGCAGTAATTTTATAATCAACAGTACTGACAATTTATTTTCATATTCTTCTGATTCATTCTGTTATTAAACTAGTGGTAGTTGTGTGTAGAACAATCAACAATTCATTCGATAGACTGTTACCAAATCAGGCTTAAGATTATTAAGACATGGATATTCGGTAAATCACACTCACTATCCTGACAGGAACTCGAGTTAATAACATCATTACCATTACTTTAATAATGAGGAGTTGTCACGAAATATACCGTAAGCAGGATGCTTGATCATCCAAAAGACTGACTTTATCTGTGAGAATCTTCTTGTCATGAAATCGAAGTTGTACAGGGTAGCGCAGTCAATGAACTTTGAGCTATTTGCAACCACGTTCAGAAAATTTAAAAATATCTTTTAATTTAAAATTAATTTGCCAGATATGGCAATATGAGACAGCGAAATAAGAAGTAACAGAAATGTTCAAAATCAGTAGTGCCTTGGATACACGCAAAACCTACCTAAAATATTTTCATTAGTTGTAAAAATCCATGCCGAGATAGAATGTGTTTCATTTTTGTCGAGAGGAAAGGAACCATTTCTCCAAACAAGAATGAAACTTTTCTCCCGTTTTTTTATACTATTTTATTTACATCTATATCTTTTAAATGCAAGTAACGTTTTCTTTAAGAAAAATAATTACATGAAAAATTAACAAAGTACGAAATAACTAAATTACATATAAAAAAAACGTCAAATTGGGATTTTGACAATGGTTACTACTACTAAAAAAGTCAATCATAGAAACAAATTAGTTGCATTGAAATGTTTTCAAAGACAATGAGCGATTCAAAAGAAACTATTTGTACTTCTTCTCAACTGAGAGAAGCCTGAAAGTTTGGAGAAAGATTTGTTATCTAAGAAGAGTCGTGCAAGGTACGATAAAGTTTATGATGTTTCAAGAGTTGGTGCCCGCAAAACGGTGTTCAGAAAACAGTTTTTGAGACTATTACACTGGCATATTTTAGAAAAATTTCCAAAATCAAAAAGCCGTCAATCCTTTGGTCCATTATTTAATGTTGCGTATTACTTTAAATATAAAAGATATAGTGGATATCTCCAAATTTTCATTTCAGTTATTAGCAGTTTTGGAACAGCAAAATCTAGGACATGTATTCAAAAAATCAAGCACTTTCTCCAGTGAGAACATAACCCATAAAGGTTGCACTCATAATTGGTGTATCAGGTGCATGTGCAAGTGCAATGAAATTGACTGATTAAGTTAATATCGTGGAAAATCAGGTTTATAGGCATTTTTTGAACAGCAAAATCTAGGATACGTATCTAAAAAGTCAAGCACTTTTTCCAGTGAGAAAATAACCTACAAAGGTTGCACTCATAATTATTGTTGTATCTTACATTTAAATCTAAATTCCAACATCAAAAACCTACCAGTCAAGAGTATTTAGAGTAAGTAATGAAGAATAAGTAACGTTAATTAAAACATATTTTGCACCTTGTTTAAATGAAATCTTCTTTTACAATGTAGATTCGGTAAAATCATTCGCCAGCCATTTAGCCACAATTTGATAAGCCAGTTTCCCAAAAGAATTGCAGTGTTTCTAAAGCTTCTAAGTAAATTGCGGTGGTGACTTTTCTTCTCAACTGAGAGAAGCCTGAAAGTTTGGAGAAAGATTTGTTATCTAAGAAGAGTCGTGCAAGGTACGATAAAGTTTATGATGTTTCAAGAGTTGGTGTCCGCAAAACGGTGTTCAAAAAACAGTTTTCGAGACTATTACACTGGCATATTTTAGAAAAATTTCCAAAATCAAAAAGCCGTCAATCCTTTGGTCCATTATTTAATGTTGCGTATTACTTTAAATATTAAAGATATAGTATATCTCCAAATTTTCATTTCAGTTATTAGCATTTTTGGAACAGCAAAATCTAGGACATGTATCCAAAAATCAAGCACTTTTTCCAGTGAGAACATAACCCATAAAGGTTGCACTCATAATTGGTGTATCAGGTGCATGTGCAAGTGCAATGAAATTGACTGATTAAGTTAATATCGTGAAAAATAAGGTTTATTGGCATTTTTGAACAACAAAATCTAGGATACGTATCTAAAAAGTCAAGCACTTTTTCCAGTGAGAAAATAACCTACAAAGGTTGCACTCATAATTATTGTTGTATCTTACATTTAAATCTAAATTCCAACATCAAAAACCTACCAGTCAAGAGTATTTAGAGTAAGTAATGAAGAATAAGTAACGTTAATTAAAACATATTTTGCACCTTGTTTAAATGAAATCTTCATTTTACAATGTAGATTCGGTAAAATCATTCGCCAGCCATTTAGCCACAATTTGATAAGCCAATTTCCCAAAAGAATTGCAGTGTTTCTAAAGCTTCTAAGTAAATTGCGGTGGTGACTTTTTCAGTTGAAGATATTAGGGTGATATAAACCTTCCATCGTAGCAGAAGGGTACGTCAACAAGTCTACAGATTCTCAGGTTAAAATTGTCACAAAAATATCTGGCGAAATGCCAGACTCCAGTGCTAAAAGCGGTACCATTTCTACTCAGGATATTCAGCATGGATTAATAATTTCTGTTGTAGCTTATAACCAATCGAATGTTACAATTAATTTAGTGAAATAATTTGTAATACTTAATGTGAATAAAATGTACTGAGAATTTTTAATGTACAATAAGATATTTTTTGAAACAAACTCACTTTTAATCACTTTTCACCCTGGTAAAAGCCACTCTCCATCTGGATATATGTCAGAAATATGTTTCTTTCAAGCTTACTGTAAGTTCGAAATATCAACATTAAGCATATTGTTGTAAATAAACTAAGTTACTAGTTTGAATGGTCATAATGATTTGAAGTTTGGAAACATGAATAATGTTTCTTCATAGGTATTATGTCAAAATGGAAATTGGTTGTTTGAGTGTTCAAAGTTAAAAACACACAAACACGAAACACAGAATGTCCACATATTGTGTCAAAAAGGAAGATAATTGCTTGGAAGATGGTGAATCTGGTCAAAATAATGTGACACTTAGAAGCATGAAAACAATAGCCCCATGGATCTCCATATCTGAATCCTATAAATTTCTTTTATGGGGGGTATTAAAAAACGATCCCAAAGTAAATATGATGAATTGTGTGAACGAATCAACACGGTTGCTGTTAATCTGCGTCTTCAGGAACAGCAGGAATGAAGAACAATCGAACTACTGTGACGAGATTGGACATAACAAAAGTCCATATAAAAGTGTCTCACTCTGTACGTTTGTAATTGACACGTACGGTACCAAAGAGGATGAGTCATCGTTCTCGACACTTGACGATGAAGCAGAACTATCTGAACGGGCTCCAACAAAAAAATAGAGGGAACTTTACCGGTTCGTAACTATCTCAGGCTTTGTGGACAACAAAAGGCAATAAAGCGCTGTCTTTTCTAATGTATTTCGCGGATAATAGCGGAATTTGATATTCAGTTAATGTTCTTTTTATGTCGCGATTTAAATAGAATGCTAAAAGTATGCAGATTTGGTCTGTTAAGTTTCAATCACAAGTTCTTCAGCCAGTTCTATTCGGTTACACCTATTTCGGCTTCTAGAAAGAAGCCAAAGAAGAATAAATAAAAAAATTCAAGTAGAGAAACAGCTAGGTGTAGATTTTCAATACACCATTATCACTTAAATGTGCTACGGTGATTATTGAACAATATACAAGGAAATAATTAAACTACATGAATTGTATGCTTATAGAAGTTGCTTTGTCTTATTTTTAAAAATAAAATAGTCGTCCTGCGACAAATAAAATACAATGGAGTTTTTTCCGTATAATAAAATAGTTTCTGGCAATAAAACTTATTATTATTTTTTAAGAAGTAAGTTATTGAGCTCTGAAATTAAAAATAGTCATTAAATTTATCTATTTTTTTATAAAAAAAAATCAAGAAAATTTACATTTTGTACCAAATAAGGAATAATTACCTAACATGGAAATGAAAAATTTATTAAAATTAACGTATTTGTATTAAAAAGTGAAAACAGAAAACCGTAACTTATTTTTCAATGTTTTAGTTAACATACAATAATTTAAAATGCCCTTTAAATTTTTACATAGAAAGAAACTAAATTTTAATTAATTTCTTTGCAACATTGCCAGATAAAAAATAAATTCATAATTTCATAAATTTAATAAATGATACTTACTTAATATGAAACATTGTAAAATAAGAATAGTTTGCTGTTCTACAAGGTGAGTCAGAAAGAATGGGTCAACACTAAGCTGGAAATGTTAGACATTAAAATATTATATTTGAGCTCATCATGCCATATACGAATGGCGCTGGTTTCAAAAATACAATGTGTTTAAGGTTTAAATTTTATTCTGAAATTTCTCAATAATTGAGAGTTTTAGTAGCAAGATTCTGAAAACTGGTAGTGTTGTACTTTTTTATCTATGAAATTCTATACAAATTGCCAACGTTTTGGTCTATAATTAATCCTCAGGGCTCTAAAAAATTTATTTAACAGTGTTAACAATATTTTAAAAGGAGAGCGCAGCATTATATTGGTTCTGCTAATGGTAACACAAAATCAGCAACCTGTCTTGCAGAATATTGCGGAACATGAAAATCTAATGCGTGCAATAGATCACAACAGTCAAGTTCATTGTGTAAAATTTTGTAAATCAATGTACAACTAGAAATGACAGATCTAACTTCTAATAATGTAACATCAAAGACGTTCATTAATACATTGACTAAATACTCTCTCCGGATACGAACCATACTCTTTAAAATAAAGAAATTTCAAGAACTTGCTTTGTTTACTCTCAATAGTTGCAATATGACACCTATAAAACGGGAGCCATACTATCGAAGCATACTCAATTTTAGATCTAACGTAGGAATAATAGAGAACCTTAAAACTTTATGCATCATGAAAATTTTTACAATTTCTAATTAAGAACCCTAACATCTTTAACGCTGCTGATACGATTAAGGAAATATGTTCATTAAACGACCATTTGCTATCAAAAGTTATGCCCAAATCTATATTACTATTACAACGAGATAACACTGACAAATTTAATCTGTATTCAAATTAAACAAATTGTTTCAAAGAAATACTCAGAATTTTACACTTGCTAGTATTTAAGTATAATTTATTAATGGTACACCAAGTCTCAATTTTATTAAGCTGACCTTGAATAAATTCACAATCATTCACTGATATATTTTCAAGTCATCTGCAAATAAAGCAAATTTGCAGTCTATTATACTACTAATATCATTTATAAATAATAAGAAGAGTAAGGGCCTCAAATTGGCTCCCTGGGGAACACCTGAAGTTAACGAGAATATTTTCGAGTTGTAAGATACAAACTATACTAAAGAGTCACTAAAACTATACTTACAGTAATTTTGACAGCAATATTCCGTGGTCTATACGGTCTTTTTTCAGAAAGACACTGTATTTATGGTATTTTAATTTTTTTTAAAAATGTCCTGCAATAACATTGTCACGAGATGATTTTATGGCATTTTAATTGTCAATGTTATTAAAAAGTATCTCTTTAATTAGTTTTATAGGATAGTTATGCCACACTTCTGAAAAATTAAAGATTCATTGAATAAGCTTTGCACCAAATTTGTTCCATTATTTTCGGATACATTGTATAATAAATATTCAACGCACTGTGCAACGTCTGTTAGCTTCGTTTGCTTTATTGAGAAATTTGCAGAATTTCAACTCGGACATATGTGTTTCAAGGTATGGGTATGGCACGACAAATATTTATATACAAGAACATCATTCCTGTGTGTGTGAGAAAGTCGGAACATCCTTTACTTTATTGACTAATCGTAGTCATTGCCTGTTTCTTGAAAACTATTGTCTCGGTCTCTCATAGAGACGGTAATTGTTCGAACGGACGAGACTTCGATTGGAAATACTTCGATGTTGGTCGATGATTAGATTGCAAGATATGCGGATTTTTCAGATGTTTTAGTAATTAGTATGGGTAGGCGCGGCCTGTGACATAATTTTACCAACAGCGATAACAATAGGGTTATGACTGCAATAAAGTAATTGTTCTTGGAACAATGTTAATTAAACAAAACATATGAGATAAAATTCTTCTGTTTTAAATGCGATGTTGCTGCGATCTTTAAGAATTCCTTCTGTTTTATATTTTTTCAATGTTTCATTTTCTGTACAGGGTGTACGGAATATGAGTGGTAACTCTGAAATGGCTTCTGTATATGACTAAAAGCAACATTAAAAATACGAGGTTTGTCCGGAAAATACGTATAAAAGTGGAATAATAACTTTATTTTACAATTATTCGGGTATTTCAATATGGTCTCCTTTAAAGTACTCCCCCTGAGACAAGATGCACTTCTGCCAACGCCGTTTCCACTATTGATAAGATCGCTGAAAGTCTTCAGTTGTGAGGCTCTTCAGTTGCCGTGTCGTTGCTGCCTTGATGGCTTCCACATCCCCCAAGTGCCGCCCCGAAGCACCATTTTGCATTTTGGGAACAGGAAGAAGTCGCAAGGGGCTAAATCGGGTGAATAAGGCGGGTGTCCTGTCACGGTGATTGAGCTTCGGGCCAAATAGTCACGCACAACGAGCGACGTGTGAGCAGGCGCGTTGTCGTGATAAAGGATCCACCTGCCCCCTTTTGCCAAATCCGGTCGAACTCGGGTCACACGAGCTCTGAGACGTCTCAAAACTTCAACGTAGAAATTTCCGTTCACTGTCTGGCCGAGAGGGACAAATTCCTTGAACATTTCCTCAGAACTCGATGTGGAGGGGCGTCCTGAGCGAAGGTCATCTTTCGCGTCTTCTCGGCCTTCTCGGAACCTTTTTAACCACTTATTGACGGTGGGTTCCTTCAGAGAATTGTCTCCGTAAACTTGTTTCAAACACTCAAAAATCTCACGGCCATTCTTGCCTAGCTTTGCAAGAAACTTGATGTTGATGCGCTGTTCCTCAATCAGAGAGAGCTCCATGCCGACGACAGGTAAAAAGGGTTACTTTCAACAAGCAGATGTAAACTCCTACTTACTTGCAGAATGCTCTGGCTCGAACTGAGCTTTGAGGGGATTGCATAACGAGGGGGGACCACCGCGCCACCCTTCCATAACGCCTTGACACGTCGCCCCAAATTCTTTATACGTGTCTTCCGGACAAACCTCGTATATCTAACACGAATAGTTTCTCTACAGATACATTTGAAAGTATAATGTTCTATTTAAAAACTCTATTTCAAAACTACAATAAAATGCAAAATTGTGTGACGAAATTGAAAACTATGGTACCTATAGTTAAGATTAATTTATTTGTAATGGACAAGTTGCTTGGATTTTATATTGGTTTCAAATATATTGAAAGAACACGTTTCTATAGGCAATAATCACAATAATTAAAATATAACATTATAGCATTAACAAATTGTCATAGAATGTAAACAAAACCACGTGTCGAAAATGCGATATCATTGATATGACGTCACGAGACGTTCAGTGTGGTTTATGTTTCCAGGTATACAGATGCCAGGTGCTGCGTTACGGTGTTGGGGATGTAAAAAAATAACAACATTTTGATTAAAATAATACATTCTTCTTTCTGCACGCCTTTGGACAAATTTTGCAATTTTACCACTGTTTTGCAAAAGATAAAAGTGAAGCAAAATAATGCAGTTAAAGGCAGAGGTAAATGATAATTTAGACAAATTTGTTTATAAATGGTTTACCTTGAAGCTATTATCCGTAACTTTTAAAGAAGCAAAGTTGTACTAATGTAACTTAATCTAAATTGGTTTATTTGATATTGATTAGTAATTTATAATGAAATAGTATCAAGCATCTTAATTTCTTTAAATTATGTGAATAATATTGGTGAGAAGATAAAATGAACAAGCGGTCTTTCTTTACATCAACACGGTGTGCACTTTCACAAAGATAAAAAACGAATAGAAATGTGCTTTAGTGTCTACTTTCATCCAAATTTATGTAAAGGCTTTGAGGCGGAATGCCAGGAAGCTAGAGGTTCATGTCTATTACATTTTTGCCTGATGTACATTTTAGATACTAGTCCTGCCAGGCTTAAAGTCTTTACAACAGATCGGATGAGTTTCAGTTACATTCCTTTGAAGAAAAGAATAATATTTACTTGCAGACACAATGCCTGTTCTTTTTATTAAACTAGTGAGATTTTTATAAAATAGCACACAATAGTTTAAGAGTGAAAGGCATTCAAATGATGGTATTAGTATTAATTGAAATCAGTATTTGCGAATTTTTTTTATTTAAACCTGATGTAAATCAATAAGAGTAGTTTCAATGTTAATGAATATTTACATGCATTCGGTCTATCGATAAATCAACATGTTACATATATTGTTGGTTGGATATACAACTACCTGTTACAAAAGACTTATATTACTGTCCATAGAGCTCAAACCAAGTTGATCATGCTTTCTTTTCTATTTTGTTTGTTCCAGTAAGGTTCCAACGAGGATTCCAAAAACCCCGCAGAAACCTTACATAATTTCGATTTCGACAAAATTGGATGAAAGTCTGGGAAAACATAGTGATGAATATCTTGAATATAACTCAGGAGAAAACCTCTGTAACTCTATTAATTGTAAACTTTTAGTCATATAACTAGCCATTTGTGCCAGATTCTGAAAAAATGGTAGAGGGAAACTTAACAAATATTGACATATTTGATTATGAACCTCTTTTCCAAGGTTATTTATTTATTCAAATATTGCAATCTACAGACATAATCCAATAATCGATTACAATCATTAACAAAAACAATCATAATTTCCATGTGATAAGCCAGTTACACACACAGAACAATAATTACAATAACAAAAAAAACACAACACTATTATATTATGTTATTCTAAATATTATACACTAAGTTTTAGGAATAATATAGCATAAAAAAGAAAATAAAGAGACATAAAGAAAGATGAGATCTGTCGGGAACAAAAGAGAATCTGTAAATCGTCTTTAACTTTCCTTTTGAAAAGTGAAAATTTATCAAAAAATATATCTACTTCTTGCATAGCATTTATAATTTTAGACCTATGCACAGGCAAATTTTTCCCCAAATTTGTTCGTGATTTCGGAACATAAAATAAATCTAAATTTCTACTATAATATTGCGGTACTAATATCTTGAATTCATTTAACAGAAACATACAATTAATTTTATTATTAAATAACTTGAATACAAATAATGCTGATGAATATAATCTCCTAAATTCTAATTTGTTAAAATTAAATTCACATAACAATATATTATAAGGTGTGTCATAGTGATAAACGCCATATTTTCTATAATATAGATATCTGAGACATTTTTTTTTAACTTGCTCAATACGAATTTTACACGTTTCATATAGAAGGGAACACATAATAGATGCATAATCTAAAATACTTCTAACATAAGTGTTAAATAAACAAATAAATGTGTTTTCGTTCTGAAAATTACAAGAATTTCTTATTATAAACCCTAACATACGAAAAGTTTAATTCAGAATCCAAGAATATACCAAGGTCTTTGATACTTTTCTTATTGGTAAGTAATGACTTATTTATATTATAATCAAAAATTACATTATTAACTTTACGAGAAAAAGTAATAGAAAAACATTTAGCTACATTAAAAGATAAGCAATTCTGTTCTGACCACTGAAATATACTATCCAAATCATTTTGTAAAAGGCAACTATCAGTCAATGATTCAATTCTCTCATAAATTTTAAAATCGTCTGCAAACAACTGACAATGTGATTATTAAACATCAGATAAGTCATTTACCATGCATAAAAAAATAATGGCCCAAAATTGGATCCCTGTGGGACGCCTGACATTGATTCCGCGCCTCTATAAACAACATACTGTTGCCGATTTTTTAAAAAAGACACATAACTATAGTAAATTATTAGAAAAACCAAGTCCGTATAATTTTTTCAACAATATATCATGATTGACTTTATCCAACGCCTTAGTGAAATCTGTAAACACAGTATCAACCTGATCATTGCTATCAACTACATTAATTACAGTTTGTGTGAAACACATCAAATTAGTAACAGTGCATTTATTTGGCATGATTCCATGTTGTACGTCATTTATAAGTGAATTAACATAAAAATATATTTTTCTATATAGTATTGATTCAAATATTTTACTAGGTGCACAAATTAGAGCTACTTTAAAGGTGAATTTGTATTTTTAACAAATAAATTCTGTTTTTCAGCAAATAGTATTGTTCATTGGTCATCATTAGAGTTGACAGATGTTGTAGAAGCGATATCTACGAAAATGATTCAAAGTTGATTTCAATATTCACTATTGAATTTTAAAATGAATTGGATCGATCAACGTTTACTAAGAGAAAAATTAATTTATAATGATAATGAACATATTAGATAGAATTATCATCAAGTCGATATACAATTAATATTGAAATCAAAGTTAAATAATCTCCAAATCATTGTATCATCGTAAGTGATAGCAATTTAAGGAAAAAAATGTATTCTACTCCAAAGATTTTTAAAAATAACCTAAAAAATTAAGATCTTATCGCCCTGTAACTCAAAAAATCTAAGGTACTTAGAAAAAACTCCCTGTATATTATTTTAAAGCAGGCCGAAAGTCAAAATATTTGATTCAATTTTATAAATCCTTTAATATATTTAATATTGAATAACTTGGAATAAATACAAAAATAACACCAAATTTAAAAATAGCCAATAAGGAAAATAGTAACTGATGAAGTCAAAAACACTGAAAACATCTTTAGTAAGAAAATACCTTAAAAACTGTAGGAAGACACCTACAGTATACATACTCACTTACTGTTGTTTATTTACAAGAAACCATAACTGTTTTAAGCACAATTATCATTTCTTAGTATCCACTGGTTGTTTTCTGAAAACTTTATAAGCGTGATTAATGCAATCATGTTAAAAATAACCAGCCCGTATGTTCGCATCAAGCTCATCGCTATTTGCACAGACAACCGTAACCTCTGGACACCATCTGCTACCTGTTGGAGCTCCTGGCCATCCTCGCTTCCCCGCAGGGCAACTTTGTGAATATGACGATGGCCTCATTACGTCTCCTCGTCGATAAAAATACCCTCCCCATGATTCCCGTGCAACTGCTGCTATGGAGAACCGTTATTATGAGAGAAGCCAACGATGTTCTTGACAGATTTTAAGTGAAAATATTACAGAAAAGGCTTAGTTTTGATAAACAATTTAACAAAACAGTTAATTACTAGAAAATAAACTTCGATCAGGTGTAGTGAAAATACAGCATTACTAACAGAAAAATAATCAGAAGTGACATTATAAAGTAGGGTTTAAATTTATAACATAAATTTTTTGGTTCACTATTGTAGTTTGACTAAAATAACAATTAATTACAAAAGGAAAAGAACAACTCTCACACATTTTGCCCATCAAAACGTTGTTGATTCAATAAATTTTGAAACTCGTTGCATATCAAACGTTGAATGTAAAGAAGCATCTTTTTCTATAAACTGCAATAAAAAACAGTGAGATTCAAGAACAAGTTTAGTACAATAGTATATCGAGCATTGTTGTGTTATTCGTCAGTTAACTCACTTAAGGCACACTGATGAAACCTAATAAGCTCGAAACCGGTGCCTGGTGGACATTACCCCGTAGAGTAGTTGTTTCATGAATTCGGTTTTGAAGATACAGATATTCTAAATATATTAAACAACAGGAGCAAACTTGACCTTTAACTTTAGTAAGTATACCTATTGCCAATGTTTTGATAATTTCCGGATTTGTTGCAACGTAGTTAATTTAGATATATTGACGTTTAGTAACACATATTGGTCCCTTCTTCTTCTTAAGAAAAAAATTAAACTGAAACTGAATTTCTGAAGAAGCGATATATCAAGAAATCTAAGATGACGGATCATGGCAGCCAATTCGTTAAGGTGCTCGTCCATTGAGATATTGAAATATACAGTATGCGCCAAAAGTATGGAATAAATTCAATAAAAAACGAAACAATTATTTTTGGGAAAAATCCTCGAACAGGTCGATTTTTAATTTAAAATCATATTTTAGCGTAAAATGCGATTTTCAAATGTCATTTGTTTTCGAGTAATGACGTCATCGATTTTTTTAAATGGCAACACCATTTTTTCCTTGATTCTGAAAGATCGTTTCATTCTCTATCAGACAGTACTAAAATTTTGCCCTCTTACATAAGAAAGTTTTCGAGTAAATGACGATTGAATGTTAGAAAACGTAAATTTTATCCATAAAAAGTAATAAAATACGGTATGTAAAATAAAATACAATTGATTAAATTTTATACTTAAATTAAATGTTCGAATTGTCAAAAGTGTACATTAATAAACCACGTAATTTAGAAGAACTTCAAAATCGCATTCGGGACGAAATACGCAGAGTTACCCCAGAAATCATTCATAATGTGCAAGAAGAATTTCTTCACAGACTTGCGCATTGTCAAGAAGTTGGTGGATGGCAATTCGAACAATTGTTACTTTTTTATGGATAAAATTTACGTTTTCTAACATTCAATCGTCATTTACTCGAAAACTTTCCTATGTAAGAGAGCAAAATTTTAGTACTGTCTGATAGAGAATTAAACGATCTTTCAGAATCAAGGAAAAAAATATGGTGTTGCCATTTAAAAAAAAATCGATGACGTCATTACTCGAAAACAAATGACATTTGAAAATCGCATTTTACGCTAAAATATGTATTTTTAAATTAAAATCGACCTGTTCGAAGATTTTCTCAAAAATAATTGTTTCGTTTTTATTGAATTTATTCCATACTTTTGGCGCATACTGTATACATAGAAATAAGACCCACAATAAAGTCAGTGAAAAATCAGACAGGAATGAGGAAGTTGCATGCCCTTTCAAACATATTGAAAGGTCCGAATATGTGTTTGGTGGCAATAATCACATAATAAAATTTTAATAAGTTGCCATGGGATGTAAACAAACCACGTGGTCGAAAACGTGACGTTGCACGCTATTCAGTGCGTTTGTTTTCGTAGATACAGATGCAAGTTACGGTTTTGGTGAAGTAAACAAGCGTTTGTTTCTTGTGTTTTTGTGGAATTTTTGGGTCATAGATGGTGTAAATACTACATAGGCAATGCTGTGCAAATTCCACAATGATGGAAACGGGGTTTGTGTAAGAATAATTGGACAATTTTCCACGAGTGGATTTATTTAATTTTATGCTTATGAACTTCTTTGATGCTAATCCCAACATCATTAGCGCATATATACGGAGAGTCAAAGTAAGCAGGTGTTTATTTTCCACTTATAACATTATCATAATTATTAATGGTGATGTGGTAAACTTACCCTATTGTTAAAGGTAACCTATGTCTTTGTTTACAACATAGAACTGCTCGTGAAAGTACGGAGACAATGCTGTTGGTTACGTCTACCAACCAAGTAGAAGGTTTTACTTGAAGTATTTATAAATTTATGTCATATGATTTCACATTAAACCATTGTAACTTTTTTAATTTGAAAATAATAAATACAAGTAATTAATAATGATATTTAACATTTATTCTTTTTTAAATTAATTCGTTAATTTTTAATTGCTATATACTGATTTCATTTCTTCTTAAACATTTAAAAAAATCCTTTTTTATAACTTTTGTTTATGTTGTTTCCAGAATAAAACAGATAATTTAATGTAGTGAAATCAGATAGTAAAATTTGATAAATCGTCGTTGCGCCTGCAAAATCAGCTATGTGACATATTCGCCCAAAATTATATTTATGCATACAGTTTTAAGGCATGCATTTAGACTAGATGTGTAAAACCAACTGTGTATGTTAATATAGCAATTAGGATAAAAGCAGCTATGTAATTGTACAAAATTGTGCCTGCAAAATCTCTATATTATTAAAATAGCTTAGTAGTTGGTGTCAAAAGTGTGCTGTGTTAAAAATTTATCTTATACAGGGTGTTAAAAAAGAGTGTCAAATATTTCAGGAGGTAAATAGTATGAACCAAAATAAGCAGAAAAGTCTTAATAAACATTGGTCTGCAAACAAACGGTTGCGGAGATATGGACCACTATTCGTTTTTCAAACATTTTATTTTATTAGGAACAAAGGAAGCTTTTAACAAATAAAAAACAAAGTTAGAGAAGATGTTCAAAGTGCCCTCCGTCCATTTCCAAGCAGGCACGACATCTTCGTCTCAACGATATTCGAACTCTTTCGAAAACACCCTCCTTGGTTTGGATTTCTTGACACTATTTTTTACTTATCTGCTTTTTCAGTGTGAGATTTTTTGGTTAGGCTAACGTTTCAAAAATAACCCTTGACTGATCCGTTTGGCGCAAGGGCTTATTTAATTAATCTTTATTATTTTTCAGAAGTGTGACAAAAACCGAATAAAACTAAAGAAAAACTAAAAATATGCCACAAATAAATAGCTTCAGACAATATGTACTAATATGTGTACAAAATTCTGCAAAATGTGTCCAAAATTACGAGTATGATACATTTTCCACACCAAACTTGTTCATTTATGTGTGTGCATAATTTAGAAATGTATAGTAATATGTGAACAAAATTCTGCAAAATGTGTCCAAAATTACGAGTATGCTACATTTTGCATACAAAACTTGTTCAATTATGTGTGAGCATAATTTTAGAAATGTGTACTAATATATGTACAAAATTCTGCAAAATGTGTCCAAAATTACGAGTATGCTACATTTTGCATACAAAACTTGTTTTATTATGTGTGAGCATAATTTTAGAAATGTGTACTAATATATGTACAAAATTCTGCAAAATGTGTCCAAAATTACGAGTATGATACATTTTCCACACCAAACTTGTTCATTTATTTGTGTGCATAATTTAGAAATGTATAGTAATATGTGTACAAAATTCTGCAAAATGTGTCCAAAATTACGAGTATGCTACATTTTGCATACAAAACTTGTTCAATTATGTGTGAGCATAATTTTAGAAATGTGTACTAATATATGTACAAAATTCTGCAAAATGTGTCCAAAATTACGAGTATGCTACATTTTGCATACAAAACTTGTTCATTTATGTGTGTGCATAGTTTAGAAATGAGTAGTAATATGTGTACAAAATTCTGAAATAGTGTCCAAAATTACGAGTATGGTTGGTACATTTGGCCTACAAAACTTATTCATTCATGTGCGTGCATAATTTGGAAATGTGTACTAATATGTGTACAAAATTCTGCAAAATGTGTCGAAAATTACGAGTATGCTACATTTTGCATACAAAGCTTGTTCATTTATGTGTGAGCATAATTTAAATGTGTACTAATATGTGTACAAAATTCTGCAAAATGTGTCCAAAATTACGAGTATGGTACATTTTGTATACAAAACTTGCATATTTGTCTGACCAGTCTAAATAGTGATACTCACAAAACTTTCGATATCCGATTCTGGCGTTTGTGTTTTACGTAGTTGATAAGCAAGCGTATGTAAATAAACAATTACCCCGCAAACATTATACCTTAATTACTAGGTACTTCGCTTTTAGTATACATAAAGAAAGATCGGAGATAATTTAAAAACATTAACAGCTCCCCGACTACCGGACTCGCAGCTCGTCTTGAGGTTGATGGCTGATGAGAGTAACACGGCAGCTGGCACAAAGAAAATTTAAATCAATTTTATGTGGCATACGTTGCATTTCATTACGCGCATACGGGAGATGGAGCGGTGGGTTTAATAAATAGCCTTGCGCGAGGCATTTAGTTTTTGCGTTAATTTCATGGCAGTCAGCTTTATCGGATTGATTCCTTGATTATTTATAATAACGCGCCACATAAAGTATAATGTTATTAGATTCTTTGCCCATAATGGGACACAATATCAAGTAATTACTGCGTGCTGAACACAGGCCGCTGGCAGCTGTGGGAAAATTGTAAAATGGGAATAATATTCAGTGTAGGATATGTTTGTTCGTTTATGCGTGTGTTCCTTATTCGTTTGTCCGTTTGTTGGTTTGTGCGTTGTACGTTTTTCGTTTGCTTATTTATTCGCTTGTTTGTTGGTGTGTTAATTTGTTCTTTGTTTATGTTTTAGTTCTTTATTCGTTTCTTCGCTCGTTTGGTCGTGTATTTGATTACTTGTTTGTTCATGCGTTTGCGTGATTATTTACTAGTTTGTTTGTATGCTGGCATGTTTGTTTGTTTATTTGTTAATGTATTCGTTTGTTAGTATGATCGTTTGTTTCTTTGTCTGTTAATTTTTGGTCATATGTTCATTTGTCCGTTTATTCGATTGCCTGTTTGTTCGTGTGTTTGTTGGTTCTCTTACTTTTGTTTGTGTTCATTTGTTGGTGTGCTCGTTTACTTGTTTGTCCATATGTACGCTTGTTATTGTTTCATGTAGTCGTTTGTTGATGGGTTCATTTGTTCGTATGTTTGTTTGTTCGTTTGTTAGTAAATTCTTTTGTTAATATGGTCGCTTGTTCTTTGTTCGTTTCTTCGTTTGTTCACTTTTTTGTTCATATTGTTCATTTGTCTGTTTATTCGATAGTTTGTTTGTTCGTGTGTTTGTATGTTTATTTACTCGTTTACTATTATCTACTATTCGTTTGTTTATATGTTCGTTTGTTGATGTGTTCGTTTACTCGTTTGTTCATATGCTCGTTTGCTATTTTTACATGTGCTCGTGTAGATGTTTGTTGATGTGTTTGTTCGCATGTTTGTTTATTTGTACGTTCGTCTATTCATTTGTCCGTGTGTTCTAGTGTTGGTTGGTTAATTAAGTAATTTATTTATTTACTTTGTAATACAAGTATCCAGAGAATTAAAATCTAATTATACAGGGCGTAACAAAAAAGCAGGTAATTCCATTAACTGCGTATTTTTGCTGGCAAAATATGACGATTTAAAATATTCTCTAGAGGCATTTATTTGTGGTATAATTCTAGTTTTTTTTTTTTAGTTTAATTGGTTCTTTTGCCACACTTCTCAAAAAGCTAAAGATTAGCTGAATAAATCCTTGTGCTGAAAGGATTAGTCAAAGATTATCTTTTGAAACTCGAACCAAAAAAAATATCACCGATAAAGCATATAAGTAATAAATGATAAGAATCACATCACTATCACGCACGTAATTTTTGATATTTTGAAAAACTATGTTTTGAAAATTAATTTTTGGACGTCTGTTTTTTGACGAAAACAATAGTAAAGTTGTCTGAAAAACTATTCTAATATCAAATTTCTTACCGAAGCTTCTTAGTCTTTCTGATAGAGCAAAATAAATGTCATCAAACAACGAAATTTTTAACAAAGAAGTAAAATTTAATAAAAATGTTTTAATAAATAATCAATACCCTCTAAATTTTGTTGCTAGAACATTCAAAATATTACAGATCAACTCATTTTGCTGTAACTATCTCTAACGTTGCATGCCCAAAAATCTAATTTATTACGAAAATGAAGAGGTTTATGGAAAATTGTCACGTGTAATAAAATATTCTAAACAAAATTTGTTCATAAGCGCACGTCAGAAAAAATAGAGGAAAAAATAACCTCTTCCTTCTCGTTTTAACGTTTGTATTTTAGGCGTCGTTTACCATTGAGGATTATTTGGTTAATAACAAGAAATATCTCCTTAAAATTTCAAATTGATACGTAAATATCTGAAGAAATAGCGAAAAAAAAACAATTCTAAAAACTCAACTTTAACACCCTGTAGCTTTTAAGAGAGGTATATTTGTGTATAGGTAAGTTGGGTTAAATTGTCATATTTTGCCACCAAAAATACGGCGTTAACCATATATAATAGTCATAATAAAATAATAACAGTACACTTGTTTTAATTTACAGTTCATTGGAAACAACTGTTGTACTGTGTACTTCACTGGTTAAATAAATAATTGATGCTCTGCATCATCAATAACACTTTTCTATTTCAATAAATAAATACTTGTCTGTTCGGATTCATCAATCAAGCGTCGCTACTGGTATTCTCATATCAATATTAAAAGATGTTTGCTCTTTCTTCTCTTAAAAAAGCAAACAAGTTACACGGTAAGACTTCATGCAGGGACCATTCAGGTAATAAAAAACCAACAAGCCACATGACTAACCTGCAAGAATTCCGAGAGGCGGTGGTTTTTAAATAGGTTTGTAATCTCAACATCTATATTGTGTGGGTTTGAATTTGGAAGAACTAGTTTAGGTACACAAAGAGTAAAGGATACTGTCAAATTATGTTGCGTGTATGGTATATGCCCGTACATGGAATTATGTAATTTCAGGACTATCTAAATAGATGCTATTTCTGTCGTTTTGATGAATCATTTGAAGTTCAAATCGGTCTTGTTTTATTTCAGCAAATATGGTAATAGGAACGGCTCTATTTTCTCATCAAGTTGTTTGTATTAAAAAATGGCTTGCTTGGTACAAAAACATAAGATGTAAATACGAAATAAGTTGTGTAAGTATCCTTTTAGAATTTCATATTTATGTAAGACATGAATAGTAACATCTTGATGCCGAGTTAACTAGTGGCTCTTTATCATTTTTGTGTATGAAATTTGCACAGTTTTGCAGTGCATTTTCTATATTTATGCCACTCTTATATTTACTTTAATTGAAAACTTACTTTCTTAATATCATATACAAATGTGTGTAAAAAATCGAAATATTTAGGTACATATGATTTTTTATTAAATATAATTTTCGGCAGAACTTGATACTTTTTTAATTCTACAAGTATATTTTTTTGCAAAATTATGCTATTCTGAATAATAATAAAGCGTTAGTGTAAAATTGAGATTTTTTCGGAAAATTTGACATCATTTTTTAATACGCAGATATAAAATTTGCACCTTACGTAAACCAGTGGCGTACCAGTGTTAAGAAAATCAAAATTGCCTATGAACAGCTAGAGGTACAAAAAATGTGTAGAGAGAAAAAATGATGAGAATACAGTGGAGCATATGAGAACTAATTTTGTTTGCATGATTATACAGAGTGATATACTTTCTCTTGTAAAAAAGGTCATAGTAGTACCCATAACCCCACCATTGACACTTTACGTAAGCTGTAAAATTTATATTTTACCTACCAACGATCTAAAACATTATGCCAAATTTACCAAACATATCTCAAGGGTTTTAGAAGTTATGAATTTTAAATTGATTTTTTTATCAGCATTGACATATGTATATCTCAGAAACGATACCCTTCAGACCCGATGTTTATTTCACAAAGTTATCTTAATTTTAATCATAGAATACTCTCCTGGATATTCAGCTTGAGGAATTTTGTAATCCGTTTTAGCATTGTTTAAATAATTTACATAAATTGTAGAATTGTTTAGATACGGAGAGGCCCAGCATTGAGTAGCCAGTGACTACTAGATGTAGACACTAACATCTTGCGCATTCCTGTCCTTCTGTGTGTTATGAGAAACTAGAAATCGGTATATGTCTGGTGGCATCACTGGCAACTAACTGCGGCTGTTTGCTATAAGTTTTTCAGATGTAATTTCATGTCGATTGGGGCATGACTCTGCACAGTAGTTGTTTCCTACTGCATTTGCAAACATCGTAATCGCCGAAGGCGATATTGGCAATCAGGTCCCTGGGATTTGATAGTAGCTACCAAAAGTATAGTGTGTCGCTCTCTGCTTATGGCTCCAGCCCAGCACTGAATAGCCTTCTGTGTGTCCTGTGTAGCACTCTCTTATTTGAAAACTATTAAACTCACTCAAAAACTGTATGCATATATAGCAAAATTTGTTGTACTTTTGTACACAATTATGTTCAAAAGTGTACCAGAACAAATTTTCCACTATTTTTATACATAATAATAAAATAATTATATAACACCACAAAAAGTGATCTGTCCATCTGATTAGGCCTATATACAGGGTGTTAAAAAGGAGTGTAAAATACTTCAGGAGGTATAGTATGAACCAAAATAAAGCAGAAAAGTCTTAATAAACATGGATCCGCAAAGTAACGGTTGCGGAGATATGGACCACTATTCGTTTTCAAACATTTTATTTTATTAGGAATAAACCGACAAAGGAAGTTTTTAACAAACAAAAAACAAAGTTACAGAAGATGTTCAAAAGTGCCCTTCGTCCACTTCCAAGCAGGCACGACATCTTCGTCTCAACGGTATTCGAACTCTTTCGAAAACACCCTTCTTGGTTTGGATTTCCAATAAATGATCATCAAGCACGTTTGGTTTTTTGCCGCTGGTTTCTACGTCATGATGCTGAAGACCCTCGTTTTCTTGCAAACATTCTTTTTACTGATGAGGCCGGGTTCACAAGAAATGGAGTGTTTAATTTTCACAATACGCATATTTGGGCCGACGAAAATCCTCATGCTCTAATAGAATCTGGACATCAGACACGTTTTTCATTAAACATTTGGATGGGTATTGTAGGTGACAGGTTTCTAGGTCCTGTTGTTTTACCAAACCGATTAACAGGCGCGCTTACCTCAACTTTCTGCAGAACACACTATGAGTTTTTGGAAGACATTCCTCTGAATCAGAGGCAACAAATGTGGTTCCAGCATGATGGTGCTCCAGCTCATTTTTCCATGGCCGTTAGAGAGCATTTACACCAAACTTTTCCACATAGATGGGTACGAAGGGCCGGACCTGTTTTATGGCCTCCAAGATCGCCTGATCTGAACCCTCTACATCAAAGCGAAATATAGACATACCAGTGAACCAGATTATCGTTCATTTATGTTTCTGAGGTCGTTGGATCTGAATCGAGGACTCATTTGACTCCATCACACCGACTTTAAGGTTATTTCAAGGTCAAATAGAAAGACATATATGCAAGTGAACCAAACCACCGAAGATTTATGTTTTGGGTGTCACTTGATCTGAATCGGAATTTCATTTAAGTCCATCAGGTTAGCTTCAACATCATTTTGAGGGTTTTCAATCTTGTAGGTTTATAACGTGTGTTATTCTTTATTTATGATATCTACCTCTCTTACACTCAAAGGATATGTGCAATGGATGTCGCTTACGTTATCCTTGAATATCTCTTACGAGCATCCAACAGTGTACTCACCCACCATATATTTATCCCATGTGCCTCGGTAAAGTCTTGATGAAATCTTTCACCTTGTTCTTTATTGAAACCGCCAAAATTTTGTGGCTAGTAGTCAGTATGGGATTTCATGAAATGTAATTTCAGATTTATCAAGCAACCCAGCTTTCCATCATTTGCGTACTTTTTCTTGTAATCTAGGCTTTTATGGTTCCCCAGGAAATTCTCGATAACCCCTTTTCATGTTTCCCAATTTTAATGACAAAAATGTCGTCTCATCATTTTATTTGGAATTTATTGAAAATTCCTTCCCGCAGTTTTACATCTCAAATATTGAGAACGTTCACTCATTATTTCATTACTCCTAATTCGATGTGAAGGGTTGGAATCAGGAAAAACTAATGAATTCGTTCACTATGTAGAAGCACATAATAATATGTATATTTTGTGAAACCTGATTGATGAATAAAATAATGACAACTTTCAAATTCCCACAAATTTGCCATCCATGTTTATAGTTCATTTTTTCAAGAACTGACTTGATACTCATCTACCCTTATTTCAAACAACTGAATGCGCTACTGGAATGGAAGGGTATACATTGGTGGTATGAAAAAGGACGTCTTACTTCTCCTTGTCTACGAAGAATCAATGGAGAATCTCCATTTATTATTGTTTTAATGTATAGGCTTGTATCATCCAGGTTTGAGTTTGTTGATTAATCGCTTATTATCAGTAGGTATATCAGTAGACTAGAGGAAGTCATCTTCCAAAAAATATTCCAATAGTTTACTGATTCAGTGACGATAAACATAAGATTGGATTCCTATTTTGAGTAATATTTGTCAACCATGATGTAAAACTCAGACCCTAAAAATATGATGAAGATTTTGTCGATTTGCATATCTGTCTTTAAATTTGTCCTTGGAATGACCTTGAAGCTACCCTGATAGGGTTAAATAAATCCCGGATTCAGATTCAGAGACCCCAAAAATATACATGTACAATTTTTCGCTTTGACGGTGCAAAGATAGTGATCCTAGGAATGTAGGATTAAATGGACAGATTCGTATTCAGCGACCCTGAAAACAAAAATGTAATGATAGTTTGGTTCACTTACATATCCATCTTTCCCTTTGACGTTGAAATGACCTTGAACTTTGGGCGATGGGATTAAATGAACCCAAAATTGGAATTCAACGAGTGGAAATACATATGAATATATGTATAGTTCTAGTCCGTCGGACAGACCCCTTTTTTTGTGGTGCTGTATTATTGCATCAGAAATGCGTAATTTTTTAACAGAATTAACAAATTTGTTTATATTATTATTGACATTATTCAAACCAATATGATCATTATTTTATTCTAATAATTCTTTAGTTTAATCCTATTTAGCCCTATCAGTCTCATCTGACGAAAAGGTTTTTAATTATTAAGTTTCAGAAGAAATACATTACCTACCTTCTCAATTAATAACTAATTAAATGCAATTTAGAAACAAATTGATTCAATTTGAGTTTTAATTAACCAATTATATTTTGACAATAGATGATAACGGGTTCGTAACAGTAATTGAAAATATTAATCTCTGTGTAGGTATGTGAGAAAATAATATTGACATTATGCAAAATGTTTACCAGCTATTTGAACAGCTAATTGATTGGATTGATTATGCATGTTTACACTGTTCCACGTTCCACTATCAATTGGCAATTACACAATAAAACAACTAATTAAGCTGACAACTGGTTTTACACATGCGAATTTCATTAATTTTTTTGGAAAATTTTTTTGTGTGGAAATATTTGCTAGGTATATTCTTAGAATAATATGCATCGATAGTTGGAGTCCAAAATAATAGAAGGTGATTCATTCACAGCACTTAGATAAGCACGAAAGGCGAGGGCTGCAGTGGACAAGTAATAGGCGTGCAACTGGAGAAGGTTTCAAGAACACAAAGTTACATTAAAGTTTATACGCACCTCACCACAACCCTTTTACACCTAGATAGTACATGATGCACACTCCGCGGATATCACACCTTTAACACATAATACTATTTACATACACAGTATACACTGCTGGTTACTAGTACTATCACTATAACAGTTACATGTTAACACGTATCGTCGGCTATTAGGAACATTTGGAAACAGTTTCTAAGCATCAGACGCACGCGCATTGCTTTTATCATGTACATAAGGTTGAAAATGCGTTGTCTTAGATACAGTGAGCATGCTTCTGACGGTTGATTCTGGTGTACTACACAGTAAACAGTGCCACATTTTTCCCATCGTATGATCTTCTTCTCGTCACTGTGTCTATAGTATATTGAATATAAGATATATTCTTTCATTTAGGCATCACACTTCTAATATTTATCTGAAATAGTTTATTTGCCATATGAATATTTCGTCTTTTTCATATCATGCATAATTCACAAAAGCATTCAATAAAAATAATGGTTACTGTAACGATAATTATTATTTGTGTTTAAACATTACTTAACTTTATTAACCAAATTAACAAATCTATACAAATTGTTCAAAATGGCCCGAATGGAAACCTCACATCGACGAACTAAATATTTCGTCTCTCGAGGGTGACATTTGGATCATTTCTTATCTGGTTAGGTGCATCCTGAATTTTTTCAAGTGACTGCTGAAGGTTATAGTGATTTCAACATGATAGACAAGCTGCTTCACATGTCCCCATAAATAAAAGTCCAAAGAATTTAGATCTGGTGAAAGCGGTGGCCATGCTGTTGGATCTTATTGACATCCATTTATCCAGGAAATTTAACCAAGCAGTTACTTGTCTGCCTCTATTTGGCGATGCGCCATCGTGCCGATACCACATTATTTTGATTAATATTAAGCCCTACATCATCAATGAATAAAGAAGGTTGTTTTCCAAGAAAGTTACATACAGATCTGCATCTAAACTTCCATGAAAAACATGTATTAGTAAATTATTGTTGAAAATGCTACCCCAAACGTTTACACAGAAACGTTGCCTAAATCATCTTGATCTAATTGCATGCAGACTTTGTAATGCCTTATATGTTCCGATATTACGATTATTATTTATACCGTCCCTAGTAAAGCACGCTTTATCAGACCACATAACAAATAAAATGAATCTATCATTTTGTGTATGTTGTTGAAGTAACCAACGACAACATTCTAATTGCTCAAGAACATCTCCAGCATGTAACGCTTATGCCAGAAAACATCTCACAACTCAATGTCGGTAACTGTGATTTCAGTTAAGAGAAATCAAGATATAAGCAGATTTTTTCAATTAATCTCAATTTTGAAAAGGCAAAAAGTCCAAAATTTTGACAAAAGAAGAAGTATATGTTTCTAAGCACTGCAGACATATTTACTCATGAAGGGTGCTATGATAATCGGCATTTTTGGGACTTGTCATCGCGAAGAACTACGCAGGTCCACAAAAAAAAAGTGGTGTGTTCTGAGAGTCCCATTATATTTTTTCCATGTATTTTTTCCCGCTGAACACGAATCTGAAGTCAAAATGGGGGGTCGCACAGCAAATTTTAGAGAAAACCCATAAAAACGATAAAAATCACATCAAAAGTTTACACAGGTCCACAAAAAAAAGTCATGTGTGCTGGGAGTTAGACTATATTTTTCCTTTGTATTTTTTCCCGCTGAACACGAATCTAAAGTTAAAATTGGGGGTTACACAGCAAATATTTGAGACAACCTAAAACAATCGATAAAAATCTCTTTCTCGTAATTTATTCTGTGCGACCCCCATTTTGACTTCAGATTCGTGTTCAGCGGGAAAAAATAGATGGAAAAAATATAATGGTGGGACCCTCAGCACACACCACTTTTTTTTGTGGACCTGTGTTATCTATGCTAATGTTCTGGATTATATTCAATACAATGACCTCAATGTAAAAATTGTAAATCTATGCACAAAATTAAAAATTGTCCATGAATTTTTTATAACAGAAGGAAATGTGGCAGATATCAACTGTTTTAGTATTTTTCTAAAATATGCTGAAGTTCGTCCTCCTAGCAACTCACTCAAGGTTACTTATTTCAGTGTGACGGTAAGGTGTGTTTGTACAACATACGGGGATATAAAAATTAAAAAAAAGTTAAAGAAAGTAAAACAAACTTATGGTACGTGTTTCTAAGCATCAAAGGTAGTCTCCATGTAAATCTGACCTCTACTCAAGTTAAGTTTGTTTGTTCGCTTTGTTTTACATGAGAATTGAACATCACAAACAAAATTCATTAAAATAATTATCGAGGAAGACTATTTTTGAGTTCATACTGTATACACGATTGCTTCACAATACGGTAAACTATATCATCAGGAGTCCATACAAGACGCGATCGAATAGATACGGTACAAAATTTCAATAATTCCGTCATTAGCGCTGGTAATGTACCCATTCCTGCTAGGTACCAGATTCACCCACACGCAGTACCAGCAGTACCAGAGCCACGATATCAGTCAATAAACCGAAGGACTATAAATAAATTTTAATGGTCGGTCAACTTTTTGTATACGACGGCTGTTATGTCTGGGGTATTGAATGACATTCGCGGAGGAGTTCTAGAGCGTTAGGAGTGTCGATGGGAAGGAAAGAACTCTGCTCCATGCTGCATGGCATAATCCTGTACCTTGGACCTAACCTTTCGGATGTCCACTTGGAAATTACTCCAAGTAATTCGCTTCCTTAAAGGGCAAATTGCAAAATTGAATGGTACTTTGCCTACAGTTATTCGGTAGGTTCAATTATTTGAGTGGTTAAACGCAGATAGTATCAATTTTTTACAATGACTCAAATCAATGCTCTTCTATTCCTGATATAAAGGCGAGAAAGGTTCCTTTAAGTAACTGATATGTTAAACCGCTAGGCTTTCAATCGAAATATAGAGTATCCGGAATATGAGTGCCTTTATTTTGCTGTATGATTAATTGTACCAAACCAATCCAATGGTAACAGAATTATGACAACAAACAGATCTTGAATGTGACAACATACCATTTCATACCAAGTGTTTGTACATAAATAACAAATACATCTACTGTGAATGGTTCTCTTAGAGCTCTTTCCACAACACAGAATAAAAGGTGAAATAGTTACAAGTGTTCAAAATGACTTATGTTGCTTGCGAAAAGCGTTTATCATACAAAGGTCTCGTAGACAGAGAGATTCGCCATTAACACATGATGCAGCTGGTCATGGTCAGGATAAGAATAGTTCTTTATGTACCAAGGGAGATACAGGTATGATTATGACCACAGACGATAGGTTGCTTAAGAGGAAGGCAAGTCACCTAAGGGTATAATCATCCTAGTATCTCCCGTGGTGCATACAACGTTTTATATTTCACTTTCCGAGAAAAAAATTTTGAAGTTCTAGTAGCTTCAACCTTTACATCGCTGGGCTACTGCAGTCTTTTACCAGGCGATTTGAAATATCCGATTACTTATCGTATTAACTATTTTGTGATGCAAGTATTTACATTAGTTTTTCAATTATTAAAAATGGCTTACGTGTGAAAATGCTTTAGCAGAACGATTTCCAAGTAAACATGTGCCAAATTATCTTACCTTATCAGGTTCTACACTGGACCAGTTTTCAGTGTCGTGCGGAAGTGTATTTTTAAATAATTTTTGAACTGCTCTTTTTGATTTTATTTTTACAAAATTGTATTTGTAAGAGTCCCCTGTACATTCAAAAAATTTTTTTATATAAGTTCTGAATCACTTTATATATTTCTAATTACTTATTTATTATCTTGAAATCTGAAGTAAATATAGTAGGCAAAACAAAAACAGTTGCAAAAAAACGGGGTACTTCGCCATAGAGTTGATCGCCTACTTTTTGTTGAAGATTTAGTAGTTTTGCGGACAATAATTGAAGAGTGGAAATTTGAAAGGGCCTAAGTGCCTTGAGATAATCAAGAAAAACTAAATAAAACTCAGATACGTTTTATAAGTAAACGTTTATGAACATAACAAACTAAAACAGTGAAGAATGAAGGTTTGTTAACAAAATTTGACAAACTAAATATTGTATTGCAACATATTATACATGTTTAAAAGTGTGACATTAGGAAAACACGGGAAAAGGCCAAGTGCCATAACCGCTGATGTTTAATAAAGAAACACACATAAAACACCTCTTCGTTCTTCTTTTATTATACTAAATCATTGTCTTCAATCTGAAGTAGCGGTTTATAGAAGCGTTGATGTTCTGGATTTTTAAGATAAGGAATCATGATTCGAAGATTTGTTTTTTATTTTCCAATACCTTGCTTTCTGATGGCAACTTCATTATGTTAGCCTGTCTAAGTCCAGCTAAAATTTCCCTTTCTTTAAAACATTAACTTGCACTCCTTCTTCAAGATCGAAAAATTAATTTCTTATCCTAATATTTAACTTAATATAGTGTTAATATATTCATCTGTTGTTCGTTTTAGGTCCCAAAAACCGCATGGGATCATGTTAACAACATTGAGAGGTGGAGTGTACCTTGCTGATTCCACTATTCCGTGGAGGTCTGAGGGTACATATGCTTTAGTTACTTTCTTGCGTTTTTTCTACTAAAGCGAAATTTCTATCGCAGGGCATGAAGCTTTGGCCGCTTACAAGAAATTTCTGCTCAATAGTATGGAAAACATGCAGATATCTATACTCGTTCTGCGATATTAATAATTTTGTTTCACACAAATTTGACTTCCCCCATCTTAGAATTTAACTATTAAAAGTTTTATAAAATGTCGCAGTTTCCTATTACTTTTACTAAAACAACACGTATAGCACAATTGTTTTATAAAACCTGATATATTACACAGTCAAATTTATTTTATAAAAGATCTTTGTCAAAAATATTGTATAGTCTAATGCCGGCCTGAGACAACTTTTCCTCAAAAACTTCCTTGAAGGTTGAACCGCCGCCTCTAGCGATCCAAGGTGCTCAACCGCCGAGCCGAGCGGATAGGTTGCGACACTCGAATGCTCGCGTTGCATTCCTTCACCCGCTGCTGCCCCAACTTGCCCTGCTTGGGGCACGACCCGGCATTCCTCCGGGCTTTATATTTACATGAATATAAACCAGTACCGCGAGCCACGTTTATAGGCGTCCGCGGCTTCGGCCTTTTTTCCGGCCAACCACCACGAGGTACTCGCTTAATGGGTACCGAGAAATCGGCGAGAACGTGCTAATGCCAGGCCGAGGAGCTTTTATCTCCTCTTCAGATAACGTCACACATCTAAACGCAACTGAAAAGTTTCTCTATCAACACCATAATGGGCAATTTATATCATAATACTATACAGACCTGACTATAGTTTGTTAATAGAAAAATGATTTTTTTATGGCTTGACAGAATTTTATAAATTTTTTGCAGTCCTTATCTTATTCAGTACCGTGGATTCAAGTCTGTTACTGCACGCGGAACGTCAGATATCCCTCAAGGTTCGGTTTAAGGACTACTTCTGTTTAATTTATAGATAAATGACATCAATCTGAGTATTGACAGTAATACTTTGTTGTATGCTGAGTCAGCATAAAATGTGTTGTATGCTAACCACCTAATGACACTAACTCTATACCACATATGATTCTTATGTCATTAACTAAAAATACCAACTTTACCTTTATTTAACCGTTTGTGTTTCGGGTTTTCTCCCAAGATTTCATTTGACAGACCGTACAAAGTACTTATGAGGAAACCGCCAGTTAGAATGTAATCAACAGCTTCACAGACGGATCAAAAAGAAAGGAAGGTGCAGGATGTGGAATCTATTTCAAACCTCTACACATCCAATATCAGTGGGCGATGGATAGGCATTCTACCGGGGTACAAATGGAATTAGCAGGTATAACCATAGCCGTCAAATAAATTGTCCGTAGACATACAACAGGCAAAGCCATCAGAATCTACGCAGATAGTAGACAATCACTACTGACCTTACGTAATCATAAGATAACAACTACATTAGCATGGGAATGGCATCAGGCACTGGTAGTGACCTCAACCGACAAGAGCATATGCTGGGTGAAGATACACGGGAGGTTCAATGGCAATAAAGTAGCTGACAACCTAGCCATGCGTTCCTGGCTACCTGGTCAATCCGGTATACTTCCGTTGTCAGCTTCTGTTGGAATTATCAAGGAGGATACTCACAAAGAATTTAGGAAACGGTGGGTTGAAACAAATAGCTGTCAACTTGCTAAGGAGTTGCTAGAGTACCCCTGCAAGGACAAAACGAAAAAGTACCTGGACTACCATGTCTAGGACAAATCTTCGCCTGGTGACAGGTATTTAAACTGGACACTGTTGGTTAAGTAAGCACCTTTATTATATGAGGAAGTGTGAAACATCTCTTTGTAGGGGTTGCGAACAGGAAGACGAAACAGTACTCCATGCACTCTGTGAGTGCACTTCCATTTTGTCGATAATGGAATCCGTATTGGGAAAACGATGGCCTTCTATGGCCTACATTAGAGAGATCCCCCTGAGCAACGTCACCACCTTCTATTCTTTATTAGGCTAGTTGGCGACTCAGGTGGAATGATCTTCTAATGGGAGGAAGTACAAGGGGCCCAATGGGACCTAAGTGCTCTCCACTCCCCACAATTCCAAAATCCAGAAGGATTTGTGTGTTTTATTTGATTCCAGACCAACTTTTGTTAATTATATTATTGACATAATGATAAATGTGCCAGTAAATTAGGATCTTCATGACCGAGCCTAATAATTACCATCCGGTACGAAAACGCTCGGTCATCAAGACCCTAGTTCACCGTGCATTGACGTTGGCTGATGAGGACCTTCGACAGAAAGAAATAGATTTGCTCCGATCTGTGTTCCTAGCTAATGGATACTTGAAGAAAGACATCGATAGAACCATTAGAGCTCGGCGTGAGTAAACAGCTAGGCCCAAGGACAAAAGCCACTACCATCATCACTTTACCATACATCCACAATGTGACAGAATTGCGAAAATGCTACACAAAAGAGGCACTACTTTCATACCAACATGTAAAATAAGTCAGCAACTCCGAAATACGAAATATCAATTGAATCCGTTACAAACTCCAGAAGTGCATTTAGTGCCATTTAGCGAATGTGACAAAGTATACGTGGGAATTTCCAAACGACAGTGTAGAAACCAGGAAAATGAACACGAAAGACACATACGGTTATAAAAGTTTGAAAAATCCGCCGTTGATGAAAATGCTTGGATAGGGGGACACCGAATCTTACTAGAAGATACTAAAGTACTTGTTCGTACCAATGGGTATTACAATCTAGCGCGAAGGGAGGCTTTGGAGATTCTTCAACATGAACACGGACCAAAGATTAACGATTAGGATGTCTTTGTTTAAGAACAAATAAGTGAACCGGAGTGTACCTGATCATCCTTAACAAGCCTGAACCAGCCAACGTAAACACTGAATTAACCAACCTTGACACACTTTTAAAAGTTGGGCTTTGCCACCGTTCTTCGGAGACAGAAGAGCGCCAGAAGATAAGCCCTTGCTGACGGGACTTGCCAGGACAGGAGAAAGTTCCTCGAGCCACCAGCATCGGCCGCAATTGCGGTCGAGGCTGACCGGAGAAAGGAACCCACCTCTACGAGGCGTCCAGGCCTACAGCGATGATATGGGTAAAGAGAGATAATCCCTCTCGGCTCCGCAGATCCAGCCAAGAATATGGGCGCGTGCGGTAACCATTCAGCCGTCACTCAAAATACGAGACGTTCTGAAGATGCCATTTGTTAAGTCACGGCAAAACAGCCCAATCAATTGACACCGGTCGTGAAAACCTACGAACTACAGTAACTGCAATAAAATCAGTCAAACGTTCTCCGAATCTTTCAAATACCGAATTCTGCCATTGATACGTCATATTTTGTATAAGAGAAATCACGGTTTACTTATTATTATATTGTTATTTTCCACACTCTAGAAGATCTCGCATTTATCTTACTTTTCTTAGGTTGAATCTTCGGAGATCAAATCTATAATGTATCGTCCTTTTTAAACAGTTCTAGCCAATTTAGACCAACCGAAATTATTATTTTTAGGTTCAAGAAACATCTAACTGAAATCGTCATGGACCCATTATAATAATTTTAAGAATATACAGACTAATTTTTATACTGTTGTTTATTTTTTCACATATTAGCGACCAAAGAGCTCATTTGCATACTGACATGTGGACTTAAAAATTCAACTTTACGTGCTCTTGTAATAAAGTCATTGCCTTTGCAGCGGACGGAACTTTAATAAAGATAATTTATTGCAAGACATGGTTTCATAGTGCCTACTTTATGTATGACCACAAAAGTTTTGCTCATTGTTATCATAAAAGGCATATACACGGTGATTCAGAACTGATACGAAAAAAATTTTTGATTGAATGTTCAGAGGATTCTTACAAATACAGTTATGTAAAAGTCAATCAAAAAGTTCCCAAATGATTTAAAATTACGCTTCTGGCAACTGGTCTACTCTAAAACCTAACCTTGCTTAAGGCAAAGCATTCAGTAGACGACCATAGCCTCAAAAAATAGAAAGAATATTAATGACTAAAATTTCTTGTGTTACAACAACTGTTCAAGACACATTTGGGTCCATCCTACCCAATTTCTACGAACTAACACAAATGTTTCTTGTCCGTTTTGTCCGAAGTTATTAGCGTAATTGAGTCTTATGTACAATACACCACACTGTTGATTGGGATATTCCTTATACTTGTTGAGCGATTTGTCTGATACTTATTCAGGGATTCTCTTTAATAATCTCTAAAATGTTGCTCAGCTGCTGAAATACGCCGTGAATGCCCTGGACATTCACCTATTCCATGATTCGGTTACAAATATCCCGTATCACGTCCACATTGCATTACCTCGGTAAAAGTAGCAGTATTTGACACATATCTACCGGGAAATTGTTCTGCGTAAAGACGAGAAGCTGTTAGAGATTTTGTCGTATTTCACCATATTAAAATTAAACTCCCAGTTGCTATACATTGCGAAAACGGATTAATCCGATAATTCTAATGATACTAGAGACTACAGTAGCCTAAAGATGCAAAGGTTGAATTCCATAATTTTTTTCACGGAAACTATGGATTTTTCAAAATTTTACGATATTGACTTATTTCTAATTTTTTTCGGATGTTGTAAATCAACCTGTATTTACAGTTTCAGTCATAATGTCATTAATTTTAACTACGTATTTCTCAAGGACTAATAAACACAGAAAATCGAAAAAAATTTACTACTCGATTTTTTAAAAGAGAAGCAAATGAACCCATAACTTCCGGTAAAACAGAGCTGTTGATATACAAACAAAATTCTTATGACGAAGTCTATAGCGTTCGAGCGTTTAAGCGAACAGTGTTGCCATGTCAGGACCACATACAGAATAACATTGTTTAACACGTCAGGGTATTTATTCAAATGACTCGCATTTATTTTCCGCAAATTAGGAGATCACACATATATGTGGAAGGCGCAGTTACCGAATTGGCAAACAATTGCTGGAAATTACTTAATTTGTACACCATAATTTTAGTAAGTAGTACCGACAATTGTCGTGCCTTTCATCATAGGAATACGATGTATCAATATCAGTACATATTACGTTTGTTTGTATTTGAATGTTGGATGATTTCGGAGGGTCTCTAGACTGGTAATATCATCTATAGTATGTATTAGTACTTTTAAGCCTCAGAACATATTTAGTGGCCTCACTTTCAAAAAATACTTGATCAAGTTGATAGGTTATAACACTGACTAAAAGAAAAATTAAAGCCACATTTCCAAAAGATTTAACCATCGTAAATAATCCTTTTGAATTAACGTATTTTCAGTTCAGAGCACGCTGTATAGTAACTGTAACTATTATTACATTATTTACATATTTCGTTGCAAGATAAGGCCTTATCTTATCCTCAAATCAGATTTGGGATAGATGCGCCTGCAATAAATAATTTCGGTTACAACCACGTCAGAATCGGAGGTAATAAAATATCTGCACCACCAAATAATCAATGAAACCAATTATTATTTCGGGGCATCAAATTTAACATAGTAATAGCAAAGATAAATCGCGTCGCACTCTGTTATCATATCGTTAAGGTCCGTACAGCGGTAATTTGGAAACACGACACACCGATTCGTTATTAATGTTAATTGCCGATTCCAATTGATTTGGGGGGCCGTCAGGACCTGGAACTGGTTTAAATTTATCGCTACATATCGGGATATTTGTTTTTGGCATCTCCAATTGCTTACACGTTTCAATTAATAAGAATAAAACGTTTATTTAATGGTATACGAGTGCAGCTGATTTATTAGTAATGTACCAAATTTATTCCGATGTCCGATGTTCGTACATCAGTATTTTTTAATAGTGTTTCAAAGAGTTGTACATTTAGTAACTAATTTGAGTTAGGATAAGCTCGATTTTTCTGAAAAAAATACATCATAATTCTTGTCAACTGTAAACTTATATCATTTCATATCATTATTATAAACTTTAACTTTTTTACAATTGGTTATGGAAAGCTCTGCGCATGTATTTGATAAAGTAGAAGTCGAGTTTGTGTTTATATTGATTGATTTTTGAGGCTACTTGAAGTTTTTGTTGAACGGAATTCTCTATATATCCTTCTGCTAAGTTCGTTGCTTTCCATCCACAATGCCTTTTAAGAGTGGTGATGTCTGCTCCTGCATCAGCCAGTATCGTAGCAGACGTTCTTCGAAAACAGTGACCGGTGTAATTCTCACCATTTGGCATTTTAAAAGCTTCTGCATTTTTTTAGGAAACCCCCTATAGAATTTATAGCAACGCATTATTTTCTACCTTTTCCATTTCTGTATCCTAGAAAGAATCTTGAATGCCCAATTAGTGACGGACAAACAGAAGAATATCTTCGAAATATTTCGACAAAATTGACTCCTTCGATGTTGCTATTGGAAACAGTAAGTTCTCTTCTCGTGTTCATCTTTGGGTTGGAAATCTCTATTAGTATACATTCTCCCATGTCTTTTATATGTTCAAGCTGAAGAAATGTCAATTCTTCATGATGTCATGAAAATTACACTTTACCTTTATCATGAAGTAGGTTTTATCATCTGCTTTCTTCAGAAATTCCTCAAAACTGATTTTATTAAAACACTACACTTTCTGGTTCTATGTCTTACTGACTTACGTTTAAAGAAATCAATTAAATGCCATTATTCTTTTCATTGACAATATTGTTCTTATCATTAAGTAAAGACTCCGTAGCGTACAATATCTTTGGTATACTCTTTTGTTCAAAATAGGCTAGTAGAACTACCTCAGTGATTACAGTTACTCCATTTTATGACTCAATCTTCAAATAAGCGATACGATTTTTCAAAATCCTCTACAATAATCATAAAATTTATATGTATTCATTTTTGTATGTTAAATGTGTTACTTATTTGGCATATTGGCAGTAGCGTTCTTTATAATATTTGAGAAAACTACTATATTAACAATGTTTAGACCAATCTCTCTATAACCCCATACGAAATCCCATTAAATCAATTCATATATTTGTAGAAAGCAGAATTTTAGCCCAACTTCAGGAGGTTCCTGGGTCCTCAAAAATTCAAATTGTGGGATTTTTTTCTTATTATTTTTTAATCGCCTGCTTTAACTAAGTATTAGTATCTACATATAACAGTTCTGTTTCTCTATAAATGATAATGTTTTTAAATTCTTTTTGTACCAGTGGAAAAGTCGTTATAATTTGTCTGCATGAATTACATCAATGTTAGTGAAAGAGGGAAACATTATTTTATTAAAATTTTAATTTGTAAATACTGAGAAACGGAGTTACGAACATTTGGAATACTTTATGTCATTTAATAATAGAACCATCGCTCAAAGACAGAATAAGTTGGTTCACTTTCGATTTCGTGCCTAAAGTTTCCCTCTTACCGACGCACTTCCCCTTGCCTACACTTATATTTGGCTATGATAGGGTGCATTATTAACTTCAGCACAAGGTTCCGTGCATGGCACAACAGGTTCAAACCGTTTTTCAAATTCTTAGCTATCCATATCGTCATGATAGTCTCCCGTTGGTTGTGATTTGTGACAAGTAAACTCTCTTCCAAAAATCTTGCTGTACTTCCAATATGCGTTAGGCATCGACTTTTTCCAGAAGACGACATTAATCCAGTCGAAAATCCTGCAAGAAATGTCTGCCTTTGCTTTCGTTATTCCAGTGCTACACTTTTGTCACCGCATGTCCATTTGTCCATGTTCCTCCAGTGATTCATATTTCGACCTTTAAATATTTATTTTAAATTGTTCCTTTCATCATATCACTATTTCATCTTTCACTGTCAGTAAACTCTTTCGATTTTGATTTATATAACGAAAATTTATGTCACGCATAATTCCGCAAAAGCACCTTTCTAGATACGAGTACTCTAGGCAAAGTTTTATCCTGTATGACAACCTGAATTTTTTTATTGTCTGTTCATTTTTAAAATACCAGGCATAGTTGTTCTACAAACTGCGTATTTTGTGTGTTCTTCTTTCTTGGTGATTTTCCACTATTTTCCATTTTGCAATTGTATGTTCTTACCCGGATGTACAAATCTGCATTGAACGAATTATAAAAACTGAGCAACAGTAAATGTTCTAAGATGGAATATCTAAAAGTAAAATATATACTTTTTCATGGGAATATCACAGCCATTTAATTTGCCATGAGAAATTCGTAAACTACCATAACATGGCATTCACACGATTCACATAATAAAAATGTATTCCACTCCGTAGCACCTAAAACCGTATGAAATATTGTTGGAGGGCATTCGAGAATCCGATTTTTTCTTTTGTTGCCAGTATTTCTTATAAACTGTGACTAACGTGATAATTATAAGGAATGTTGTTACAAATATTATAAGTGTTAGAAAATCCAATTTTATTGAGAATAATTTTACTTCTAGCTAATACAACAATTCTTTTAATAAAATGTAAATTTTTTCATACGAAGAATTTTGTTCATAATATTTTTTATTTACTGCGTTGTGTAGTGAACGAAGGTTTATTACAATAAATACAAGTTTAGTTACTAAGTGTTATAATAAAATTTAAAATATTAAACACTTTTTAGCAATAGCTTAGAAACGAAAAAGAAGTCAAGAAATATCACATTTTGTACGGTATTTCATTTTGAAATAGAAATATAGCAAATCTTTGTTAAAATAATGTACATCTACTTATGGTTTTGTACTAAAGTACTAAAAGTTACTCCAGGAAAACAAATCCAAAATGTTTAAGCAAAGAAATGTGTTTCAAGAGACTAACGTTATACTAATTTATTCCAAAAATCCTTATAGCCTTCGAGTAAAAAATATTGACGCTGTAGTATTTTAAACCTTTACTGAGCAACCTGGGCTACAGTATTCTCTAGCTAAGCGATTCCGAATATTGAAATCCGATTACTTTTGCAGGTATTAACGTTTTTGATGCGAGTCTTTACAGATGCGAGTTGATGGGTATAGTTTTAATTTATGATGTAAAAATGCTTTTGCAGAACAATTTCCTTGTAAACATAAGGCAAATGCAGCTCCTTTCACCGCGGTGTGCATTGAGTGCAAGTGTAGTGCAACTCGATGAAAATTAAAAACCGAATTGTGGAAGAGATGGAGATCTAGGACGTCCACGGCGTATCACAGCAGTATGACGTATCATAAACAGACTCAATTATATCCATCTGTACCATGTACAGTACATATGTTCATTAATACCAAGGGATTTGGACGAGGAGAACCGCTACCAGTGTATTGCACCGAAGTGGATACATACTGTCACGGATTTCCCAATCCGTCTTTCTTACTTCCAGAAAAACAATCCGTTAATTAATTACTTCGTTATTAACTACTGAACACTACTAATTACAGGTCAACTAAACACTTATTTAATTAATCGCTATCTAAATCACTTTGATATCTCCAACTAAACACTTTAATTCAGACTGTAATACAAGACTTATACAAGACTAACTAACTCGGCCGTTTATTCTTCTTTTATAGACCCAACGAATGTTCCAGGTATTTTCTAGCATTTCTAGACCCATTTTCCCGAACGACTGGAACGCTTCTCGTCGTTTCCACAATTTTCTAGTAACACCTCTATTCACGGCATGTTGTTTGTTTACCAGAATGGCGTAGGGGCGATCGGGGCAATCTCAGGCAATTCGCGGTGCCACAGTCGTCGGTTTGGGAGTGAGCAAATTCCGTGACAATACTGTTGATCATTTACGCAAAAGCTTTCATAGTTGTGGCCAGCAACTTACGAGTTCAAAACACAACAAGAAGCAGACACATTTGTTAGTTTGTGGAAGACGGGCCCAAAATGTTGTTGTAGCATTAGGGATGTCAAACTAGTTTATTAATTAAGACCGCAAACTAATTTTATTAGTAATTAATAATAACATAAGCCAATTGAATTTGTTGTACAAAATAGGTGTTATAAAATGTTATTAATTTCTTGGGAATTTCTTTCCATGTTTTGTCCGGTCGCCGATTGCATGCTTTGACACCTTATCAGGTTTTATAGTGGACCACTGTCCAGTGGCATACAGAAATATATTTTTAAATCATTTTCGAACTGCTCTTTTTATTTTTTTATAACCAAATTGTATTTGAAAGTCATACATTTTTTAGATAAGTTCTGAATCACCGTGTACCTATATTGATTTCGGAATCAATGGTGTCTGTCTTTTATGTCATGAAGTATAAATTATAAAGAAGTTGTTTCCACAAACATGATAACACAAGAAACTGAAATCTGTCATTTTCAATGTTTAAATAATATACTAAACACAGTACCATTTTATCGGTAATTTAACTTGAAATTTGTAAAACCTATTTCATCATTCTCTAAATATAATTGATACCAATCAGACCTCTTAACTACAGACTAACTGGATTGGGAGAACTTCGATTATTTCTCAGATATTTTAGTGCAAAGTATTATCGAATGGTGATCGGTATTCATAAAATCAGCGCCGTCTCGCAAGAAGTGAACATTTTTGAAACTGGACAACTGGAAAGAGTACAGTTGACAAGCAATACGACGAACGGTGCTACCCTTTTAATTGACGACGGTGGTGACCTCATTTGTCTTAAAAGACATGGAGGATGGATATCGAGCACTGCGGCGGAAGGCTACGGAGGGATACATTGAAGACTCACTTTTAAATAAAGAAAATATTGCGAAAAGAATACTGAAAGTTGATAGTGGTAATGATAAACCAAGCACCATTGTCATTTCTAATTTCACAACATCTGAAAATAATATAGCTATTAATGAAACCGTGATGGACTGCTTTGAGAATTGCTGCAAGAATGAGGGTAGTGGCAGTTTCAGTAGTTTATTTAATTTTAATATTTGTTCGAACTGTGTATTTAATATAAATGTGAATAAACAAAAATTATTGTAAATATTGTTGAATAAACTTATACAGAATCGGAAATTGCGGATCTTTACAGAGAAAGTAGAAATTGCCGCTTCATCCCAGGGAAGGTACGAAGTATAAGCGGCGCTAAGTATAGCTATTTAGTAGTATAATAGAAAACTAAATTTTATTTGTATATCTGCCCTATTCTTCTCAAAGTCCTTTTATTGCATTTAAAATGCTGACGTGTATTAATTTATTTGGAAAGAGTAACGAATAAAACACGGCGTGCATAAGATTTTTAAATTTTGAATGTCCATTTAGCACGTCTACAATCTCCGATAACCGCCGATGGTAGGCGAGAGCCGCACAACAAAAACGGTATCCTCACAGATTACAGACCTCAATCCGGTCACCTGATGCCAGTGTTGCCAGGTCTCATGCTTTTGCATGAGATGTCATGCATTCCAAGGAAATCTCATGCTCTCATATTTTGATTACAAAATCTCATGCTTTTTGATAGACACAAAAGGAAATAATAAAATTATTAAAATTACTCTTTGAAATCTACCAAAACAAAGACCTAACGAGAAATAAAGGCAAAATCCAGGGCAAAATTGAATAGATAGAGGTAGGTATCTACAATATTTGGGTACTTGAAATGTCCTTTATTGTAGACTGCTCTCTTAATAATTAGCAATGAATACATAAACGGGTATGACAGTCGACGTATATGCGGTGTGTGTGCTGTATTCACGCTGTATTGCAGTGATTCTTAACTCTATTCCGTAAGGGTACCTACATTTTCTGAAAACAACAGATTTTACGACCCGTGAGTCACCCTGCGTCACGTCAACTGCGCCTCAACGTTCGCCCGGTCTAACAATAAAATACATTAGATAGGTTACGTGGTTAACAATTTTTATGTAAATACCTGTAAGTACCTACTTACAATGTAATATTATGATAAAATAGCATAACATAATGCTTTTTAATGAAATAAAAATGGCATTACAAAAGTAATTAAAAATTAAGCTGTGTCAAGAGGTGTTTTTTGATAAATTAAGCCATCTCATGATTTTTTCTCCAAACCTCATGCTATTTTGAAATTATTCTCATGCACTGAATTTTTCCCACCTGGCAACACTGCCTTATGTGAACAGTGGAAGCACGCTGTGGTGGAAGTATGCGTGTAGCCGCAAGCGGCAAAACACAATTCACCATCAAGATCCTCACTTTCCAAATGTGTATAAATTAAAACTTGATTTGCAACAGGTATACTTTTCTATTTAAAATTGAAGGTAGTTCAATAGTTTATTAAAAAATTCAAAAGTGTAAAATACAAAAAGTTAGACATATTTTTACATCGACAGTGGAGTATAACTAGCGCCCCCTAGTCGTGACCTCAACACTGTTTGCATATTCGTAACCACCTCACAAAACATAAGACTACAAATTTTCAAAACAATCTATACGTTCCATACGTTCTTAAAATATAACAAAAAAACGAAAAAAAAAATTCATATTTAACACCCTGTAGAATGAAAAGGGGCAACAATTGAATAAGACAAGTTGGGCTCTATGGCTTTATTTTGACGTTAGCAATCTGCCCTTAAGCTACGTACCATTATTAATGACTCATCCTGTACCTAATGCCGAAAAAATAAAATTGTTATTAGTATAGAGAATGCATTTTCCGTGTTTGCATTTTAATTAATTTATTACGAAAATTATTATTCTTTCATAGCTAAAGAGAGGGGGAGAGAGTAAATCGTCCGTGATTACTATTAAGCTCTCAAATTAGAGCTTATCCGGATCGAGTGAAAGTAAACGCATATTTTAATACACCCCGTTTCCCCCTATCAAGACCGACGTATCGGTCGACCAGGGCTTGTGACCAGTGATAGACCGTAATGGTAATATGTTACGCGCTATTGGACACCTCGCTCTATTTCACGGTTGCCCGCACTCGTACCCCGCAACCACGTTTTTCCATCGAATCGTCATTAATGCCGTAATTACAGAAAAATACCGCCAGCTCCAAGTGCCCGCTCAATTGAAAATATTTATTGATAAATAAATGGTTTCCGTTTACCGCAATTGAATAATTGTTGTTATTCCGTACCATGAATAAAGCACATTCCTGCTAACGTTTCGCTAATCAGCTACAGGCGTTTACGTTCAATGAAGGTTCCTTTTACTGGAAATACACGATCGATTGGTCATTCATTCACAGAAAGGGCTTAAATTGTGTTGTATACAGGGTGATCCCGAGGTAAAGGACAAAATTCATCGGTCATGGGTGGGTCTCAGAGCAATTATAAAAATAGAGGGAACAGATGCCATTTATTTGTAGACATTGTAGTCATATAATCAGAGTTTATCAAAACAAACAAGTAATATGTGACAGTTCGCGTGGAATGAAAACAAATATCAGTGGTTTTTTTTATAGATACTTTTAGGTATAATAAAGTCTTTTCATTAAACCAGGTTAGTAAATTTAGTTAGATTATTTTTTTTTAGATAATTATTGAATAGAGCTCTGTCTGTGGAATTGTTCATTAGCATACCTAGATGTTTGGAATCAGAGAGCATACATATGACTTCATTGATAGGAATTGCAGGAGATTTGATATATATTAGCTTAAAATACCTTTCTAATATAGTAACAAACATCAGTGGTGTAACAGATTTTTGTAACATTCTAATCACAGGATTAGCCCAGTCGGAGACTTGTGCGGGAGAGGGGGCGGCATATTATTATCAAGCAGGCCGCATTTGCGCCCAGGAACTACTTACGTTGGTAGGCCCTAACCACTATTCAGTACAGGAATGAGGGAAACCTGGAAAACCTCACTAATTAGGGGGGTAGCCAAATGTCAACCGGTATCAATCTCTCACATTAACCCAAGCCAACATTCTTCCACCCTACCATACCCGCTGGGAGGGTGCCAATCCTCTCCACGAATATAGCTTATATTTCGGTCTACCGGCAGCGGGGCACGAACCCACGCCGATCTAGTCACCTCGATTCAAGTACTGACGCCTTAAACCGCGCGACCCCTGACTGGATGAATAATATTATATAAAGCTGTTAAATATATATATTAACTTTTAAAGAAATTACGTAAAGATTATTTGGAATGGTGAAAGAATAAAAAGAAATGATAAAATTAATAAGCAATTTTATGTGCAAGCAACAAAAAGTAATTATATATAATGAATTTAGTCCAAAAGTAACTATTAGCATACAACTTTAATTTAAAAATTTACACTTTAAGGAGCATTAAAATTTAAAGTTATAGGAAATTGAATTAGCATATGATTCCAAAATTTAATGAAAATTTATATAAATGGTCTTTTATATAGATAAACTGATTAGCTTCCCATTAAACAAATTGATCTGTATAGTTGAAATTGATGCAAATGCCTAAAATACTTGTCAAGTAGAAGGTTATAAAAAGCAAAGGAAAATGACAATAACAAATGTTGATATATTTGTCTTAATGCAAGAAATATATGTTATTAGTTATATTTCACCAAAACGTATTACTAAATAATGAAATAATTATTATTTTGTCTTGCAACAAAAAAGTTAAAAAAATAGCAGTCAAAACTAAAAAAACTATAAATACTAACCAAAAGTAATAGCTGCACATCGCATTTTCATATCACAGTTATTATTGATGTTTAAAAAAATTGTTTTAATCGACAACGACAACTCTTTCTTTGCAACTATCAATTAAAAATGTATTTATGACATTTATGCCCTCCTTATTTAATACTAATTTATTTATTGGATGATATAAATACGCTCTTGTTTCACATTCTACAGGTATATTATTTTCAAATAACAAATGCTTCTTTGATTACTTATAATTTTTAAAGCACGATTTGTGGTTGAAAATTAGAGACTGAAAAGTATAGCAAAGGTATAAAATTCACTTCCTAAAAAATAAAATACGCCATAATAGCGTTTGCAGCGTTGCCACGTATACCTTTACTTCAAATCAAAGTTAATTAAGAAAATGTAATATTATTTTATTTCCAAAATTGATAAGTACAAATTAAGTTTAGTTTTTGTAATGTTAAATATTTGTGTGTAATGCACTAAATGTGTACTAATTTATTATTAAACGATCTTTTTCTACGTTCATGCAAAAAATAAAACTTTATTGAACTATATTTAGTGGAAAAAGTGGTTCTTTATTGCACTAGTGCAATAAAATGTTTATTGCATTCATCTGTCATATAGCGTTTTGTCATAATGACAAACATAAACGTTCAAATCGACGTCACATTTTCCTTGACTTAGTGTCATCTAAATAACATTTTTATGGTTTTTGCATGAACGTAGAAAAAATATTGTATGCAACTCATACAAAAAGTGCAATAAATACTTACTTTTTGTACTTAATGTACTGTAAAATAACTATTATTCTTACAGGAGTATCTGCATACCTTAGTAAATATGAACAAATTTGTCAACGTTGGAGGAAATGTTGGCTTTGTTTATTTTTGCATATGTTCCCTCTAGGATTTTTATTATTGCTTTGAGGGTAGATTCCTAAAATAAATACACTCAGGTGTATAAAAAACGGGAACCTTATAATTCTGACAAAATTTGATCCTTCTTGCCCATTTTTACGTACTTACAAAATATATCTAACAAATTGATACCATCTATTGATCCCCCAATAATCGTAATCATTCTTCGAACATGAGTTTTTATGTTCGAAATTTTGACACTAATAAATGACTAACAATCTTTTATGGCAGTTTCTGTCAAAAATGTGATTTTTCCCTCATACATGCTCCAAATACTCCAACGATTAAAATAACTGGCTAACAGACTTGTTTCAGAAAGCGTTCTATTTCCAGCTTCCTAAATATTTTTTATTTCTTCAGCTGATATTTGAAACCTTTCCTTTTCAATAATGCAATTAAGTTTGTAAATTTGCTAATATCTACGTTTTTGTTCTGGTAAATCATGGCACGGAGCATCGAATATTTACTCCACGAGGTTGACAGCCTTAACGTACTGGATAGCTTCAGGAAGTAGGCTAGTAATACCTTTTCTGAAAAAGTCTCAATATGTTTTTCTTTGGCCCAGCAGTTTTTGAACAATTGGAACTTCTGAGTAGAAATTTCATTAGTTCTTTTTTGGTGAGTGGAAACAAATAAGAACTAATGTTGAAAGACACAAGTAGATGTCATTATGGATACGTCAGCAGTTCGAAATAAATTACCATTATTATTGCAATAGAATGTACACTTCCAGCTGCCGTGCAATGGATTTTGGATTAGCTTCAAAAGTGTTTTTCCCTACAGACTGTTTGGAACATGTAACCTTGGTAGTCAAATACATATCATCCCTCCTACAGAATAACTTCGGACTCATCAAATCTAGTCTGTTGTTAATTTCAGCTGCATGTTATATGCACAGAGCCATTTATTAGGAAAATGTGACACTTAGAAAATTATGACTAGTCATCTGTACAGCATAATCTGTAAACAACGTACTCAAAAGCGAAGTATTGCCGATAAATATCGCGCATATCGTTATGACCATCAATTCAAAAATAGTTCTTATCTAGCTTGATATCGATCAGTGGAAATACGGATACTATAAATATTATGGGTGGGCGTATCAATCAACTAGTCCCTCAAGATGTTCAAGTTTGTGGTTTTGGCTGCTGTCTTTACGACGGTCTACTGCGTGGAATTCGAATTCCAGAACCTGGACACCAGCGACATTTGGGTTGGTACTCTGGGAAATAGCGGAAAAGAGGCTTTGGAAGGAGGCGGTTTCACTCTTGGACCTTCCGAATCGGTAAGAGAAAAGCTATTTTTACCAGCATATGCTATTAGGAGACGAGAAGTATTAACGATAAATAAGTTGTGACTATGCTTTGATTATATTTGAACAGTATGGGTGTTTCTTAAGTAAGGGTCAAACATCTAGGGGCATATTCTGTGGTCAAATATATAAATGTGGGGTCTTAGGACAGCCATTGTTCAGCTATAGCGTGTCAACAATTTAAAAAAGAAACAGTTTTTATTTTTTAATTTCTACACCGCTTGAGACCATATAACCAAATTTGGTGTGAATATTTATATTGAGACGTGTGTGTATCATCGATAGATTATTTGCCAAAACCGATTAACAACGAAATTGATTTACTTGATTAACTGCATTTTTACCAAATCAACAGTTTTATTATTTGGCTATAGAAATGCAAGGAATACATTTAAATATGTTTTTGATGTAGAAATAGATGGACAGGGCAGAATGAACAGGTAACAGTTTGGGATAAAGCTAAAAATTTAGGTGTTATTTTGGATAGTACACTCAGATACAATTTTCAAAATATATTCAGAAAGCTTATGCAACTTTAAGATATATCTATGCAAATAAAGCATACTTAAATATTTATACTAAGAAAATGAGACTTTGGGTATCAATAATTCAATTATTGTTCACTATTCTACGGGCTTTCTTTAGACGTAGACCTTTCCAACCGTATTCAAAGGATTCAGAATGCATGCTTGCGATGCATTTTTGGAATTAGAAAATTTCTACACATTTCACATAAGCTGTCAGATGGTAATTGGTTGACTATGAAAAATCGGAGAAAATTACTTGCGTTAACTATACCATAAAATAATTATCACGCGTAATCTGTGTAACAAAATAAGATTCAGATCCGATTTTCATAATATTAATATAAAAGATAAAAGTTTTATCTCTCTTCTAAAATTATTATTGAGCATCTGTTTATTAATTCACCTGATTACACAATGCTGTTTTTGTTTGGATATCTTAAAAAAGGTAAAGGTAATTAGCTTACTGGTAATTAGGCCATATTTGGGCCTTCTTACCTACTAACTTATACTACCCTCCACCCTTACAATCACAAACATCCATGGGTAGGACAGAAAAATTCCTGCCCCGTGTTGGATTCGAACCAACTTCCGGCCGCTCGTGCTTGCCCTGGCAGCGACTGCTCGTCACCGCCTTGACCGCTCGGCTACCGTCAGCCCTGTTTGGATATCTTAGTAGCAGTAGTTACTAGATATATATTTTATTTTCTTTATAATTAACAAGGGTTAAGTGGTAGAACACAATTTTGTGAATATCATTGTAATGTATTGAAAAATACATATATATTTTTTAAATGTATTATGTTTTGTATGATAATTATTTCTTGAATTTCCAGCTTTAGTTTCAATAGTTCAGACGACACAACTAACAAAGTATCTATTTCAGCGTGTTGTGACTGCTCCAGCAGACTGGGCTGGACGTTTCTGGGCTAAAAGTGCAGCAGAAGGTAAAGATGGCACTGCTCCAGCTTCCTTAGCCGAAATTACACTGAAAGGATCCGGTGAGATAGACTTCTACGACATCTCTTTGGTCGATGGTTTCAACATTCCATTATCTGTAAGTAGTCAGTTGCTTCAAATTGTAGGTTGTTATACTTCTTTGGAAACACCTTATATTCATCTGTATTAGCAATAACGCAACAAGGGCTCACGTTAGTATACGGGAAAAAAATCCCAAAGCTTCAGATATACTTTTATGTCTGGCCAACCTTCACGCTTGACTCATTTCAGAGTCTCGCAATCCATCAATGAAGCTACTCACTGCTTACTGTTCTTGGAATTCAGTCGGTGCGGTGGGGTAGGCTAACTTCACCATACGTGCTATATCTGCCTCAAACTGCTGAAGATTTTCTTCGAAAAGTTGTATTCGGCCTTCAATTGTGCCTGATAAACGTGTTACAGATGAGCCTCGCCATACCTCATTTCAACTTCAACGTTTGATAGTCTTTTTGTTTATTCTCAGCTGGCGTTCTTAATATCTCCATAGCTTTTCTTTCTGACAAGTTGTTTGCCAAGGCAGCTGCTTCAAATTGTTTAAGGTAATTGCTCCATGACACCTTTCCATTAAATATTGATGGCTTAACCCTTGACCATGGAAGAAAACTGCTTTCAGTCTTAATGACTTCCCTCGTGGACAACTGGGATTTTAGGTTTGTAACCTCGTTTTCTAATTTTACTATACTTTCTTCTACGACTTTGGTGGCTTTATTCTGTTACTTGCTAACACTTTCTTTTACGACTTGGACTTTATCTTGTACCTCAGTTCTCAATTGATTGATTTCGTCTTCAACAGTTTCCTCAAATGTATTAAGTTTAACTTTAATTGTCACTTCCAACTTCTTTTCTTGTTTTCTTGTAAACTGGTTTTCATTTCATTTCATAATTCTTCTTGACTATTTGCTCTAAACTGTTCTTCACTTCCTCTTGATTGTATTTCATTTCATTTTTCAAGTCCATCATATCCTTTATCATGTCGTCTTGGTTAGTCTTCATTTGATTTTGGCTGTTCTTCATTTCTTATAGGTCTTCCTTTATTCCGTCTTGACTATTCTTCATTTCGTCCTTCATATCTTTTATTATTCCCATGATCATGTTTAAATGATTTCTCCATTTCCTTCGCTGTTGATCTCGTCAATGGTATTCACTTTTATACTCCAAACTCCTTAATTGTGGAAGGTCGCACTTCTGACACCAGAGTAGTCTCTTTGTTGCCTTAGCGTGAAAACACGTCACGTAGACAAACAAACAAACAACAACAAACAAACTTCATTGTCACTCTTGATTACACAAGAAATATCCTTCAAACAAATTTCACAACTGTCAACGCTTTACTTTGATGTTTGTCAATCGCTTTCGACTGCTCAATATAAACTGACTGTGACGGCGAAACCAGTCCGCTTAAAGAGGTTTTTGGAGTTCTCGAAGTTTCTGCGATCTCTAGAACGTGTCAAGAAGCAAATAGAATATAGCCTGGAATACTCCAGAAAGCGTCGAAATAAAGGTATTACAAAAACTATATATATTATTAACGCAAACAAGAACATATTTAACAAACTAAAAAGGTAGGTGAGCTTCTGTAACAATAACATCGAGGGGAGAATGAAAAATTTAATCCATTACACGCTGCAAAAAGCTTTTTCAGGTGCTCGGAGGTATTCAAATAGCCTCACACCTAAAGGTAAGCTCTTGCAGCTTGTAATGTAAGTAACTATTACACTACAGTGTAAACAGTTCCTATCGTTATACAACAATTTTGATTTTCAGTTCGGTCCAGTGGACGGCATAGGTGACGGCAGCCAATACAGCTGTCAAACAGCTACCTGCGCTCACCACTTCAGCGACGACTGTCCAGATGCCTTGAAAGTGACCAACGACAACGGCGACTTCATTGCCTGCGTATCCGCTTGTTCGGCCTTCATGACAGACCAGTATTGTTGCCGCGGCGATTACAGCACTCCTGACACCTGCAAGTCTTCCGAATGGCCTGTGGATTACCCCTCGTACTTCAAGGGTTGGTGCCCAGATGCGTACAGCTACGCTTACGACGACAACAAGAGCACCTACACTTGCAACGCCGAAAAATACATCGTCACTTTTGGCGGCTAATTTTCCAGTTTTTGAAATTTAATTTTAAATAAAATATTAACTATAATGGGGATTTTTTTTAGATACTAATATAATTAATTAACATATTATTATAATTAAAATACTTTATACATACATTGAGGGTACTGAAATCTTTTCAAAAGTAACGTCGGGCCATTAATAATAATAACTTTATTTTGCATAAGCCATACAGAGTATGAACGTCACAGGTAGATAAACTTACAAAAAGTTGCGGAAAAGATTTTACATTTTACGCAGATGGTAGTATCATCAGCAAACATTGTCAAAAATATATGTTCCGAAAATGATACATGAGTTTCCAAGTCGTTTATAAACAATATAAATAATAATGGTCATAGGATACTTCCCTGCGGCACACCTAAACTAAAACTGTTCATAGGGGAATTAACATTGTCTATCTGTACCGAAATTTTCCTGTTTAACAAGAAAGAGCTACTCACTTGCTGCGGCTTCCTCTCATACCTACCTAAATTTTCTAATTTTCTTGATATGAAGCTGCTTAATATACAGTCAAAAGCCCGTATTAGATCTAAGAATAAAGCTATAACGCATTTTTTATTATCAACAGCCGTATATACCTATAAGTATAGTCATATGCAGTAGTACTTGTAGAAAATTTTGATCTGAATGCATGTTGTTGAGAAGATAATAGCTTAAAGCTGCTGACAAAGCTTAATATTCTTTTATGCACAATTTTTTCAAAGAGTTTAGTGATACAAGATAATAATGCTATTGGAGGATACTTTTCAATATGTTCTGTGACCCCTTTCTTATGCAGTGGTACTATTAATAAAAATACAAGGTGCTCCTCATAAGAACCGATACAGGACAGATGTATATAAGGGTGTCCAAAATATTGATATTTATCAAACTTATCTATACACGGTGTTTCAACTCGATAAACTAGAGTGAACTCGATAAATATCTGGTGTCTCTCAGGGATCTATACTTGGACCCAAGATGACTGTATACTTTTGCAAAATAACCTATGTAAAATTAATGACTGGTGTTTTCGTAACAAACTTGAGTTAAATGTCTCTAAATGTAATATAATGACATATACGACCATAACTACACCTCTCCTTTTTAACTATACTTTGGCTACTGCCCTTCTTCAGCGACCATCTACTTTTCGTGATCTTGGAGTAACTTTCGATAAAGAATTGTCCTTTGCCGCTCATATTGATCAAGTAACGTCTGATTCATTTAAAATGCTAGGTTGGTTAATTAGATGTAGTAAAGATGTTTCTAATGTAAATACTTTGAAAATATTATATTTTGCTTTTGTCCGGTCAAAAATTAAATATTGCTCTCTTGTGTGGAATCCTAAATATAACGTCCATATTAACCGTCTTGAGGGGATTCAGAGGAAATTTCTAAAGTTACTATGTTACAAATCAGATTCTGTTTATCCACAAGTGGGTGTTCCGCAGGAAGTGCTTTTGACAAGATTCTCAATTGCGGCACTTGAACAGAGGCGTAAGTGTTGTTCTCAATTATTTTTATTTAAACTTATTCACAATATGATTGATTGTCAACATTTATTAAGCAGATTAAATTTTCGAGTACCTTATTTTAATGCTCGAAGACTTCAGACCTTCTACCTCTCCATCCCGAATTCAAATGTGCTTAAATTTTCACCTCTTTTCTTCATGTGCAATGTCAATAACTGTCAATGTGAGAATTTTGACATTTTTAATTGTTCTGTCAGTTCCATAAAAAGTTGTATCAAACCGTTAGTAAATCTTTGTATTTTTTTTGTTTGCTTTTGTTTTCTATTGTATTTTTTGTTGTTCTTGTAGTTTACTATTGTTTTTGTGTTAAATTATATTTTGTGTTATATATGTTTTTCCTACTCGTTAAATGGGTTTACCGGTAGAGTAGTTGTATGTAAAAAAAATAATAATAATTTACAATTGGGTACGCGGTGTAGAACTAACTACATCTATCGGTCATTCGCTGCTTCATACCGGACTGAATACCCTACAATTATAATGAAATTAAAACACCTTGTATACTAGCATTCCAAAGCTATATCTATTCTGTTTAAGCGAATATCAAATGTGGAGTGATCAAAATAATATCAAGGAGACGGACAATTCCAGAGTCTGGCCACGTTGAATGTGTTTTTCTTTCTCTATCTGCTTGTCTTAACAATACTTTATTTATTTTTCTCCTTATTGTAGATCATAGGAAAAGTTTGTGCTTTCCGAATACGTATAACTAAGTCTAGGTCACATTATTTTAATCCAAAGATACTAGTTACACTACTATTTTTTTTGTGGCACTTTATTATTAAGTTCACGGTCGCTAACTGCACTATACACAACTATTAGTTGCAATATGGCACATGTCTTTCGTTTGGTCCAGAGAGAAGTCCCATAGCATCGCCAAGATTTCATAATTATGTCACGTAGTAAACGATGAGAAAATTCGCAATGGCATGCCTGTGACAATTAATTTCATTCGTGTTTTTTCCAAGTATAATTATGTGAAACCGTAAAGCTTGGACAATTGCCCCCATAATGTCGCAAAGTTCAATTTTAACAGCAGTAGTTGTGATGCATAGGATTGGTAATGGCAGGCAGCGGCGTCGTTTGAAGAATTTGACTGACAGAATCCAACTTGAAGAAGATTCTGTAATCAATGTCGGTGGAAATAATCCATAATTTCTAACTTTTAAATATACCTAATGTAGCACAGTAAATTTGATCTGCACATTGAAATGCTATTGAAATAAACTATTTCTAGCATTTCGAACATAAAAATTCGCAGAGATACATTTATAAACAAAAACTAGTATATTGTAACCTCGAAATTAGGTTATCGTTGAAACACGTCACGTAGACAAATAATCTTTATTGTCACTCTTGATAAATACAAGAAATCTGCTTCAACAAATTCACAACTGTCAAATACTTTACTTTGACGTTTGTTACTCGCGTTTGGCTGTTCAATACAAACTGACTCAGCGGCCGAGAATGATCTGCTTATATAGGTTTTTACACTTCTCGAAGTTTCTGAGATTTCGAGAACGTGTCGAGAAACAAATAGAATATAGCCTGGAATATTCCGGAAAACGTCAAAATAAAGGCATCACAAAAATTGTAAATTCTAACATAAACAGAAACGTAATTTACAAACTATTGAGGTAGGTGAGCTTCAATTATAAATTCTAACGAAAACAGGAACATAATTAACCAACTAAAAAGGTAGGTGAGCTTTCGTAACAATATATTTACCCTGTCAAAAAGTAATTACACATTTTAACATAAAAGTAAAGTTACATTCTGTGTTAATGGAGGTCCGTACGAGATTGGGTACATTTGACATCTGGATCAACACGGATCCTTCGAATGGTTTAAGACGTCAGTACATGATTCCTATTTACCCTTCGCTGCAGGTTCGAATCCTGCTGTCATATCGGTAGACCGTCAATTAGCTATATTTGTAGAGAAGATTGGCACCCTCTCTGCGGATATGGTAGGGTGGAAGAACGTTGGCTTGGATCAATGTGAGATATTGATATCTGTTGGCGTTTGATCATCCCCTTAATTAATGAGGTTTTCCAGGTGTTCCTCATACCTGCATGGTGAATGGTAGTTATGGTGTACCAACGTAAGTCGTTCCTGGGAGCAAATGCGGCCTGCTTGTTATCTCATGGTACCTGCGAATATTCAGAAGCCCCGAAGTAAAACGAATATATGTATAATGGCAGAAAACAGTCTAAGCTAAAAAATTTTAGATACAGACATCATTCAGAACACGTTTTTTTGTAAATTCACCTGTAGATGTACCTAAATATTATGTGAAAATAATTGTTAGAATGTTAGGAATAGAATAGCAAAATAATGTGTGTCCTACAATTTAATAGTACATTATTTAACGAGCGGTAATGCAGGTCATAACTCACGCCTGCGGCTCGTGCTGCAATTCATCAAGTGAGTTATGACCATTACCGCAAGTTGAATACGAATACTATACTTTATCTACGACTATAACATCTTTTTTAGGACTATTATTAGAAATTGATTTGAAAACGTCAAAATTATTTTGTTAAAATATCAAATGACATTAGTCCCCTCAATGATAATAATTGACAGTTCCGCCTACTGACAGGCGTTGGCAATTTAATAATTTTAAAATCTTTTAATTATTCATTCCTTTCCACTTGTTAAAAATTCTTTCCATTTTACACCAATGGAACGTATTTATCGGCTTAAAAATTTCCAAGAATTTACTGCGTACACTATTTACATACCGAATTATCATTGTAGAAGCCCAGCGTGAGTTATAATAACTCACTATAAAACTCACGCTATTTGTTTATTGATACTATTAATTGCTCAAAAGCAGTGGAATAATTAATATATAAATTAATAGAAGTAGATAAAAGTTATTATTTGCGGAGAATTTAAATACTAATAGTGGATAAACATCAATATTTTTATTTTTGCTATACGTGTTTTACTTTTCGAGATTTCTGTACTTAAAAAACACCACGAATTTTATTTCATCATTTTCATCATTTTACGACGAGAAATACGGCGTGTTAATTTTGTTGTACAAAAATAATATTTACAAAATTAAGGTTTTAAAGTTAATAAAATAAACGACACTTTAATTTTCATGATTTTTTTAAAACGTTATAATTTCAAATGAATAGTTACAAGTTCGAATGAACAACAACCAACAAGTTTTCTAACAAAATATTTTACAAAATTAGTGTTTTGCATACTATAATAAAGAACTTAAAGGCAGTAGTAAATCTTTAGTAGATCGTAATCAACAGAATAAAAAACATTAAACATGTATTTGAGTAGGTACTACTAAATTACAAGAAAAAACTTTACATATTTATCCAAAAAGTCTTTTTAGAGCATATTGTCACGGATTTCCCAATCCGAATTTTTCCTTTTACCAGAAAAACAAACGTTAATTAATCACTTATCTTTATTAACTACTCTGTACACTTGAATACTAATTAGAACTCAACTAAACACTGTTTAATTAAACACTATCTAAATCGCTTTGATCTCTCCGAAACTACCAACTAAACACTCCAAGTCAAGACTGTAATTCAAGACTGACTGACTCGACCGTTTATTCTTCTTTTATAGACCAAACGAATATTCCAGGTATTTTCTAGCATCTCTAGATCCATTTTCTCGAACGACTCGAACGCTTCTCATCGATTCCTCATATTTCCAGTCGCGCCTCGATACCTGGCATTATTTGTTTGTTTACCAGAATCGCGTAGGGGCGATCGGGGCAATCTAGCGTTTCGCGATACCACAGTCGTCGAATTGGGTGCGAGCGGGGCAAATTCTGTGATAATATGTGTTCTTGAAAATAGCAATGCAGGAGATTAACCTTGTTGTATTATTTCTTCCATGTATTGCCCTCAATCACGTAATAATATATTTTATTAAGTACAAAATATTTATTTTCCTTTCAAATTGGTTTAATTATTTTGAATACTGTAGCTCCTGCGTTATTATAAGTTTTTAAAAGTATATCGTCGAATATGACCAAGCAAATATAATTCCCAAGGAATTTACTTGAAATAAATCTGTAATATTTTAAGAGACAAAGAACGTATAATGAAAGAGAAGGGTGATACAGTGACACTTTTATTGCTCCTAATGCAACATTTGAAATATCTCATAATGTTTTTAAACTTTATATTGCATAAAATAATTTCACCAATACGTAGGCGTTCAGTCTATTAATTGCATCTAAATTATTATTTCATCTTACATTTTGGTGGCGGTGCCTGGCTGAAGAGACGCCACTGACGCTTGTGAACGCAGCTCTATTTGCTCTCGACTTGTTCACACATTACAAGTGGTGTGGACGTGTCGGTATTTTCACGAGAACCGTTTACATCATGGATTCAACGCTGTAATTTAGAACTTTACCTTTTACCTCGGCTCGTGTCATAATAAAGTCAACATTTAGCCGAGTTTTGTGCGACAAGATAAATGGCTTTCTCGGAAAAATGCGACGATTTCGGAGCGTATTTTCTAACCCAAGATGTGGCAATGCGAGGTTTCAGGTCTCCACTGTTGACATTTAAAAATATGTCTGTTGCTCGGCATATCACGATTTTTAGATTTCAAATTTAACTACCTATATGCCTACAATGGCGTAGAGGACAAGTTTTTCTTTTAGTCATTATATCTAAAGGCAATGGAGAATTGAATGACTTCTGAAGATCATAAATTCATAGGCATAGGCAGAAGCTGACTCTGAACACAGCATTAGATTTGAGTTTTCCCATTAAAAATCTACTCATATCAAACATATGAGGAACAACCTATATTTCTTATGTGATTTTAACAGTAAATTTCCAAATACTATCAGCACCAACACCATCAAATTGTTTAGATGCAGTTACAGACGGGAAATTTCTAAAGCTGAACGAATGACTAATGATAATTACAAAAATAACGCCAACAAACCACAAACCGCTAAGTTGAATATTATGAGCAACTATAAAATAAAACTTAAATCATCTACTGACTGTAAAATGGATCATCAAACGTTTAATGTGTTCCTTTTCTAATACTGCTCAAGATATTCTTAATGATCTACCAAGTACCAATAAAGCTTTTGATGATTATTTGAAATTCTCAAACTCTTGCAAAATTTTAATTCCACGAAGTAAGCTTCAATGAGGTTAAAGATGTTATAGATAATTTAAAAAATAGCTTGCGTAAAGATCCTTGTGACATTAGAATTATTAAAACCTTAAAAAAAATATTCCGTCACCCCTCAGTTGTTTATACATATAATGTGCATAGCACCTTTTCGGATGTTTTTAAAATAGCGAAAGTAATTCCTATCCATAAAAAGGAACCTACAAATGAACCATCTAACTATAGGCTCATATCATTAATATCTATTTTGGGTAAAATCTTTGAGCGACTTTAAAGAACCAAATAAATGAGTACTTTGAGTATAATAATTTGTTTCATGCCAATACGGGTTTCGAAACGAAGTCCACCACCTTCACACTTTATTCTAAACAATTTTGTCAAATTTTGAGGACAGTAGTATTATAGATTGTAATCTTTACGACCTAACGAAAGCATCTGATTGTGTCAGTCATAATATTCTGCTAAAAAACTGCATTATTATAACTTCAAAAATTCAAGTGTTTGACTGGTGCAGTCATTTCTAACAAACAGATTTCAGTATGTTTATCTTAATGGCAAAGAGTCAGATGTCAGTCTATCAACTATGGCGTGCCGCAGGGATCAGTTCTTGGACCTGTGTTGTTTCTCATATACATACACGATTTTCCAAATAGTGATAATCATTGTTGTTTTCGCGGATGACACGACCGTGGAAACACCGATAATAACTACAATATTTTGAAGAATAACGTTTTAATAACTCATCACAATATTAGACAATAGTTTCTTGCAAATAGATTATTTCTTAACAATAACAAAACAGTCTTATACCCCTCTGGCCAAGTTCCTTGGTGTTTACATTGATCAAAAAATGGCATGTCTCTGAACTCTCTAAGAAGCTATCTAGAGTCATTTTTCTAATAAGAAGTCTTTCCGATTCGATCTCGACAGCTTTATTAACAGCCTACTACGCAGTTTTCATTCCAATATAATTTTCTCAATGCTGCAATGCAATGCTTCAGTTTATTAGATACGGAGTTCTTACTTTGCCCTGTGTATTTATTCTTGAATGCCTTGTTTTCATTAGAGACCATCTGATTAAATTTGAGTTAAACAATTAATATCATGAATACTGAACCAGAAATAAAAACTAAATCAGGCACAACTTTTACGATTGAACATAACTATAGATGGGACAAATTATTATTGTATTAAATTTTATAATTTGCCAGTTAGGCCCGGTTTTTCAATATGAGGTTAACTTGTATGTTAAGTAACATGCACCTACAAGTTGACTAATGGTTAATTCCCAAATGCATTTTTCATTACTTTTTGTTACTTCAGTTAACTATCTGAAGGTTTGCAATTTATTTATTTATATTGGCGAAATTGCTGGCACATTTTATGTATTTTGCTACGATTGTTATGTAAAATGCACTGCGTTGGCAACGAAAACCCACAAATTGGTAACCTAACTTTTTCAAATTTGTTTATTACAACTGTCGCAGGTTGCAACAACTGTCCGCGGTGACAATCTAAATCTATTAAAAAAAGTCTTTACCGTCATATTCTTCGAAGTAGTTTGGTCTAGCTCGTATTATTTTAGGTCTTCTAATATCTTGTTTGTCGCTGCTGTATGCATTAATATCGTATTACATAATAAATAGTAACAAATTAACTATTTTTTAGGTTAAATTTCTGAATTAACTGTCACATCCTTAGTTAACCCCTACTTCAAGCCAGGTTATCTTAACCAAAAGTTAACTACTAAATTGTTGGTAATCAATAATTGAAAAACCGAATTTTCGATGTAACTATCGGTTTACTATTAATCACAAGTTAACCATCAATTGAAAAACCGGGCCTTAATGTTAAAGTTGAATGCATTTTATACACTGGATCAGTTTTAATATTATAACATTTCAGATCTAATTATAAATTATAAATTGAATTGTAATATTTATAATAATAATAATAACATTTATTCGTCCTTATAGATTATACAGCAATGATATAGGATAAGTCAATGTTAGAGAGTACAATTTTTTAATACAATTTACAAACACATCAACCATAGTAACAGCAACACACAATAAAAGCCACAATATGATCAGTCAATAAAGTTTAAAATTTCTTATCCATAAATTCCGAGACGCTGTAGAAACATCCATCAGACAAAAATTGTCTCAGTTTACGTTTAAAAGTCTTTGGATTAATCTCCAATCTCACACATTCGGGCAGATGGTTAAAGAGTTTGATACCTCAGTGAAGTAAAACTACGTCTTCTAGATTAAAAATAATTATTGTATCATAGCCACAACTTTTTTATAAAATACTTTCTCATCCGTTTAACAACAAAAGTACCAGAGATTTATGAAGCGTCAACACCTGTACAGTGAACAATCGACTTTATCAAAATAGAGAGGAACTGTCACAGTCAATACATATGTTAATTACAAGCCAGTTAACTGTCGGTTATACGTTGTGGATATAAAAAAATGCAGATTGTGTAAGATCGGTAGTTAAACGTTGTTCAACGCCTATTTCGAATAACAATATAACAGACGGATAAGTCACGGTTATTAGCCAACAACTCTGAATTTATAGTCCCGACTCAGTCATAAAAGAATAGTAAAAACGCGGTAGGTGGTGCTCCAAGGCAATTTTGATTCGCGCCTATTATTTCTCCGTGTCAATAGACATAAAACGATATAGAAGAATTAATTGATTGGCCATGATAAATTATCGAATAATTTATTGGTTTGTAGGAAAAAAATGCAAGGTTCCAATCTTTCATTCTGTCATTTGTACAAAATACTCATACAAATGATTAATTCAAGCAATGTGGAGTGTCTCAAAATTCCAGACTGACTTCTGGAAACTGATTTGTGACAACTGAGAAGCTGCGGTAACTTTTTCTATAAACATTATTGTTGAACAAATAAAAATGATACAATATAACTAATTACAAAAAATATTAATATTGTCACACACGTCTTTATTTATACCTTTAATATGCGCATTTTATGTCTTAAATGTATATGGCATTTTCCGTTTAGAATATGCAAATATGGCAGTGATGTTAAATGACAGAAGGGCGCTGTTGAGTGTGGTAGCGACTTCAAAGAGAGAGAGAGAGAGAGGTCGAAGATTATGTAATGCAAAATAATGTAGGTAATCTAAGCTAATCACTACTTTTGAATTCCCAATTGTTAAAAGATTTGAGAGTTAGATTATACAGTTCCAATGTTATGTAACTTTTCTGTACTTAAACTGTATGAAATAGGCAGTGTTAAGTGAAAAATAAGGAAATGTAAACTTAAATATAACAGACTGTACAATTTAACTAACAATTAACTAACTTTATCCGATACTGAGTAGGGACTATATTCAAATTCCAAAGCAGTAGAGAGTGACTAATTCACAGCACTTAGACGAGTACGGGAGGGTTGCAAGGGGCGAGATTCCATAGGCCTGCCACTTGATAAATGTTTAAAGAACACAAAATTATCAGAAATAAGTTGACGTTGACTGAACCAGCACTTTAAAAAATTTATACTCACACGTAAAATGCCGTCCTTTCAGACGACGATGGCTTACCGCCACCCACTTACACCTACTTGATGCGCACTCCGCAGATATCACACTTTAACACTTATTGATGGCCAGTGGCGTAGCGTGGACTAATCTCGACGTGGGCGAAGTCGCATCAGCGAGGCCCTTTTCTTCCGCCTTTGGATGCTGAATGAACTGAATATTGTGACACATAATAGTTACATGCAAGGTCACAGTGTGCATCAATTTTGGTTAAAATATTTTCAGACAAAAAAATTTAAAATTTACAAATTTTTAAATGCTGTATCTTGAAAACAAAAGGCGATTGGACATTAGTGTATATAACTTTATTTATTATTTTTTGGTCCTCTATCGCGTGATACTATAAATTGTAGTTTTTTCAATGTCACCCTGTATATTTTCAAGAAAAAAATGGTGAAAAATCAGAAAGTTTGTTTACAAAATTATTCATTTATGAAGTTAAAGTAGTGAAGTCTGGATGATCTGAAAATTTCATAATTATGAGGTGTTTAAATCCTATAAATAATTATTTTTTGTAACCTCTTCAGTACTAAAAAATATGTCGATAATAGAGCACACCCAGCAGGGTGTGAAAATTAATTATAGTACGTGTGATAAAGCCTCGGTAAAACTTATTCTTAGTAAAGTCTTTTAGGGTGCTATTCGTACTATTTAGAGTTCATGGCGTTCAGTTTTAAATCACGCGCGAGGCCCTTTTAAGTGCGAGGGCGTAGGCGAGGGGCCGCTTTGCCCACGCCTAGCTACGCCACTGTAATGATGGCACTTATAGGGTGATCGTCCATTACAACACGTTACTAGTTAGTTAAAAGATCTATTGCCACAAGAGTCAGGGACTTTCAGAAATGTTCGTCCACTTCTTGAGCTACAACCATGAAAACATATTCACAACTTAACTGGTCGAATATTTATAACAGTTTGAAATCAATCCCTGATTCTAATAGAAACAGACCTAAAGTTTATTACGATTCTGGTAAGCTACAAGATCAAAACAAGAATTTCTTTACAATTAAAATTTTACATATACTTCCTTACCAATATTGTATTTTAAAGGACTAAATATCCAATCATAATCACCAGCATTGAAAAGTGGTTGCTAAATAGAAAATTCGTCATTTCATATAATTGTATTATACATGTATCTCAAATAATTAACGTTGACTGAACCAGTTGAAATGTAGGACAGTCCTCCTTGTCGCCCTTTGTCACGACCAACTTTTGTCGCTACCAGCCGCCAAATCCCACATTTATCATTTCTGCCCCGGGCCGTTTCAGTCTAATTTCGATTCTTCATTTCACATAATAAAATGCCCGAGGATATTAGTCTGCATCACTTTAAATAAATTTGGGAATTCTATTTTGTTCCGACACACTAGAAAATGCAGAACCGTCGCGTTCCTTTGTTGTCTATGCTTTTTTATATACAAAGTACTACATTTTAAAACTGACGTAAAACCAAAATTCTTATCTTAAAACAGTATAGTTATTTTTCTCGAAATAAGCAACTCGTTCTCCATTTTATGTACAGAATGGTTCAGGATATCACAGATGGAAAAACTGACGAGATATTGCCGAGATAGACAAATTTTCTGTTCAATTTCAAGATCCCTAAACAGAGGAGGTTGCCTACAAACTGCTAGTCCTCATCGCTCTGCCCTCCCACAAACTAACGAGTGACGCCACTGGAATTTCAATAGAAAATGTCAAATAATTATTAATGATTATTTTCGTGTTTTGGAGTAATAATTGGTTATTTCAGTGTTGTTGAGAATACATGCTTACATGACAAATTTCAATATATGTGTTATAGTTATGGGACCATAATTTATATTGTAGCTACTTGTAAAACCAAAATGAAAAAAGGAATCAGTTACTTTCCACAGTGTACTAAAAGAACCTTAATTAAGAAGAGAGAGGAATGGAAGGTGCTAAGATACAATCGAAACTATACTTTTATCTAGATAACCAAAGAATTTTCAATAAGCATTTTCATACAGAATAATTTCAAGATATATGTTGTAGGAGAAAAATTAACGCAGCTTCAAATAAATTACAACTTACAGGTATAAATATTGTTGTATGTTGTGTGATGTATACAATCATTTTAGCAATTTTTTGCCTTAATCTGTAGTCTACATTGTACAATTGCTCTGTGAAGACTGCTCCATCAACTATTACTACCAATAGATAGGCTGTCCAAAACACCATGCAAAAAGAGAATAAAAAATATAGTAAGTAAACTTCCGGAGTCGAAAGCCACAATTATATAAGTACCCACAATTTACTATGAACAGTAAGTGAAATGCGTTATACCACTTGTACTTATAATTTAGTTATAATTATTAGTATTCGAATTTTCATATTGCATGTAATTTGTGTAGTACTGCTTAAGCAAATAAATCATGATTGCCAAAAAAATTGTAATTTTTTCGGTGCAACTTTCTTTTCTTGTCTGATCCGATATAAGTACAGATGGGATCTACAAAAGAGTTCTAACTATGGAGTAGTTAAGTTAAATACGTTTCCATAGACAAGGTTCTTAAGCACTCCCCACAGAAAATAGTCCAGATGGGTTAAGTCCGACGATCTGGGAGGTCCTATCCAACGATTTGGAAAGTGCTGGTTCAAATAATAATTTTGCAATTACAGAACTATGACTAGATGCACCTTCTAATTGCAACCATAAATGTTTACTAATTTGTAATGGAATATCCTCTAACAAACCTGCAAGTTCTCTGTCTAAGAACTGTGGATACCTTTCACTTGTGAGAATTTCTTCAAAACAATAAGAACATACTAAATGCCATCCAACTATGCTGCACCAAATATTTATTCCAAAATACTCTTGATTTTGGACTTCATTTAATTTATGCGGATATTCATCAGCCCAGTAATTCGTATTTCGGCGATTTGGTATAACATTATATGACTATAGAAGTTGTTTTCATCCTCAGCAGTTACCATCATTTCGTCATTTGAGTAATAAAATTTAACCCTTGGTGAAAGTCATTATTTGTTAGCATTTGCACATTTTGTATTCTGTAACCATTAAAGTGAACACATTTTAATACTCCCTGAATCGTCGATTTAGATATATGAAGAGCAGCCGAAGTCTTTCGAATTGAATTTTGCGGACTTTTATTAAAGTTGCCAATATCATTAGCAACATTCTCATCATTTGCTACACTCATTTTTATAATGCTTTAATATTTTCTTGGAGAAAAAACATCTTCCTTATTTCGTAAAATTCTTTACAATTGTGGAAACATTTTTGATCTGGTATTACTCACTCTGAATATCGATCAGCATCGCCTTGCCAAATGTGAGTTTCTGCTTGATTTTCAAAACAAATAGCACAATATCCACTTTTATGAGTAAACGTTGTACATTCTTAATGAAAGATTAGTTATTTCATATATTAAACACAAAAGTTTATACTTACAACTGATAACAGAACTGTCATAATAATACCGCAATTTATTTTTCTTCTTTTGGACATAACTTTCTAACTAGTACAAGCAGATGAAAACTTTGTAAAGTTTTTTTTTTATTAGAATGCAATGTACACAAACATAGCTCAGGTTTATGCCTAAAAGATATTATCATTTGTTTTAGCCTACTAAAAATATTTTTTGTACGAGCCGTTTTTTTACAGCAAAAATCTGGACGTTTTACCATCAAAAATAATTATAAATATGAAAAATATTTCAAGTTTTAATAAAGTTATGGATATTTAGGGTGTAAAATTGTTTCTAGAAGTAATTATCATCGAAAATGACAACTCTAAACAATTTTTCAACGAGAAAATTATGTACATGCACTAAACATGAAAATAACAAAACAAGTGATGTAGTCATTTAAAGTTCAAGGTAAGAACAGTAGATTCTGTGAGTTTCAGATTTTTATCTCGCAGTCAACACGCTCGTTTCATAGCCTGATTATTTGGATTTTTAAAAATTTCAAAACTTCAAGCAAAGTTTTCTTCTGTAAAGAGTGGGCTACTCAGGTCAACTTGTGGCTGAATTTTGTCTATGATATGTATACTTAATTCCTGCGGAGCATGAATTTTTAACTCTCAACAGTTAAGACGCTAGAGTCGATTGAAATTCACGAAAAATGACTAAAAAACATTCATTTTCAGCACGCTGCTATTATTAAAAGGAATCGTCCGCGCGCCAATATCCTTGGCTGGATAAATGACCTCGGATGAGCGGGGTCGAGAGGGATTATCTCTCTTTACCCACTTCATCGCTGTAGGCCCGGACGCCTCGTAGAGGTGGGTTCCCTTCTCCGGTCGGCCTCGACCGCTGTTGCGGTCGATGCCGGCGGCTCTGGGAACCTCCTCCTGTCCTGGCAAGCCCCGTCGGCAAGGGCTTATCTTCTGGCGCTCTTCTGTCTTCTCTTCTTTCTTCGCCGACTGCTTCTTTACCCCCGGGGGTTTGACGTGTTTTGGTCGCGGCGCGGACGCCTCCGACCAGGTGGGGGTTTGGGTTAAGTCGGGATTAGCACTGTGGCTCTAGGGAGACGCTAGGACAAAGAGCCGTAGGCCCTGTCGTCCAGCGTCGCGGAAAGGATTAGGTAACGGAGCCTGCAAGCAGGCTCCGGGGTAGGGTTTGGGATCGCGTGTGTCTTCTTAGTCCTGTTCTTGATCCTGGCGGTCCTGAAACAGAAGAAACGTCTCAACTTACCCCGCGTCCAGGAGTTGAAACCTTGGCCGCCTGTACCTGGCGGCCGCATCGGGTCGGTAGTCCACCGCTGCCTGGATCAGCTGGTTGCTGTGGACTTCGGCGCGGGCGAAGGCGGTCTCCGCTCGCGCTTTCATCACTTCCAGGGCTGGCGTGAATCCCAGATCCCGGCGAATATCGCTGTTACGAACGAACCAGGGGGCTCCGGTCGCGCAACGCAGGGCGATATTCTCGACGGCCTGCACCTTTGTCAAGTGCGTCTTCGCTGCGTATCCCCATGCTGCTCCGGCATACGTCAGTTGTGGCTGCAAAACAGACGAGAGGCTAAATCGCCCACGCGATACCAACGTTGTCAAATCGTGCCATACTTGGCGCGAGTTTCAAATTATCATTTGAGGTTAATTTGCTTTGTATAGTTATAATTTCCTAATAATACTCGGTAGCGTACTATGGTTAGAAGCACAAAACATATTAGGCGACAGGCGGTTCAAAATATCATTATTTTTTTTTGAGATTAATTTATTTTGTTTTGTTCCGTTTTATGTAATTGAATCTCATAAAAATAAAAAAAACAACAGATAGGTATAACAAAAAAACAAGTGTTATAGATAGATAAATTTATTTAGTTCGAATTCCAAAAACGAATGTTGAATAAGTAAGAAGTTAAAAGAACAGTGGAAATAGTTAATAAGTAATAGCAAAATAACTTATTTTTTACACATAAGCAGGAAACTAGATTTTTGAGGTCCGTTGGTTCGATTACTGGCTAGTGGAAGAACCAACAATGAACCACTAGCAGCGCAATGAGTCTTTTCGAAAAACAAGAAAATACAAAATTTCGTGATTGCAATGTCCGGGGCGCCAAGCTTCTGCTTCGACGGATGTCAACTAGAAACAATAAGTTAAGTTGCCTGCTGGTGCAGTGTTTTCTTGGATGATACGGTGAACTGGAACATAAAAACAGAATGAAAACAAAAGGCATTTGTTTGCTTACCTACTGTGTCCTTAATTGTAGAAAAAAATGCTTTGTACTGTGGTATCTTTTCTACTTGTAAACATCTCGGCTACTGGGAAGCCATGGTGACATTCATCTATGACCATAATAGTGGTAATTTCAAAATCATACCCATGGGTACAATCGATGGTAATTGTACAAGGAAATTCTTTCATCATTTGCCTCTGAAATGCATTCATAATAATTAAACAAACATCATCCTTTTAAAATAGTATGTTCTTTCCCCTTGCTCCTTTTATAAAATAAAATTGGATTATCTTCAAGTTGCTCACATTCCTGTACCCATAAAGCAACAGAGAAGGAGTCATTACAATACCTATTACCAACTTTTAATTCTATACCTTAACAAACTTCTATATTTCGTATATCTTTCGATGCTAATAAGTCTACGCGCTCTACGCGCTACGCGATATTATCTCAAGTAGACTCCAAAATCCTGTAAATAAAAATAGTTGGTAATTTTCTTAATTAAAAAATAAGTCATTCAACAAACAGTAATGTGCGACTGCTAATTTTCAAATTGTTACAAACTTTTATGGATATAACAATGCTGAAACCTGATGATAACGCTTGCGTCTAACCTACGCTTAAAGCTGCTGACCAGTTTTGGCAAGAGACGGTGAAGCTTCCAGTTACAGAGAGTGTCATGCTGTCATGGGTTAGACGCAAGCAATGACTTTTACCTTTGAGACGCCACACCATTTAACACCTGTTTTGCAATATTTTGTTTTTTACGTTTGGTAATCTAATGTGTTGAACTTCTGTCTTGTGCCCATAATGAACTTTTTGCACCCTACATTAAATTTGTATTTTCCTTAACGAATTTTATTTCACTAGTACATGAATTGCTCATCTTGCAAGATCCTTGGCTTTTCAGCAACCTACTTCTTTCATTATTGTCTATAAGAGTATAGCCTACAACAAAATAATTATAAAAGATAAAAACACATGTAATTATTATTTATATGTACACATATAATAGTTTAATTAACTTACTTGTTTTACTCCTATTACACATGTAATATATGATTTCTACGAGAGTACTAGCCTTTCTACTTTTCGATACATAATAACAGTTATTCCGTATTTCTATACTGGATTTCCAATTCTCAAACTCTGAAATTAAGAAGACGAGATTTTCTAGGTGGTTACAAAAAAATAGCTAGTATTAAACAAACCGTTCATAATTTCCATAGCACGGCGCTCTATTTCAACTTTCATTAAATGGATATTCTGCAAGTGCGCCACCAAGTTTTTCACGGTTTTAAACGTACAGCTACATCCTAGTTCAAGACTTAAATTAAAACAGTTACTTAAACTGGTTCCTTTTCCTTCTTGAGAAAAATAAGATACAGGTTCAGGTTTTTGTTTATGTACTTCTCGTAATTGTCTATTATAAGACGATTTTGTACTTAAAACTTTATCACATATAACACACAATAAGGGCATTTTTACTTTTTTCGAACTAATTTAAAACTGTAACAAACCGTAAATTGTTTATATCAAACACACAAAATATACATGCTAATATTCCACTACGTAGGTATGTAGTATATCACGTATATCGTGGTGGTATATATTTCCACACACTTAGAGAAAAGTATGTGTATATTACAGATTATTATCAAAGGCTCTAGAGTACCGTTGAGTGAAAAAAATTAATAATTAATTTCGACATTCAACATTCAACGCTAGTATATAGTATATTCACTAGTTCACTACATAAGTACATACTACCTAACCTCTATATTGAAATTTGGCGCTAAAACATTTTGCAACCATTTGGCAACGTTGGTATCGCGTGGGCGATTTAGCCTCTCGTCAAAACAGACCTGATTAACCTTACCTTGTTTCCAAGGCTCAGTCGGCTATCCCTACGGAGTAACGGGTAGAGTTTCGCCCTCACAAATCTGCCCTTGCGAACCACTTCGGTGACGTGTGGCTTCCAGGTCAGCTTTCTATCTAGGGTCACCCCTAGATATCTGGCTTCGTCGGTCCACTGGATGTCCTCGTCGTTGAACGTCACGCGGCCTCGCGGCTGCGCTCTGTACCTACGAGAGAACATCATACCTTTGCTCTTCTCCGCGTTGATCGCTATCTTCCAGCGGTTACACCAGTTCTCCAGTCTGCCTAGCGCTCTCTGGAGTCGCCTCGTCGCCGTTTCTGGCTTTAAGGAACGGACTAGTATGACGGTGTCATCGGCGTAGAGGCATACGGAAGTGTCCTCTGTCCTGGGTAGGTCCGCTGTGAAGATATTAAACAGGTGTGGAGACAGCACAGCGCCTTGGGGGACTCCGGCTTCCATGGGTCGATAGGTGGACAAGGCCCCATCCACCTTCGCACGCAGCTCTCTGCCTCTCAGGAAGGACGCCACCAGCTTGACTAGGCCTACAGGGTAGCCAAAGTCGAGCATCTTAGCGATAAGCCCATCGTGCCATACCCTGTCGAAGGCCTTGGCGACGTCCAAGAAGACCGCTCCAGTAGACTCTCTGGCGTTGAAACCTGCGGATACAAGTTGGCGGTGGCTGCGCTTGTCGAGGGCGCTGGGGATGGCGCGGCCTTCTTCAGGACTTTGGGTTCCTCGTCGGAGGAGCCCGATTCGCCTGAAACAAAGGAAGAAGTTAGCTTCTTCCTTTTCCACCCTTACCTTTCCGCTGCTTGCGGCGGCGGCAGGTGCGGTGCAGCTGCTGCGGCGGCTGGCACAGGCGATTCTTCCATCGCCTCTGGGGGGCTCGTCTGGCCGGTGGCGGCATTGGAGCTGGCTGACAAGCTCCTTATCAGCTCCTCCAGAATCCTGTGCCTGGCCTCGGCCGCTTCTTCACGTGTCCTGGCTGCCTCCTCCTGTTCCCGGAGGCGCTCCGTGAGCTCGGCTATTTGCTGCCTGAGCTGTGCATTTTCGGCTCTAAGCCTGGCCATGTCCTCTTGCTGCCTATGTTGGGGGCTTGGACTCCTGCTTCTCGTTGGACTCCTACTAGGACAGGAGCTCTCCTCGCTGCCTTCGCTAGGAGTTTGCGACCTCGATCGCCGCATCGTTGCGTCGTCCTCCTCGACACTGGCTGTAGCACTCCACTTCTCACCTGCAACAGAAATATCTGTCCTCTCGCTGCCTAGGCAGGAAGATCGCAGACGGTTAGACACCTCGAATTTCTTTTAAGAAAGTCTTAATAAAGACTGTGAATTTCTTTTAAAATGTTTAGCCTTGAAAAAGACTAAAATGTCTTATAAAAGACAGTGTTTTGTGGGGCCTCCACTTCGTTGTACGCACACACTGGTTCGCACTACTTTGCACTCGCACACTTGGTAGGGCAGTACCTACACCGTCGCTGCTCGTGGACTGAATGCAGGATCGTCCGAGCCAATTATCTTCATTTATACTAAAACTACTATCTTTCCCACTCTGAATTCCGTCTTGATCATTCAAATATCTTCAAACAGAAAAATTTGACAGCAAAAATTAATAAAGCTTAAAAATAGCAATTTTTAAGAGTCTTTATTTAAGTAGGCGGAAACAAGCGCTTATAAAAATCAAACTCGTGTAAATTTTGTTGTTTGGGACACTAGAGAAGAGATTTTCAAAGTTACATCAAAATCTAAAATGGGTCGGCTTTGCCAATTAGACGATTTCAAATGGAATGACCCATACCTGATGTTACAACAACAAAATTTTAGGCCCGTCTTATCTAATTTCTGTAAACTAACACAATTGTTTCCGCTTTTTGTCCGTCTTGACCTATAGGTAATTAGCAGCAGCTATGATATGTTTGCGTGAATCATCAATAGCATATATCCACTTCGGCAATACACTTATTTTTGTTATATTCCCACAAAAAGAAATCCAAATGATTTCAAATCGCGGGATCGTGACGGCCATGATATCAGTCCTCCTCGTCCAATCCCTTGGTATTAATGCTTGGACATGCTGTACATGGTACGGATATAATTAAGCTTCTGTAAGATACGCCGCACTGCTGCAGTACGCCGTGGACGCTCTGGACTTCCATCTCTCCCACGATTCGGTTTCAAATTACCCGTGGCATGTCTGTGTTGCACTATACTTACACTCACATGCGCATTTGGCACATGTTTACCGGAAAATCGTTCTGCTAGAGCATTTTTACGTCACTATAAATTAAAATGATATGCATCAACTCTGAGTTGCTATACACGTAAGCCATTTTTGACACTTGAGAAACTAATGTAAATACTCGCATCACAAAAACGTTAATACCTGCTATAGGTAACTGGATTTCTTAATCGGAAACTATAAGGAATTTACAAAAAAACGAAATTAATTACATTTTTCATTTTTTTAGATAAGTTGTGTGGTATTATTGTATCATAGGATTAGATATTGACCATCACCACTCTCAACTTTTGCTGTACTATATTTTAATTATAATAATTTACCAACGCCCTGTATAATTCCACCCGGTGTCCCACTTTTGTTTTCTGAGAGTACTTGGTTCATTCCTTACAAAACGTTCCCAATTAAATACCGAAATGAATTCCCCTCCGAAGGCAACTGCAAAATTCAGAACTCAAACATCATTCTTTTGGTAAATAAAATATGGGACGCTGAATTTTTAATATTCCCGTTTTTGTGCTCCGATTCGCGAAAACATTCCGAACTCAAATTCAATAAACCTATTTTCCGGTTAATTGTTCATTGTATAGCGGGCCGCCTCGGGGGAGGCAACCCCTGGGAAGGGGTGAGGAACGAGAGGATTGGCGCATATCTTGTTCTGACACGGGGCCGAAAAGTGCGCCGTGGATGTTTACCTGCCCTTCAGGCAGTTCAAAAATAATGTTACATTAATTTTATAAACTAATTCAAATTGCCTTCTCTTCTTAATTTAACAGGGATGAGAATTTTAAATAATTAACTTTGTAAAGTTTTACACTCTAGGGCACTTTGGAACATTCGCAAAATTTAATTTCAGAGCTTTCATGCCGGGATCTACCTGTTTAAGAAAACGTTAATTTCAATTAAAAGTTGGAACTATGTTTTAGGATATCCCGTAAAGTTGCCGTAAGAGGTTTTACAAGGGTTCTGCTGCACCGATGCTAAATGTGTACCTACACTAAACATAATAGCTGTTTTTGCAATATTTTTTCCGCATCAGGTTTTTTGATTGAGACGTCAGTCGTGATAAAAAAATGCGCCATATGCGGAAAAGGCACTTTTCCTACGAATTGTAGTGTTTTCAAAATAATGTTTTCGAAAATGTAAATCGAGAATCCTGAGAGAATGTTTATAATATGTGTGTTTGTTCATTAGGTTTTCGTTAATATTATTGCGTTAGTAATTCATGAAAAATGTCAGAATCTTCTGCTTACAACGTTAATATGCAATATGATATAGAAGTTTTTTTATATATTTTTAGGTATTAATAATATTGTGTGAAACTAACTACTCTGTGGATTAAAGCCCCAACCAGCGTTGAATTACACCTAATATCTATCCATATATTCTTTATTATTAGCTTTTGTAAAATTTTTTACTATATTAGAAAGGTATTTTAAGCTAATGTAAATCAAATCTCCTACAATTCCTATCAATGAAGTCATATGTATGCTCTCTGATACCAAACATCTAGGTATGCTAATGAACAATTCCACACACAAGATTCAATAATTATCTAAAGAAATTAATCTAGCTAAATATACTAACCTGGTTTAATGAAAACACTATAAATATCTAACATCACTTTTGAAACAGTGGGAACTCAAAAATTCAACCACAATAGATGAGATCTGACCTATTTCTGCATTTTTAGGATTGCTTCTTCAGGTGGCCTCCTTTAAGTTGAGTCAAATATCTAACTATAAAAATTATTATATAAATTAAAATTATTTTAAATTAAATATCTCGAACAACGATGACGTCACAAATGTGGGTCGTATGTCAAAAAGTGTCTTTTATAAAAACAAAATCGACGTGCCAGGGGATTTTTTCAAAAACTTTTCAATTTCAAAAATAATGAATTTATTCGTTACTTTTCGAAAGCACTGTATTATCGTGTACACTTCGTGATATTAAGCAGCATTTTATGTAACCTCTTTTTGATTTTATTGTTTTTCTGTCTTATGGGTATAAGTATTTTTCTATTTTTCCTAAATTTGATTATATATTGTTTGTTTTTAATTGTTCTCATTTTATTACTTTAAACTGTAAATTCTGACTGTAACTTATCCTGTAGTTCCGGTTTTATCCGTTGGATATTTTATTGTAATAAATAAATAAATATCAGAGGGTAAATCTCCATCACAATCAGTAGTTTGTTTGACCAAGTCTTGACAGTAACCATGGGAAAGATGTTACTATTCGTGAAAACTTCATCCGTAAACTTAATAGCAGGTACTTTTTCTGTTCATAGAAAATATAATTTGTTTTTATTTGCATTTATTCTATTTCCTTTTTGGATTTACTCTTGAATTGGAACCTAAGTACAGCCTTGACACTTACACGGATTTGCACTAACATTATTATGAAAATTATGTGAACGAAATATTGAAACGTATAGCATTTATTTTAACACACGAAATCGAACTCGTCGTCATCAAAGGCTCCCGACAACAAAAATTTTTCGCCGAACGGCCGCCTCCCGCAGCTAGGTAGGCAGAGATCGCAATTTGTACATTATACAAACAGCGTGGCCGCCGGAGGCCGTGGGCGAACCCGTTGCCCGGGGCCTCCTGGGTGCGCTGTAAAATATGTCTCCCGCAGGGCTTCGTCCTCGCGTTGGAGGGCCGCGGGCCGGCCGGGCGCGAATTCCAGTCTCTCCTTTGCCGGCCCATCGCATGGGATTGTACCCCGAGAGGTTTCCCCAGCACGACGTGGTGATTTGAGCCGACTCCGCAGCCGTCCTTGATCCATCCTGGTTTTATACGGGGCAGTGGCGTGCCCGGTTGTCGTCGGGGATATCGGAATACATAATAATCAAATGCTGCTAAAACTATATTATTTATAGCCCTTTTTATGACTTGACTACTTGCTATAGGCTTATGTATACTAACAAAGTCACCAATAGTTTGAAAGCACACATCAATTAGCACAAAATCGTAAAACTAGAAGTATCTGTTGCATTGCTGTTACAGCATGATTTCTGAATAAATATAGGTACTCATTTTCTTGTTGCTTTTCAGTTTTCGGCGCTATTTGATATCCAGTTCTTTGTTCTAACAGTATACAGGGTTAACTATGACTAAGTACAAAAATTTTAACCACGTGCTCAGGGATCCCTAAAAGACAATAAAAAAGTTATTCCAGAATTTTAGCTCGATATTTAAAAACTGGGGCAAAACCCTTTTTTCCTACGGAAAGTCGGCGCCTATGATGAGTATCGACTGAAATGGCTTATGGCTTAGATCCATAGTTGACATTACATCTGTCAACAACTACCATGCAGTCGTTTGCAGTGTTTCTAAATGCAGAAACGAAAAAAATTAACATTCTTATTAGTAATAATACCTGATAGATAGGTAACAGTTAATCCAGTTAGCCCCAGTATTTTGCATTAGTTTTTCATTATTTGGTTACAAACTGGTAAAACTACATTTTCACTCACTACCGATAAACACACTTCCCGTAGGTAAACGATTTTTTTCGCTTTATAAATAAGTTTGGAAATTTTTTGAAGGGCGATTCATATCTTTCTCTAGCCGTTCTTAAAATATTTGTACTTAGTCATAGTTAACCCTGTATTTACTAAGGCGAAACCTCATTCGAAATTCTTCATCATTCCATCTCTGAAAATGGTCTAAACGAAATCTAAAATTTCTGGGTTATCCTTCTTCTGAAATCATCATTTTCAGAATCACTACTTTCTTGCAAAAGTCGACGATTATTAAGGTTCATTTTCAAATACTTCCTATTGCAAGTAAATTTAAAACCAAATGTAGTGGAACATTTCAAAATTATTTAAACTGACAGTTGAAATTCAAACTGAACTGTACAGAAATCTTTCCAAAATACCCACGTATTTTTTAAAATTTAACTGTATTGTATATTGTTATAACATAAACATACATAGTTCTGCATTTAAAGATTATTCACCTTTGTTTTTAAGTATGTGAAAGTAATGGTTAAAATGTGGAGTTAGAATAGCAAGTTAATGTGTCTTACTTTTTTTAAATGTTATTATTTTATTTGAGGAGAATTGAAATAGTAAAAGTATAAACATCTAGAATGTTATATTTGATTACTGTTAAACGTGTTTTTTCATATTCCTGTAATTAAAAACACCACAACTTTTATCATTTTACGGCGAGGGATATGTCCACCCTACGAAGTCATAGTGTAATACCAGATGTACAGGGTAATCCGTACACCGTTTCACTTTAAAATATTATGATTCAAGTCAACTTACCTTAATATAATGTTGACAGTAAAAAAGTTACAGGGTGTCAAACTTGGAATTTAAAAAGTGAAGTGAAAGTAAGTTGGCTTAAATCATAATATTTTAAAGTGAAACAGATCACCCTGTATATGCGTAGAGAAGAACAAACTTTCAAAATGTCATAAATATTCAGTCGCGACCGCTGGGCGCAGTAGAATTTAGTGTCGCTGTGTAGATTAGACCTATCTGCGTTGACTAGAAATCCAGGGCATTCCACAATTACGGGGCTGGAAATATAAAGAAAAAGAAAGATAAACAATTTTTTGGAGTTTGCATAGCTCGTACTTTGATAATAGCATTTTGTTTTAAAAATTTCTGCTCACATATGTGCTGCAAGTGTTGTGAAGCTTCTTGTAAACGATATAGTTTTTATACATATGATTATGCCTAGAGTACGCTTTGGGCAGACTTGCCAATTTAGGGACTTTGAGAGGGGAGGATTGTTGGGTTGCTCGAAGCAGGTTCGTCAGTGAGAGAAATTTCTAGAAGGACTAACGGATCCTTACATACCATATCAATTAGTTTTTGGTTAATTTAGCAGTAACAAGTTTGATAAACAGTTCTCATATGTTAAACAAAGGTACAGTGCGGTTACAAAGAAGGTAATTTATGTGTTAAAGAAGATGAAGGACTTAATAATGAATTTCTCTGAAGAAAAACTTCCAGATGCAATATTAGAAGACGCTGGTAAAGTGAATTTGGTATGTTACTCGATATCGCAAAAGAAAGATATGAAAACTAATATGTATATTTCTTAAGCTGCTGTAACGAAAAAGGAGTGAAAGTACTTTCAAAGTATTTTTAGATAATTTTTCTAACATCCTAGGTTACGTTACTCCATCATAAATAGTGTAGTAAAAATAAAGCAAAACATTGACATAAGTAAATTCTATAAAGTGGCGGTTTTCTTAAAAAAGAAGAATATTGAATGTCGGCCACAAGAAGCTGAAGTATTTACAAAATAACATATATTTTAATTCATTACTAGGTGACCCGGCAAACGTTGTTTTGCCATATGAATTATTTCTAGTGAATATTTTGGTAGTCGGCTTTGTTCTTATCCTTACTCCGTGCTGTTTACTGGGTGAGAAGCACAAACCAAGAAAAAATATAGACTGTGCCAGTGTCATATTGCCGGCGACCGTTAATTGATGGCTGCCCTAAAAGATCCAGAATCACTAAAACTTTTTATGCCAATTTACGTTGGTTGTATTCTAGCGTGAAACTCATTTGTTTACTGTGATTGGTCACATTCATGTCACATTCTTTAATGACATTTAAAATGACAGCAAGTTAGTTAATTTCATATTGCAATGCAGCCATCATATTTGCACAACCGCCAACATAAAGCACCTGTCACGTGACCTATATCATGAACCGACGCTGTCTATATTTTTTCTAGGTTTGTGGTGAGAAGTGACGCCGGTAGACGCCTGCCGGGAATAACTGATCTAGTGATAAGCGATCAGTTATAAGGTTAAAAATGATTAAATTACTAAAATGGCTATTAAAAAAATTAGGGGTTGTATGTATTTTTTAATGTCATCATAAAAAAAAAATAAAAACTTTTGTCCAATAAATAAAAAAAAATGTTTGGGGTGGACCACCCTTATCATTTAGGCGTATGAAAAATAGATTACGACCGATTCTCAGACCTACCGAATATACATATAAAATTTTATAAAAATCGGTCAAGCCGTTTCCGAGGAGTATGGCGTCTAAAACTGTAACACGAGAATTTTATAATAACAGCAACAGACAAAATGTACCAACGTACACACAAATAAATGTTGATAACTTTGAAGACAAAGGAAACCGTAATAGTTAAAATAACGGTCTCTAAATATCATTTTGCAAGATGGTTTGTAATATCACAAGAGGTAAACAATGGAAATTTCTTACAATTGTACAAAAAATATGTGAACTGGATCTTTCCGTATGTTTCCAAAATAGCAGCTTATTTGCATCTTCGAAATCCTGAACGATACACAAGTCATAGTTTTAGGAGTTCCTCGTCAATATCCCTTGCTGACTCTGGAGGGGAAATTACGAACATAAAATGCTTCAGAGGTTGGAAATCGACTTTGGTAACTGAAGGATATCTGGAAGAATCGAAAAAATAAAAAGAAAACATATGCAACACAATTCTTAGTGCCCCTTCAACTTCATAGTGTTCAACACAACTTTCTAATCAATCCACCTTGAAGAAAAATCAGGTGCAACAACAGTTAAGTTCAGCAATAAATTTGCTGTAAACTATTCGTTCAGCATTAACATTAACAATAATATAATAATTAATAATTTGTTTTTATTATTTTTTCTTTAGTTTTACTGGTTTTTTGCCACACTTCTGAAAAATAATAGAGATTAATTAAATAAGCCCTTGCGCCAAACGGAACAGTCAAGTTATTTTTGAAACTATGTTTGCCTAACCAAAAAATCTCACACTGAAAAAAAAAAACAGATAAGTAAAAAAATAACAAAAATCACATCACTATCGCGCACTTCCGTATTATTGACGTTTCGAAAACCTCTCTGTTTTCGTTCTCAAAATCGTATTAAAAATGTTAAACTGTTCCGTTTGGCGCAAGGGCTTATTTAATTAATCTCTATTATTTTTTCAGAAGTGTGGCAAAAACCCAAAAAAACTAAAGAAAAACTAAAACTATGCCACAAATAAATAGCTTTAGACAATTGTTTTTATTAGTTTCAAAGTACTCGTACATAATTATTAGTGATCTGTTAGATAATAATCACATTATTATACAGGGTGTCTTGCAAGTCGTTACAATTATTTTAAGAGGTGATAGAATACTTGATTCGATTGAAACAAACATACTAAGTGTTACAATATTTGTAATAATTATTTTTTTAATTTAACCGTATTTTTGTACAATTATTGAACTGTAGAAGAAAAACTAACCTTTTTATAACAAATATTATGGATTTTATTTAAATCTTTGTGTGTAGGTTTATTCAGATATTATTAAAAACTTACCTAAGCAATACTCTTTTGGTTCTTACTAAAAGTTTCTTGATAAACATTCTAAAAATTAGGGAAATTAATCTTTAAGTAGGCAGGGAGAGTATTGGCCAAAACAGAGAACAGCTGTTTCGTATGTAATAAAAATGGTTTAAGAAATGAAGACATTTGCTAACAAGAACGCAACCTTCAGAAACTATTGAAGTAATTAAAATACCGAAGGATTGAAGAAGATAAATATTTATTTCAATTGTTCAAATCTTAAAAGCTAATTTAAAGGTACGGCGTAAAAAGGAAAAGCAATGTTTCTATTAACTAGCTTGGTATGCCATGAGAAAACAATTGTTCTTAATTTCCATAGCAACCGTAAATGTAGATCAACTGTCAAATTATAATAATAAAATAATATCTCTACCCCTTATTCTAATCACAGGGATCAGCCCAGAAGCCGGAGACTTGTGCGGGAGAGGGGGCGGCACATTATTATTAAGCAGGCCGCATTTGCGCCCAGGAACGGCTTACGTTGGTAAGCCTTAACCACTATTCAGTGCAGGAATGAGGGAAACCTGGAAAACCTCATTAATTAGGGGGGTAGTCAAATATCAACTGGTATCAATCTCTCACATTGACCCAAGCTAACATTCTTCCACCCTACCATACCCGCAGAGAGGGTGCCAATCCTCTACACGAATATAGCTTATATACGGTATACCGGCAGCTGGGCGCGAACCCACATCGATCTAGACACCTCGATTCAAGTACTGACGCCTTAAACCGCGCGACCACTGCCCGACCCATACTTACTACTACTACTACTATACTTTAGAATCTCAGATAAAGTGTGAAGTAAAGTGCAAATATCTTCATTTCTTACACTATTTTTATTACATACTGAACGGCTGTCCTTTTTGGCGAATGCGCTCTCTGCATATTTAAACGTGTTAAAATTAATTTCCATAATTTTTAAAATGTTTATCAAGAATCTTTTCCTAAGAACTGAAACAGCATTGCTTAGGTACGTTTTTAATAATATCTGAATAAACCTGCACACAAAGGTTTAAATAAAATGCACGTTTAAATTTGACTCTTCGCTTTTACAAAGTAGAAAGACCATATTTATGAAGTTCTAGGTAAGTAACGAAACCAGTTTGGATTTTATTGGTACACTTGGTATATAGGTATATTCTCAAAATCACGCATTCTATCATCTCCTAAAATTATTGTAACGACTTACAAGACGTCCTGTATTGTTATTATTTTACTGTATACATATTGATTACTTTAAATACAACTCCATCTTTCTTGTGTTCCTTCAACCGTGCCCGTAGAAAAAATATATTGTTCCTAATTCATGCACTTTCCGCACTAGTTAAAAAAACTGTTGTTTGCTACATATGTAGTTTAATCGCGTTTTATTCACTCTATCATTTGTTCTAGAAGCAAATGAAATTTAATTCCATTTTGAAAATGCTAATAATACTTTATTTTTCATATCACGAATTTCCTTAATAATTCAGCTATACCCTACGCTCTCTTACATGCCTCCTCCACTGGACTGCCTCGAATAAAAATGTAATGGGTGCAATATTTGCAAATAATAATAGTTGACGTTTTATTCCCACGTGCTTTGTTATTGTAAACTGTGTGTGAACTTTGAATCAAATATCACGTAAATTCTTCAGTAAAAACTAGCCGGGGGAGTTTTTTCCTTGGTGGTAATATGTGTGGTGGGAACTAATTGTGGCTTATTTACCTGTATGTCAAGCCTCAACTGACAACAAACACACATTTAACTCTTGGAAACTGAACAATCATATTCCGTATTTAATTCGTTTTACGTAAAAAGCCTATTCTCGCCTGAGGCAACGAGAATTGTAGGTAATAATTACTAATAATAGTTGTACACAACTGGAAAACGTAAATTTTTATTCAATAAATAACTATTTCTATAAAAAAATTAACGTTGAGGTTGGGAATTGTTTTTTGTTCAATGTAGTCAAAAATCAATGCCAAGGTACTACTGCGAAAACTACTACAAATAGTTATGTTTGTATCTAGTGCGTGAAATACTACTTTGGTGATAGAAAAAAGAAATTTTAATTAGTTTGTAGTTAAATTAGTCGACATCACCAAAGTAGTTCGCAAACAAAATTTTTTTCTACAAACATCAAAATATGTATATCCTTTAAAATTATTCTAAAATAAGTTTAGTAATGCATAGTTTAATACATAAAGTATTATGGAACTGGCTTAAAATGTTTTTGAAAATCAAGTAATCACTGTAACTATGGAAATAAAACGGCAATTGTTGACAACAATAATTATTTGAAAGTAACATTTTGCTAGTGTCAGTTTTCCAGCACCTGTAAAATAATTTAAATTTCGAGCGATGATGAACTAGGCAGTATCCTACCCAATTTGACAGATGCAGCCAATTCAGTAATATCAAATCTTTTACCGGCGAAATCGAGACGGCAGTATGACAATGCATATCAGCAATTTAAAGAGTTGTGTGAAGCAAATAAAGCAAGAAAAATATCCGAAAATGTACTGTTGGCATATTTTGCAGAAAAGTCTAAGTAGGTGAAGTTTTCTACGTTATGGGCAGTATATTCTATGCTGAAATCAACACTTAATGTTAAAGAAAACGTTGATTTTATAAAATTTACCAAGTTGGTTCCATATTTGAAAAAATTGTCAGGAGGTTAATTGATTCATAAGAGAAGCAGGTAGTGAAATCTATTGGGGAAGGTACATTTGTGATGATTGTTTTATATGTTTTTTAAATTTCTAAATATCGTCAATTAGTTCATTTTAGGTCGTTTTAAAACTGGGTATTTCGGGTACTTGTCAGCATGACGAACTTATTCGGCTAGCGTGGAAGTGAAGGTAAATAGTGAGTAATTTCCTTACCGTTTTAAAGGTAAGAAATGTCTATATTACTAACCGATTGTGAATAAAAAATAATGTTGATTCTATACCTACTATTTCAAATCACGTATCTAGTAGTTTTTGACAGTTGCTGATACTTTGACATTGTTTGTTGATTATACTCACAGTATGTTACGGTTTCATTCATTCTTTAGTATTAGAGTAGGTTAGATTAAATAATTAATTTGAGTATATAATAAATAATAAATGCATAGACAACTTTAAAAAGGTAAGAGTTAAATATACGGCCCTGTATAGCGTATTTGATTTTATAGCATAGATTCCTTGGTCGTTTATCAGCACTTTCTGCGCGGAGATTGCTTGCCTGTTTTTCGGAAGAGATATTTTTCGTTTTCTTAGCACGAGTACGTTGGTGTGTGAACCATAAAATTTTTACGCTTATGTGGATTTTGTTGCTATAATTTGGGAAGTCAATTCATATTGCAAGTGATATAACTTTGTGTTAAATTCATTCCCAAAAGTTCGAAACCAGATAAGTCTCTGACTTCTACCACGAGGTCGCCCTAGATCAAAGGTAATGCCAATCTCATTTCTTTTTGTTATTAAAATGCATCTACTTTGTTTAGCTTAAATATTTATAAGCATGATTTGATCTAGGCCTCCTATTTTTGATTCATCCTCCTTCACATCGTGAATCTATCATCTGAAATCTCTCGTCGCACAGTTACCATCATCCCCTGCTTGTTGTCGATTACACGAGCCAGATTGTCAGCGTGGACCACCGTGTTGAAAACGGGACACTGTCCCATAGTCCGAGGGCCTGTCAACCCACCCCAGGACGCTGTGAAATTTGAGGCACTCCTGTCAAAAACCAGATAAGCCTAATTTAAGATCTAACGTGTCGTTGGACATCTCGAACACCACTATTTAACAATATTTTGCCATATTTGGTCATTATTCAGATATATTTACAATATATAAGTATACTGAGATACTGCTTTACATATTTATATGTCTTAATCGTATATGATATAACAATCTTTTCATTTTTGATTATATTTTTAAATTTAGTAACTAATAACTACCTATCTTTTCATCTATAACTTTAGTTGAGTCCTTTCGATTTCACCTAAAATACTATATAGCATCTTAAAGTTACACGCCATTTATTTATGATTTATATGTGCACCGAACTATAGTACTATAGCGAAGGTTTTACTACTATTATTATTTATCGATATACCGATTTGTCGCATTTTATCTCATTCCAGTACACTGAAATAGTTTGTAAATTCATTTTAGTAAACTAAAATATTTTAGGAATTTCTGTGTATCAGTTCAGATACCTTTTTCCCGTTTTTTTTGTTTTGTGAATTCTTGCAAGGTATAAACTCCTTAGAGTTCAGGGTATATTTAACATCGGGTTGTAAAACGGGTGGCGCAAAATAAGTAATTTATAAAGTAATTTACCCACTCCCTTCTTCCTGAGCTAGGGCCAACCCAGAAAAACCTAAGGAGCTTGATACACAGGCGTTTTTAATACCACCCCAAACTGCCATCGTAACAAGTATACTAAGCAATCAGTAGGGAAACTCAGCTTTCCCGCGTCTTCCAAAAATCCGCCATCTTGTTGACGATTGACAGTTATTACTATAAATATCTGTGTCAGTTAGTTTTTTTGGATTACAACAGTTAATTAAGAATTAATACAAAAGTATTAAAACTACGAAACAACTTTGGTTATGTTTTTCGTATGTTCTGTGAGATCCCGATTCTTGGCGACTTTTTCTATAGTGGGGGTATTTAAAAACTGCCAGACGTATTTCATTCATAAATTGTCTAAGATTCCGTACTGATTGCTTAGTATACTGTGATTATACTTAACTGTCAGTATGGGCATTTCGGAAAAACATCCAGATGAGATTTATCTTTTACATAAAGTAATTTTTGTGACAAGTATTTTTGGAGGATTAAGAAGAGATGAAATAAACGTTACTGTGGACGATATGGAAGGCATATGTACTTATTTACTTGTTAAAATACCAGAAACTAAGATTGGTACTTAAAAAGGATACACTATTGTCGAAGAAGATAAAATAGGTAGTTTAAAACTGGTCAGAAAATATATTTCACCAAGAGGAATAAAATAGCGAAGATTGTTCCTTAGATACAGAAATAGTCGCTGCACCGTTCAGCCTCTTGATAAAAACACTATAGAAAATGTACCTACCTTCATTATCGTAAAATTTTTAAAATTAGAAAATGCAAACGAATACACTGAGCACTGTTTAAGAAGAACTTCATCAACTCTTTTAGTTAGACCGGTGCATCGTTCGAGACCTTAAAAATGCATGGGAAATGGAAAAGTACAGCTGTAGCAGAAGAATATATAGAGGAGGGCATCACTTCTAAGAGTAAAGTATGAACTATGATCTTACGCACAGTTACGGCGTATAAATCCTTGATGGAATGCCGAAGTACTAGTGGTACATTTCGGTTCATATAATTTTTCTTCGAAAACTTCGAAAATTGTATTCTTATAAATGACTTGAAGCGATATCAAATAGGGAAACGTTTACATAGTTAGCATTGGTTTCTATGGAGTTTGATTATTAAGCAAAGTGATGCCTTTGGGTTATCATGGTGGTGTCAACATTTCTTTCTTCTTTGGTGTCGTTTTGTATGGTTGTTAGAGGCAGAAATTGTCAGATATTCAGGCTGAAGCCTCAAAGGCCCCATCCAAGTTATTATCATTAAAATCTCGATTGACCTGAAAAGGATATAACAAATTTTAAAAATTGAAGAATGCAAAAAACAGCATGGATCTAAGTGACAATGTATTGTTATTATATTTTTCTGAAAAATCAAAGAATATGGTCATATCATGCAATGCTTAAGTACCATACTAGTGAATGAAAATATCGATATTTAAAAGGTAAGGATGAATTGAGAAGCCACATAAAATCACGTAGCACAATGGAACCTTTATTTGTGGATACAGTAAGCTAGCTTTCCTAAAACAATCAACTGGCGGTTACAAACCAAACCAAAAAGGACAAAAATTTTTAGCCCGTAAGATGTGACAAAATTTCTACAAACTGCTGCAGATGATGAATATCTACTTGTCAGAGTAAAACTCAGAATAACCTCTAAATTAAATGCGTATTTTACTTGTTTGGCTTATAGGTTGTAGCTATAATGGGTTTACATAAAACGTGTCATTCGGATAAGTTATTACACAGATTAGAGATTCGAAACATTAACAATCGACAATCTATAATGCTTGTTTCTATTCTCAAAAACCAAGAAATACCGGTCGTTCTGTATTACGAATAAAAAATCTGGGGACAGCGCCTTGAAGATTAACATGATCCATAACAAATTCTTCATCAACTATCGATAGAAGAAATGCACTGTTCAACCTGGGGGAATAAATACCAATACAATTCTGAGTTCTGAGTAAAATTCTGTTGTTTCTTGAAGATAGCTAAGTTTCTCAACCTGCCAAATCCAGAAATGTATACTGGATGGAGCTACGATGGTTGCAAATTCTGGCGCAAACTTGATAACAGTAAAGCGGTTGAGTGATTGGCATTCTTCTTCTGGAACAGAGACATACATTGAGGAATCAGTGGCCAAAAAGACCGCTGCATCAGAATGCATACTTAACAGCGTGGAAAAAATATACATCGGTATCCTGGTCGGAACAAAATAAGGATTCTTCCTGCATATTTATGGGAATGTTAATAATAAAATATTAGTATTTGTATTCACAAAAAGTAACTTACTTAAAAAATAAAGATCTTTCTCTATCCTTTGTGTTAAAGTATTCTTCAGCTACCCTTGCGAGGGAGGTACTTACTACTTTATCTACGATTTTTAGTAGATGAAAGGTAACTTTACTTATATTAGTTACAGAAAAAACATATATATCTAAATTTAATACAAACTTTTATGGCGGTTTTCCACTAAACGGGCAGTGGAGTTTATGTAGTGTTTGTGTTTTCTCGAACTTGAAAAACAAAACGAAACTGAAACAAACCACAAAACTCTTATTTCCATCAAACGAGCTACATGTTGTTCGAGTTTTGTTTTCGGTCCTTTTCCACTGGTTGTCGCGAGGAAGTCAGAACAAATTTTTCAATAAAGTTGCATCAAGAATTCAAAGGACTTAAGTCATCCAAACAAATGAATAATTCATCATATATTTATCAAAATATTTAAGTAACTGCAACTGAAAATAATAAATCTATATACTACAAAATCTATATACTACACTTAATGTTGGCACTGTATGCACTAAATTATAAAAAATTATTGTTTTTAACACGACAAACTATCGAAAATTATGTAAAAACAGTAAAAACAATCGAGTAACGTCAGCTGTGACGTAAGTCGTCCGAATTCTTGCCGCAACTATAACCAACCAACATGTTTAGAGAATATTTTTTATTCTTGGCTGTGACAGGTTTATACTGAAGTACTTGGGAAAATATATATGTACGGTTAAAGTGTTTACTTGGTTAGTTAGTTAAGTTTGTATACTATCCTATACTGTTTGTATACTAAGCTAAAATAGAAAACATAACACAACCGTTTCCACTAAACAGACTTGAGTCTCAAAACACGTCGAAACCTTTTGATGTGACAGCTTCTGAGCGGGACCCGAAAAACAAAACTCCAACTGTCGCAAAACACGCCAGTCTTCAAAAAGTTTGCGAAAAGTTACAGTTTTGTTTTATTCGACAGGAGTTTGTGTTTTGTTTTTGCTTTGTTCGTTTAGTGTAAAACCGCCTTTACAAAGTTAATAACTGTTTATGACGAAACTAATGAAATTAAATGTACAAGTTATATTCTATAAATAATTTTCACAAATAAAATGTAAACTCCGCAAAGATTTGTTTTAAAATTTTCTAATTGTATAAAAATATGGTATAAATCCTATTGTGTGAATATCAACTCAAGGATTTCTCTCAGTATAATAGCCATCATATCTAAACGTAGCTGATTTAAAAGAAATCGAAACACATAAAAACATGTGTTCAAACCATAGACGCATATTTCAACACGATCTGAAGAATGCACCATAAAATAATTTAAAAGTATTGGGATTTTAGAAATTTCTTAATATGAACAACACCTTCTGAAAATTTTGTATAACAAAAGATTTCTTCAATAGAAAATTACCTGATTCTTCGCGCTTTTACGTTGGATAGCGAGGCAACACATGATGTACTGGAGAAACTACCGCCATCGGCAACTCCACTGTGATAATAACAAAAGGAGTCCATCAACCATCGCAAACAATAAAGAAAGGAATCCTCCATACAAAAACTTCGCCTGCAACTATTCCGTCATTTTTATGTGCCATTATAAATTGCGGCGTTTTCATGGTCAGTTGCCAATAAGCCGGCCGATCCATTCCAGCACCTGGGGCCCATCCCCGAAGGCTCGCAGACAAACTCTCTCTCGGGTCGAGGGTGCCCTGGAAGAGTTCGCTGTTCATTATGCAAATCGAGTTTGCCACACAACAAGGCATAACGTTACGTTCGCCCCAACTAAACTCGAACCGCATTAGTACAATGCAGGTGAATTCGTTTTGAAGTTCTACATGATGATATGTATAAGCTAGTCGTCTGCGACTCACGCTGCAATTCCAGGCAAAGAATAAGGAATGAGGACGAAAAACTACATATTCTACTAAAGCTTCAACTGACAAACATAGTCGCAACTGGAGGAGGGGTGGGAGTGTCAAACACCTCCAAATAAAATTAGCAACCCCAAATGAGGTCATTTTTCATTACTTTATTTCACTAATCGAAAATACTTTATCAGAAACACCTATGTGCCAAAAATTAGATTTTTCTGTCTTCAACTTCACCCCTAAAATCGCCGTTGAAATTTGATTATACCAGATGACCCCAATAAATAATTTTCAATTTCTATATTCATAGTTATTAAACATGAAATTGTAACTGTAATTGTACTGTACTAATAAAAATGTATTACCAAAAATTTAGAGATGACAAAAAAACGTATGTACAGTGTGTTTGTAGACTATTGTCAAGAGAGAAAGGACCATATGAAACGAATACAAATTCAATTTCAAAAATCAAACTTTTAAAAATATCCATCTACCTACTTTTTACTGATTTCTGTTTTTCGGTATTTGGTTATACCTACATGAAAATAGCCAAGTGTGACATTAACATAAACATGTCTATACAGAGTGTTCTATAAGCTCTATGACAAATTTTGGCAGATGATAGCTGCGTTTAACGTCAAACATTTTTTGGTTGCTATAATATAATTATTATTATTATTTGTGTCATTTTATTTCTTCATTAGATACATTTAATGTGCTAAATTAAAAATGCATTTATTGTTACAACGGAAGAGTACACATATATTATCTTTGTATATGGGTACTATAATGGAAATGTTAGACAAACGACCCGAGAATACCGACAAAGATACCCAAATCGATATCAATCTGCCCACACAGTCTTTAATGCATCATTTGATAGACTTCGAAAAGAAGGTAACTCCGCTCCAAAAAAGGCCATTGGTCCTACTGAAGTGAATGTACAAAATGAAGATATAATAGAATTGACAACTCTTCAGTTAATGTTCGGCGCATAGCAAGTAATCTTCATTTATCACCGAATTTTGTATATCGTGTATTGAACAGAAAAATAGGCTGCTATTAGAATTTTGTCGCTGGTTACGTCAACGACATGAGCAAAATAATAGGTTTATATCGTTTGTCATATGGTCTGATGAAACGTGTTTTACTAGGGCATAAATAATAATCATAATGAACATATCTGAGTGTTAAACAATCCGCATGCAATTAGATCAAGACTATTCCAGCAACGTTTCAATGTCAACGTTTAGGGTAGCATTTTCAAGAATAATTTACTGCCTGTACATGTACATATTTTAAACGATCGTTTAAATGCAGATCTGTGTAGGACTTTCTTGGAAAAGAACCTTCTTTATTTATTTCATTGATGACATTCATATTGTTCAAAATATGTGGTATCAGCACGATGGTTCACCATCATATAGAGGGAGACAAGTAACTGCTTGTTTAAATGATCATTTCCCAAGTAAATGGACAGGTCAACAAGATCCAATAGCATGGCCACCGTATGCCCAGATCTAAATCTTTTGTATTTTTATTTATGGGGACATATGAATCACATTGTCTACCATCACTATCCGTTAGCAGTTACTTCGAAGAATTCAGAATGCAGCTAACCAGATAAGAAATGATCCAAATCTCATCCGTCGAGTAACGGAATCTTTAGTTTGCCAATGTGAGGCTTGCATTCGAGGTAAACTAATAGAACCTATGCGGTCTAACCAACAAATATTTAGGTACTAAAATTTTTGAAAATACGTATTTTTTAAATTTAATTGTAGATGTAAACATTATTATAACACAAACTTATATACAAGGTGTAGCAATTAAGTTGCGGGAATTTGTTAATGAAAAAAACAAGTAAATTAAATTTCGCCAAAATTGTATTATCGACCTTCACAATAGGCCCTCTCTAACTCTACACAACGATTCAAACGTTGCCCCCACGATTGGAAGCATCCTTGGTAATCCTCCGCAGTTAACCCGTTCAGCACCACGGTTACAGCTTCTTTGGCCTTCTCTATGCCGCCACGATGAATTTCCTTGAGCTGTAACTTCATCTTGGGGAATAACAAAAACTCGCAGGGGGTGTGACAACGTTTGAATGTCTTTTTTGCCAAAAACTTTTGCACAATGAACGAGGAATGGGCTGACGCATGTCGTGGTGCAAGATCCAGCCGTTCTCGGCGAGTTCGGGTAGCATATGGAAAACGCGGGCCCGCAGCCGTTCCAGGGCACCAACTGCCCAGTCCACTGCCTGGCCGGCAGGAACATATTCACGATGAATGGTGCCGTATATATCGAAAAAAATGATCCACATTGTCTTCAATCGTGATTTGGACATCCTCACTTTCGTTGGCCGCTCTCCACCCTGTGCACCCACTGCTGACTTTGTTTACTGGTCTCGGCGTCATACTCAAATATCCAGGTCTCATCTCCAGTGACTACCCGATCTAGTCCAGATCATCCAGTCTCTACCGTTGCTCCGAATGCGGGACAACAAATCTTCGTAGATCGATTTTCGCATGTCTTTCTGTTCACGAGTGAACACTTTTGACACCATCTTTGCGCAAATCTTTCGCATATTTAAATTTTCGTGTAACATCTAACGAATGCTTAGGTGCCGGTCAGACGTGATCAGTGCACGCAAACGGTCAACATTCGCGTCAGTACGAGAGGTGACGGGAGCTCCTTCACGTGGACTGTCTTCTACCAATTCACGCCACTCCTTGAACCGTTTTGCCCATTGAAACGTTTCGAAAGATTTCCGAGGTTTTCACTAAATATTGAATCACAACACGTTGCTTCTAATTTGAGTCACTCATTTTCACGACGCCAATAAAAAAATTACTTGCAGAAATTACACATAAAACACAAACCAAACATGCTATCGACTTCAACTTTGGACTGAAACTAAAAGGAAGGTCCCCCCTCTGAAGAACGATGGAGTGTTGCCAGTTTCCGAGTTATAACTAAATTCCCGGAACTTAATTGCCTCGTAATTTTGCATATAACGGACACTGAGCAATCTGTGCATGTGCTGAACGCGGCCATGTTTAAAGTCAACTAATTTAAGTAGATTTAAAATGTACTAAAATGTACTTAGACCTTCATTTAGCAGTTATCAGTAAATGTTAATATAAAATTACTCTATAAAGCATTAACAGACTTGCATTATTCACATGCATTTGAAATGAGTCATTATAGTAATATATTAAAAACGGGTCTTTTCAGAATTTAGTTCACTTTCAAATATTATTTATGAGCAAAGCAACGTTACGATAATGCATTATTAATAGTAGTTATTAATAGTTATTTATGGCATGAATACGGGGTGTACCAATATTTCGTTTATTTGAAACTACCACAAATATTTTTAGACTACAATTTAAGAATAAGTTTCATGATTTTTCTCTGTTGTATCTGTAAGAGTATTTTCTAACTCATTATTTAATTGATAATCATATTTGATAAAAGTGTTGAAGGTTTTTAAAACTTAATCTTTATGGTCTAATTATTATATGATTAAAGCTATGTTACGAATAAATAGCGACGTAGCAAGCATTTTAAGCTCATAGCGTGTCTGAAGCGTCAAGGAGAAGGTTATAAACCCAAAAAATCAGAGATCTTGACCAGAGACCAAATTGAACAATTTTTGAAGTGCGCACCACCGGATGACGAGTATCTTTGATGAAATTAGCTACTATTTTGGGAATATTCCTGCCTGCCGTAGAGAGGAGCTTTGCCAGTTGACTCGACAACTTGGAAATTGTGGGCACTTCCAGTTCAATATTGGTTAAGATATCAGATACCAAGACCAAGGTGTCACAAAATTTCACTATCGTTGAAGAATTTTATTTGGATTTTTACCGGAGATACATGACTTTTCGTCCGGCAAATGTGGGACATCGGAGGCTTTTCCATACATACATAGTTATGTTTTTTTAGTCACTATTTCTTTTCAAATACTTTTGACATCATGGAAAAGGTTTCACAAGCTCCGCATAACATTCCACCGTCTGGGACTGTAGCTAGATTTTCCACATTTCAATTTCCTTGAATGCTGAGGTCTAGAAACAGATGATAATAACTGATTAAATCCATCACCTTGATGGTGCAGGAAACCATATACAGATGTGCGTTACATGAAGCTGAACAACTTCTGTTCTCAGCATTCTCCATCACTGATTTTGAGTGAAGGCACCCAAAATATTTTCAAAATTAGGCTCAGGACAAGAGACTTCTATATAGACTACAAACCTGTTTTTTAAAAAATATAGGTACCACAAAACGTTTTTTTAATAGTGTTTTGAAAAATTATACATTTAGTAACTAATTTGCGGTAGGAAAAGTTCGACTTTTCCTAACTAGTGCGGGAAAAGGTTTCCCACACGCAAAAAATACATAATAATTCTTGAACTAACATTTATTTATTGTTAACTTCAATTATTTCTTATCATTATTATAAATTTTAACTGTAACTTTTTTTCAGTTGATTATGGACATGAAGTAAAGCCCGAGTTTGTATTTATACCGATCTCTCTTTGGCCCAATATTTTTGAAGCTACTTGAAGTTTTTGTTGAACGGAATCCTCTATATATTCTTCTGCTACGTTCGTTGCATTTTATCCACCATGCCTTTTAAGAATGATGATGTCTGCTCCTGCAAAACACTATTAAGAAAATTATGTGTGCAACTCGTAGGAAAATTGTCTTGTCTGCATACAGCGGATGGCTACACCTGACTAGGAAAAAATAATTTTGCCTAACTTACACTTACACAAATAGCTATTGTTGAACTTTATAGGTTAGTTGATACTCTAACATTTGCATCGCTTACAAAAATGCTCATTTTAAAAACATTCTACTAGGCGAACACTCTCAAAACGTTTTTACTGGACTTTCGAATTTTCCATAGTGTCTTACAGACTAAGAAAGAACACTAGCAACATTCCAGCCTGCTTGCACGTCGTCTAAAGCTGCACGCGTACTCCTCCTTCCGACGTTCCTACTTCCCTGAGCTGGAGAACCTCCTGGGGTAACGTTGGAATGAAATTTGCTGGGGGCCTTTATGGTATCGACGCTGCTTAGACTTCGGATGGGATGTGTAACCAGAGGGGCAGGACTGGCGATGGCCTATATAGTATTTTATTTTACGAGTCTTGCTCGCGGGTTATTTATTGTTTTTGAAATATCGAGCGGCTTCGGGTATCGATGCAACGAGCTCCGCGTGTTCCGTTATCGGATCTAAATACAAATTGGATTATTAGAGTGAGCCCCAGTGTAAATAAAAATATTTTTTACAATTTGTATTCTACAAAAACAGGATTTTTTATATACAGGGTGAGTTATTAATGTACATAGCATAAAGACAGATTGTTAACGTCAAAATAAAGCGATTGTCTTATTCAATTGTTGCTCCTTTTCATTCTACAGGGTGTCACAGTTGAAAAGTGTTTTTGAAAATAGGTAGTCTTATGTTTTTGAGGTGGCAATTACGAATATGCAAACAGTGTTATATCGATGTAGAAATATTTATGTAAAACTTTTTGTATTTCACTTTTGAAATTTTTAATAAGAAACTTTTGGACTATCTTCAATTCTAAATAGAAACAGACGATTTAAGTTTTAGAGATTCGGCGGGAGTTAAATTAGAAAATTAGAAAATCTTAAGATATCAAAACTGAATTAACAATAAGACGAACACTACAACTGAAAATTTAATTATGCATATCTTAAGAATCTCGAAGTGACCACTAGCGACTTCAATGCACTTTCTGAGCCTCTTATTTAAATTTTGTCTGGCGTTGAATAAAGTTCTGTGTAGATAATATTAACAGATTCTTGAATCTTTTCCCACTGTTGTTTTTGACTATTAATAATGTCTTTGGAAATTAAAGAATTAATATAGCCCCAAAAGTAAAAATCCAGCGGATTTAAATCAGGGCTATGTGAAGGGCAAGGAACTTCGCTGCCGCGTCCAATCCAACGGTGCGGAAAATTTCTATTAAGATTCTCTTACTCGGCGGGGATAATGTGCAGGTGCCATAAATTTAAGGAAATATCTTCAAGAAGCAGTGGCAAATCATTAGCAAATTTAAATAATTTATTGTCTCCGTTAAGTGTACGTGAAAGTACAAACGGCCCCACAATATTATCGGAGAGCATTACACACCATATTGATAGAGAACTCTTGCTGAAAATGTACTTCTCTGGGCAGATGAGGATTTTCTAGTTCCCAAGAATGACTATTTCTCCAAATAAAAATACCTTGTCGGGTATATGTGGCTTTGTCCGTACATAATATTTTATTATAAAATGTTGGGTCATCATTTTGTTGTTGGCGAACAAGCTGTGCAAACCGTAACCTAGATAAGGTCTTGTGGCGTTAAATGTTGAACTGGAGTAAAATGATAAGAATACAATTTTTCCTTGTGAAGTATTCTGATAGCGGAAGACTGACTGATGCCAGTAGCTGCCGAAATTTGACGTGTGCTAGTACGTGTGTTTTCAGCAATTCACACTAAAACATCATGTTCTTGATCCGCTCTTAATATTTTCGGCCTTCAAACGTCTCTTTTCGGGCAAAATGATCCTGTTTCACAGGTTCGTACAATCTCTTAAATAGTCTATGATCGGGTTGTCTGTTATCTTGATATAATTCCAAGTACCTCGTTGCTGCACGGAGACTACAACAATTTTATTGGGCATATATACATATCATGTTTCTCATTGCAATGTTAAAAAAATCATAAAGACCCCTAAATATCTGGCTTCGTCGGTCCACTGGATGTCCTTGTCGTTGAACATCACGCGGCCTTTCAGCTGCGCTCTGTACCTACAAGAGAACATCATACCTTGGCTTTTCTCCGCGTTGATCGCCACTTTCCAGCGATTACACCAGTCTGCCTAGCGCCCTCTGGAGTCGCCTCGTCGCCATTTCCGGGTGTAAGGATCGTGCTAAGATGGCGGTGTCATCAGCGTAGAGGCACACATAAGTGTCCTCTGTCCTGGGTAGGTCCGCTGTGAAGATATTGAAAAGATGCGAAGACAGCACGGCGCCTTGGGGGACGCCGGCTTCCATGGGTCGATAGGTGGACAGGGCCCCGTCCACCTTCGCACGCAGCTCTCTGTCACTTAAGAAGGAGGCCACCAGCTTGACTAGGCCGACAGGGTAGCCAAAGTCGAGCATCTTTCCGATAAGCCTATCGTGCTAGACCCTGTCAAAGGCCTTGGCGACATCCAACTGCTCGTTCGGTAGGAAGCGCAGTTCTTCCGTGGTCTCGTGCAGTTTGACCAGGATCACTTTCTCGGCTACTTTGCTCATCATAGGCAGGAGACTGATGGACCTGTAACTAGAGGGGAACGTTAGGTAAGAACCTGGCTTAGGTATGAGTATGACGTCGGCCTTCTTCCATCTCTTAGGAAAACTGCGCAGTCTCAGGATGGCGTTGCAGAAGAAGATCCTTTCCAATAACGCTTTTCCTTAAATATTTCAACCGGGAAATGATGTGCCTGGACTTCTGGAAGATGAGCCCTAAACTGTCCGACTTCGAATGTGGTTCATGCCCGATGGTGCTCCCTCCTCATTTTATAGGCATATTTGAAAAATGAAGAATGAAATGTATTGCACCGAAGTGGACATTAGTGATGATTTACGCGAGCGCATCATAGATGCTGCTAATAACTTATGAGTTCCACCGCAAATCAATTTTATTAATTAATAACAACAATATCGGCAAAAGCAGTTGAATTTGCTGATATAAAATCGTGTTATGAAATTTTATTTATTCCTTGGGAAATTCTTCCAATGTTTTGTCGGTTCATTTTTTATTACACTTGCCTTGCGCAAGGTTAGGTTCTACAGTGAACCAGTTTCCAATGTCGTGCAGATGTTTGTTTTTAAATCATTTTCAAATTACCTTTTTTTTATAAAAATGGATAAGTTCTGAATATTTGTTATTAACGGATACTTAAGTATTTCATGTTTATTTTATACAAAATTACTTCAGAAACTAATAGAAACAAACCCTACTGTTTCACTAAAGTTTTCTGCTCTTACTGTTACTACCACTTAAACTTTAAAATAACTTTTATTTCCCTCAACTTACGTTGCTCTAAGACCATTTCCCAGCACGTAACTTTTTTTTTCTCAAAACCCGGTAGTGCACGTCAACATATCGTTTCGCCGTCGCTAGGAATGTCCGAGCGGTGAGGTCCGCTTGATGGTTTTTTTTCTCGATTTACCGAGCCAAACATTTACAGACCACTGAACCAAAAACCACTTATTCCTTTTCTATGGCCCTAACGAAGGGTCCGGAAATGGCTTGTACGAGCCTCAGATGAGTTGAAATTGCAATTTGAGTGTTTATTTTATACAGGACCTTTATCGAATTTAAAAGTAATGTTGCTTTGAGGAAAATTGCTGTATAAATAAGGGAAAGGTATCCCTTTAAAGCGAGACCTAGATGAATAAAAGTGTTGCTCTCTGGGGGTAGATTAGAATACTTTCGGGAAATTGCTAGCCGTTTTTTAAGACTTTATTTACTTTAAATTTGTTCCCTAAATGTAGATACTGTTTCGCTTACTGAAATGTAGGCATGTATGTGTAAGTCAAACATAGGTATTTTATAAAAATCAATAGTACTTCAGTTAAAAAATTTTTAAATATTCAGAAGACAATTAAATAGTAAAAGATAGGAGTATTTAGTTAGAAAGTGATTGACAGAAACCGTAGGTGTGTATCATAATTCTCACAAATTATTATTTTTAACTGAACTAGATATTTTTACGCGATACGTAGCACGTGTCTACATGTAGTGTTCACTTGATGTATTGTTACATTATTATTAAAATGTACATACAAATATTTGTAATATTTTACATATTAAGCAAACACAAACACAGTTAGATTCAGAAACGGAGGAGAATTGTTTGCCAGTTTGCTCCATTACAATAAAATAAATGATACCGATGCTGCGAATATTATCACTCAATATAAATAAGATAATAAAATGACTGAAGAACATCGATCAACGCTTCCTGAAAATCCAATGCAATGTAGGTACGCCGTACGCAATCAAAATTTAGGAATTTTGATCTAAGGTGGTATAAAGGTTAATATGTATGTGTTCCTAACAATGTGGCAACTGGGTTTCGCTTCAACACTCTAACGCACTGAAAATTTTTAGCGTACCAGAAGCGCCATGTTACCGAGTATTATGGGTGCATTTGCTTACCTTTTGAAAGATCGAGTAAAAATTTTTCTTGCTATTTTCTGTCTATTAGATCTTCGGAATAGGTGGTTAAATATATGGTTGGTGGTTATATCTCGAAAACCCTAAGATAAGATAAGTATCCTGTACAATATATTTTAAAATAAGTTCAGTTGGCGGTTTTTGGCACAAAAGTATACAATGCTCATGTACATGTTTCATTAAAGATAGCAAAAGATAGGTCTACATCTCAAAAATGCGATATTCAATTGTTTTCGTGATAGGTATGTTTAAAAAAATATTTACAAATTCTTGACGATGTTCCCTATGTGCTAAAACAAGGAATGTGATTCATGCACGACGGGACTTCTCCACATTTTAGTTTGACTGCTCGTGAATTTTTAAATGGTAGTAATAACGAGGCACTCAAGAACCAGGTCACCTTGGCCATCCAGATCACCTGATATGAACCCTATTGATTTTTTTGTTTGGTGACATCTCAAGACATTAGTACAAGGTTCACATTGAATCTGACGAGCACTTACGTCAACAAATTATAGTTGGTTGTGATGTGTTAAGAGAGCTACTTCTGGAATATTTGCATGTGTTTGAACTGCAATTTCAAGAAGATCTGAAGCATGTAATTAGGTAGAAGGTGACCATTTGTTTTAATAAACTAAATTAAAATATATATCGTAATTATTTTGTTATTATTTTAAGTAATGTAATGAGTATCGTAAAAATGCACTTGAACAAATAAATCAATTTTATTGTTAATCGGTTTGGAATACAAAAAAGTGTAAAGCGATAAAAAATGAAGACAATACAATGGCGCATATGATGACCTACTTTATTTGTAATATTGTACAGGGTGATATCTCTTTTTTTGGCAAATAATGATCGATGATATCCACACCTCTACCACTGGTAAGTTTCTAAAGCTGGTAATTTTTTGTTGCATACTAAATATGTACCCTGAATTTGGTAAAGATTTTGGGATTACCTGGTTTCTCTCACACTTCAGCTAGACTCAGTGAACTTGGTTGGTTGAATACGAAGCAGCAGCGACATGGTGCATGTTTGTTTGTTAAAATCATTTCTTCTAAATGCCCGTCTTATTTAAACCAAAAAATTAAATTTCGGCACAATATGCATTCTCTCAATACAAGATATAAACACCATACTCAAATACCTAAACATAAACTTTCTCAATTTAAAAAATCATTTTCTTATGTACTCGCGACTTACGTCATACGAACAAATGAATTATATTATATATATTTTCATTAAATTGTTTAAGAAACTTCACCTGATAGTAATAAAACTATATACTACACTAAAAGGTTGCATTGTATATTGCACTAAATTGCAAAATATGAAAAATATTGAAAATTACTTATACAATAAAAACAAATGTGTAACGTCAGTCGTGACGTAAGACGTCTGAATTCTTGATGTGAGTATAGTATAGCCAAGATCCTTAACATCCATTCCTCTAGATTTCTACCGTCTTTTATTGTCTTTTGGACAATTTAGCAACATAGGTACCTTATTGCTATGCACGTGTATGTATTGTGTATATTCAGTTTTGTTTTTTATAAGTTTAGTATATTTATATAGCTATTTCAATTGATTATATGCAATATAAAGGTTTAGGAAGTCTTTCCTACGTGTAATTACATTGCTTACTTATAATTAGTTTATGTTAAGAAAAGTTAAGTGACGCCTTTTAAGTTAATCAGTAATATTAACATCTATTTCTACAGATATGTATTTGTTTGTATTATTCGTTTAGGCTGGTTCTCTTAATAAAGGTATTATTACTACCACCCTTTTTTTTTTATTTTTGACACGCTGTAGCTGTAAATTCTTATTTTTGGCCACAGAAGCTCCTGGATTTTTGACCTCTACCTAAGAAACACCCTATAAATTTTTCATCTAATTATTAAAGAATATAAGCATTAATATTTAAAACAGTGTGAATGGGTCGTCGATGAGCTAAGTCTGACTTCTCGTTTGGCGGGGAACGGGTCTCGTTCGTACAGACACAACTCACCCACACGTGGGTCATATATCATATCACAGTCAATTTCGCAAACGGGCGGTGGTACGCCTGTTTATATTTTATCGGGACTGGAGTGGCCCCCGGCGCTCTTGGAAATTATGTAGCAAGAACGAGGTCGGCCGGATTGGCCGCGGGGCTCTAATAGCAACCCTGGGGCACCCCGGGCGACGGCAGAGTCTCGCACAACCCCGATATGCAGGTACAGGGTGGGGCGAATAAGCCCGTGGACGTTACAAAGCAAATGATATGCTTTTTCCTGCCGGAGGCCGAAAATTACAAAAGAACTTGTAAATTGTTTGTAAAATATGTCTATTAATAGTAGGAAGTCTAGAAATGTCGGTACAACTTTTGATGTGTAGTATTTTCGGTATTTTTTTCAAAGTTGTTTTGTGATTTTAGCAATATGTACAAAATGGTGTATCCAAAATATTGAAAAACGAATTGTTTTGCAATTAATATAAAGTACAAATTTAGCAGTTAGGTATTTCAGCAATTGCACGTCTAATGTTATATTTTAGCTCTGAAATCGTAGTAAATTTGTTGACATAAACCCTATCCTTCAAATAACCCCACAGAAAAATGTCTAATGGGGTTAGATGGTAAGACCTCGGTGGACAATCGATGTCATCTTCTAAGAGATAACAAGACCAGGAAGTAAAGAAGTGGTTTGAAGTAAAGTGACTGTTTCACGTGCTGTGTGACATGTGACTTCATCCTATTGAAACCACATGTTATTCAGGTTCAAATCATTCATAATTGAAAAAAAAACCGTTTAGCATCTCCCGATAGCATACGCCATGGACAGTAATAGCGTTGCCACCTTCGTCCTCAAAAAAGTATGGGCCAACGATTCTTCCAGCTCATAGTGCACACCAGATTTTGTGGATGCATTGGTTTTTCTTGAATAACATGAGGATATTTACTACCCCAGATGCAACAATTTTGGGGATTCACAAAGTCATTTAAATGAATCATCGGACAATATGATTTTTTTGCAAAAATATGCAACTTCTGTGTTCTCTAAATCCCAGTTCACAAATGTACGGTGTTTCTTATGATGTGTTTCTTTAAGTTCATGTATCAATTGAATTTTATATGCCTTTAAATGCAGAGTTTTTGTCAAAATTCGTTGAGTAGTGCCGTATGAAAGAGTCAGTTACTGCAAACGGCGACGAATTGACGTGGTTGGTTCTTCAAGCACACTGTCACTACGCGACCAATAATTTCATCTGAACGACCTCTGCGTTGATACCGTACCCTTGGTGTGTCAATATGCTTACCACTTGTTTCAAACTTTTGCACTAGATCACGAATTGCACGCTCACTTGGCACATTATTGCGTCCAAAAAGTGGTCTAAGTTTTCTTAATGTAATCGTAACTGATCGCCTGTTATCATAATAAATTTGTACGATATTTATGCGATATGATGAATTTGCTATGTGTTTCCATACCAACTGTAAAAATGCACTCCCAATGGCTACACACCACAAATGGCGCATAATTCAAATCCTATAGTTCAATTTGGATCACCCACATGACAAAGTGGTTAAGGGACAACCCTTGAATCAAACACGAAATTTCAGGAAACAAGTACTCTGCTCTCTGAATTGCGTGTTTGCAACATAACGTAATCGCCGTTTCGCGATAGAGGTCGCTAGCTTTCAATGGTTTCTACGGCGATGTAGAAGGCTTCTTGTCTGTGGCTTTTCAGTCCGGCATGGAGTAGCGAATGGCCGCTAGAGGTAATGTTGCTACTGCGCGTTAACACTCCTCTATTTGTCCAAGATGATACTCTGGCAAGAACTCGCTCTCAAAATCACCAGAAATAATATTTCTCTTAATATACGACTGGAATTGATGGCATAATTTACCGATAGAATTCAAACGATTTGAACGCAGTCAAATCAGTGCAGGGACGATATCACAGATTTATGTTATAAATTGTTTAAAATATCGAAAGACTTGTCTTCTTCAGATGATGACAATTCTTTACCATTGGAAAATGGTGTCAGTTAACTTGCTAACTAGTGATGAGATGTTTTATTTTATCCAAGTTACAATGAAATTTTCTTTGATACGCACCCATATGATAGGGAATCTTATATAATCAATGCTACAAGTATCGATAATCCATATACCACTACGTGTTATACCATTCAAACTATAGTCGTTATATTCTTTGACATATTTTTTCATTTCTTTAAATTTCCATATTTTCCTTAAAAAATTATTACAACTGGTAAAACCGATAAATAAAACCTCGGCAATTTATTTCTGTTTAGGCAAAATAATTATACTGTAGATATGACTACAATATTTTATGTCTGAAATTAAACAATATACAAATTGTGCACTAGTTGTTTTTTTTTGTTCATTGCTACTTCTACATTCCATGTACCTTTTGGCTAAGACCACCCTGTATCCACGCGTATATTGATACACGCTACACGATGCCTGCTACCTTATCCGACGTTTTATCGCTTTTAATATGACTCTACTGATTACAACCCGGATTAAAAAGGTGAGTTCAGTGGGGCTAATTTTACACTGGAGTTAGATAAGAAGACGGCTAGAAGCACATTCAAGACGTGCGTCCCGAATCGCATTCACTACTGATAAGAAATGTTATGACGAGCGTCAATTGGTTCATTGCTTGAAATATTGTGCATTGCATTGTATATAATATGAAGGTACGCATGGAGTAGAACATGCTTTTTCACTGTGATCATGTTTTTTGGGGATTTTCATGATCTTAGAGTCCCTCTATTACTTTCTTATGGACTCCTTCACTTAACTATCAGCTCCCGGTTTTTCATTTCAAAAAATATCTCGCTCTCACCTCAGAATTCTGACAGAATTTACATACATAGATTATCGTCAAGTAATAGAATCTAAATCGCAACTAGCACCAAAGTAACACTAACTAAGACTAATTGAAAGAGTAACAATTACGGAACCGCCACCATATTTGGTACTTTGTTGTAAAAATAACCTCATAAAACAAAATTACATTCACCGCTACGTATTTTCAACTACTTCTGGTTACTTAACAGTTATGTGAGTAAGTAGCTTTCCTGGTTTTGAGGACGTGTTTAGTTCCCAGTGGGACCACCTTTAAGTTTTCAAAACTTGAAAGTGACAAATAATCACAGCAGCGGCTGACTTATGTTACTAGAACATGACTTCAAGGTTTCAATCATTTTCAAATAGCTTTGTGTTGTGACGTTTAGGGAATGTTAATTGTTCCAGGCTTGTATTGACGGTCAAGGATGGCATTTTGAGCAATTACGCTAATTTGTAGGTATTGATAGTTAATGTAATTTGCAGTATTTTATTTTAGTTAAATTGTACTTATTAAAGGTCTGTATTGTAAATGTTTAGGTTTTTTTTATAGCTACTTATCTTGAAAACAATTAATTTTCTTTTAGCTCTAGCGCAGTTTTTTAACTAATAGAAAACCTAATATCATAGGTACACATTTTCTCGTTTCGGGTATCATTTATCATCAAACAATATTACTAATAATGATTAAGTTATTTACCGACAGAACAGTGAAATAACTGAAAAAAAGTCAAATTTGCTATGTAACCGTGGCAGATACGAAAAAAATGTAAGGCAGGGTTTTTGTTAGAAATTTAAAAATGTCATAATATTTAACCTTATTCAGGGTTTTTCTCCTAAATTAAAGATACAAACTGCCCATATCTCCGTCACTGATTTATATTTTCACATTTTATGAAACCTTAACTAACTACAGTACTGTGTACCAAGTATGGCTTAAATATCTCTATTACTTTAACAATTACACCAAAAAATCAATTTTTTTTTCAAGCTTTAACACCCTGTATATTCCTTACAAAGCCCCAAAATTATAACTGTTATATAATAAATTGGTATTATTTTTCAAAGTTCTACTTACCCTCGAAGTTTGTTGATTAAAAACTGAATCACCCCGTTATATTGTGTAGTAGTTACAGTTTGAGTGTTACTTTAAGGGCGCCGTATTCCTGAAAAAGTGTTTTCTACAAATATAAATAATTTTAGACATTTAAGAACTGAATAATATAGAGTTTAGCAAATAACAAGGATGTTATTTCATGCCACCTGCAAATATTCAAAGGTACCGAAGTAAAATCAATATTTAACATCAGAAAGCGATCTATCCAATGAATTTTTAGGTACTGAAATCTTTCAAAATACGTATTTTTAAATTCAACTATAGATGTAAACATTGTTATAACATAAACTTACATAGTTCTGCATATAAGATTGTTCACTTTTGTTTATAAGTATGTGAAAATAATTGTTAAAATGTGGGTTAGAATAGCGAAATTATGTGTGTCATATAAATGCATTTTAAAAGTTATTACATTATTTGAGGAAAGTTTAAATAGTAAAAGTGGATAAACAAAACATCAATAATTCTATTTTTGATATTACTTTTGCTCTACGAGTTTTATTTTTCGAGATTTCAGTACCTAAAAAAACACCACAAATTTGATCATTTTACGGCGAGAGATACGGGCACCTTAAAATAAGTCTACTGCCTCGTTCCATAGTTTGTATTAAATATTACTTGAAAGTTAGGTAAGGCAATGGAGATGGAATATGTAGAAAGAAATAAAATGTAAAAATATTAGTTACCTGACAAACCAAGCAACACACTAATATGAAAGAGTGGTGGGAGAGTGTTGAAGAGTTGAGTTCCTTAAAAGTTGCGCCGCGACGACTTACAAGTTCCGGTTTAGTCGCAGGAACCATATAACTTACTACTCACTTTCGTCGTAGGCACGTATTGGGACCGTTTCTAATACATGCCCATCTAATCGCAAAACACTATAAAGTACCTAGAATAGTCGGAGCCACGTTCCGACGACTAAACATGAAAATAACAAAACAAGTGATGTAGTCATTTAAAGTTGAAGGTAAGAACAGTAGATTCTGTATCAGATTTTTATCTCGCAGTCAACACGCTCGTTTCATAGCCTGAATATTGGGATTTTTAAAAATTTCAAAACTTCAAGCAAAGTTTTCTTCTATAAAGAGTGGGCTACTCAAGTTAACTTGTGGCTGAATTTTGTCTATGATATGTATACTTAATTCCCGCGGAGCATGAATTTTTAACTCTCAACAGTTAAGACGCTAGAATCGATTGAAATTCACGAAAAATGACTAAAAAACACTCATTTTCAGCACGCTGCTATTATTCAAAGGGATCGTCCGAGCCAATTATGTTCATTTACACTGAAACTACTATCTTTCCCACTCTGAATTCCGTCTTGATCATTTAAATATCTTCAAACAGAAACATTTGACAGCAAAAATTAATAAAGCTTGAAAATAGCAAATTTTAAGAGTCTTTATTTAAATAGGCGAAATCAAACTCGTGTAAATTTTGTTGTTTGGGACCCTAGAGAAGAGATTTTCAAAGTCACACCAAAATCTAAAATGGGTCGGCTTTGCCAATCAGACGTTTTCAAATGGAATGACCCATATCGAATCTTCATCTGACTTCTTTGTGACCTGTGTTTATTAACATTTCGCCGTTTAACTCATTTCAAGCGTTTGTGAATTTTTCTTTCAAATGAGACTGATAACTCGCGAAGGTGTTTTGCAAACCTTATTTTTTAAAACCACCCCATACAAAGATTGGGGGGTGTTAGATTTGGTGACTTTCCGGGCCACTAAATAGGTCTATTAATCCGAATCCAATTTTCTGGGAAAATGTTGTCTAAATATTGCTGCACAATCCTGGCCTTGTGAGATTAAGCTCGGTATGCTGAAACCATAGCTGCAAAGGCACACTCTCCAGAAGTGCAGGAAGTTCTTCTTGTAGGAAATTTAGGTAACTCACGCTGTTCAATGTATGTTCATAAAATGAATGCCTACCGATGATGCCGCACCAAATATGGCCTTGGTTTTGGAATGAATTTACAATGTGGGAATTTTCAATAGGCGAGTAGTGTTCGTTGTGTCCGTTTGGCAAACCATTACTGACAAATCAACTTTCGTCTATATAGAAAGTGCCGAAAAAGGTTCTGATCAACAGTTTCTACAACTACAATTCGAGCTATAAAATTAAGTTAATTAATTGTGAATTTTGTAGTCATGATACCAATTGCTTTGAACGGTTGATTTATTCAATTTCCGGCTAGCCTGCCGTATAGAATTTCATGGATTTTGTTAGAAATTCTTTAACAGTTTCTTACCCTTCAGTGAATGATTTGAGTTTGAGACACCCTGTACTTGTACTGTACAACCCACAGACCACCGTACAACCTCTAATATTTGTTAACAAATAAAACAGCTTACGGATCGGAGTAACATGGTAGTTTATATTTCAATTATTTCTGCGTTTTCTATTCCACCTAGTAGCACGAACACGGTCCGAATCGCGCTCATCGCCCACGAACCGTTTACAACAAAAAATGTATACAAAAATGGCTTCCCCGCGGGCAGAGCGAGACATGGAACGCTTCACGGCCCCAGGTACGTTAATACCCGGCCTGAATGGTCTTCGTGTTTTCGCCGGCGGACTCTTACATAAAAGGGTTCGTATTTCTCGTAAACCCGATACCCGGCCGACTACACAGAATCGGGTTGGTCTATGCCTGCAGGATTATTAACCCAGCAGGCCCCAACAAAAAGTGCGGAACGACGACTCAACTACGGATGCCGGCCGCAGGCGGACGCACAGGACCGGCATAGGCTCCCCCGGGAAACGGGTTTAATGGTTTTTATTAATTTATTTTATGTGGGGAAGCTATCAAGATTGATCGATGGGTTACCTGAGGCCTTTTTGGATTTTTTTTGTGTTGTTAAGGTATGAACGAAATGAAATCGGTATACAGTATGGAGACTATTTGGCACTGTAAATGTTTCCCAGCAAACCCGGACTGTTGGCCCATTTATGGTTATATATACAGTGACCAAGCCGTAACATAAAGGTACTTTAATGGTATGCCACAAATGTACCACAAGCGAAATGCCCCACCGGCCAGCTGCCGGCCGCCAGACAGTTAGTCGCCAATTTTCTTATATGGACCATCAAAGAGCCAATGCTGATGTCATTGACTGACCATTACTAATATAATGGCATTAGAGAGCGCCACTTTTAAATGACAGAGAATCGATTGTTTCAATAATCAGATGGATACACTAAAGCGCAAAAAAGTTCTGTCATTTAAAAAAAACGTGATGTGCCATAAGTGGCGCCCTCTACTAGTGACGTCAAAATTAGAAACAAATTTGAATTTGTCGACCGCAGAAACCCCTGACTTACAAATTTGGATTTTTTAAGAAGTTATCTACAAATATCGAAAATAAAGTTTGACACCCTGTATCTTTTTTATTATGCGACTTGGGATATAGGTATGTTAGGTTAAATCGATTTATTTAACCATCTAATAAATCTGTAGCCTCATTTTTTCTACTTTATTTAAAAATATCCTGTATAATCCGACATTTCGAATAAGGCCAATGGATAATTATTGGCTACCTCGTATATTTAAAATCTCCATTTGATTTGATGGGATGTACTAAGCTAAACACTAGTTATTGACAGGTAGAAATTAATAGAAACTGCATCCTGCTGCAGATGGGCTTGTCTAGTTGAGTTGCAGTTTAACTGACAGGCAAATTTCATGTAATTAATTAGTAACTGAAGATCTGAAGTCCTTCATGAAAGGAAAATTTTGCCAAGCTGCTGAAACTTCGAAGCAAAATAAAAGGGTGTAGTCTTGCGTTAGCCACGCGTCAATTTTGTCCAAATAAGCAAAAAAACATGGATATTTGACTGTTTTGTAAATGTATTTTATAAGCTTTAATATAAATCAATATTCCTACAATTCTTATTGACGAGATCATTTGTATGTTTAACACCAAATATCTAGATATGCTAAGAAATAATTCCATAGACAATACTAATTCTATTTACCTAATTTATTTATAATAGGGTAATTCACAACTTATTAAAAAAAAATGGGAATAGATGCATCGTGAAAACTAGAGTCGATATCGTAAGAAAAATTTCTGAAATTCTTAGTTTCCAAGAAAAAAAAAATAGTATTTTCAACTTTATTATATTATCGCGCAAAATCTCAGACTTACAGCTGACGTGTTAGGTATAGGTACAGATTAAGGGTATAATAGGCTTGTTTTAGCAGCAGTTGAAAACGGTTTGGAAACTGTCAGAAATATTCGACCAGTTAAGTTGAGAACGCGTTACCATTGAATTTGACGCAATAAATAGTTGGACGGACATTTCTGATAGTTTCCAAACCGTTTTCAACGCTGCTAAAACAAACTTAATGTTCGGCCAAACAGTGTAGCTTTTATCAGGCTCCGCCCATCAGCACCTTCAACGGCAAATTTAACTTTGTGCTCCTGTAAGTTAGGAAATTGTATGCAGAAATTTAGCAAACATGTCTTCTTGGCGGACAGATTTCATGAATATAAATGCAAAAAATTAAAATCTGAGGCAATTGTCTGTTATATGAAGACTTGATTTACTAGCCTACAGCGTTCTTTTTTTATAATAGTGCCTAACAACGTCTCACCGCAGTCCTAAATATGGGCAATATTGCGACCGAAATATTGTTCAGATCTATTTTTTTTTTTTGAAAACATGGCTCTGCTGTCTAGTAAAATAGACTTTTATTAGTTGATTAAAACTTGCTCCATCTTAATACGAATTTCCATTGAGAAATATGAAAGCGCGTGGACGTCTAAAAACGGCTTTGTAAAATTGCCAACATTACATCGAATTGGATCTATGTTACTCATGTGCGATATTTTGAAAATTCACGCGATTCAATGGGATTATTTCCTACAACGCTTTTCCTTGTTGGGCTGCGATTGCCGATGAACGCTGGACTGGATTATTCATATTGCCAAATCGAATGAGTGGGGTTCAGTATCTTGAGTGTGTTCAAAATGATATGCCTGTACTTCTGGAAGATGTGCCCTTAGCTATCGGACTCCGAATGTGGTTCTTGCACGATGGTGCTCATCTCATTTCCAACAAAATGTTAGGGACTACCGTAATGATGTTCAAGCAGGGGTACGATGAATTGAGTTGAATTTTCTGATATAAAATTTTATTTACCTATTTGTTTCCTTGGGAAATTCTTCAAATTTTTTGTTACTTCATTTTTTATTATACTTTGCCGCAGTGCTGTGTATTTGTATTTTTAATACAAGTGCATTTTAAAATAATTTTTCACTGTCCTTTTTCATTCTCCTGTAATTTTTTTTTGAGAAGCCTTGGCTAGCTAACTAGGTAGGCACCACGAACATTTAGTTTTATTAATTTACCGTTTTGATCATTTTCAAAATATGCAGTAGAAAGTTATATATTATATTACGAGTATAAAGGTAAAACATAATAATGCAATAATTGAATGTGCATAAAAACTCGATTTAAAAAATTGTATGTTTGAATCAAATTTTAAGAGAGACACCTTGTAGAGAAATTACAAGTAGGTATATAAGTAGTATATCAGAAGCAAATTTCGTCTTTTTCACCACTGAAAGTAAAAATCCCGTTGTCTCTTTATCTCCGTTGAAGTATCAAAAACTTCCGTGCCGAACAGTCTCTTGTTCTTATGTTGTGGTCTATTGGCATTTTCAGTTATGTCCAAAAAGTGATAATAAGTTATCTATTTATGTTGCAAAGAAAAGTATGTGTTAATTCTTATATTTTCATGTTATAAATACATATATGTATATTTTAGTATTCAATTTTGTCGTCCTTATCTATTAAAAATCATGCTTTTTCGTCTCCTCTATCTTCCTTTTGTAACCTACACAGTTACCCTAGAAAAAAGTCAGCAAGAGGGAAACTTTAAGCGCGAAATGGAGAGTCAACCAACTTGTTTGAATATCTTTGAATGGTAGTTTAAAAGTGTCATGTATTCCAGAAAATAAATCAAGAAGTATTAATTATGCCAGTCTTAGATCGACCGTATATCTATCACTAAAGCCTTGTCCTCATGGACGCGAAATTTGCGCGAATTATTATATGGCGTAGTCTCAATTTTTAACGCATTTTACCAACTGCAATATTTTCTATAATTTTCATCATAAAACTGTCATTGACGTCATTTACAAATTTTACGTCCATGAGGACAAACCTTAACACGGTTCTGTATTCAGTATCGTGGTTGACTGTATATCGATTTACTTTTATTTAAAAATGCCTTATTTAGATCGAGAATTAGCGGATATGATTGTACTGAATGTCCATCCAGATGTATTGTCACTGCATCCTTTTCGATTTGGAGGAGGCTCTTTGGGAAAATATAAGGGCTTAATCCTAAAATTACGTTACAGCTATTGTGGTTGGGCCCTCTTTCACTTTTACGCTGCTGTGGTATGGTGTCCTATGGCTTGGTAGGTCATTTACTATCACTTTGCGCTTAAATAAACTTTCATAAAGTTGCGTGTGTCAACATGCCAGAGGCGATACGCATAACTCCCAGAGGCCTTAGAGGCTCACCTGTTTCTTCCAAAAGTGCATCTCATGGTGGAAGGGGAGACAAAAAGATGGTTCGCTTATAGGCTAGAAAGATTACGACAGGGGTAACATCGTGATCCTTAAAGAGCTAGTAGATGTGAATGAGCGTCTTGGAACAGTGACAAGATATTCCGTAGGTACCTATTTTTTTGAGGGGAACTGTAAGGTAGATACCTATTCGGGAAGCCTGGCTCGCTAATCCTGATACTCAGATATTAAAAAAGCTCGTCTGGTTCATGGATTATGGGTCCAAGACAGCAGGGCTCAGAAGCGGGATCTACGGACTGTGACCAAAAGTGAATTTAGTTCACTCTCTGGAAAAATAAAGTACAGTCTTTCAGGCTGAAGTATTTACTATCTCTGCCTGCATTCAAGAGAACATCAGGAAAAATGTAAACCAGCATATTCAAATATGTACAGACAGCTAGGCTGTCAGGATCACCTCAGGGCTCTTTCCTTCCTGGAAAGGCAAAATCTTGTTAATTTGATCTGGGTCAACATTGGGATTGTCACGGGTCTCCTAACAAGCCACGGACATCTGAATAAGGTCCAATAGTTACAGCACTGCATAGAACACTGTGTATGAAACAAACTCAATAAATAGCCGATGATCGGCCGTTGATGAGCAGTTGGTATCACAGGGGAAATGGGTTGGCAGATGGGAGAATGAGTGGGCAAGGATGGAGAGAGGTGCAACTTCACTCATTTTCAAACACTAAAATGTTTATAAGTATATAAGTAAATATCGACTGGCAAAAAACGTTGTGAAGTGACATTGCCGACATTTACAGGTGTATCTTACAAAACAAGATCGGGTTCAAAATTTTGTCCTCCCAGTTATTTATTTTGAAAATGACATTATTCCTTCTTCCTTGAAGAAACATACTTATCTGAAAACACTCCGACTGGCAACACATTGATTAAAACTGTTTGATTCTTAAGTTCATGTACGCCAATACTTTTCAATAAAGTGTATTTACAATTTACTCCATAGCTATCAAAAAAAAATACATATTTTAAAAATGAAACAATTTATTCAATTTCCCAAACAAATAATTTGTACTAGGTTATAATAGGGCCGGAATAAATAATTCTAAAAAAAAAACAAGGTACTGCGACAGAACACAGTACGGACCGATAAAACGATACCTTTACTACCATCCATACATAACAAAGACTAAAACACCTTAAACATATATTTTTTTAAACAATTTAATTATAATAAAATAGATATGAACGATCAGTATTACAAAATAAATATAAAATCTTTAGTGTTGGATACGACTCGATATTTATTTACACAAGTTAAACAAAAACTAGATTCATTTCATGGTTTTATTATATTAAATATTAATCTATAACAAAAATTATATATATCATCTATATTCATAGTTAGATTAAAAAACAATTATACAACTAATTACAAATTATTAACATGACCGCTTAAAATATTTTCTTATAAAGAAAACTGACATTTGTTATAGAAAATCTACAGTATATTTACATTACCATTGTAGAAAAAATTATGATATTTTTCTTTTTTTTATATAAAGACGGGCCGTCGTCGACTCCAACCGAGCCATTTTGAACAATCACATTGCCAGATTCTTTCTAACCCATTCTAAGAAGTGAAAAATAAAAAAAATAAGTCTTCTAAGAATGGTATTATTTTACATATTACTTATTCCAAATTCCTTCAAAATTTGCTCAAACAAATTTCAATATTCTTAAGGCAAAACGTGAATCGCAACAGATTAGACTGATTTTTCGTAAACAATCTCAAATTAGCACTAGTCAAAACACGAAACAGTAAATGTAGAAAAGAAACTTCATCAAATCACCCGAAACAAATTTGGATAGATCAGTAACCAAAACGGTACATCTTTGGTAACTCTGTCAAAAATCAACATTCTGTAATCACATTTAAAAAAGAAAAAACATGTAAATGTATTGATCACTTTTTCACGGTCGATTTTTTGGTAACTGAGCAAACAAACATAAATTATGTTATAACTCTTTTAAAATACAACTAACATCTTTTCTGACTGTCAAATTTGACTTATAACACTGAAATTGGTATTTTGTAGGAAATTTGTTTTGTTTCATTTAGTCTTAGCACAAAACCAATTTTTTATTATATCTATGCATAAAAGCATATACACAAAAAAAAACAAATTTAAAACCTATTCGTGGCAAAAAAATATTTTAATTACTTTAGAATCTCCTTCCATAAAGTTGAAAACTTTTAAAGAAACTTTTTATAATGAAATACGAGTATTTGGAGTGATCAAATATGAACATAACCTTATTATTATCTGGTGGCCAAGATAACCTTAAATACTCTTTTGTTATTATTATATTTTGTTGGTACAGAAAATGCACACCTACTCAGATTTAGATGTAAATATCAGTAAGCATTGACATTTAACAGAGACAAGTTGGTCTAAATGAAAACATATTTGATTTAGTTACAAATATAGCAAAAAAGTGAATAATTAATAAAATCAGAATATCCACAAAACTATAAAGACTAATAATTAAATGAAATGACAACTGTAGTGCTCTTAGTGGCCTCTGTTTTGAGAAAAATAAACAGATTCATATCAGACTACCTCAGAAATTCTACTATATATCGAGACAAAATATTGGTTAGCGCAAAGTTGTTGTATTGCAAAACTGTATGAAGGTGACTTGACTACATTGGATTATTTTAACCCAAGACAGCTACCCTTAACTATAACATATTCTTTACCAGAAACCCTGTGTAAGAAAATTGAAGTAAAAATTTGGTTAGGGAATATCTAAAACGGAAAAACGTGACCATTGAAAATTGTTAATAGACACCAAAAAGGTAAATTCTTAAGAAGGCACCGTCAGAGTTCAAAAATAGACTGAAGATTCAAAGAAAATGTCACAATTCTAAATAAGGTCAGTTTAACGTAGGGTGTGAATACTATATTTATAGTTTGGGGAATGAATATGAAGCTAAAAACAGGATAGCTTAAGGAACTAATATAGAGTGGAAAAATATTTATTTTTAGCAAAAGATATATTGCATGTACTTTTAGGGAACAAAAAAAGATGAGAATCAGAAGTGGGATATCGTTAATAAACCTATATTATGATCTTAAAAAAAGATAATAATTGAATGTATTTGTTGGGCACTATTTGATCATTTAAATCTAATAATTGATTCAAATTAATGTTTTACTGAAAAAATTAATTATAAGACGAGATCAGAAGTGGGATGTTGAAGATTTCGTAAAATTACTGTGTACAACAATTTTTTTTGCAAAAATATAAAAAATTTAAAGAGAAAATAGATGAGAAACAGAAATAGGACATCAAAAACTTAATAAAATTGCATTTTGTGACCTTAAGAGAAATGATACTAATAATTAATCAAATTAATGAAATCATACTGAAAAATATAATTATATACAGCGTGTCGACTTAAAAAATCTTTTATGGGCTCAAATTTCAAGTATTAACGATTTTTTTTAGAAAAAAATCGGATGGATTCTAATTTAGAATCACTTAAAATGTACCTGTATCAAATTTTGTTGCTTTAAAGTATGCATTTGACAAAAAAAAGTTAATTTTAAATAGATTAATCAAAATAATAATAATTTTAACTCTACAAAAAAATGTACACTCTGTACATTGCATTTCAGAACAATAAAAATTTTGTACAGGTACGTTTTAAGAGATTCTCAATAGAGGCTCTGTCATCCGATTCTTTCTAAAAATATCCTTGTTGAAATTTGAACCCATAAAAGTGGACATAGTTGGCCATGACTGCAGCTGAAAAATGATGTCTTGACTCATTGAACACGCAAAAAATTACTAAAATCAGACAAAAAATTCAAATTTTACAAGGGTTAATCCTTAAGACATACTATTGAAGAATCAGGAGTGGGATATTGATGAAACTACTGTGTACTGAAATGTTTTTAAAACAGAAATCACTATACAAGAATATGTTAGTGCAAAAATACAAGAAAAACGTGGCAAATAAGAGACAAAGATTTTCCATGATATATAAGTAACATAATAACATAAATAGAGGTGTATCCAAAATGATGGAGTTATCGCAAAGTTCTCTTGCAAAACTGGATGAAAGCAACTTGACTACTCTGGATTATTTTAATCCAAGACAGGTATCAGCATATTCTTTACTAGAAACCCTGGATATAAGTCCTGAAGTAAATTGATAAAACATGACCACTTGGAAATTGTTAAGAGAAAAAGGTAAATACTTAAGAAGACATACTTCAAAGATAGACTGACGATTCAAAGAAAATATCACAATTTTAAATAAGGTCGGCCTAAAGTACGATGTGCCGACTATATTTAAAATAGTTTAGGGAATAAATTTGAACCTAAGAACAGAACATGATTTGACAATGTGAACCAAAGAATTGGATCAATATGCATTGGAAAAGAAATGGACGACAATCAGAAGTGGGATATGGAAATATTAATAAACCTCTATTGTAGTCTTTAGAAAAAAGATAATAACTAAATGTAATTGTGGGCAATTATTCGATAATTTAATCTAATAATAATTGTTTCAAATTAATTAATTCAAAATATACGTATTGATAAATTTTACCGATAAAGCGTCAGAAGTGGGATGTTTTAAGAATTGATAGCACTACCCTTTACCGAGATGTTTTTATAGCAAAAAAACTTTACACATTAATTTTTCTGTGCAAAATATTTAGGTGTACAAAATATACGAAAAAAGAAAAAATAGATCGGGATTAGAATAAAACTGTGTTTTGTGAACTTTTGAAAAATAATAATTAAACGTACTTTTGTGACACAAAAAATTAAGCGTAATTTATTCAAATTAATGAACACATACATAAAAATAAATTATAGTGTCCACTTTAAGGACTTAATGACCCTTATAAAATCTTTATTTTTTTGTTTGATATTAAAATATTTTCTTATTGGATTCAAAATCTGCATTCAGTGAGTGAATAACTTCATTTCTTCATTTTCATTCTCTTTTATCCAATTTGAAAAAGTATTAGACAATTTTTCTAAAGATATCCCTAATAGTAGTTTTTGAAATTTGAGCCCATAAGCGTGGACATAGTTAGCCATGACTACAGGCAAAAAATGAAGTTCTTCATTCATTGAATGCGTATTTTGAACACCTAGCAAAATTTAAAAATGGCTAAAATCAGACAAAAAAATAAAGAATTTGCAAGAGATAGTCCTTAAGGTGGACATACTGTAGGTGAAGCATCAGAAGTGGGATACTGACGATCCGATAAAACCGCTGTGTACTGAGAAATTTTTAAGGCAGAAAACAAAAATAAGAATATTTTCCTGCAAAAATACCAGAAAAAAACGTGGAAAATATGGGACAAAGATGTAAAAAATCGGGTATTAGGCATTGGTGCAAAATAAACAGAGATGTCTCCAAAGGAATATTAATATGTGAAGCATAAATAACAGTATGGGGCAATAATCATACAAAAATGGATTAATTTGAAAATTTAAAGACATTGTAGATAATTGAAAAAAAAAATTACTATGTGTAGAACACTGTGGTAGAAACCTGAAAATTTGTATATTGTTCCATTAAAAATCTTTAAATATGAAACTGAAGTAAAACTTTATGTCTTGCACTTTTGTAAAACGGCTCGGTTGATAATTACAATTATTCAACAAAAACATGTCCAAAATAATCTTTTGAGGCTAAATAGTAAAATATGAAGCTTCGCGTAAGGCTCTAATGAAATATTTTTTATATGAAATACCTCTAAAGTTTTGATACAAAACATTTTCTTTTCAAATCTCTTCTCACTCTATTGTTGATTTAAAGTGGCCGTCATGAATTTGTTCAATAATTTTCCAAACTAAAATCGAATAAAATTAATCAGTTCTACTTTAAATGTATATTTTAACAAGACAACTATAAAAATATTGATTTTTTTCGTTATTATATAAAAACTAGAACATCTCCATGACGTCAAAAAAATCTTTTTGATCCAATTTTTGACAGACCTCCTCTGGCTTGGAATAAATATCATAACGAACAGAGGACAATGCATCAATTATTAATTTGAAAATGCCTAATAGGTCTCTAAATATCACAACACTGACAAGAAGCGAGCATCACTTGAGATATGACTTGTATAAAAGTTTACTTTTGCATAGATCTTTCTCCGTCTCAAAGAGAAACTGCAAGTCCCTTAACGTCACTTTCTTCATTCGCTGTCGCAAAGGCATCTGTCCCCTCAGGCCGCTGTTCACGCCACCAGCACTTGCCTGGAAAATAAACAACAGAATTTCGAATATTGCCAATGATTTATTCATTAATTCTTTCAATCGACGAATATTAAATAAAATAAAATACACAATTCAATTTACAACTTACTATGCTTATTACATACTCACAGTTATAAACCTTTAATAGTTAACTAGAAAAATAGCAAATCGGAATATACCAATATGAGCTTTTCTCATACCTGTGGCATGAGTACGTACCGCTGTGAGGTGCACTCTAGGCTGGTGGTCAATAAATATAAAATTTTTATAGGAAAAAAAAAAATTAAAAGTGGTCAATGCGGAATATTCGTGGACCTTTTTAGTTCTCTGACCATAAAATTGTCCACAAAATTGTTCTTACATTAACATTTTTGAACTTATTGCAGATGTAAACAATCATTGTTCACACACAGATACTGCAGATGTAATTCAATACCGGTTAGGGCATTAGTTCGCGGAGTAATTGTTTCCTGCAGTATCATTTATAGATTTAATGGCACATCGCGCAGGGCAAGAGGTCTGCATTTAAATACCTGCTGCAATGTAAGTCGCTTCCCGTAAGTCGAGTCACTTAGGCCAAGCACTTGTATCTCACAATCATTATTCAACTTTTAAATGAATTCTTTAGCCACAAAACTGTTTGTAATAGACCAAAACAGGTGTGAACGACCTGGGAAAGATGCTCAGGAGCAAAATTTGTCTGACGCTTATCGATTTTCTGCAAAGGGACATAACGGACTTGCTTTATCCTTATTCCACGGGGTGTTTTTAAATGAAGTATCAAAAATGTGACCACAGATTCCTTATATGAAAATAAATCAATTTAACCTAACATACCTATATCCCAAGTAGCATAATAAAAAAGATACAGGGTGTCAAAGTAAAAATGTTATTTTCGATAATTGTAAATAACTTCTTAAGAGATCCAAATATTTACATAAAATTTATAAACCAGAGGTGTTTGCGGGCAAGAAATTCAAATTTGTTTCTAATTTTGACGTCACCAGTATAGGGCGCCAATTGTGGCACACCATGTTTTTATAAATCCCAGAACTTTTTTGCAGCTTAGCGTATCCATCTAACTTTCGAAACGATCAATTCTCCTACCTGTTTTATTTGCGAAAGGTATACCTTGCTGAAGTCGGTAGGAGTAACCATTTTTGAAATAATTCTATTTGAAATGCTCTGTGCACCAAGTAAAAACTGTTTTGGTTTCAGGTAAAGTGCCATTTCAGCTGAAAATACAGCAAAATGTTACTTGAAAAAATTGTTCAGATAGGTAAATTATGGAAACGTGCAAAATTTCAAGTGCACTGAATATTTCAAATAGGATTATTTCAAAACCAGTTACTCTTAACGACTTCAAGAAGGTATACCTTTTTCAGATATAACATTAGGTAGGAAAATCGATAGTTTCAATAGTCAGATGGATACACTAAGCAGCAAAAAAGTTCTGTCATTTAAAAGAAACATGTGCCATAAGTGGCGCCCTCAATTACTGACGTCAAAATTAGAAACAAATTTGAATTTTTTAAGAGGTTATCTACAAATATCGAAAATATAATTTTATCTCTGACACACTGTATCTTTTTTATACGACTTGGGATAGGTATGTCAGGTTAAATTAATTTATTTTCACCTAAGAAATCTGTGGTCTCATTTTTGCTACTTCATTTAAAAACAACCTTAATGAGGAAAAATCAGCAAAAAAAAAATCACAGAGTTGCCTCAGGGAAAAAATAGCTAGAAAAACACAAAAAAGGCACTTTCAGAATACTACTTTGCGATAAACCATCGCGACTTTTTGCGGTTCTCGAAATATGTCTATAAAAATGCAAGTCGAACTTTTTTGGATCAGAGTGTGGGAGTGAAGAGTCACCTGCAGTTTTTAATATATAGCAAATAATTGTTTTGCAACGTATGTACTTTCTCATTACGTTCTTCTGATAAAAAGCACCAAAATTCCTGGTCCCAATGAGAAAAACATTACCACTATTATTATAAATCGCCAAAATCAAATTCATATTACAGATTGTTTCGTAAATAGCACAGGTTTTTACATTTTTAAAGGAATAAGTGAATTTTTAGTTGTTTGTGTCCAAATTTTGTAAATTTGGTAATATAGGATGTTCGGAATATAAGTGCCTTAATTTTGCTGTATGATAAATTGTACCAAACAAAACATACTTGCATACATAATTATAATTATTCAAAAAGACTGCAGTTGCTTTTAAAAAAAATTAGAGTATGCTGATAGAAAAAGACAAAATAGTGAAATGATGAAAAAACTATTTAAAAAAAAAATAAAAGATCGAAATCTGATTCAAAGAACACGGACAAAACATGGATAAATGAAGGCCATATGATGATAAACGTATGGCACTGTTTTGCAAGATATAGAATTTACTGCTGCTGCTGCAGCTTATAACAGCCAACAATACGTGTTAATGTGTGTCCGTTATACTGACAGTGCTAACCAGTACTGTATAGTATATATAGTGCAGTGTATTATTGCAAGAATTAAAGCGTGCGATCCGTGGATCAGGTAGATTTAAGTGGGTGATGGTAGGCTATTGCCGTCTAAAAGGACAGCATTCTACAGGCGAGTATAAGCTTTTTAAACTAAACTATTGCTGGATTAATTCAACATCAATTTATTTTTCGTAATTTTGTGTTCTTCGAACCCCTCTCAAGTGGCACACCTATGGAATCATGCCCTCACAACCCTCACCTGTACTAATCCAAGTGCTATAAATGAATCACTCTCTACTATTTTCGAACTTGGGTAGAGTTTGAGGTTATACGCAGGGTAATAATGATTTGCAATGTTGTCGTTCGTTACAGTTTGAACGATTTTTAAGAAAACTTCTATTGTTTACATCATTAATAGTGATGACAAAAAATAAATTACAAACAAATTATGTTCAGTGTCTTTACTTAGCCTTAATAATGTATCTTAGTTTGCAATTTCATAACATAGTTATTGTGCGTTTTATTCTAGTTGTATTTATGTTTTTGAAATGTATTTGTAGAAAAACTTTCTCTTTAGACATTTTTTCATAAAAATATTTTTTTGTTTTGATCAGACACCTATAAGCCTTTTCAGTAATGGCACTTATATTTCGAACACCCTGTGTACACAATCCAAAAATCTGATATTGACAAGTCGCCTGAATGTTGGAAAAAAATAGACACATTGAAAAATAAAGTTTGTTTCGTTATTTTATTCATTTTGTTATAGTTATTGCTATAAAAGTCGAAGTAAAAAATCTATCCTTCCTACACAAGGTTCAATCCAGCTTCCAATAAATAGTGAGTAAGATTATTGGATAAATATTTAGATGTTAAATATTATACAGGGTGTCCAGAAACTCTCCTGACAAACGAAGACCGGAGATACCTCAGATAATTTTAAGATAATTTAACCCAATTCACCTAGTCCAAAAATGCTTCCTAAGGGAACTAGAGCTCTTTGAAGATGGCGCCTTGTAAATAGTTTTGTTTAAATACCTCCAGAGCGCTTCTACTTAGAAAAACAAAAACTGGTATGCTTGTTTAGCCTTCAGAGATGAATCGATTCCATCAATTGCGTATGTTTTACTTTTGTTGGCAGTTCAGAGCCAACTAGTGCAAAAAATATAAATTGAACTTTAATGACGAAAAACGAAAAATTTTCAAATCCATTTTTCTAGAAAACGGTGAATCCTAATGACTTAAAGTAAGAGTACCTTTTAGTACTAGTATAACTGAAAATTTAATAATCTAGTGTCACAAATGCTTAAAAGTTAAATACAAAGAAGTTATGCGTTAAAATAACCGTTGACCTACCCAAAACGGACGCCTATGACCGGTACTAGAAATTCGCAATTGATGGAATCGATTCATCTCCGAAGGCTAAACAAGCGTACCAGGTTTTGTTTTTCTAAGTAGAAGCGTTCTGGAGGTATTTAAACAAAACTATTTACAAGGCGCCATCTTCAAAGAGCTCTAGTTCCCTTAGGAAGCATTTTCGGACTAGGTGAATTGGGTTAAATTGTCTTAAAATTATCTGAGGAATCTCCGGTCTTCGTTTGTCAGGAGAGTTTCTGGACACCCTGTATATTATAAAATATTTAACAAGAAATATGGTATTTGAACTGCAGTGTTAATCTGCCCGACCATCCAAATTGAATCATTTAAACATTTATTTCAAGGACCATAAGAAAGTGTGCAATCAAGTGAAACTGATGACCAATGCAACTAAGCGAGAGAATTCCCGACGCTGTTTAGGAAATAAAAATTATTGGACTCGTCGTAGACTATGTATGGTGTATGAGCAAGTTCGATTTTCATTCCAAACACAGAATTCCAGGAAACAACTACTCTGCAGACTAATGCCCCGACCAGCATTTAATTACACCTGGAAAACCTATAGCAAGCAGCTAAAGTCACTCGTCAGCAGCTCACCAGACATATACTGGTTTCGAGCTTATAAGCTCTCAACAGTTTTCCGTTATCAAATTTTTATAAAATTGGAAAAATAAAAATAGACATTTAGATTTTTTTGCAATATTCCACTATACAGGGTTAACTATGACTTAGTACAAATATTTTAAGAGGGATAGGAAAAAATCAGAATTAACGGTATCACCCTTCAAAAAAATTCCAAACTTATTTATAAAGCGAAAAAAAATTTTTTTCAAAACCTTATTAACCCCTAATTTCTCGGCGACTATGCCGCCTGTCAGCTTCGAGGTTAGGTATGTTCTGCCAAAGTGAAAGTTGTCAAAGGTAGTGACAGAGCACCGCGTTGCCACGTGTAACGATTTACGGCGCTTTTAAAGAAAGTTTTAATTACAAAATACTAGATTATTTAATGAGAAACACGATATGGTACCTAGCACTGAGAGTAAAACCCACCTTACTGATACTTCCAGGACTGATATTTGGAGATTTCAAGAAAGTTGAATTATTTTCTGTTTTCTAACTTGTTTACATTATAACTTGTTGTAAAAATTGTTATACTTGCTGGGGACGTCTTGGTTTCCCTCGACCATTTCATAAATAAAAAAATACTTTTTTTCTGTAGGTATATCTATTGTAGTTTAAAAATGCTTTATTTTTATGTCACTAAGTAAAAAAGAAGTTTCATAGAATTTTAAAAAGTATGAAATTGGTTCTTTTTTATTTTCAAGTTAGGTACATACGTATTTAAAACTCCAGCACGTGTAAAACAACATTCGTGGACGTTGTACAATTCGTACAAATGTACGAGGATTTGGCATATTCTGTCTATTTGGAAAACGTCTTTGATATTCTGCTGCTGCACGATATGCACTTTCGTCGCACTTCCCATAAATTAGTACCATATCCGTAATTTCCTCGATTACACGAATTTGAAAAAGCAAATACTGAAAACTAATAATAGTAACGATATTAACAATTGTTAGGGTAATATTTTCTTTGTTAATTAAATAAATACCCAATAACGTTTTACTACTTTCTTTAATTCGCACTTCCTATCTTTACAACTCAACTCTGACACACCTCTTCCTCTTCTTCTTACATTCTTTCTGATCTACATTTTACAAAACATATATTTATGCCTACTTACTAAGAAATTTTTATTAGCAAAATAATTGTCCACACAATAATCGACCATGTTTGCATATAATAATATTGTAGTATTATTATTTTAAGGCGTTCACAGTGCTCTGTAATATTACTTTTCTGACCACTACTGTTTGACATTTGTAGAGTATTAGACACAATGCAACCAACAACACAGTATAGGTTTATATCGACTGACAAGTGCTATGTGCGTGTAACCCCATGTCACGGAGGAAATGTCAAAACAATACTAGAATGAAGAAACCCACGATCGTACATAAAGAAGATAATATTGATTATATTGATTGCCATAAGAATATTTATCTGAAGAATATTAAGTTCTCGGTGTAGGCGGACCGAAGACTGAACGGTGGCGTTGACAATGTAATTTTAGTTTTCCGTTTTTAGTGACAGTTTCAGTTTTAAACGTTTTATTCATTAAATAATGGATGGTTGCGATATATTGGGACATGTGTAGTTTTCCACAATTTTCTTTAAACGTACGTGGAGATATTTCCTAGAGTTGAGAGCAATGCAGTGGAGTGACCGTTATCGGACAAAATTTTATAAATTAAAAACTGCCACGGGTGTGGCAGTTTGGAACGAAGGAACGAAAAACGAATGCAAAATACTGTAGCTAACCGGATTAACTGTTATCTATCAGGTACTTAGGTATTATTATTAATAAAAATGTTTACTTTCGTTGTTTCTACATTCGGCAACGTTGGAACGTTGTGAGAAACGACCGCATGGTACCTAGTTGCACAGAACATATACCTAGTTGACATATGTAGCCATCTTGGACGATGACTGATGACATAGGCGCCGACTTTCCGTAGGAAAAGAGGGTTTTATTTTTAACATCGAGCTAGAATTCTGAAATAAATTTTTTATTGTCTTTTAGGCCTCCCTGAGTACGTGGTTAAAATTTTTGTACTTAGTCATAGTTAACCCTGTATTTTGAACTTATGGCAGCTGATAAATAAAAGAACTGGATAGAAGTTGAAGAAGCACAAGGTGCCCTTATAAGGCGATAATTGAAAATTGATCTTTCACCACCACCTGTGTTAAATACAGGGCATTTAAAAAATAAATGTATTATTACGGTGACCTTGCATCACCTTACATGATTTACATTGTTTTATTCAAAAATGCCTTGCTCACATCAAGAATTAGCAAATATTGACAAAAGTGCTGTATTGAACGTCGATTTTCGACATCACTGATCTTCAATAGCTTGCTTACTAGTCAGTTTTTTAGATTGTGGAAATAATTTGGGGTAATTTTTGTAGAATTACCTAATATTGATTTATTGTAAGTACCTAGTTAATTTGTATTATTATTCAATCATCATCAATCATAACATCAACTGGTAAAAAAAAACACCGCAAGATTGTCCTTGGGATTGCCAAGTGCACTTTACACAAAAGGGCAAAAGAACAGTCTAGATAAATTAAAACTGAAGTACCTAAAGAATACAAGTAGAAGGAACAATAATGCATAGACGGAAAACTTTGTATTTCATATTCAGATTTCTTACCTGTGACGTGCCAGAAACCTCTCCGTCCAATCTAGGCTTTTTTCTCGGTCCGATAGCCTGCAAGGCGGTCGCATTGGCCTCCCTCTGTCTCAGCTCTTCCATTTCCACTCTCTGCATCTCTTTCGCTTTCGCCTTCAGCTTGGCTTGTTCCGGGTCCTCCGTCTTAGATCGACTTTTCGCGGCTCGCAACAGCATTTCCCTCTCCATTTCCTCGTGCCTCTTCCGCTCCGCCTTATCTAGATCCTCTAGAAATTTTAATTGACCTGCAACAAACATCCGCCGTTAATAATTCGTCTGTAATAATTATTTTTCCTGTTACCTTTGACATCTTTTGTAACCTCGTAACGATTGATGACTTTTATGTTCTCCAATCTGTGTTCCGTGATGACGGCCAACTTCTCCAGCAGATTCTTAAGTCGCTCTTGGGCCGCGTGGGAAATACAAGCCGCTACATCGGTGTTGGGTTCGTCGAGCCCGTGTTTTGCCATCATCTGTCTGATTTTGTGCTGCAAGGGGCCCATCGAGCACAGCATCTCTTCCTTGCAGGACCTAATCTGCGTTCCGACGAATTCCGTCGAGCCCAGGATCTTCTGGGTCTCCTCCGCCAGGTTGACCCCGCCCATGGCGGCGACATCGTTGATGTCGTCGTCGCCCGTGTACGCTGCGGAAAAGGTTTTCTTCTCTTTATCTTTGGCTGCAAGTTTGAGGTTAGAAGGCACTGGCGGTTTCGCCCCTTGCACCTTGAGGGCTGCCACGGGCTGTTTGGATTGTATGGGGGTTGCCGCTCGGACTATGTGTTGCCGTAATTGGCCCGCCCCGACGGCTCTAACTTGAACGGGCTGCCGGATGTTGACTCCGGTGCGTATCTGTTGGTTGTTGGGGTACACTGGGTGCAAAGCGGGTGGTTGGGAGGATGACACAATGACGTTACTCGCGGCGTTCGGTTGTCTTACTGCGGTCACCATTCTGGTTGGTTGAGCGGGCGCTCTTATTGGGGCAACCAGTCGTTGTTGGATCACTTGGCCCGGTCGAACTACTGTCGTGCCCGGTGCCACTATTCTCACTTGGTTGGAGGCTATGCCCGGTCGCACTGTTTGAACGGTCGGAGTAGCACCGGCTATTGAGAAAACTACGTTTGCAGGTGGAGGACGGATACCATCTATCGATAATTCCTGCGTGGCTAGGGAGTGTCGCAATAAGGGTAGGCTTTTCTGGAAAAAAAATTGTTAGATTTACGAAAAAAGAAACTAAAAAGATTTGTTTAAAAAATAAATCATACGAGAAGTTGAAACTTAAAACAAAATACCTTAATTTAATATTATACAAGGTATTAGAGGTTTGATTGCCATAATTTTAACAGGTGATAGTAAACATCAAAATAAACAAAAAAGTCCTAATTTGGGTCCTAATTGCAACCGTTTTTGATAAGAAAAATTATCAAAATATTGGGTTTGATGTGTAAAAGTTCAATTTACAAATCCCTCCACAATTTTCTGCATTATATATCAGAAAATGCAACGTTTACTACCTCTATTATTTACTTTCAGTAACAGAAAAACGTTCAAAACCTTGAACCCCCTGTATATAAATATATATTTTTTTGTACGAGTCTGTTTCATAAAAATAAAAAAAAACCTGCTCTTCTTAGTATTTTGTAACAATGGTTAAGAAAAGAAGAAGAAATCTAAGCGTTATATTTTTATATTTTAAAACAAAAATCATACGCAAATTTGTTTGAAAAAGTTAATAATACAATTCAACCACAACTATTCCAATAAAAAAATTATACATTTTTTCTCAAGGATAATTATATAGTGTCCAGAAATCAGTGATCAAAATAATGTCAGTACTGCATATACACTTTTGTCCTATCCTTAGGAATATACAGGGCTACCAAGTTAGCAGTTAAATAACGAATTTCAGTCACAATTTCTAAACCGTTACCTTGATTGGCAACCTTGAAATTTAGGTGTTAGTAGTAACTTTCAACTTTCCCTATTTAAATTGGAATTAGACATGTTTCCTTATACGGGTACGGTCAAAATAAAATTTTAGAATTCATACAGTTTTGATGGTGTTCCGCCAAATTTGACAATTTGCATTTGCAGTTCCATTATATCCAAAAACTATACCTTGTTTCAATCGATATCTTTTACCATTTTTGAGATAAACGCATATTTAAGATGTATGTCCAATTCCAATTTAAATAACGAGTAACTACCGTCACCCAAATGTCGAGATTGCCAAGATTAAAGGTTTAGAAATTATGACTGAAATTCAATATGTAATTTCTTACTTGGAAGCCCTGAATATCCGTAAGGCAGCCATAATATAGAACTAACAAGTACTGATATTATTTTAACTCCCCTATATCACTTTTGACCACTAGTTTCTAGACACCCTGTATTTTGGTCTTTCGCAAATGTATCCCAAGTACCAAATTTACAACCATTTTAGCACTTATTGTACATCTCTCCAACATATACAAAAACGCATGGTACAGATTTACTGCCCAGGATTTGATCTCACAGTCCAGTCTCAGTTTCTTCAAAACATACATCACTCGTCTGCTGCCACAGCTTTAGAAACTTATAATTTTAATTATTTGTGTAGCGTTAACTACCAGTAATATTATCTTGATCACATTTTAAATTTATTTCAAAATACTTTTGTAACGTTTACTGAACTTCTTTGAGAAATATATAAAACAAAAAACAAATGTAACACAAAAGATTTTTGTCCTTATACGAGTAGTATATAGATTAGAATATATAAGTCCATTATTGGGAACATACTGTATCAATTATTTGTAATATACCTTCTGTCTGATACATAACATTAAGTGACCAAATTATGTTTGTATTATTTTGACATTTACTTGTCACTTTGTAGCCGTGGAAACGTTTGATTTGCTCAGCTAACTAAAAAATAAGCACACATTTAGAAAAACAGAATGATGAATTCTTTGAATTAGATTTTTTTCTGATAGCCAAAGGAATGCAGTTTGTGGTTAATATTAGAGTACATCAGTTTAAAGAGTATACAGAGATGCTTTTGTAAGTTGAACTACTAAAAAATAATTGCCCTTCATTTCATTTACTTTCAAATTTAAAAATATCATGTATACAGGGTGATTCTTTCATAATGTCATTAATTTTAAGGAGAGATAGTAAAAAATGAGTATAATACAAATATGCAATTAAATATTTTTTAAATGCATAATTACCCTGAAAAGAAATATATTTTCAAATCATTATTTAAACCCCTTTTCAGACTGTTATTGTCTGCTGGCCGTCTCGAATCATTCAAAGCCCCCATATCAACTCGGTGGCGGCCTGATGCAATGTTGCCAAATTTAAATATTTTCCAGAGTTACATGTAGATTTGCTTTTCTTTTAACACGCCGAGTAAAAAATTATTTTTGAGTTTCTGATTTTATTAAGTACTCCTTTCAAATAAAATACATGATTAAAATTAATGGCACTATGACTGAATCAACCAGTATATAGAGTGCAACTTGGAGCAGCTTTTTAGGGATAATAATATGTGTTCCCCAAAATACTGACAATAATTGTTTAACCAAATAAATAAGTTGTAATTCCATGTTTACATTGCACTTAAACTTTTCTTTCTGCCACCACTGGACAGATTGTATTAGCACATAGTTACATCAGTCTTGTCTGTTAACCGTTAAAGAAAAATTCTATAAAACTAAAACTAACCGAATAGCAGAGAGCATAACTTCAATGGAAAATAATTTTGGAGTATATCACTCACACAATTCATTAAATCATCAACCCATAATTTTTCCATTATCTTGTTTACTAGCTACCTAATTCCAAAATAAAATAAATCGCAATCTGATAACTTAGAAAATACTAGACATGTGACGACTAGTAACGAATATAAAAATAACTTACTTTTAAAAATCCAATGAGGCACGGTTGTGGGGATGCATTTAGAAGTCTTTCGAGTTTGTCACAGAAATCTTCTGGTTCCACTTTGTTGTCTATCAGTTCCTGTATAAGTGTTCTGACGTTTCTCTCTACCGATTTGGGTTCTCTACTGGACAGTTCTAAGAGGTTTGCTAGGAACTTCCGACACTTTTCTTTGGTATGATCGTTGGCAGGTCGCTACGTAGAAAAAAACCTCACAAACTTGGCTTCGTAACATAAAAATTGAACTTACCTGAACCTGAACTTGGCCAACTTGTGCCTGCTGAATGGTTTGTGGCGCTGATGTGACGGTTGTGGTTCCTCCCATCTGAGCAGGGTTGTTCGCCGAACTGACAGCTGTTTGCTAAAATATTACAACAAACATGTTTCTTTTTCGTTTCATACTTCACAGAATCTGTCATATGAAATACTCGTGTTTGTATTTGTAATTGGCTTTTAAGCCATATACCCCAGAAGGATAAACCACCGTTAACACATAAAATGATATACCTACTCAGACTGATATTAACTGTCTAACGTCCTAACCTCAATCTAACTATAAAAAAAACTGTCAAATGTCAAATTGTAACTATGACGTCATGTAACTACAACTAACTTAGTATGGTGTAATCATAGACCTTATAAATCATGGACCGGCCCTAGAAAGAGATGTCCGCTGTCCTGATGTGTACAAGAGGGATGAAGCTAGTCCGGGCAAAAACAGATGTTCTATGACAGAAAAATATATAAACATAACCTGACAAAACCTTTCCTAAATAATTAAAACCTTCCTTACAAATTGTTATTATCAAAATGTAATTATAAATTAAATTTCTGAATAAATGAGTAAATATCCAATATAATTCGGCTGTCACACGTCCGTCATACGTCTGTCATTTACGGTTTTTGTTTATTTCGGCCAATCATCTGTGGATTTTTGCCCGGACTAGCTCTATCTCTGTCACACACATCTGAGCATGCAACGATTTGTATAGGCAGAAAACGGTTTCGGGCGCGTCCATGATTTACAAGGTCTATGGGTGTAATAAGCGTCAAGACGATGCTATGCCTTGTAGATATTATGTAAGTCGTCATCTATTAATAGAAGAATGTTTTATAACATTTCAGTGGTTTATAAAGTGTTTTTATTTATCCTGTCACAAAAATAGAAATAATTTATAACCTAGTCTTGAAATAATTTTGTTTTCATTTAAATATGGAGCATAATTGTGATAGACGGTGACCACGATAATGAAACCAGAAATTAATTACATATTCAAATTCACATAAATATGTAAAATAGAAGTCTAGATTTTCGAAGGTTTGAACAAGAACAATGGTGCAAGATTATGAAAACTGAGTTCCTAATCTTACAGTACTCACAATTCGTTGGTTGTGGACTATTGTATGTACCTCTGCAAATTTAAACGTATTTTTAGACATCCTGAATTACATAATCCAAAAGCATAGTCCAATTACTTTTCTATCTAAATTTCATAAACCTGTCACTCATATAAACATGTTAGATATTTGTTTTTGGTTTGCAGTTGCTAAAATCAATTTCTATGTTTTTGTTGCACAATTCACACATTTTCAAAATATACATATGTACAAAATCATGCGGAAATAGGTATTGTTAATAATTTCTACCACTAAATCGTTCTATTTGAATCCAAATCTAGTGTAGATAATAGTGTATACAATAATTAAAAAGTGTGAGGGTGATATCAAAGAGAAACAAATATTTGATGACGTTACGTTTTGAAACAGTCGATGAATACGGTTCGTCACAAAAATCAGTTCAAGTCTCCAGCGAAACCTCAGCAAAGTTTATGATTATTCTATTTTCTACACTAAAACAAAAAACTGGGATTTCTCAAAATGTGGTTTTTGATCTGTTCGTAATTTTGGAATAACGGTCATACATAGTTTTATTATCATTATTATTTTTGAATACTAGTTTTCAAAACAGTTTTCTTGTAGACAGCAATAGATATTTCAAAGGAAATAGCAGGTAATGTAAATAAATTCAAGGTAATGCCAGGCAATTCTAGGTAATGCAAGGTAGTATGTAGGCAATATCTGGAAAATGCCACTTTGGAAGAAATAGTGGGAAATAATATACATCATTTTGGTCAGAGGAAATAGTAGATAGTGTGAGGATAATAGGATCCGTTCAAGCATGAAATCCGGACTGGTGTCAAACTGTCAGAAATATTCGACCAGTAACATTGAAATGAATTTATTTTCAGTAAACATCAAGCAATAAGTAGTTTGGAACAAGTCTGCATTTCTTGCTTGAACAGACATATGTTAGGTAATGCTAGATAATGCAAGGTAATATCCGGAAAATGTCAATTTATAGAAAATAAAAGGAAATATTGTACACTATTTTGGTCAGCAGTTTCCACCTCATACACACAAGTATTAATAAATGAATGATTTTGTTAGCAACAGTACTGTTATTTCCAGATGCATAATTCTCATTGAATGCTCTGATATGAAGCCCAAACCCAAGTTAATGTGGTAAGTAGAAGTAAAACCCATCACTGCATTTGTTACCACAGTTTTCTATGCCTAATTCTGACCTAACAGCACTTATGGCCGGTTTCTCAAGTAGTAGATATCTATTAAATAAACTTATCGATTCCATAAACTGGAGATATCCCATCAATTCGGTTTCTGAACCATTCGATAATGCTTATCTATTGCATAAGTTATCGAACACATATCCAAAGAAAAATGGCAAGATATCTGTCCAATAAACATTAGCGCACGCGAGCAGCGATTTAGCTGTTGCTTGTTTTCATCTTTATTGTAAGGCTTAACCCAACTTTTTTTGATATTTTTGTTACGATTACTTTGTGCAATGGAAAATTCTAATTCGTCTGCCTCTTCAGATGAAGAATATTTAAATATAGTCAGATATCTTGAATGGCTAAGAAATACATATTTTTTTAAATTCAACTATAGATGTAAACATTGTTATAACATAAACTTACATAGTTCTGCATATAAGATTGTTCACTTTTGTTTATAAGTATGTGAAAATAATTGTTAAAATGTGGGGTTAGAATAGCGAAATAATGAGTGTCATACAAATGCATTTTAAAAGTTATTATATTATTTGAAGAGAGTTTAAATAGTAAAAGTGGATAAACAAAATATCAGTAATTTTATTTTTGATATTACTTTTGCGTGTTTTATTTTTCGAGATTTCAGTACCTAAAAAACACCACAAATTTGATCATTTTACGGCGAGAAATACGACGATCTTAACGAAAGAAACTGTAGATTTACTGATAGATTTAATAGGACAACTAGTATTCAAGTGTCTAGTACTAGAACAAATTCACTATCAGTATTAGAAAAGGTTTTAATAATTTCGTTTTTATGCAACCGGTTTGTATATACTTTTATTTAGTTAATGTCATGTGATATCATTAGGCGATAGTGGCGCCATCTACAATTATTTCTTGAAAGTGTCTTACTTCCATAAATGGCATCTGCAACCACTTGTGCATTTGCTAGCTCCCTCTATGATTATTGCAAATATTAAGATATCCATTCTACTATTATGTATTCAACAAAATTTGGAAGGAATGCGTTCAGAAACCAATATAAAGTTATCGGTCTGATAAATTTATGTACTCGATAGTTATCGAATGGATTGCACCAAATGTTGAGAAACTGGCCAATATTCAAACAGCGAAAGGATCCAGTGTTATGAAATACTTACCGCAGGTACGGTTTGCATCCGAAACGTGACAGGTTGCCCCGCGGCCTGAGATGTATTGATGTTTGCCGCCGGAGCTGGTCCCACTCTAAGCAGCTGGTACTGTCCATTTTCAGTCTTGAGTAACAACGCTCCTTGCTGACCGGGTTGTAGACCATGGAAGGATTGTAAAGTTAATTGCTAAAACATTGATAAGCACATCTTTAGACAGACACAAACCCTTTTTGAGCGATTGAACTCAGACTCTAAAAAAAGAGGGAAGCTACTAAAAAGCCAAGCGAAAGGTAGAACTACTGGTACTACTACTACAGCTATCCCTACAGCTTATACCACATCACTAGCTATAGACTAATAATAACTTTTTTTACTATATTTACAATCCGCTGAAAAGAATGGAAGAATTCAAAATTCAGACATTTGTTTTAAATGACTATCTTTTAGTGTTGTCCATAAGGCAAATAAAAAGGACAGATGTTTCTGTGTATCAGGCAAAATTCATAATGATTTTGATTCATAACCCAAATAAAGATAATATTTATAAATTATACAGAATCCATTACTTTCACAAGTTTTACATATTAAAAGGTAAATATTATTAAAAACAGATAAACTGTAGATACAAGTTTGCATCAAAGATATTAAAATTTGGTTTTGTGTAGTTACTTTGTATTCACATGTAATATGTATAAGAGGTTAATGTTTTATATTATGGTGGCAAATAATATTTATTGGAAAGTATTAATAGTTATTTATGCAACAAGTACAAAAAGTAAGTGTTTATTGCACGTGACGTGTAGGACAACACGTCGAGTGCAATAAGCACTTTTTGTACGAGTTGCATACAATATTTTTTCTACGTTCATGCAAACACCAAAAAACGTTATTTAGATGACACTAACTCTAGGAAAATGTGACGTCGATTTGAACGTTTATGTTTGTCATGATGACAAAACGCTGTAGTAGAATGACAGATGAATGCAATAAATATTTTATTGCACTAGTGCAATAAAGTGCCACTTTTTTCACTAAATATAGTTCAATAGTTTTGTTTTTTGCATGAACGTAGAAAAAAATATTTGGGGGGGAGGGAGGCACCCAAAGCTTTTATAAACACAGCCAATGGGGTGGTAGAAGTTAACCACTGAACCACAGTAAATAAAATATTTTTGATCTGAAGGATAGTTGAGAAGCAACTTTTCAAATCACATTTTGTCCAAAAAATATTTTTTTGGGTATTAACAAAAAACGATTTTCTTTTAAACTGTCATTCATTTTTAGGACAGGAAGTTTTTTTTATAGAAGTTAATATCTAAACGTAATAAGTTATTTAATTTTAAAGATTTATCAGAGAGATTGAAAAAATCTAAAAAATGTTTGGATTTAATGCATATTGTTTTATCGCAATGTATAAAATTCGTTTTGTTTTGTTTAAAATGCAATATAAAGTAATTTATTAATTTTACAGAAAGAAAACTTCTTTAACGACATTTGTCCAAATTGGACAAAATGCGATTTGAAAAGTTGTTTTTCAATGTTTCAATGTAAATATTTTAAAATAGCATTACTACAATAAATATTATGCGCAAAGCACTTTTTTTTTATTTTTCAAAAAATTCCACGTTAAATATTATATGGTTTCTAACAAAAACACTTAACACCTCATTACATTACAAGTTGTGTAAATATTTTAAATCAGAACTTAAATTAATAAGCTAATACAGCTTCCAAATGTAAACAAGTCAAAAAAAGTAATGTGTCTAGTTCTCATGTAACGTGTCTAATACAAGGTGTCTGGAAATTATGAGCAAATATTTGAGAACGTGATTTTATGGCAAAAAAACGAGAATAACATAGGTCAACAAATGGACCCTAATGGAGCTAGAACTTTTAAAAAGTCGGACCTGAAGATGCTTGTTCAATATTGTCGAAACGGTTCGAGTTTACATCACTTAATCAACTTTTTATGTTGAATTTGAACATTTACACGGAATTTAAGTATTAGGATATTTGTAGGTCAAACTTCTTTGTTAAAAATTCTTTTTACAATGGGTTTGTCCACAAAAAAAAAATAATTGGTTAAAATTATCCCTTTATATACAAAATATTAAGTTTAGCTGGGACGAAATTCAGTTGGAAATACAAGGAAACCGAGAAATTGCTTGCTTTGTTTGAATGAGATACACGCTTGCGCACTGGCTTGACGTCATATGCTCGCTGGCCTGCCTTGTGTCTAGAATGCCACTAATATTAACAGCCACTTCAGCACGTACGTGATGTCACATGGCTAGCATCTAACTGAGAATAGAGGAAACATTTTCTAGCCTTGCTCCTTTAAGAGTATTTCTACTACGAATAACTAAAAGAAGAAAAATAGTATACATTTTTTAACTTCACAGTTGTTTATAGCACCTTTTGAGCCACAGAATTTCAAAATCTAAGTTTATTTTACTGAAAAACAGTGCACTTTAACAGAGTCTAATAAGAGTACCATTTTAATGTAAAAAAAATTAGATTTTGATTTCTGCTGTTCAATTGTAAAAAAATTGAAACAAAAAAGTAAGAGCTAATATTATTCGGTCCTGTTTAATATACCTCTGATTAAAATGCTTAAATTTCATGTAAATTTTGGAATTGAGCATAAAACTAAATGTTTAAAATTTAAGTTCTTTTCTTAGAACCGTTTCGACAATATTCAACAAAAATCATCTTCAGGACCGACTCTCTAAAAGGCTCAAGCTGCCTTAGGATCCATTTAATGGCCCATGTTTTTGTCGTAGAATCATCCTTACAGATATTTGTTCGTAATTTCCTCTGTACACCTTGTAGAATAGAATTTTCTTCAACTATTTTAAGAGCATTAAATAATAATTATTAACATTAAAAAAGTAAGGATTAGAATACATAATATAATCTGTATTGTACAAATATCCCATTGAGGAACTGAAAAATAGAAAGCGTAGGAAAAAAAGCAAGTGTCATTTTCGAATTTGTTAAATGTGGTCTGAAGTAATGTGAGTACACATGTTTTCCAACTATGTCAGTGCAATTTTTGAGAAGCTCAAAAAGTTATCAGTCCAGATATCATTTGAAAACTATTAATGTCAAGCGGACCGTTAATAGAAGACGTTAGTGAGACAAAATACTTCATCTTAATACATAAATACAACCAGCATTGTGTAAAAAAAATAATAATCAAAAAGTTCTAAGGCTTTACGAGTACTTAAAACATTGACAAAATCAAATTTAATCTACTAAATACAAGTTCGACAGTAAATGTTAGTAAGTACCTAAAACATGCAAATTCTAATAATTTCATATAAATAAGTTGTTACGAATAAAAGCAGCCCTCTAAATAAACTTATTGTTTCGAAAAATTAGCAAAAAAAAATTAAGATATATGTTACATTAATAATGGAAGCAAGGTTAAAGGTGTATACATAACCTAAATTGTTTTCAAGTTTAGTTTTTTTGCAACTTCATTTCAAACACATTGTCAGTGCGACTGGATAATTCATTTAACATAAAATTTAAGTACTGTCAAACATGTATTTAGAAATTTTTTACGACACACACAAGATGTAAAAATCAGTCGAATGGGATAGTTGTAAAAGTTAAGAGCATTAGTACATGTCAGTCAGAAGCTGTACACCATTAGCGAACAAGCACACGAGCTTAGGGTAGGTGCGGAACCATCCCATTCGACTGTCTTTTTCGTAAACTTACTGGAGCTCCAGGTCGGGCCCCGACTATTTGAGGTGCGCTTAGCACTACACGAGCTGGTTGACCTTTCTGCTGCTGAGTGGGAACTCCAGGGCGCACATTGACTACCTGGAGGTTGGAAAGGATATTTGGGGATTGAGTGCTAGGGCTACCTACGTTATTAGCCTGGGGCACCGAAGAAGTCACATTAACAGGAACAGTCACTAGGTTTGGGGCTCCTGGTGTCCCGCTGGTCTTTAGCACTAATGTAGGTTGTTTGGTTTGTATTGTCTGTACACTTGTCGGATTGGTTTGCAGTACTGTTTGTGGAGGAAGGCCTATGGTGCCATTCGGCAGTGACTGATTAGGCAAAGTTACTCTGTTTGGTAATATGGTCCCCGAACTCGACATGCCTATGTTGCCTTGTCCTTGCGTATATACAATCTTGACGCCCTCGTTAGATTTGTTTGGATCTAATGTACCAGTTTGGTTTATATAGCCCGCGGCTGTCTGCGCCGCGGCGCCGCTTATAATCATTGCATTGTTCGTCACTTGTTTGCTTCCATCGGTCGTGTTAACTGCACTTATCGAGTCACCGTTGGCGATAGTCCCATGTTTCTGAGGGGCAACTGTCCCGCCGTTTGATATTGCACTATTTACGTGGTTCTGATTAATGACAATCGTTGAACCTGTTTGACCTGGTACTGGGGGTGTAGAAGTGACGAGCTGATTCTCTAAGGAGCCCACGATTGCACTTACAGCCGATTCATCAACATCTGTACTTAGAGCTTCCTCGAGAAACTTAGCTGACGCCATTTTCCGAGACTCAACTGTTAACTAAAGTGCGCATGATCCGTTCCCAAATATATTCGCCCGCGTCTGCGCAGTTGTTGTTGACGGGGCAAATGCAGGAAAGCATATGAATCAAAAGTTGGAATCGCGCTTTTATAAACTACTCAACTTGTTTTAATGCAGTTTCGGGGGCGAAAATACTTTGCCTCAACTTCGAGATACGGCTCGAAAAACGCTCAGTAACATTTCTAATGCCGTGTGAGGCACTTCAAATTTTATGTGCAAAAGCTTGTGACACATCATTTTGCCCGCGAAATTCAATTTTTGCAAAATATGTATAATAAAGCAAATTTTCTGTTCAGAATTGAAAACATATTTACTTTTTTCTGTATCTTGTCCACGACTGATAATTTTCATTTTTCCTGAAATCGATATGACATCTACATACCTACCTACCTAGTTACCTACGTGATATTATAAAAATGTTATTACTGTTTCAGGTACGGATTAGCCCACAATACTGAAATCTTTCTGAAAAATATTGCAATATTGTTCTCTAATGTATCTATTTCTATAATAATTTCTAAATGTTAAGAATGACTTCAAAATTTAATATTTTTGTTGTAAATACCTATATCTGTTTTAAATTTACAAAATTATCAAATAATAGTCGATAGGTACCTACTTAGAAAATTTAACAAGAGGTAAATTATTCCGTATTTGCTTGAGCTTCAAATAAAATTATTTGAATAAACGTTTTTAAAAAGAACTTATTATTATTGCTCATATGTGGCAACACTGCATTAGCGCCATCGCCAGCTGTATTCTGATTCTGTCAAAAGTGTCAATGTCATCAATCTTATGATTCTTATGTCAAGATCGTCAAATGTCCCTAAAAATTTTAAATAACTAAATATGTAAATATATTTTGATTTTATTATAGTGATCTAACTAGAGAAAACTCTATATAAGTATGACCTACTTCTAACGTTTCGTCATTCATTAAATTTAATAGGGGACATTTTATTGCTATTTTTGTATGGAATTTTTAAATGGTATTTATCAGAGGCCTGCTGATATACCTGCATCTATTTTGCCATAGTACTAAGAAATGTACCTTCACTGTTAATATAAATTAGTATTATCACATTATATATTTAGTTGAAAATACCAATTCATAACATCTATATATTATGTGTGTGTACTGTTTTTACGTGGTTTTTACCTACCTAGTCTTTTAGTCCTCTGCAATTTGCAACGGTATTCTCTCTAGACTCTACTCTATAAGGAATCACATTGAAAAATTCCTGAGAGATATTTGCATCTGTACTTATACCTACCTGCTGTAAACTTTTCCAAAAATGACAAATATTTCTGTAACTTTGTCATAGAAACGTATGAAAAAGGTTAAGGTTTTGAATAGAAAACCTATAATATAGTTAGTTACACATTTTATTAACATTAAACTTTTTACAAATTATGAAAATTATTTCATATAAAACTTATAGTCATGTTTGACATAGGATAAAAGAGGTACCCACACCATTTCAACAGATACAAGAACTAACCATCATAAATTCACTCTCAGCTAAAAACTGTCACTTGATTCAATTTTATTTTATTTTAGTAGCTGGCAAGATTTGACCATAGACTACAACATATTAATTTGAATAGAATCTGTTATTTCTATTATTTATTATATTTTTAGTAAGTATTCCTGTTTATACATTTTTTGTTTGTTAAAATTTAACTGGTCTAATTTCAACCCAATTTATCTCAAAATTTTCTATAAATAAACAGTAAGTTTCATATTTTGTGCCATGTTTGATAAAATTTCTCCAAAGATAATTGTTATCTATACAGGATGTCTATATAAAACATACATAAAATGTTATTTAGACCACCATATTTCCTATTGTATAAAACATATATTATCTACAGGTTTGCTTCTAGTAAATAAGCAAAATGACAAGAGAAAACAGATTCGATATAGATTTGATTTTATTGTGATATTCTTGACAATACATAAAAAACTTACACTATACATCAAATATCAGTTACTTTCAGACTTCATGCCATATTGGCTGCATTTTAGAGTAAAATGTATAATCATACAATTCCAATAAATATACAGAGTGTATGTTAATGTGAGACAGTGATGGTTGCAAAAGATAATTTTATTTATTCCGTCTTATAATTATAACTTATAAAACGAAATTCCCATATGTTAAATCAACACATCAAAAGACTAGTACAGGTATTAGATACATACCTAACACAACTGGCATAGATGAGAAGTTGCCAAACGGAGGCTTTATTTATCATTAACACATTTACCAAATCATCGTCAATAGTGTAATGTCTAGTAATCAAATAAGCAGTATCCTGAATTTTTCCATATATACAAGGTGAGTCAACGCTGTGACAAAGTTGATTTATCACTAAAATACTTATAATTGGAGCAAAAAAAATTCAAAATAGGTTGAGAGGGCAAGAAATGAACATTTTAAAAATAATTAGACTTATACAGGGTTAATTGTACTGCGGTACGGTCAAAAGACAGCGGCTTCTGAGATAATATTTTTTTAATATAAAAAATGACATTTTCGATATTACACTTGATTGTCGGTTCTATACTCGTTTTTTGATACAATTTAAGCAATTGTCACGGTACTAAGGTCACGGTAAATTATGAAGTGGTCACCGTTTATAAATGTCATACAGGGTGGTCACAAAATTATACCAAATGTTATCTTATTCAAAGGCAAAAATTTTATTTTCTTCAAATCAGTTCCTTATATTTTATATTTTTAGTAACTACTTTTTTTAAATTTTTTTATCATAAATATCGTTGACACACTAGAGATAAAGAATTCTAAGCAATGCTCTTTTGTTTCAACTCAAGTGTAGTGTAACGCTGAAAATGTCACTTATTATATTAAAATATTATCTTGTAAACAGCTGATTTTTAGCACATATTACTACAAAAAAATATATAAATCCACGTAAAATATAAATATCCATACAAATACAGGGTGTTCCATTTAAAAAAATACAACTTTGGTTTGCCATCAAAAACAATAAACCACTCTGTAAAAGTCAAATGTTTTTAAAATGATAAAATGTCCCTTTCTTCATCCGTCATCCAAACCTATTTTAAAATTTTATGCCCCGGTTATATCTTAGCAATAAATCGATTGTACTACAGCGTCTACTCACCTTGTACAGGGTGACTATAATAATTAGTGTGCCAAATTTAACTGATAGGTAGATTTTTTAAAAATAATAGCACAGCTTTATATACTTATGTCTAATTTTTTTTAAGAAACAAAAGCTTTTTTTCACTCGACCTTTTAAATTGAAGAAAGTCAACCCATAACTCCCTAGTAATACGGCGCTCCCTACTGGCAACAATTTTTTTAGTAACATCACAGTATCGTGCAGTGAAACGAGCAACGTCATATCTGCGTTGCCACATCATCATTAAATGGGTGTTCTTTCATAGACTATTAAAATCCAAGAAAATAAAGGAGCATGTTAAATTTTCTTAAAGCTGATTTTAACAATTTTATTAACTTAGCCAAGCAAAATGTTTTGGTTAAATTTCATTAAAAATAAATAAATAAAGCTGAGGTATTTACCTGTTTGAATGGGCATTCTAAAACTTATAATTAAAACAGCACACCACATTGTATCACATAAAAAGGTCAGAACACTAAATAACGCCCAAAATATAACCCTAGATGCACTCATAAACTTAGAAAGTTATTTCAAGAACAATTTTTGTCCCACACTTCGACTTTTGGGCTAATCCTCGTGACTAGAATGAGGGGTAGAGATCAGTGGCGGCTGATGGGATGTCTGGTATGCCATATCTCAATAGCCAGACATGGGACCCAAACTAAACTTTAGGGTATATATACTGTGGCCATATAGAGAACTTTGGTAAAAGAACAATTTTACAGTTTGCGAAAAAAAGTTGAAAAAAAACGTGGGCCTTTTGTGTTATAAAAGTTATGCTGTCAAAACAATTTAAGTCATAAACGCACATCATTCCGTATTTCTTTAAGGAAAAAAAAAAAATTAGGACGATTATAAAACTATGCTATTATTTTCCAAAAATCTACACACCAGTTAAGTTTGGCACACTAGTTGTAGATTACCCTGTGTAATAAGTATATTAAAAATTATATTTGTGTACAATGGCGATTTGAATGTAGTGTAGATAATAAGTTTTAACTGTACGTTTTTCAGTGTTATAATTTTTTAAAAATTCAGATTTGTTGATATATTGTGATTAAAATGACTTCAGCATATGTGTACGGGGTAATCACGTGAAAATGTTAGATTCGGCTGTAACATATGTTCCTTTCATAAGAACAAATAAAGTTAATATCAATATCTCTCCAGTGTGATGCCCAATTGTTTTTGATAAAAAAAATCTGATTGTTGCAAAAAATTAACGAACGAATGCACATTTTAGTTTTCCGACATCCTAGGACAGCAAAGTTATAGCCAAATCTAACGGTTTTGCATGATCACCTTGTGCTGTTTCTGTAAGTAATTTTGTTTCTCCAAAGGGGAACAGAGCATGTAAAAGTAAAGAATTTTTTTAAAGCATCCTGTGTTCTAACACATATTTTCAAAATAAAAAAAATATCGAATTGAAGAAACAGAAAATTAAAAAGAACCAACCCTGTTGTGTAAAGTGTGCATACTAATTTCAAGGACGTATTGAAAAATTTGCCGTTATAACAAATTAGAAATATAAACTTGAATTTCCCAAAGAAGATTAATGTTATTTTACAAAAAAAAATAAATAAATAAAAATAAAAAAATAGGTGCATGAAATTTAATATTTAATGTTATTTATTCAAATTACAGACATGGTAGCTTAAAAATAAATAAATTTACCACTTAATGTAAATAATTTCTACTTTATGAGAAATATTTTAACAGAATTGTGAAAAAATTGCAACAAGTGTTAACATGCACATGTTATTCAGAGAATTCTATAGCAGATTCTACTTCCAAAAATATGAAAAAAAGTTCCTATAAACCTAGGTCCGCACATGCTTTATTTTCGAAATTCAGGCTGTTAAACTTGTTTAAATTGTTTTTAAAAAACAAAGCATTTGTGGACCTAGGTTTATAGAACCTTTTTTTCATAGAATCTGTTCTAGAATTCTCCCAACATTTTTAAACAATATGATATTGGAAAAACTGTCCAACTGAATAGACAAAAAAATCTATGTTCTGTTTTCCAAACGGCTATTTTCCCCTATAAGATGGATTGGGCTCATCTGATCTGTTTAATGCATTTTACTTTAAAAGTCAAATGAAATCTTCTCGATATAATACGTCTAACAATTAGGTTTGCAAAATGACCACCATATAACTGCTATTAAAGCACAAGTGACAAAACTTGAAAAAAAAATGTATTTCAAGTTTTAACATTCTTGCGTTAGCACACAACAAAATGCAATAAGACAGTTGTACCTTGACACAAACGTGGCTGTGGAGTAGAGAACCAGTTTGTACAATGCTGCCAATATGTGAAAGTGGCACGTTTGTAAACTTAATTGCAGTGCTCGCATTCCAGTGACTTTTTTGAATTGTTAAGAACTTTTTATTTTGCCTCATAGCTGTTAGAATTATATAAAAATTAAAAAAAATATACATATAATTATTATGCTAAATGCATAGTAACATGTGATATGATTTATTTCACATCCAACCATAAATGTGCATCATACGTGATTTTTACATAAAGTGGTTAAAAATTTCCAATATCCAAGAATTACTAATGGAATAATCTCTTCCCTACATAATTTCAAACATTTATATTTAAAAATACCTACACTTTCCTATTACGAATATATCATCTAGACTTTTACATTCAAATATTTATCATTCATGATTAGTACTAGAGTGAGCAACCCTTAGTGACTAGAAAATTAGTAATTTTTGAAATGCTTCAACCTATACAAAGGAACTGTGGACTTCCTGTTTCCAAAGGCGATATACCCGCTGCCTGGTGAAAAGTTCAGTTTGTTAATATTACCTATTTTGGTTCCGAAGGAGGGAAAATTATTAAAAACAGTCCCCGAACCTATATGGAATAATTTAACAGAATTCTGAATGTCTGCTGAACAAAATGCCAATATCTCAGACGAAGGATTGAATTTTAAGTCACTTATCCCTGTCGTGAGATTGAGGATAGTTTTTCTAGGTTTAGGCAGTTTATTCTGTAAAACATCCTCCATCCCGTACAGGTTTACGACTCCCTGCGCTGAACCTGCCGCTATAAATTGGTTAGACGAAGAAATGGCTAGGGTAGTACCTTGTATACAACCTTCGTCGGTAAATTTGTGTTTTACCCTATGCATGTTCATATCCCAAACAGTTACTTCACTACTATCGCTATGTCCAAAAAGCAGGTTGCCTGTAAAAAAAATCAAATGAAAATACAGTGAAAATTTGTACACAGTAAAACCTGTCAATAACGACCACCCTCAAAATAAGAATTATTGGCCGTTATGGAAAGGCGGAAATAACTGACAGGTAACCCTTATTTGGGTAAAACCGAGGGGGTAACCACTCATGGTAATTGTGCGAAATCTTGAGAAATTGTGCAAAATCCCGAGATATCATGCAAAATCCTGAGTATAAGTATAGTAATTTTTGAGGTAGTTTTTTTTCAAAAGTGAAATTTTGCAAATTCCTTGAAATTGCCCGAAATTCGGCAAAACCCCTTGGAAACCTTTATTTTGTGAAATCTTGGCACAGTTTTGATCCCCCTCAAGTAAAAGTGTAAATAATCGTCTATATGTATTAATATTTGCACCATAAAAATAAAACAAGTAGTTTTAAATTTTTTATACACAAAATATGCATGTAAATCTAAATATAAAGTAACTACATACCTATATATTACCTACATAGATATACTCGCGACAAGAATTCAGACGTCTTACGTCATACGAACAAATGAATAATTCATTATATTTTCATCAAAATATTTAAGAAACTACAACTGACATTACTAAAACTATATACTACACTAAAAGTTTGCATTATGTATTGCACTAAATTGCAAAAAAACGATTGTTTTTAACGCGTACAAATATCAAAAATTACGTTGACAATAAAAACAAATGTGTAACGTCAGCCGTGACGTAAGACGTCTGAATTCTTGACTCTAGTATATAAATTTCTATATGTTAACCTTTGTTGTACCAAATGAAGTACCCTAGGAACAATAATTTTTAGTATATTATTTCAAAATTCATGGTATATCTACTATCTATTTATTCCCGCAAAATTCTTCAAAAATTTTAATAAAAAAAAAATAAAAACTGGCATGGGATAAGTTTAACCTCGCCTGGAATTCGAAGGAACATATTTTAAAGCTCATTTGGCATATGTAGTGTAGCAATTTTTATATAAGTGATGGAATTTGTGTGGAAACTTGTTACTTTCCATATATCCATCGCAGGGAAAGGTGTTTGGTTTCAAAAAATTTACTGACTTGAGTTGAAGATAATGTGGACATCGATACTAATTTTTGAATGAGAATAGCGACGGCCAGTCGAAGATCTTGGGACGATATTGTGGTACAGTGAACAAGAATTGAGTTTAGTTGAAATAGAAGCAAGGTCTGAAGAAAGCATCAAACAAAGGCTAACAATTGAAATAAATTACCATTTAAAGAAACTTGTAGCAGAAATGAAAATATTACAGATCTAACTCAATTTAGCGGCAAGATATGTCTGTGCTTGAAGTGTTTCAACCATTTTTGAGAGATGAAGGGCTAATTAATAAACGTGTTAACTTCATCTTTTTTGTCTTCTAATCCTAGTAATGGGTATTATAAAATGCAATGTTCCATTGGATTAATTGTAAACATTTTAGCGGTTCAAAATAGTATTGGGGTACTCAGTGTGGCATGAAATTTTTTGAAGTCGGTACGACAAAGATTAATATACATATAAATACTTCTCAAACTTTTTTAAAATACACTTCAATTTTTATTTGCTTCAAATTTCTCAACTTCAATTTATAAAGTTTGCTTCACATTTAAACAACATTTATGTTTTTCCTATAATAAATTCTTTGATCATCTTTCATGAACTTAACAGCTTTAAAACAAAACCAATTTCACTAAAATCGATTAGCACAGTCGGCAGTTTTCCAACTTTTTCTGTAATCCAATTCTGCTCTACCCCTACTTACTTTAAGAGATAGAGCAAAATATCAAACAATTTTTAACGCGTCTATAGGAGTCCAAAACCATTATAAATAACAATACCTTCACTATTGATTTTATGGAGAAAAACTTACTTTTCGATTTGGATTTAAAAGTTCGCCATCTAGCGGAAACATTTGAAAATTAAAAATAATTGTTATAGAATTCTCGGGGCACTTTTGTCCCAATTTTTTTCCGGAAGCTGTAGGACAAGTAGTTTCCGAGATACAGTTATTACCCGACCTTAAAAGGGCCCCATTACATAAAAAAAATTTACAACTTTACCATTTTTTCCAATAAAAATTTCAAATAGAATATGTATACGTTATAACAACTGTAGATAATCTGTACTTTAAAGGTTGTCATAACTAATTTTTACTGTATTTACTGCATTTAATCTATAAATACCAACCTCTTGGATTAAATGTTAAAGCAGTTACTTCAGAATCCTGCTTCAGCAAAGCTATCCTTTCCTTTGAAGCTGCCGTTAGAATGTGTATTTCTCCCCATTTACCAGCGATGGCAATGAATTGTGAATCAGGAGAAACTATAAAGTTTTTACATTGTGTTAGACCCTGAGGTAAGTTAAACCTCATCGCTTTGGCCGCTAATAAGTCGAAATTAAATATATGTGAATGTCTCGATCCTAATATAGCCTCGTTGCCGTTTTGTGTGAATTTAGCACATATAATTGGGAAACGTTCAAATGCTATGCTAAGCAATTTGTTGTTACGTTTGCCGTCGATAGCAAATAAAGAAGCAACACCTCCGTTTCCTGCAACTAAGGCTACCGTAGAAGTTTGGTGAAATTCCAAAGCGTTGATGTATGGGCCTTCTGAATATGTCTCACAGTTTAAGTCTTTAACTTTCTTAAATTCGAGTAGAGTAGAAGGTAACGTGGTTTTAGAAGTTTTATTTATAAAACCACAGGTTCGTAATATCTCCTCGTCTGAATCTGAGTCGGTATGTTTTGATTTACCCAACGATGCCCATTTAGGAGTGCCGACAGCATTCTGGAATTTGTGCTTAAGCAAGTTTGAGTATTTGTTGTTACGGCTATTGATACCTCCTGAAGGAAGTTTACGTCTCTGTGCATCCAGAGCTTGGCCCACTTCAATGCCATCATCGTCTTCATCTGTCCATGCAGGTTTGCGAATATTTTCATCACTATCAGAACTATCGTCCTCTCCTACTCCTGAATCTACATTTGACTGAGAAGTACCAGCTTCTTGCTCAGCTTCTTCTAAACACTGCAAAAAACTTTGAGCACCGCCGAAAAGAATTTGTGACAAATGTTCCTCTTCAGCTTGTGCTTGCTGATCAAAAGGTCGAAATTTTTGTTTTGGAGCATCGATTTGATATTCTACATCTTCCTCTGGCTTCGGTTCGTGTTTACGTTTTCGATTCAATTTCTCTTTGGGCATCTTATATAAATGTGTCTATTAAAAATTACTTTTAAAGAGTCACAATCACAAAATTGTACGAAATTGCACTAAGTACTAAGTTGTCGAATGTCAATTCTTTAAACGTCAACATCATTGAACATGGCAAATGATTGAACATGGAAAAATAATGAAAAGTGGTCACTCAGTGGTTAGTAATCATAGACTTCAAATGCTAAATTAACGTGTGTTACCATCCACAAAATTAAATATGAACCAAAGATCTTAAAATTGAAGACAGATTGGTAATGGATGAAGACTAAGAAACAGATTTGTTCAATGAATGATTAGAATTGTATTAGAAAAAAGCCACATCAACGCTGACAATGAATTTAGTTTTCGTAAACTATATAGTTTCCAATTGCCTGCAAATTATGAAAAATAATGTATGTTAACATATGGGGATAAGGACCAAAAATGCAAGAAATATGTATTTATTTGTTATATGGGCAGATTTTTTTTAAAGAATATGCATTTATTTTTATTAATTATTGATATTGAGTGTATTACATTCATACAGTAGCACTAGAAAGTAGATATAAGTACAATATATAAGAAACGGAAAATGTCTACCAATTATTTTAATAAAAACTTTTTTATTGGCCCTGAATATATATAAGACCTTGTAAATCAGGTTTATAAGCGATTAAGTTCAGTTCCGTCCAATCTCGATTATAATATAAAATAAGTTTAGTTAAATTGGTAAAACTTTAACAGTAGTGCAACAACTCAGAATATGAATTTGCTGTATACTATACGTGCACTAAATTTGCAAGTAATATTGACATTTCAATGTAACATTTTGTTTAGATTATTTTATTTCTGTTGATAATGTTTCGTAAAATTCTTAATTTTCTAGATAAATTGATTTTTGGGAGGCAGCAAAATTAGAAGCATTTTAAAATCTCAAATTACAAAGAAACAATTTGTAATATTCTACCTTGCTTTACGTTATTGTTTCCACACAAATATAATATGTATATTTTTTATCAACGTAAATTCGTTTATTAAGGAAAAACAGGAATTTAGGAAACATATTAAGAGTACTTAGTTATTAAGCAGATTTACACTAATAGCTGCACATACGCACAGTTTCAGCTTGTTAAAATGATTGATTTCCATTTTAGCAACATCTAATATTACATTTACTCCTCAGACAGCTTGCCAGTGATATCAGAATATTGATAATTTTGTAAAGCAAATACCTAATGCGTTTCAACTTGTTATAATGACTGGTTTCCATTTTAGAAATACCTAATGTTCCATTTACCCTAATTTCCACCCCTCCGACGGCTTGCGAGTGGATGACACTGGTATCAGCAAATTGATAATTTTATAAAGTAATTACCTACCCAGTTTCAGCCTGTTAAAATGACAAGTTTCCATTTTTTAAATATCTATTATTCCATTTACCCTAATTTCTTCCCCTTCGACGGCTTGCGAGTGGGTGACACTGGTATCAGAATATTGATAATTTAATAAAGTAATTAACTGCAAGAGTTTCAGTCTGTTAAAGTGACAGGTTTCATTTTTAGATATATCTAATATTCCATTTACCCCAATTTCCACTCCTCAGACGGCTTGCGAGTGGATGACACTGGAATGAGAATATTTATAATTTTATAAAGTAATTACCTGCCCTGTTTACGCCTGCTTATATTTTTTAATTAATAATTTTTGGCTAATTAGGATGTTCCGCGTTTTTACCTATTATTATTTTTTGCGCGAAAAAATGAGAATAACTTCACCCCACTACATTCGCGTAGCGTGAGTCGAAGGAAGAAGACTGAAATCTACCGCTGAACCGTCGACACGTGATCGCAAAATTATCGTTGTGTGTTTTCCGATAAGCTGAAATCAAAAATAGTCTTTTCTCCACCCAGAACTTCATCCATCGCTGGAATAAAGGTGAGTGAAGTTTTCTCCCGCATTTTGATTAAGCTATTTTTTCTTTACCGCATTTAAAACTTTTCTGTATCTAAATTCACAAAAAACTACAGTCCATTAACAAATTAAACAACATTTTTTTTGGTCCTTGACGAGCCGCGGATATTTTTTTATTCATTTCATTACTTCTTGTTCAATCGTTAATTATATACATTCCTAATTAGCCAAAATAGTTTGCTTTATATTCTATATTTCACAGTCGATAGTTAAATTGATATCAGTAACCTTTTTGCTAATCCTTTTTTTGCGTCTTATTTGTGCCTTGTTGAGAACTCTGTTTACAGGTCAGAGCCGGAATCAAATATTTGTAGTAAGTCATTTCAATTGAAATGGCAAGTGCTGATAAAATTAGAAAAAGCAAAGCGTTACGTCATAGTGAAATTACTCGAATTAAAGAACTTTTCAATATAGCTGAGCGCGCATTAGAAAATGAATCAAATCATTCTGTATTTATTCAAAGATTCAAAAACATAAATACGATTTTTGAAAACTTTAATAAACAACAAGAATCTATTATTTTACTTGTTTCCAGTCTTGAGGATGGTGATATAATTGCTGAGGAACAGATTCGCTCTGAATTTGAGCATTATTTCTATAGTATTCAGGGCATTCATTATGATTTGTTTGAGAAAACTGATAAGCCGCCAAAGAATTCTTCCACTAAAACTAATCCTAAACTTCCGGAGTTGAAATTAGCAACGTTTAACGGTGACATAAAATTTTTTAAAACATTCATTGACATTTTTAACGTTCTTATTCATAATAATGACAGTTTAACTAACATAGAAAAATTTTCTCATTTGCATTCTTGTTTAGATGGTCCGCCAAAATTATTAGTTCAGCGTACACCTTTGATAGCAGATAACTATTTAATTGCTTACAATAATCTATTAAAAAGATATACTAATGCCAGGGCATTAGCCTGTGCTTATTGGGATGAAATTCATGATAGTCCTCGTTTAACTTCAGACAATCCCGAAAATCTCAAAAAATTACTGGACATATTTGCTCAAAATCTAGATGCTCTTTCTAGTTTAAATTACCCGGTAAAAGAATGGGATTTTATTTTAGTTAATTTGCTTTTGAGAAAACTAGATGCTGATACTATTTCCCGCTTTGAACTTGCATACGGTTCAACTGAAATGCCATCTTATGAACGCTTAACTGAGTTTTTGGAAAAACAATGTAACTCTTTAGACAGTATATTACGCACACTTCATTCTTCCCGTACGCAACAAACAAAGAAAACTTCTAATTTTACTCCTAAAAATTCGTTAAAATCACCCAACCGCAAAACATCATCTTTCTTAACTAATACTACAAATCGTCTCTGTTTTATGTGTAAAGGAGATCATGTTCTTTACAAATGTCCTTTATTTAGTTCAAAAACCCCGCGTGAAAGATACAATATTGTTAAACAAAATAATTGCTGTGTTAACTGTTTAAGCACCTCTCATGTATTCAGAAATTGTAATTCTGAATCAACTTGTCGCGTTTGCCATTTGAGGCATCATTCTATGTTACATTTTAATACACCGCAGCCTGAAAATAATAATTTTGATAGTCACAGAAATTTACCAACCGCTAGTCCGAGCAATAATCCCGAGCCCGGTCCTAGCACTACTTTACTTGCCACATCAAACAATATTCAGTCTTTAAATTTACAAACCGCTTTAACTAATGTATTGTTAAGTACAATTCAATTAGAAATTTTAGATTCGCGAGGCAACTTTCAAAATATGCGTGCTTTGTTAGACGGTGGCTCTCAAGCCAATTTTATAACTCAAAGGGCAGTAAATAAATTAGGATTATCCCGTTTTAAATTATCATTAGCTATACATGCGTTAAATGATACAAATGTCACATCAGTTTCAGGCGGAGTAAATTGTACTATAAAACCGCCAAATAATTCGTCTTTAAATTACACTTTAGATGCAATCATTATTGATAAAATATGCTCCAATTTGCCAAACCGATTTATTAATATTCGAAACTGGACCCATATTAATGATATAAATTTGGCAGATCCTAATTTCAATTCTCCCGCTTGCGTAGACTTGCTACTTGGTGCTGATATTTTCAGTAAAATTATTAAAAACGGTCGTATTTCTGGTGATGTGCATACCCCTTCCGCTATAAATACAACATTTGCTTGGATTTTAATGGGAAATATTAATGATAATAATTTGCAGTATATTAATTCTATGTTAGGTCTCTGTCATGATTATTCTTTAGATAATAATCTTAAAAAATTATGGGAAGTGGAAGAAGTACCTAAAATGATTACCTGTTCACCTGATGATTTACTTTGTGAGAAAAACTTTGTCGAAACCCACTGTAGGGACTTTTCTGGACGATATAGTGTATCTCTTCCCTTTAAAAATTCCGATCCATTATTTGACGATTCGAAGTCAAATGCTTTACGCCGCTTTTATTCTTTAGAACGACGTTTGTTTAAGGATGATTCTCTTTATAATTCTTATTCGGAATTTATGAAAGATTATCTACAGAGTGGACATATGGAACTGGTCACTTCTCCCCCTTTGCATGAAGGTAAAATATTTTATATTCCCCATCATTCTGTTATAAATTGTAATAGCAGTACTTCACCATTACGAGTTGTCTTTGATGCATCTGCAAAGTCAGTAAATGGCACTTCTCTTAATGATTGCCTTTTGGTTGGCCCTAAACTTCAAAAAGATATTATGACTTTATTGTTACACTTTCGTTTATACCCGCTTGTTTTTACTGCTGATATCAAGCAGATGTATAGGCAGATAAATATTCATCCGCATCATAGAGATTACCAAAGAATACTTTGGAGATTTTCATCAACTGACCCTGTCCAAGAGTACAGACTAAAAACCGTTACATACGGTATTTCCTCGGCACCTTTTCTTGCTCTCAGAACGATTCAACAACTTGCTAGTGATGAGTTCAATTCATTCCCTTTAGCTTCACAAATAATTCAGTCTGATATATATGTTGATGATATAATCACTGGTTGCTCTAAACTCGAAGAGGCCCTCACATTAAAGGAAGAAATTATTTCTTTGTTACGTAGGGAGGTTTCTCACTTAGAAAATGGGCCAGTAATAATATTCATTTTTAAATACTATTCCCGAAAATCTGAGACAAAATCAGTCTCTTTCTTTCTCTGACGAAGATAGTTCTATGAAAATTCTCGGTTTAAACTGGTTACCTTCTTCAGATGTTTTTGTTATTCAATAGAAACTTTAAATCGTCCATGTACAAAACGTACAGTCTTATCAGAATTATCAAGGATTTTTGATCCTCTTGGTTTCTTATCACCAATTACTTTTTTCGCAAAATATTTGATGCAACATCTTTGGACTTTAGGTTTAAGTTGGGATCAAACCCTCCTCAAGAGGTGTTAATTCGTTGGGATAAATATAAATCGGAACTTTCTTCTCTTATTCACTTATCCATCCCTCGTTGCTGCGTGCCATTAAAGATTACCAACTGCCAACTGGTTATGCCGCAGTTATTTATTTTAGATTTGAAACTTCCGATGAAAACATATCTATTCATCTTATTTGTAGTAAATCAAAAATAGCTCCTCTTAAACGCATTTCTATACCATGATTAGAATTGTGTGCCGCTTACCTGTTGTCAAAACTTCTAAAATTTGTCTTGAATACTTACCGCGATAAAATTAATATAAATGAAATATTTGCTTGGAGCGACTCTACAGTAGTCTTACATTGGGTTAAAGCATCAGCTCATAAATGGAAAACTTTTGTCAGTAATCGTGTGACTTTAATACAAGAAAGTATTCCACCATCTAGTTGGTTTTACGTTCAGTCTGAGCACAATCCTGCTGACTGTGCCTCCAGAGGATTGCTTCCTCCGAGTTTCTTAACCATGCTAGATGGTGGGTGGGTCCACCATGGTTAAAATTACCTAACAATGAGTGGCCTGTTCTTAGTTTTGTAACCCTGATTCTGATATAAGATCAGAAGAAAGAAAAATTATTCTAACTACTCGCGTATCTTTAGATCACATTGGTTCTCTTATAGATAAATATTCTTCGTTAGAAAAATTAAAACGAATTGTAGCTTATATTCTTCGCTTTATTCACAACATAAAACCCGCATCCGAAAAATTAAGTGGCGTCCTTACACTTAATGAATTAAATAATGCCTTAATGTTATTAATAAAATATATTCAGTTTCAATTTTTCGCAGAAGATATAGAGAAAATTAATAAAAATCAACTTCTTTCTAAATCTATGCGAAAATTAAGTCCTTTTATAGACCAAAACTCTATTGTAAGAGTTGGAGGTAGGCTACAGAACTCCTCAATTGCTTTTAATAGAAAACACCCTATACTTTTGCCTAGATGCCGATTTACAGATTTACTTATTGAAAGTACACATGTATGTTTTTTACATCCTGGTGCTCAGACACTACAATACATTTTACTACAAAATTTTTGGATACTATCAATGCGAAGGGCTATTCGCAAAGTTGTTTCAAACTGTCACAAATGTTGGCGCCTAAATCCAAAACCGCTCCAACCCCCTATGGGAAATTTACCTGTTACTAGGTTGTCTCAAGTTAAACCATTTTCAATCGTAGGCGTTGATTTTGGTGGTCCATATTTTATAACTTTAAATAAGATAAGGGGTGCAAAAACGCACAAAGCTTACATTTGTTTATTCATTTGTTTTAATACTAAAGCCATCCACTTAGAACTGGCTACGGATCTTTCTACAGAATGTTTTGTTGCCGCATTACGGAGATTTATTGCACGTCGTGGACGCTGCTCGCAAATTTTTAGTGACTGCGGAACAAATTTTCAGGGTGCAAGTAAATATCTGACAAATCTAATGATGAATGCTTCTAATACAGAAAAAATTCGGTGGCAATTCAACCCACCATCCACACCTCACTTTGGAGGTCTTTGGGAAGCGGGTATAAAATCGGTAAAAACCCATCTTTCTCGTGTCATTGGCCAGCAAATTACTTATGAAGAATTTTATACAGTACTTACACAAATTGAAGCCTTGTTAAATTCGCGCCCTTTATGCCCGCTCAGCTCTGATCCTAATGACTTCACCGCTCTGACACCCGGTCATTTTCTAACGCTAGAACCTCTATCTGCAATTCCGGACGAAGACATAAAGAAAATAACCTTAAATCGTCTTAATCTTTGTCAACTTCTACAACGTTTACATGCTGACTTTTGGTCTCGTTGGCACAATGAATATCTACATACTCTATTTCAAAAGGTAAATGGTTAAATTCGGAAAACCTTTAGCTCCCGGAGCATTAGTATTGATCAAAAATGAAAAGATACCGCCGCTACAGTGGCAACTAGCCAGAGTTGTAGAGGTTCATTGTGGTGCGGATGGGGTGGCTAGAGTTGCAACAGTGCGTACTCAGCATGGCATATTTAAGCGTCCATTGGTTAAACTATGCCCCTTACCTAATAATTAATTTCTCGCACATTTGCTTAAGCTTTGTTATTTTTTTTTTATTTTTATTTAAATTTTCAATTTATATACAATTTATTTTTGTTTACACAAAAAGGTGGGTGGGAATGTTTACGCCTGCTTATATTTTTTAATTAATAATTTTTGGCTAATTAGGATGTTCCGCGTTTTTACCTATTATTATTTTTTGCGCGAAAAAATGAGAATAACTTCACCCCACTACATTCGCGTAGCGTGAGTCGAAGGAAGAAGACTGAAATCTACCGCTGAACCGTCGACACGTGATTGCAAAATTATCGTTGTGTGTTTTTCCGATAAGCTGAAATCAAAAATAGTCTTTTCTCCACCCAGAACTTCATCCATCGCTGGAATAAAGGTGAGTGAAGTTTTCTCCCGCATTTTGATTAAGCTATTTTTTCTTTACCGCATTTAAAACTTTTCTATATCTAAATTCACAAAAAACTACAGTCCATTAACAAATTAAACAACATGCCCAGTTTAAGCCTGTTAAAATTACAGGTTTCCATTTTAGATATATCTACTATTCCATTTACCCCAATTTCTACCCCTACTACGACTTGCGAGTGAATGACACTGCTATCAGAATATTGATAATTTTATAAAGTAATTACCTGCACAGTTTCAGCCTGTTAAAATGATAGATTTCCATTTTAAATATATTTACTATTCCATTTACCCCAATTTCCACCCCTCCGACGACTTGCGAGTGGATGACACTGCCATCAAATTATTGATAATTTTATAAAGTAATTACCTGCCTAGTTTCACCCTGCTAAAATGACAGGTTTCACTTTTAGATATATCTACTATTCCATTTACCCCAATTTCTACCCCTCCGACGCCTTGCGAGTGGATGACACTGCTATCAGAATATTGATAATTTTATAAAGTAATTACCTGCTCAGTTTCAGCCTGTTAAAATCACTGGTTTCCATTTTAGATATATCTGCTATTCCATTTACCCCAATTTCCACCCCTCCGACGACTTGCGAGTGGATGACACTGCTATCAGAATATTGATAATTTTATAAAGTAATTACCTGCCCAGTTTCACCCTGTTAAAATGACTGGTTTCCATTTTAGAAGTACCTAATGTTCCATTTACCCCAATTTCCACTCCTCCGACGGCTTGCGAGTGGATAACACTGATATCAGAAAATTGATAATTTTATAAAGTAATTACCTACCCAGTTTCAGCCTGGTAAAATGACAGGTCATCATTTTATAAATATCTATTATTCCATTTACCTAATTTCTACCCCTCTGACGGCTTGCCAGTGGGTAACACTGGTATCAGTATATTGATAATTTTATAAAGTAGTTACCCGCCCAGTTTCAGCCTGTTAAAATGACAGGTTTCCATTTTTGAAATATCTAATATTCAATTTATCCTAATTTCCACCCCTCCGACGGCTTCCGAGTGGATGACACTGTTATCATAATATTGATAATTTTATAAAGTAATTACCTGCCCAGTTTCAGCCTGTTAAAATGACAGGTTTCCATTTTATAAATATCTATTATTCCATTTACCCTAATTTCACCGACGGCTTGCGAGTGGGTGACACTAGTATCAGAATATTGATAATTTTATAAAGTAATTACCTGCCCAGTTTCAGCCTGTTAAAATGACAGGTTTCCATTTTAGAAGTACCTAATGTTCCATTTACCACAATTTCCACTCCTCCAACGGCTTGCGAGTGGATGACACTGGTAACAGCATATTGATAATTTTATAAACTAATCGCCTACCCTGTTTCAGTCTGTTAAAATGACAGGTTTCCATTGTGTAAACATCTATTATTCCATTTACCCTAATTTCTACCCCTCCGACGACTTGCGAGAGGATGACACTGGTATCAGAATATTGATAAATTTATAAAGTAATTATCTGCCTAGTTTCAGCCTGTTAAAATGACAGGTTTCCATTTCAAAAATATCTAATATTCAATTTACCATAATTTCTTCCCCTCAGACGGCTTACGAGTGGGTGACACTGGTATCAGAATATTGATAATTTTATAAATTAATTACCTGATGAGTTTCAGCCTGTTATAATGACTCGTTTCCATTTTAGATTTACCTAATGTTCCATTTACCCCAATTTCCACTCCTCCGACGGCTTGCGACTGGATGACACTGGTATCAGAACATTGATAATTTTATAAAGTAATTACCTGCCTAGTTTCAGCCTGTTAAAATGACAGGTTTCCATTTTATAAATATCTATTTTTCCATTTACCCTAATTTCTTCCCCTCCGACGGTTTGAGTGTGGGTGACACTGGTATCAGAATATTGATAATTTTATAAATTAATTACCTGCCCAGTTTCAGCCTGTTAAATTGACAGGTTTCCATTTTATAAATATCTATTTTTCCATTTACCCTAAATTCCACCCCTCCGACGGCTTCTGAGTGGACGACACTGGTATCAGAATATTGATAACTTTATAAAGTAATTACCTGATGAGTTTCAGCCTGTTAAAATGACTCGTTTCCATTTTAGCAATACCTAATGTTCCATTTACCCCAATTTCCACTCCTCCGACGGCTTGCGAGTGGATGACACTGGTATCAGCAAATTGATAATTTTATAAAGTAATTACCTGCCCAGTTTCAGCCTGTTAAAATGACAGGTTTCCATTTTAGATGTATCTACTATTCCATTTACCCCAATTTCCACCCCTCCGACGACTTGCGAGTGGATGACACTGCAATCAGAATATTGATAATTTTATAAAGTAATTACCTGCTCAGTATCAGCCTGTTAATTAAGGAAAAAATGGAAACCTGTCATTTTAACAGGCTGAAACTGGGCAGGTAATTACTTTATAAAATTATCAATATTCTGATACCAGTGTCATCCATTCGCAAGCCGTCGGAGGAGTGGACATTGGGGTAAATAGAACATTAGGTACTTCTAAAATGGAAACCAGTCATTTTAACAGGCTGAAACTCATCACGTAACTAATTTATAAAGTTATCAATATTCTGATACCAGTGTCATCCACTCGGAACCCGTCGGAGGGGTGGAAATTAGGGTAAATTGAATATTATATATTTCTAAAATGGAAACCTGTCATTTTAAGAGGCTGAAACTGGGCAGGCAATTACTTTATAAAATTATCAATGTTCTGATGCCAGTGGCATCCACTCGCAAGCCGTCAGAGGGTCGGAAATTGGGGTAAATTGAAAATTCGATATTTCTAAAATGGAAACCCGTCATTTTAACAGGCTGAAATTCTTTAGGTAATTAATTTATAAAAATATCAATTTTCTGATGCCAGTGGCATCCACTCGCAAGCCGTCAGAGGGTCGGAAATTGGGGTAAATTGAAAATTCGATATTTCTAAAATGGAAACCCGTCATTTTAACAGGCTGAAATTATTTAGGTAATTACTTTATAAAAATATCAATTTGCTGATGCCAGTGGCATCCACTCGCAAGCCGTCAGAGGGTCGGAAATTGGGGTAAATTGAAAATTTGATATTTCTAAAATGGAAACCCGTCATTTTAACAGGCTGAAATTCTTTAGGTAATTACTTTATAAAAATATCAATTTTCTGATGCCAGTGGCATCCACTCGCAAGCCGTCAGAGGGTCAGAAATTGGGGTAAATGGAAAATTCGATATTTCTAAAATGGAAACCCGTCATTCTAACAGGCTGAAATTCGGTAGGTAATTACTTTATAAAAATATCAATTTGCTGATGCCAGTGGCATCCACTCGCAAGCCGTCAGAGGGTCGGAAATTGGGGTAAATAAAAAATTCGATATTTCTAAAATGGAAACCCGTCATTTTAACAGGCTGAAATTGGGTAGGTAATTACTTTATAAAAATATCAATTTTCTGATGCCAGTGGCATCCACTCGCAAGCCGTCAGAGGGTCAGAAATTGGGGTAAATTAAAAATTCGATATTTCTAATATTGAAACCCGTCATCCTAACAGGCTGAAATTCGGTAGGTAATTACTTTATAAAAATATCAATTTGCTGATGCCAGTGGCATCCACTCGCAAGCCGTCAGAGGGTCGGAAATTGGGGTAAATATAAAATTCGATATTTCTAAAATGGAAACCCGTCATTTTAACAGGCTGAAATTGGGTAGGTAATTACTTTATAAAAATATCAATTTTCTGATGCCAGTGGCATCCACTCGCAAGCCGTCAGAGGGTCAGAAATTGGGGTAAATGGAAAATTCGATATTTCTAAAATTGAAACCCGTCAATCTAACAGGCTGAAATTCTTTAGGTAATTACTTTATAAAAATATCAATTTGCTGATGCCAGTGGCATCCACTCGCAAGCCGTCAGAGGGTCGGAAATTGGGGTAAATATAAAATTCGATATTTCTAAAATGGAAACCCGTCATTTTAACAGGCTGAAATTGGGTAGGTAATTACTTTATAAAAATATCAATATTCTGATGCCAGTGGCATCCACTCGCAAGCCGTCAGAGGGTCGGAAATTGGGGTAAATTAAAAATTCGAAATTTCTAACATGGAAACCCGTCATTTTAACAGGCTGAAATTGGGTAGGTAATTACTTTGTAAAAATATAAATTTTCTGATGCCAGTGGCATCCACTCGCAAGCCGTCAGAGGATCGGAAATTGGGGTAAATTAAAAATTCGATATTTCTAAAATGGAAACCCGTCATTTTAACAGGCTGAAATTGGGTAGGTAATTACTTTATAAATATATCAATTTGCTGATGCCAGTGGCATCCACTCGCAAGCCGTCAGAGGGTCGGAAATTGGGGTAAATAAAAAATTCGATATTTCTAAAATGGAAACCCGTCATTTTAACAGGCTGAAATTGGGTAGGTAATTACTTTATAAAAATATCAATTTTCTGATGCCAGTGGCATACACTCGCAAGCCGTCAGAGGGTCGGAAATTGGGGTAAATAAAAAATTCGATATTTCTAAAATGGAAACCCGTCATTTTAACAGGCTGAAATTGGGTAGGTAATTACTTTATAAAAATATCAATTTTCTGATGCCAGTGGCATCCACTCGCAAGCCGTCAGTGGGTCGGAAATTGGGGTAAATTAAAAATTCGATATTTCTAAAATGGAAACCCGTCATTTTAACAGGCTGAAATTCTTTAGGTAATTACTTTATAAAAATATCAATTTACTGATGCCAGTGGCATCCACTCGCAAGCCGTCAGAGGGTCGGAAATTGGGGTAAATTAAAAATTCGATATTACTAAAATGGAAACCCGTCATTCTAACAGGCTGAAATTCTTAGGTAATTACTTTGTAAAAATATCAATTTTCTGATGCCAGTGGCATCCACTCGCAAGTCGTCAGAGGGTCGGAAATTGGGGTAAATTGAAATATCGATATTTCTAAAATGGAAACCCGTCATTTTACCAGGCTGAAATTGGGTAGGTAATTACTTTATAAAAATATCAATTTGCTGATGCCAGTGGCATCCACTCGCAAGCCGTCAGAGGGTCGGAAATTGGGGTAAATTAAAAATTCGATATTTCTAAAATGGAACCCGTCATTTTAACAGGCTGAAATTGGGTAGGTAATTACTTTATAAAAATATCAATATTCTGATGCCAGTGGCATCCACTCGCAAGCCGTCAGAGGGTCGGAAATTGGGGTAAATATAAAATTCGATATTTCTAAAATGGAAACCCGTCATTTTATCAGGCTGAAATTCTTTAGGTAATTACTTTATAAAAATATCAATTTGCTGATGCCAGTGGCATCCACTCGCAAGCCGTCAGAGGGTCGGAAATTGGGGTAAATTAAAAATTCGAAATTTCTAACATGGAAACCCGTCATTTTAACAGGCTGAAATTGGGTAGGTAATTACTTTATAAAAATATCAATTTTCTGATGCCAGTGGCATCCACTCGCAAGCCGTCAGAGGGTCGGAAATTGGGGTAAATTAAAAATTCGATATTTCTAAAATGGAAACCAGTCATTTTAACAGGCTGAAATTGGGTAGGTAATTACTTTATAAAAATATCAATTTGCTGATGCCAGTGGCATCCACTCGCAAGCCGTCAGAGGGTCGGAAATTGGGGTAAATAAAAAATTCGATATTTCTAAAATGGAAACCCGTCATTTTAACAGGCTGAAATTGGGTAGGTAATTACTTTATAAAAATATCAATTTTCTGATGCCAGTGGCATACACTCGCAAGCCGTCAGAGGGTCGGAAATTGGGGTAAATTAAAAATTCGATATTTCTAAAATGGAAACCCGTCATTTTAACAGGCTGAAATTCGGTAGGTAATTACTATATGAAAATATCAATTTTCTGATGCCAGTGGCATCCACTCGCAAGCCGTCAGAGGGTCGGAAATTGGGGTAAATTAAAAATTCGATATTTCTAAAATGGAAACCCGTCATTTTAACAGGCTGAAATTCGGTAGGTAATTACTTTATAAAAATATCAATTTGCTGATGCCAGTGGCATCCACTCGCAAGCCGTCAGAGGGTCGGAAATTGGGGTAAATAAAAAATTCGATATTTCTAAAATGGAAACCCGTCATTTTAACAGGCTGAAATTGGGTAGGTAATTACTTTATAAAATATCAATTTTCTGATGCCAGTGGCATCCACTCGCAAGCCGTCAGAGGGTCGGAAATTGGGGTAAATTAAAAATTCGATATTTCTAAAATGGAAACCCGTCATTTTAACAGGCTGAAATTCTTTGGGTAATTACTTTATAAAAATATCAATTTGCTGATGCCAGTGGCATCCACTCGCATGCCGTCAGAGGGTCGGAAATTGGGGTAAATTAAAAATTCGAAATTTCTAACATGGAAACCCGTCATTTTAACAGGCTGAAATTGGGTAGGTAACTACTTTTTAAAAATATAAATTTGCTGATGCCAGTGACATCCACTCGCAAGCCGTCAGAGGATCGGAAATTGGAGTAAATTAAAAATTCGATATTTCTAAAATGGAAACCCGTCATTTTAACAGGCTGAAACTGGGTAGGTAATTACTTTATAAAAATATCAATTTGCTGATGCCAGTGGCATACACTCGCAAGCCGTCAGAGGGTCGGAAATTGGGGTAAATTAAAAATTCGATATTTCTAAAATGGAAACCCGTCATTTTAACAGGCTGAAATTGGGTAGGTAATTACTATATAAAAATATCAATTTTCTGATGCCAGTGGCATCCACTCGTAAGCCGTCAGTGGGTCGGAAATTGGGGTAAATTAAAAATTCGATATTTCTAAAATGGAAACCCGTCATTTTAACAGGCTGAAATTTTTGGGTAATTACTTTATAAAAATATCAATTTACTGATGCCAGTGGCATCCACTCGCAAGCCGTCAGAGGGTCGGAAATTGGGGTAAATAAAAAATTCGATATTTCTAAAATGGAAACCCGTCATTTTAACAGGCTGAAATTGGGTAGGTAATTACTTTATAAAAATATAAATTTTTTGATGCCAGTGGCATCCACTCGCAAGCCGTCAGAGGGTCGGAAATTGGGGTAAATTAAAAATTCGATATTTCTAAAATGGAAACCCGTCATTTTAACAGGCTGAAATTGGGTAGGTAATTACTATATAAAAATATCAATTTTCTGATGCCAGTGGCATCCACTCGTAAGCCGTCAGTGGGTCGGAAATTGGGGTAAATTAAAAATTCGATATTTCTAAAATGGAAACCCGTCATTTTAACAGGCTGAAATTCTTTGGGTAATTACTTTATAAAAATATCAATTTACTGATGCCAGTGGCATCCACTCGCAAGCCGTCAGAGGGTCGGAAATTGGTATAAATATAAAAGTCTATATTTCTAAAATGGAAAACCGTCATTTTAACAGGCTGAAATTCTTTGGGTAATTACTTTATAAAAATATCAATTTACTGATGCCAGTGGCATCCACTCGCAAGCCGTCAGAGGGTCGGAAATTGGGGTAAATTAAAAATTCGATATTTCTAAAATGGAAACCCGTCATTCTAACAGGCTGAAATTCTTTAAGTAATTACTTTGTAAAAATATCAATTTGCTGATGCCAGTGGCATCCACTCGCAAGCCGTCAGAGGGTCGGAAATTGGGGTAAATTAAAAATTCGATATTTCTAAAATGGAAACCCGTCATTTTAACAGGCTGAAATTGGGTAGGTAATTACTTTATAAAGATATCAATTTTCTGATGCCAGTGGCATCCACTCGCAAGCCGTCAGAGGGTCGGAAATTGGGGTAAATAAAAAATTCGATATTTCTAAAATGGAAACCCGTCATTTTAACAGGCTGAAATTGGGTAGGTAATTACTTTATAAAAATATAAATTTTCTGATGCCAGTGGCATCCACTCGCAAGCCGTCAGAGGGTCGGAAATTGGGGTAAATTAAAAATTCGATATTTCTAAAATGGAAACCCGTATTCTAGCAGACTGAAGTTCGGTAGGTAATTAATTTATAAAAATATCAATTTTCTGATGCCAGTGGCATCCACTAGCAAGCCGTCAGAGGGTCGGAAATTGGGGTAAATTAAAAATTCGATATTTCTAAAATGGAAACCCGTCATTTTAACAGGCTGAAATTTGGTAGGTAATTAATTTATAAAAATATCAATTTTCTGATGCCAGTGGCATCCACTCGCAAGCCGTCAGAGGGTCGGAAATTGAGGTAAATTAAAATTTCGATATTTCTAAAATGGAAACCCGTCATTTTAACAGGCTGAAATTCTTTAGGTAATTACTTTATAAAAATATCAATTTGCTGATGCCAGTGGCATATACTCGCAAGCCGTCAGAGGGTCGGAAATTGTAGTAAATAAAAAATTCGATATTTCTAAAATGGAAACCCTTCATTTTAACAGGCTGAAATTTGGTAGGTGATTACTTTATAAAAATATCAAGTTTCTGATGCCAGTGGCATTTACTCGCAAGCCGTCAGAGGGTCGGAAATTGGGGTAAATTGAATATTCGATATTTCCAAAATGGAAACCCGTCATTCTAACAGGCTGAAATTCTTTAAGTAATTACTTTATAAAAATATCAATTTTCTGATGCCAGTGGCATCCACTCGCAAGCCGTCAGAGGGTCGGAAATTGGGGTAAATTTAAAATTCGATATTTCTAAAATGGAAACCCGTCAATCTAACAGGCTGAAATTCTTTAGGTAATTACTTTATAAAAATATCAATATTCTGATGCCAGTGGCATCCACTCGCAAGCCGTCAGAGGGTCGGAAATTGGGGTAAATAAAAAATTCGATATTTCTAAAATGGAAACCCGTCATTTTAACAGGCTGAAATTGGGTAGGTAATTACTTTATAAAAATATCAATTTTCTGATGCCAGTGGCATCCACTCGCAAGCCGTCAGAGGATCGGAAATTGGGGTAAATAAAAAATTCGATATTTCTAAAATGGAAACCCGTCATTTTAACAGGCTGAAACTGGGTAGGTAATTACTTTATAAAAATATCAATTTGCTGATGCCAGTGGCATCCACTCGCAAGCCGTCAGAGGGTCGGAAATTGGGGTAAATAAAAAATTCGATATTTCTAAAATGGAAACCCGTCATTTTAACAGGCTGAAATTGGGTAGGTAATTACTTTATAAAATATCAATTTTCTGATGCCAGTGGCATCCACTCGCAAGCCGTCAGAGGGTCGGAAATTGGGGTAAATTAAAAATTCGATATTTCTAAAATGGAAACCCGTCATTTTAACAGGCTGAAATTCGGTAGGTAATTACTTTATAAAAATATCAATATGCTGATGCCAGTGGCATCCACTCGCAAGCCGTCAGAGGGTCGGAAATTGGGGTAAATAAGAAATTCGATATTTCTAAAATGGAAACCCGTCATTTTAACAGGCTGAAATTGGGTAGGTAATTACTTTATAAAAATATCAATATTCTGATGCCAGTGGCATCCACTCGCAAGCCGTCAGAGGGTCGGAAATTGGGGTAAATTAAAAATTCGATATTTCTAAAATGGAAACCCGTCATTTTAACAGGCTGAAATTCTTTAGGTAATTACTTTATAAAAATATCAATTTTCTGATGCCAGTGGCATCCACTCGCATGCCGTCAGAGGGTCGGAAATTGGGGTAAATTAAAAATTCGAAATTTCTAACATGGAAACCCGTCATTTTAACAGGCTGAAATTGGGTAGGTAATTACTTTGTAAAAATATAAATTTTCTGATGCCAGTGGCATCCACTCGCAAGCCGTCAGAGGATCGGAAATTGGAGTAAATTAAAAATCGATATTTCTAAAATGGAAACCCGTCATTTTAACAGGCTGAAATTGGGTAGGTAATTACTTTATAAAAATATCAATTTGCTGATGCCAGTGGCATCCACTCGCAAGCCGTCAGAGGGTCGGAAATTGGGGTAAATAAAAAATTCGATATTTCTAAAATGGAAACCCGTCATTTTAACAGGCTGAAATTGGGTAGGTAATTACTATATAAAAGTATCAATTTTCTGATGCCAGTGGCATCCACTCGTAAGCCGTCAGAGGGTCGGAAATTGGGGTAAATTAAAAATTCGATATTTCTAAAATGGAAACCCGTCATTTTAACAGGCTGAAATTCTTTGGGTAATTACTTTATACAAATAACAATTTGCTGATGCCAGTGGCATCCACTCGCAAGCCGTCAGAGGGTCGGAAATTGGGGTAAATAAAAAATTCGATATTTCTAAAATGGAAACCCGTCATTTTAACAGGCTGAAATTTGGTAGGTAATTACTATATAAAAATATCAATTTTCTGATGCCAGTGGCATCCACTCGCAAGCCGTCAGAGGGTCGGAAATTGGGGTAAATAAAAAATTCGATATTTCTAAAATGGAAACCCGTCATTTTAACAGGCTGAAATTGGGTAGGTAATTACTTTATAAAAATATCAATTTTCTGATGCCAGTGGCATCCACTCGCAAGCCGTCAGTGGGTCGGAAATTGGGGTAAATTAAAAATTCGATATTTCTAAAATGGAAACCCGTCATTTTAACAGGCTGAAATTCTTTGGGTAATTACTTTATAAAAATATCAATTTACTGATGCCAGTGGCATCCACTCGCAAGCCGTCAGAGGGTCGGAAATTGGGGTAAATTAAAAATTCGATATTTCTAAAATGGAAACCCGTCATTTTAACAGGCTGAAATTCTTTGGGTAATTACTTTATAAAAATATCAATTTTCTGATGCCAGTGGCATCCACTCGCAAGCCGTCAGAGGGTCGGAAATTGGGGTAAATAAAAAATTCGATATTTCTAAAATGGAAACCCGTCATTTTAACAGGCTGAAATTCTTTAAGTAATTACTTTATAAAAATATCAATTTGCTGATGCCAGTGGCATCCACTCGCAAGCCGTCAGAGGGTCGGAAATTGGGGTAAATAAAAAATTCGATATTTCTAAAATGGAAACCCGTCATTTTAACAGGCTGAAATTGGGTAGGTAATTACTTTATAAAAATATCAATTTTCTGATGCCAGTGGCATCCACTCGCAAGCCGTCAGAGGGTCGGAAATTGGGGTAAATAAAAAATTCGATATTTCTAAAATGGAAACCCGTCATTTTAACAGGCTGAAATTGGGTAGGTAATTACTTTATAAAAATATAAATTTTCTGATGCCAGTGGCATCCACTCGCAAGCCGTCAGAGGGTCGGAAATTGGGGTAAATTAAAAATTCGATATTTCTAAAATGGAAACCCGTCATTTTAACAGGCTGAAATTCGGTAGGTAATTACTTTATAAAAATATCAATTTTCTGATGCCAGTGGCATCCACTAGCAAGCCGTCAGAGGGTCGGAAATTGGGGTAAATTAAAAATTCGATATTTCTAAAATGGAAACCCGTCATTTTAACAGGCTGAAACTTGGTAGGTAATTAATTTATAAAAATATCAATTTTCTGATGCCAGTGGCATCCACTCGCAAGCCGTCAGAGGGTCGGAAATTGAGGTAAATTAAAAATTCGATATTTCTAAAATGGAAACCCGTCATTTTAACAGGCTGAAATTCTTTAGGTAATTACTTTATAAAAATATCAATTTTCTGATGCCAGTGGCATCCACTCGCAAGCCGTCAGAGGGTCGGAAATTGTAGTAAATAAAAAATTCGATATTTCTAAAATGGAAACCCTTCATTTTAACAGGCTGAAATTCTTTAGGAAAATACTTAATAAAAATATCAATTTTCTGATGCCAGTGGCATCCACTCGCAAGCCGTCAGAGGGTCGGAAATTGGGGTAAATTGAAAATTCGATATTTCTAAAATGGAAACCCGTCATTTTAACAGGCTGAAATTGGGTAGGTAATTACTTTATAAAAATATCAATTTTCTGATGCCAGTGGCATCCACTCGCAAGCCGTCAGAGGGTCGGAAATTGGGGTAAATTAAAAATTCGATATTTCTAAAATGGAAACCCGTCATTTTAACAGGCTGAAATTCTTTAGGTAATTACTTTATAAAAATATCAATATTCTGATGCCAGTGGCATCCACTCGCAAGCCGTCAGAGGGTCGGAAATTGGGGTAAATTAAAAATTCGAAATTTCTAACATGGAAACCCGTCATTTTAACAGGCTGAAATTGGGTAGGTAATTACTTTATAAAAATATCAATTTTCTGATGCCAGTGGCATCCACTCGCAAGCCGTCAGAGGATCGGAAATTGGGGTAAATTAAAAATTCGATATTTCTAAAATGGAAACCCGTCATTTTAACAGGCTGAAATTGGGTAGGTAATTACTTTATAAAAATATCAATTTGCTGATGCCAGTGGCATCCACTCGCAAGCCGTCAGAGGGTCGGAAATTGGGGAAATAAAAAATTCGATATTTCTAAAATGGAAACCCGTCATTTTAACAGGCTGAAATTGGGTAGGTAATTACTTTATAAAAATATCAATTTTCTGATGCCAGTGGCATACACTCGCAAGCCGTCAGAGGGTCGGAAATTGGGGTAAATAAAAAATTCGATATTTCTAAAATGGAAACCCGTCATTTTAACAGGCTGAAATTGGGTAGGTAATTACTTTATAAAAATATAAATTTTCTGATGCCAGTGGCATCCACTCGCAAGCCGTCAGAGGATCGGAAATTGGGGTAAATTAAAAATTCGATATTTCTAAAATGGAAACCCGTCATTTTAACAGGCTGAAACTGGGTAGGTAATTACTTTATAAAAATATCAATTTGCTGATGCCAGTGGCATCCACTCGCAAGCCGTCAGAGGGTCGGAAATTGGGGAAATAAAAAATTCAATATTTCTAAAATGGAAACCCGTCATTTTAACAGGCTGAAATTGGGTAGGTAATTACTTTATAAAATATCAATTTTCTGATGCCAGTGGCATCCACTCGCAAGCCGTCAGAGGGTCGGAAATTGGGGTAAATTAAAAATTCGATATTTCTAAAATGGAAACCCGTCATTTTAACAGGCTGAAATTGGGTAGGTAATTACTTTATAAAAATATCAATTTTCTGATGCCAGTGGCATCCACTCGCAAGCCGTCAGTGGGTCGGAAATTGGGGTAAATTAAAAATTCGATATTTCTAAAATGGAAACCCGTCATTTTAACAGGCTGAAATTCTTTGGGTAATTACTTTATAAAAATATCAATTTACTGATGCCAGTGGCATCCACTCGCAAGCCGTCAGAGGGTCGGAAATTGGGGTAAATTAAAAATTCGATATTTCTAAAATGGAAACCCGTCATTTTAACAGGCTGAAATTCTTGAGGTAATTACTTTATAAAAATATCAATTTACTGATGCCAGTGGCATCCACTCGCAAGCCGTCAGAGGGTCGGAAATTGGGGTAAATTAAAAATTCGATATTTCTAAAATGGAAACCCGTCATTCTAACAGGCTGAAATTCTTTAAGTAATTACTTTGTAAAAATATCAATTTGCTGATGCCAGTGGCATCCACTCGCAAGCCGTCAGAGGGTCGGAAATTGGGGTAAATAAAAAATTCGATATTTCTAAAATGGAAACCCGTCATTTTAACAGGCTGAAATTGGGTAGGTAATTACTTTATAAAAATATCAATTTTCTGATGCCAGTGGCATCCACTCGCAAGCCGTCAGAGGGTCGGAAATTGGGGTAAATAAAAAATTCGATATTTCTAAAATGGAAACCCGTCATTTTAACAGGCTGAAATTGGGTAGGTAATTACTTTATAAAAATATAAATTTTCTGATGCCAGTGGCATCCACTCGCAAGCCGTCAGAGGGTCGGAAATTGGGGTAAATTAAAAATTCGATATTTCTCTAATGGAAACCCGTATTCTAGCAGACTGAAGTTCGGTAGGTAATTAATTTATAAAAATATCAATTTTCTGATGCCAGTGGCATCCACTAGCAAGCCGTCAGAGGGTCGGAAATTGGGGTAAAAAAAAAATTCGATATTTCTAAAATGGAAACCCGTCATTCTAACAGGCTGAAATTCGGTAGGTAATTAATTTATAAAAATATCAATTTTCTGATGCCAGTGGCATCCACTCGCAAGCCGTCAGAGGGTCGGAAATTGTAGTAAATAAAAAATTCGATATTTCTAAAATGGAAACCCTTCATTTTAACAGGCTGAAATTCTTTAGGAAAATACTTAATAAAAATATCAATTTTCTGATGCCAGTGGCATCCACTCGCAAGCCGTCAGAGGGTCGGAAATTGGGGTAAATAACAAATTCGATATTTCTAAAATGGAAACCCGTCATTTTAACAGGCTGAAATTGGGTAGGTAATTACTTTATAAAAATATCAATTTTCTGATGCCAGTGGCATCCACTCGCAAGCCGTCAGTGGGTCGGAAATTGGGGTAAATTAAAAATTCGATATTTCTAAAATGGAAACCCGTCATTTTAACAGGCTGAAATTCTTTAGGTAATTACTTTATAAAAATATCAATTTACTGATGCCAGTGGCATCCACTCGCAAGCCGTCAGAGGGTCGGAAATTGGGGTAAATTAAAAATTCGATATTTCTAAAATGGAAACCCGTCATTTTAACAGGCTGAAATTCTTTGGGTAATTACTTAATAAAAATATCAATTTTCTGATGCCAGTGGCATCCACTCGCAAGCCGTCAGAGGGTCGGAAATTGGGGTAAATAACAAATTCGATATTTCTAAAATGGAAACCCGTCATTTTAACAGGCTGAAATTGGGTAGGTAATTACTTTATAAAAATATCAATTTTCTGATGCCAGTGGCATCCACTCGCAAGCCGTCAGAGGGTCAGAAATTGGGGTAAATGGAAAATTCGATATTTCTAAAATGGAAACCCGTCAATCTAACAGGCTGAAATTCTTTAGGTAATTACTTTATAAAAATATCAATTTTCTGATGCCAGTGGCATCCACTCGCAAGCCGTCAGAGGGTCGGAAATTGGGGTATATTAAAAATTCGATATTTCTAAAATGGGAACCCGTCATTCTAACAGGCTGAAATTCGGTAGGTAATTACTTTATAAAAATATCAATTTGCTGATGCCAGTGGCATCCACTCGCAAGCCGTCAGAGGGTCGGAAATTGGGGTAAATTAAAAATTCGATATTTCTTAAATGGAAACCCGTCATTTTAACAGGCTGAAATTCTTTAGGTAATTACTTTATAAAAATATCAATTTTCTGATGCCAGTGGCATCCACTCGCAAGCCGTCAGAGGGTCGGAAATTGGGGTAAATAACAAATTCGATATTTCTAAAATGGAAACCCGTCATTTTAACAGGCTGAAATTGGGTAGGTAATTACTTTATATAAATATCAATTTTCTGATGCCAGTGGCATCCACTCGCAAGCCGTCAGAGGGTCAGAAATTGGGGTAAATAAAAAATTCGATATTTCTAAAATGGAAACCCGTCATTTTAACAGGCTGAAATTGGGTAGGTAATTACTTTATAAAAATATCAATTTTCTGATGCCAGTGGCATCCACTCGCAAGCCGTCAGAGGGTCGGAAATTGGGGTAAATTAAAAATTCGATATTTCTAAAATGGAAACCCGTCATTTTAACAGGCTGAAATTGGGTAGGTAATTACTTTATAAAAATATCAATTTGCTGATGCCAGTGGCATCCACTCGAAAGCCGTCAGAGGGTCGGAAATTGGGGTAAATAAAAAATTCGATATTTCTAAAATGGAAACCCGTCATTTTAACAGGCTGAAATTGGGTAGGTAATTACTTTATAAAATATCAATTTTCTGATGCCAGTGGCATCCACTCGCAAGCCGTCAGAGGGTCGGAAATTGGGGTAAATAAAAAATTCGATATTTCTAAAATGGAAACCCGTCATTCTAACAGGCTGAAATTCGGTAGGTAATTACTTTATAAAAATATCAATTTGCTGATGCCAGTGGCATCCACTCGCAAGCCGTCAGAGGGTCGGAAATTGGGGTAAATAAAAAATTCGATATTTCTAAAATGGAAACCCGTCATTTTAACAGGCTGAAATTGGGTAGGTAATTACTTTATAAAAATATCAATTTTCTGATGCCAGTGGCATCCACTCGCAAGCCGTCAGAGGGTCAGAAATTGGGGTAAATTAAAAATTCGATATTTCTAAAATGGAAACCCGTCATTTTAACAGGCTGAAATTCGGTAGGTAATTACTTTATAAAAATATCAATTTGCTGATGCCAGTGGCATCCACTCGCAAGCCGTCAGAGGGTCGGAAATTGGGGTAAATATAAAATTCGATATTTCTAAAATGGAAACCCGTCATTTTAACAGGCTGAAATTGGGTAGGTAATTACTTTATAAAAATATCAATATTCTGATGCCAGTGGCATCCACTCGCAAGCCGTCAGAGGGTCGGAAATTGGGGTAAATTAAAAATTCGATATTTCTAAAATGGAAACCCGTCATTTTAACAGGCTGAAATTCTTTAGGTAATTACTTTATAAAAATATCAATTTGCTGATGCCAGTGGCATCCACTCGCAAGCCGTCAGAGGGTCGGAAATTGGGGTAAATTAAAAATTCGAAATTTCTAACATGGAAACCCGTCATTTTAACAGGCTGAAATTGGGTAGGTAATTACTTTATAAAAATATCAATTTTCTGATGCCAGTGGCATCCACTCGCAAGCCGTCAGAGGGTCGGAAATTGGGGTAAATTAAAAATTGAATATTTCTAAAATGGAAACCCGTCATTTTAACAGGCTGAAATTGGGTAGGTAATTACTTTATAAAATATCAATTTGCTGATGCCAGTGGCATCCACTCGCAAGCCGTCAGAGGGTCGGAAATTGGGGTAAATTAAAAATTCGATATTTCTAAAATGGAAACCCGTCATTTTAACAGGCTGAAATTCGGTAGGTAATTACTTTATAAAAATATCAATTTGCTGATGCCAGTGGCATCCACTCGCAAGCCGTCAGAGGGTCGGAAATTGGGGTAAATTAAAAATTCGAAATTTCTAACATGGAAACCCGTCATTTTAACAGGCTGAAATTGGGTAGGTAATTACTTTGTAAAAATATAAATTTTCTGATGCCAGTGGCATCCACTCGCAAGCCGTCAGAGGATCGGAAATTGGGGTAAATTAAAAATTCGATATTTCTAAAATGGAAACCCGTCATTTTAACAGGCTGAAATTGGGTAGGTAATTACTTTATAAAAATATCAATTTGCTGATGCCAGTGGCATCCACTCGCAAGCCGTCAGAGGGTCAGAAATTGGGGTAAATTAAAAATTCGATATTTCTAAAATGGAAACCCGTCATTTTAACAGGCTGAAATTTGGTAGGTAATTAATTTATAAAAATATCAATTTTCTGATGCCAGTGGCATCCACTCGCAAGCCGTCAGAGGGTCGGAAATTGGGGTAAATTAAAAATTCGATATTTCTAAAATGGAAACCCGTCATTTTAACAGGCTGAAATTGGGTAGGTAATTACTATATAAAAATATCAATTTTCTGATGCCAGTGGCATCCACTCGTAAGCCGTCAGTGGGTCGGAAATTGGGGTAAATTAAAAATTCGATATTTCTAAAATGGAAACCCGTCATTTTAACAGGCTGAAATTCGGTAGGTAATTACTTTATAAAAATATCAATTTGCTGATGCCAGTGGCATCCACTCGCAAGCCGTCAGAGGGTCGGAAATTGGGGTAAATAAAAAATTCGATATTTCTAAAATGGAAACCCGTCATTTTAACAGGCTGAAATTGGGTAGGTAATTACTTTATAAAAATATCAATTTTCTGATGCCAGTGGCATCCACTCGCAAGCCGTCAGAGGGTCGGAAATTGGGATAAATTAAAAATTCGATATTTCTAAAATGGAAACCCGTCATTTTAACAGGCTGAAATTCTTTAGGTAATTACTTTATAAAAATATCAATTTGCTGATGCCAGTGGCATCCACTCGCAAGCCGTCAGAGGGTCGGAAATTGGGGTAAATTAAAAATTCGAAATTTCTAACATGGAAACCCGTCATTTTAACAGGCTGAAATTGGGTAGGTAATTACTTTATAAAAATATCAATTTTCTGATGCCAGTGGCATCCACTCGCAAGCCGTCAGAGGATCGGAAATTGGGGTAAATTAAAAATTCGATATTTCTAAAATGGAAACCCGTCATTTTAACAGGCTGAAATTGGGTAGGTAATTACTTTATAAAAATATCAATTTGCTGATGCCAGTGGCATCCACTCGCAAGCCGCCAGAGGGTCGGAAATTGGGGTAAATAAAAAATTCGATATTTCTAAAATGGAAACCCGTCATTTTAACAGGCTGAAATTTGGTAGGTAATTACTTTATAAAAATATCAATTTTCTGATGCCAGTGGCATCCACTCGCAAGCCGTCAGAGGGTCGGAAATTGGGGTAAATTAAAAATTCGATATTTCTAAAATGGAAACCCGTCATTTTAACAGGCTGAAATTCTTTAAGTAATTACTTTATAAAAATATCAATTTGCTGATGCCAGTGGCATCCACTCGCAAGCCGTCAGAGGGTCGGAAATTGGGGTAAATAAAAAATTCGATATTTCTAAAATGGAAACCCGTCATTTTAACAGGCTGAAATTCGGTAGGTAATTACTTTATAAAAATATCAATTTGCTGATGCCAGTGGCATCCACTCGCAAGCCGTCAGAGGGTCGGAAATTGGGGTAAATTAAAAATTCGAAATTTCTAACATGGAAACCCGTCATTTTAACAGGCTGAAATTGGGTAGGTAATTACTTTATAAAAATATAAATTTTCTGAAGCCAGTGGCATCCACTTGCAAGCCGTCAGAGGATCGGAAATTGGGGTAAATAAAAAATTCGATATTTCTAAAATGGAAACCCGTCATTTTAACAGGCTGAAATTGGGTAGGTAATTACTTTATAAAAATATCAATTTGCTGATGCCAGTGGCATCCACTCGCAAGCCGTCAGAGGGTCATAAATTGGGGTAAATTAAAAATTCGATATTTCTAAAATGGAAACCCGTCATTTTAACAGGCTGAAATTTGGTAGGTAATTAATTTATAAAAATATCAATTTTCTGATGCCAGTGGCATCCACTCGCAAGCCGTCAGAGGGTCGGAAATTGGGGTAAATAAAAATTCGATATTTCTAAAATGGAAACCCGTCATTTTAACAGGCTGAAATTGGGTAGGTAATTACTTTATAAAAATATCAATTTTCTGATGCCAGTGGCATCCACTCGCAAGCCGTCAGTGGGTCGGAAATTGGGGTAAATTAAAAATTCGATATTTCTAAAATGGAAACCCGTCATTTTAACAGGCTGAAATTCGGTAGGTAATTACTTTATAAAAATATCAATTTGCTGATGCCAGTGGCATCCACTCGCAAGCCGTCAGAGGGTCGGAAATTGGGGTAAATAAAAAATTCGATATTTCTAAAATGGAAACCCGTCATTTTAACAGGCTGAAATTGGGTAGGTAATTACTTTATAAAAATATCAATTTGCTGATGCCAGTGGCATCCACTCGCAAGCCGTCAGAGGGTCGGAAATTGGGGTAAATAAAAAATTCGATATTTCTAAAATGGAAACCCGTCATTTTAACAGGCTGAAATTGGGTAGGTAATTACTTTATAAAAATATAAATTTTCTGATGCCAGTGGCATCCACTCGCAAGCCGTCAGAGGGTCAGAAATTGGGGTAAATAAAAAATTCGATATTTCTAAAATGGAAACCCGTCATTCTAACAGGCTGAAATTGGGTAGGTAATTACTTTATAAAAATATCAATTTTCTGATGCCAGTGGCATCCACTCGCAAGCCGTCAGAGGGTCGGAAATTGGGGTAAATAAAAAATTCGATATTTCTAAAATGGAAACCCGTCGTTTTAACAGGCTGAAATTTGGTAGGTAATTAATTTATAAAAATATCAATTTTCTGATGCCAGTGGCATCCACTCGCAAGCCGTCAGAGGGTCGGAAATTGGGGTAAATTAAAAATTCGATATTTCTAAAATGGAAACCCGTCATTTTAACAGGCTGAAATTGGGTAGGTAATTACTATATAAAAATATCAATTTTCTGATGCCAGTGGCATCCACTCGTAAGCCGTCAGTGGGTCGGAAATTGGGGTAAATTAAAAATTCGATATTTCTAAAATGGAAACCCGTCATTTTAACAGGCTGAAATTGGGTAGGTAATTACTTTATAAAAATATCAATTTGCTGATGCCAGTGGCATCCACTCGCAAGCCGTCAGAGGGTCGGAAATTGGGGTAAATTAAAAATTCGAAATTTCTAACATGGAAACCCGTCATTTTAACAGGCTGAAATTGGGTAGGCAATTACTTTGTAAAATATCAATTTTCTGATGCCAGTGGCATCCACTCGCAAGCCGTCAGAGGATCGGAAATTGGGGTAAATTAAAAATTCGATATTTCTAAAATGGAAACCTGTCATTTTAACAGGCTGAAATTCTTTAGGTAATTACTTTATAAAAATATCAATTTGCTGATGCCAGTGGCATCCACTCGCAAGCCGTCAGAGGGTCGGAAATTGGGGTAAATTAAAAATTCGATATTTCTAAAATGGAAACCCGTCATTTTAACAAGCTGAAATTTGGTAGGTAATTAAATTATAAAAATATCAATTTTCTGATGCCAGTGGCATCCACTCGTAAGCCGTCAGTGGGTCGGAAATTGGGGTAAATTAAAAATTCGATATTTCTAAAATGGAAACCCGTCATTTTAACAGGCTGAAATTCTTTGGGTAATTACTTTATAAAAATATCAATTTACTGATGCCAGTGGCATCCACTCGCAAGCCGTCAGAGGGTCGGAAATTGGGGTAAATTAAAAATTCGATATTTCTAAAATGGAAAACCGTCATTTTAACAGGCTGAAATTCTTTGGGTAATTACTTTATAAAAATATCAATTTACTGATGCCAGTGGCATCCACTCGCAAGCCGTCAGAGGGTCGGAAATTGGGGTAAATAAAAAATTCGATATTTCTAAAATGGAAAGCCGTCATTTTATCAGGCTGAAATTCTTAAGTAATTACTTTAGAAAAATATCAATTTGCTGATGCCAGTGGCATCCACTCGCAAGCCGTCAGAGGGTCGGAAATTGGGGTAAATTGAAATATCGATATTTCTAAAATGGAAACCCGTCATTTTACCAGGCTGAAATTGGGTAGGTAATTACTTTATAAAAATATCAATTTTCTGATGCCAGTGGCATCCACTCGCAAGCCGTCAGAGGGTCGGAAATTGGGGTAAATAAAAAATTCGATATTTCTAAAATGGAAACCCGTCATTTTAACAGGCTGAAATTGGGTAGGTAATTACTTTATAAAAATATCAATTTTCTGATGCCAGGGGCATCCACTCGCAAGCCGTCAGAGGGTCGGAAATTGGGGTAAATTAAAAATTCGATATTTCTAAAATGGAAACCCGTCATTTTAACAGGCTGAAATTCTTTAGGTAATTACTTTATAAAAATATCAATTTGCTGATGCCAGTGGCATCCACTCGCAAGCCGTCAGAGGGTCGGAAATTGGGGTAAATTAAAAATTCGAAATTTCTAACATGGAAACCCGTCATTTTAACAGGCTGAAATTGGGTAGGTAATTACTTTGTAAAAATATCAATTTTCTGATGCCAGTGGCATCCACTCGCAAGCCGTCAGAGGGTCGGAAATTGGGGTAAATTGAAATATCGATATTTCTAAAATGGAAACCCGTCATTTTAACAGGCTGAATTTGGGTAGGTAATTACTTTATAAAAATATCAATTTGCTGATGCCAGTGGCATCCACTCGCAAGCCGCCAGAGGGTCGGAAATTGGGGAAATAAAAAATTCGATATTTCTAAAATGGAAACCCGTCATTTTAACAGGCTGAAATTGGGTAGGTAATTACTTTATAAAAATATCAATTTTCTGATGCCAGTGGCATACACTCGCAAGCCGTCAGAGGGTCGGAAATTGGGGTAAATAAAAAATTCGATATTTCTAAAATGGAAACCCGTCATTTTAACAAGCTGAAATTGGGTAGGTAATTACTTTATAAAAATATCAATTTTCTGATGCCAGTGGCATCCACTCGCAAGCCGTCAGAGGGTCGGAAATTGGGGTAAATTAAAAATTCGATATTTCTAAAATGGAAACCCGTCATTCTAACAGGCTGAAATTCGGTACGTAATTACTTTATAAAAATATCAATTTACTGATGCCAGTGGCATCCACTCGCAAGCCGTCAGAGGGTCGGAAATTGGGGTAAATTAAAAATTCGATATTTCTAAAATGGAAACCCGTCATTTTAACAGGCTGAAATTCTTTGGGTAATTACTTTATAAAAATATCAATTTACTGATGCCAGTGGCATCCACTCGCAAGCCGTCAGAGGGTCGGAAATTGGGGTAAATTAAAAATTCGATATTTCTAAAATGGAAACCCGTCATTCTAACAGGCTGAAATTCTTTAAGTAATTACTTTATAAAAATATCAATTTGCTGATGCCAGTGGCATCCACTCGCAAGCCGTCAGAGGGTCGGAAATTGGGGTAAATTAAAAATTCGATATTTCTAAAATGGAAACCCGTCATTTTACCAGGCTGAAATTGGGTAGGTAATTACTTTATAAAAATATCAATTTTCTGATGCCAGTGGCATCCACTCGCAAGCCGTCAGAGGGTCGGAAATTGGGGTAAATTAAAAATTCGATATTTCTAAAATGGAAACCCGTCATTTTAACAGGCTGAAATTGGGTAGGTAATTACTTTATAAAAATATCAATTTTCTGATGCCAGTGGCATCCACTCGCAAGTCGTCAGAGGGTCGGAAATTGGGGTAAATTAAAAATTCGATATTTCTAAAATGGAAACCCGTATTCTAGCAGACTGAAGTTCGGTAGGTAATTAATTTATAAAAATATCAATTTTCTGATGCCAGTGGCATCCACTAGCAAGCCGTCAGAGGGTCGGAAATTGGGGTAAAAAAAAAATTCGATATTTCTAAAATGGAAACCCGTCATTCTAACAGGCTGAAATTCAGTAAATAATTAATTTATAAAAATATCAATTTTCTGATGCCAGTGGCATCCACTCGCAAGCCGTCAGAGGGTCGGAAATTGAGGTAAATTAAAAATTCGATATTTCTAAAATGGAAACCCGTCATTTTAACAGGCTGAAATTCTTTAGGTAATTACTTTATAAAAATATCAATTTGCTGATGCCAGTGGCATATACTCGCAAGCCGTCAGAGGGTCGGAAATTGTAGTAAATAAAAAATTCGATATTTCTAAAATGGAAACCCTTCATTTTAACAGGCTGAAATTCTTTAGGAAAATACTTTATAAAAATATCAAGTTTCTGATGCCAGTGGCATTTACTCGCAAGCCGTCAGAGGGTCGGAAATTGGGGTAAATTGAATATTCGATATTTCCAAAATGGAAACCCGTCATTTTAACAGGCTGAAATTGGGTAGGTAATTACTGTATAAAAATATCAATTTTCTGATGCCAGTGGCATCCACTCGCAAGCCGTCAGAGGGTCGGAAATTGGGGTAAATTAAAAATTTGATATTTCTAAAATGGAAACCCGTCATTTTAACAGGCTGAAATTCTTTAGGTAATTACTTTATAAAAATATCAATATTCTGATGCCAGTGGCATCCACTCGCAAGCCGTCAGAGGGTCGGAAATTGGGGTAAATTAAAAATTCGATATTTCTAAAATGGAAACCCGTCATTTTAACAGGCTGAAATTCGGTAGGTAATTACTTTATTAAAATATAAATTTTCTGATGCCAGTGGCATCCACTCGCAAGCCGTCAGAGGATCGGAAATTGGGGTAAATTAAAAATTCGATATTTCTAAAATGGAAACCCGTCATTTTAACAGGCTGAAATTGGGTAGGTAATTACTTTATAAATATATCAATTTGCTGATGCCAGTGGCATCCACTCGCAAGCCGTCAGAGGGTCGGAAATTGGGATAAATAAAAATTTCGATATTTCTAAAATGGAAACCCGTCATTTTAACAGGCTGAAATTTGGTAGGTAATTACTTTATAAAAATATCAATTTTCTGATGCCAGTGGCATACACTCGCAAGCCGTCAGAGGGTCGGAAATTGGGGTAAATAAAAAATTCGATATTTCTAAAATGGAAACCCGTCATTTTAACAGGCTGAAATTGGGTAGGTAATTACTATATAAAAATATCAATTTTCTGATGCCAGTGGCATCCACTCGCAAGCCGTCAGTGGGTCGGAAATTGGGGTAAATAAAAAATTCGATATTTCTAAAATGGAAACCCGTCATTTTAACAGGCTGAAATTGGGTAGGTAATTACTATATAAAAATATCAATTTTCTGATGCCAGTGGCATCCACTCGCAAGCCGTCAGAGGGTCGGAAATTGGGGTAAATAAAAAATTCGATATTTCTAAAATGGAAACCCGTCATTTTAACAGGCTGAAATTCTTTGGGTAATTACTTTATAAAAATATCAATTTACTGATGCCAGTGGCATCCACTCGCAAGCCGTCAGAGGGTCGGAAATTGGGGTAAATAATAAATTCGATATTTCTAAAATGGAAACCCGTCAATCTAACAGGCTGAAATTCTTTAGGTGATTACTTTATAAAAATATCAATTTGCTGATGCCGGTGGCATCCACTCGCAAGCCGTCAGAGGGTCGGAAATTGGGGTAAATAAAAAATTCAATATTTCTAAAATGGAAACCCGTCATTTTAACAGGCTGAAATTGGGTAGGTAATTACTTTATAAAAATATCAATTTTCTGATGCCAGTGGCATCCACTCGCAAGTCGTCAGAGGGTCGGAAATTGGGGTAAATTAAAAATTCGATATTTCTCTAATGGAAACCCGTCATTCTAACAGACTGAAATTCGGTAGGTAATTACTTTATAAAAATATCAATTTTCTGATGCCAGTGGCATCCACAAGCAAGCCGTCAGAGGGTCGGAAATTGGGGTAAAAAAAAAATTCGATATTTCTAAAATGCAAACCCGTCATTCTAACAGGCCGAAATTCGGTAGATAATTAATTTATAAAAATATCAATTTTCTGATGCCAGTGGCATCCACTCGCAAGCCGTCAGAGGGTCGGAAATTGAGGTAAATTAAAAATTCGATATTTCTAAAATGGAAACCCGTCATTTTAACAGGCTGAAATTCTTTAGGTAATTACTTTATAAAAATATCAATTTGCTGATGCCAGTGGCATATACTCGCAAGCCGTCAGAGGGTCGGAAATTGTAGTAAATAAAAAATTCGATATTTCTAAAATGGAAACCCTTCATTTTAACAGGCTGAAATTCTTTAGGAAAATACTTTATAAAAATATCAAGTTTCTGATGCCAGTGGCATTTACTCGCAAGCCGTCAGAGGGTCGGAAATTGGGGTAAATTGAATATTCGATATTTCCAAAATGGAAACCCGTCATTTTAACAGGCTGAAATTGGGTAGGTAATTACTATATAAAAATATCAATTTTCTGATGCCAGTGGCATCCACTCGCAAGCCGTCAGTGGGTCGGAAATTGGGGTAAATAAAAAATTCGATATTTCTAAAATGGAAACCCGTCATTTTAACAGGCTGAAATTCTTTAGGTAATTACTTTATAAAAATATCAATTTTCTGATGCCAGTGGCATCTACTCGCAAGCCGTCAGAGGGTCGGAAATTGGGGTAAATAAAAAATTCGATATTTCTAAAATGGAAACCCGTCATTTTAACAGGCTGAAATTCTTTAGGTAATTACTTTATAAAAATATCAATTTTCTGATGCCAGTGGCATCCACTCGCAAGCCGTCAGAGGGTCAGAAATTGGGGTAAATGGAAAATTCGATATTTCTAAAATGGAAACCCGTCAATCTAACAGGCTGAAATTCTTTAGGTAATTACTTTATAAAAATATCAATTTTCTGATGCCAGTGGCATCCACTCGCAAGCCGTCAGAGGGTCGGAAATTGGGGTATATTAAAAATTCGATATTTCTAAAATGGAAACCCGTCATTCTAACAGGCTGAAATTCGGTAGGTAATTACTTTATAAAAATATCAATTTGCTGATGCCAGTGGCATCCACTCGCAAGCCGTCAGAGGGTCGGAAATTGGGGTAAATTAAAAATTCGATATTTCTAAAATGGAAACCTGCCATTTTAACAGGCTGAAATTTGGTAGGTAATTACTTTATAAAAATATCAATTTTCTGATGCCAGTGGGATCCACTCGCAAGCCGTCAGAGGGTCAGAAATTGGGGTAAATTAAAAATTCGATATTTCTATAATGGAAACCCGTCATTTTAACAGGCTGGGGGGTCTTTTAATTTTTTTCGAACACTTCAAGGGCTCAAAAAATTCTGAAATAATTCATCAGTACTAAATCGGCCCTGGGGATTCCAAAACTCGACTCGGTTTCTTTCTATCTCTCGTAGTTTTCGAGATATTATTTTTTTCTCGCAAACGGAGCATCCTACACAAAAACGGACTACACCAGCGTGTTCAGCGCCCCAAAATCCGTGGGAAACCGTCCTTAACTCGCAAATTTATTTTTTAAATTTGTTGTGAAATGTTCAAAGGGGGGGGTCTTTTGATTTTTTTCGAACACTTCAAGGGCTCAAAAAATTCTGAAATAATTCATCAGTACTAAATCGGCCCTGGGGATTCCAAAACTCGACTCTGTTTCTTTCTATCTCTCGTAGTTTTCGAGATATTATTTCTCGCAAACGGAGCATCCTACACAAAACGGACTACACCAGCGTGTTCAGCGCCCCAAAATACGTGGGAAACCGTCCTTAACTCGCAAATTTATTTTTTAAATTTGTTGTGAAATGTTCAAAGGGGGGGGTCTTTTGATTTTTTTCGAACACTTCAAGGGCTCAAAAAATTCTGAAATAATTCATCAGTACTAAATCGGCTATGGGGATTCCAAAACTCGACTCGGTTTCTTTCTATCTCTCGTAGTTTTCGAGATATTATTTTTTTCTCGCAAACGGAGCATCCTACACAAAAACGGACTACACCAGCGTGTTCAGCGCCCCAAAATACGTGGGAAACCGTCCTTAACTCGCAAATTTATTTTTTAAATTTGTTGTGAAATGTTCAAAGGGGGGGGTCTTTTGATTTTTTTCGAACACTTCAAGGGCTCAAAAAATTCTGAAATAATTCATCAGTACTAAATCGACCCTGGGGATTCCAAAATTGGATAAAAATATCAATTTTCTGACGCCAGTGGCATCCACTCGCAAGCCGTCAGAGGGTCGGAAATTGGGGTAAATTAAAAATTCGATATTTCTAAAATGGAAACCCGTCATTTTAACAGGCTGAAATTCGGCAGATAATTACTTTATAAAATTATCAATTTTCTGATACCAGTGGCATCCACTCGCAAGCCGTCAGAGGGTCGGAAATTGGGGTAAATTAAAAATTCGATATTTCTAAAATGGAAACCCGTCATTTTAACAGGCTGAAATTTTGCAGATAATTACTTTATAAAATTATCAATTTTCTGATACCAGTGGCATCCACTCGCAAGCCGTCAGAGGGTCGGATATTGGGGTAAATTAAAAATTCGATATTTCTAAAATGGAAACCCGTCATTTTAACAGGCTGAAATTCGGCAGATAGTTACTTTATAAAATTATCAATTTTCTGATACCAGTGGCATCCACTCGCAAGCCGTCAGAGGGTCGGAAATTGGGGTAAATTAAAAATTCGATATTTCTAAAATGGAAACCCCTCATTTTAACAGGCTGAAATTGGGTAGATAATTACTTTATTAAATTATAAATTTTCTGATACCAGTGGCATCCACTGGCAAGCCGTCAGAGGGTCGGAAATTGGGGTAAATTAAAAATTCGAAATTTTTAAAATGGAAACCCGTCATTTTAACAGGCTGAAATTCGGCAGATAATTACTTTATAAAATTATCAATTTTCTGATACCAGTGGCATCCACTCGCAAGCCGTCAGAGGGTCGGAAATTGGGGTAAATTAAAAATTCGATATTTCTAAAATGGAAACCCGTCATTTTAACAGGCTGAAATTTTTTAGGTAATTACTTTATAATAATATCAATTTGCTGATGCCAGTGGCATCCACTCGCAAGCCGTCAGAGGGTCGGAAATTGGGGTAACTAAAAAATTCGATATTTCTAAAATGGAAACCCGTCATTTTAACAGGCTGAAATTGGGTAGGTAATTACTTTATAAAAATATCAATTTTCTGATACCAGTGGCATCCACTCGCAAGCCGTCAGAGGGTCGGAAATTGGGGTAAATTAAAAATTCGATATTTCTAAAATGGAAACCCGTCATTTTAACAGGCTGAAATTTTGCAGATAATTACTTTATAAAATTATCAATTTTCTGATACCAGTGGCATCCACTCGCAAGCCGTCAGAGGGTCGGAAATTGAGGTAAATTGAAAATTCGATATTTCTAAAATGGAAACCCGTCATTTTAACGGGCTGAAATTCGGCAGATAGTTACTTTATAAAATCATCAATTTTCTGATACCAGTGGCATCCACTCGCAAGCCGTCAGAGGGTCGGAAATTGGGGTAAATTCAAAATTCGATATTTCTAAAATGGAAACCCGTCATTTTAACGGGCTGAAATTCGGCAGGTAATTACTTTATAAAATTATCAATTTTCTGATACCAGTGGCATCCACTCGCAAGCCGTCAGAGGGTCGGAAATTGGGGTAAATTAAAAATTCGATATTTCTAAAATGGAAAACCGTCATTATAACAGGCTGAAATTGGGTAGATAATTACTTTATTAAATTATCAATTTTCTGATACCAGTGGCATCCACTCGCAAGCCGTCAGAGGGTCGGAAATTGGGGTAAATTAAAAATTCGATATTTCTAAAATGGAAACCCGTCATTTTAACAGGCTGAAATTCGGCAGATAATTACTTTATAAAATTATCAATTTTCTGATACCAGTGGCATAAACTCGCAAGCCGTCAGAGGGTCGGAAATTGGGGTAAATTAAAAATTCGATATTTCTAAAATGGAAACCCGTCATTTTAACAGGCTGAAATTGGGTAGATAATTACTTTATTAAATTATCAATTTTCTGATACCAGTGGCATCCACTCGCAAGCCGTCAGAGGGTCTGAAATTGGGGTAAATTAAAAATTCGAAATTTTTAAAATGGAAACCCGTCATTTTAACAGGCTGAAATTCGGCAGATAATTACTTTATAAAATTATCAATTTTCTGATACCAGTGGCATCCACTCGCAAGCCGTCAGAGGGTCGGATATTGGGGTAAATTAAAAATTCGATATTTCTAAAATGGAAACCCGTCATTTTAACAGGCTGAAATTCGGCAGATAATTACTTTATAAAATTATCAATTTTCTGATACCAGTGGCATAAACTCGCAAGCCGTCAGAGGGTCGGAAATTGGGGTAAATTAAAAATTCGATATTTCTAAAATGGAAACCCGTCATTTTAACAGGCTGAAATTGGGTAGATAATTACTTTATTAAATTATCAATTTTCTGATACCAGTGGCATCCACTCGCAAGCCGTCAGAGGGTCGGAAATTGGGGTAAATTAAAAATTCGAAATTTTTAAAATGGAAACCCGTCATTTTAACAGGCTGAAATTCGGCAGATAATTACTTTATAAAATTATCAATTTTCTGATACCAGTGGCATCCACTCGCAAGCCGTCAGAGGGTCGGATATTGGGGTAAATTAAAAATTCGATATTTCTAAAATGGAAACCCGTCATTTTAACAGGCTGAAATTTTTTAGGTAATTACTTTATAAAATTATCAATTTTCTGATGCCAGTGGCATCCACTCGCAAGCCGTCAGAGGGTCGGAAATTGGGGTAAATTAAAAATTCGATATTTCTAAAATGGAAACCCGTCATTTTAACAGGCTGAAATTCTTTAAGTAATTACTTTATAAAAATATCAATTTGCTGATGCCAGTGGCATCCACTCGCAAGCCGTCAGAGGGTCGGAAATTGGGGTAAATTAAAAATTCGATATTTCTAAAATGGAAACCCGTCATTTTAACAGGCTGAAATTGGGTAGGTAATTACTTTATAAAAATATCAATTTTCTGATGCCAGTGGCATCCACTCGCAAGCCGTCAGAGGGTCGGAAATTGGGGTAAATTAAAAATTCGATATTTCTAAAATGGAAACCCGTCATTCTAACAGACTGAAGTTCGGTAGGTAATTAATTTATAAAAATATCAATTTTCTGATGCCAGTGGCATCCACTAGCAAGCCGTCAGAGGGTCGGAAATTGGGGTAAAAAAAAAATTCGATATTTCTAAAATGGAAACCCGTCATTCTAACAGGCTGAAATTTGGTAGGTAATTAATTTATATTAATATCAATTTTCTGATGCCAGTGGCATCCACTCGCAAGCCGTCAGAGGGTCGGAAATTGAGGTAAATTAAAATTTTGATATTTCTAAAATGGAAACCCGTCATTTTAACAGGCTGAAATTCTTTAGGTAATTACTTTATAAAAATATCAATTTGCTGATGCCAGTGGCATATACTCGCAAGCCGTCAGAGGGTCGGAAATTGTAGTAAATAAAAAATTCGATATTTCTAAAATGGAAACCCTTCATTTTAACAGGCTGAAATTCTTTAGGAAAATACTTAATAAAAATATCAATTTTCTGATACCAGTGGCATCCAGTCGCAAGCTGTCAGAGGGTCGGAAATTGGGGTAAATTAAAAATTCGATATTTCTAAAATGGAAACCCGTCATTTTACAAGGCTGAAATTCGGCAGATAATTACTTTATAAAATTATCAATTTTTTGATACCAGTGGCATCCACTCGCAAGCCGTCAGAGGGTCGGAAATTGAGGTAAATTAAAAATTCGATATTTCTAAAATGGAAACCCGTCATTTTAACAGGCTGAAATTCGGCAGGTAATTATTTTATAAAATTATCAATTTTCTGATACCAGTGGCATCCACTCGCAAGCCGTCAGAGGGTCGGAAATTGGGGTAAATTAAAAATTCGATATTTCTAAAATGGAAAACCGTCATAATAACAGGCTGAAATTGGGTAGATAATTACTTTATTAAATTATCAATTTTCTGATACCAGTGGCATCCACTCGCAAGCCGTCAGAGGGTCGGAAATTGGGGTAAATTAAAAATTCGATATTTCTAAAATGGAAACCCGTCATTTTAACAAGCTGAAATTCGGCAGATAATTACTTTACAAAATTATCAATTTTCTGATACCAGTGGCATCCACTCGCAAGCCGTCAGAGGGTCGGATATTGGGGTAAATTAGAAATTCGATATTTCTAAAATGGAAACCCGTCATTTTAACAGGCTGAAATTCAGCAGATAGTTACTTTATAAAATTATTAATTTTCTGATACCAGTGGCATCCACTCGCAACCCGTCATTTTAACAGGCTGAAATTTTTTAGGTAATTACTTTATAATAATATCAATTTTCTGATGCCAGTGGCATCCACTCGCAAGCCGTCAGAGGGTCGGAAATTGGGGTAACTAAAAAATTCGATATTTCTAAAATGGAAACCCGTCATTTTAACAGGCTGAAATTGGGTAGGTAATTACTTTATAAAAATATCAATTTTCTGATGCCAGTGGCATCCACTCGCAAGCCGTCAGAGAGTCGGAAATTGGGGTAAATTAAATATTCGATATTTCTAAAATGGAAACCTGCCATTTTAACAGGCTGAAATTTGGTAGGTAATTACTTTATAAAAATATCAATTTTCTGATGCCAGTGGGATCCACTCGCAAGCCGTCAGAGGGTCAGAAATTGGGGTAAATTAAAAATTCGATATTTCTATAATGGAAACCCGTCATTTTAACAGGCTGGGGGGTCTTTTAATTTTTTTCGAACACTTCAAGGGCTCAAAAAATTCTGAAATAATTCATCAGTACTAAATCGGCCCTGGGGATTCCAAACTCGACTCGGTTTCTTTCTATCTCTCGTAGTTTTCAAGATATTATTTTTTTCTCGCAAACGGAGCATCCTACACAAAAACGGACTACACCAGCGTGTTCAGCGCCCCAAAATACGTGGGAAACCGTCCTTAACTCGCAAATTTATTTTTTAAATTTGTTGTGAAATGTTCAAAGGGGGGGTTTTACTTCAAGGGCTCAAAAAATTCTGAAATAATTCATCAGTACTAAATCGGCTATGGGGATTCCAAAACTCGACTCTGTTTCTTTCTATCTCTCGTAGTTTTCGAGATATTATTTTTTTCTCGCAAACGGAGCATCCTACACAAAAACGGACTACACCAGCGTGTTCAGCGCCCCAAAATACGTGGGAAACCGTCCTTAACTCGCAAATTTATTTTTTAAATTTGTTGTGAAATGTTCAAAGGGGGGGGGTCTTTTGATTTTTTTCGAACACTTCAAGGGCTCAAAAAATTCTGAAATAATTCATCAGTACTAAATCGGCTATGGGGATTCCAAAACTCGACTCGGTTTCTTTCTATCTCTCGTAGTTTTCGAGATATTATTTTTTTCTCGCAAACGGAGCATCCTACACAAAAACGGACTACACCAGCGTGTTCAGCGCCCCAAAATACGTGGGAAACCGTCCTTAACTCGCAAATTTATTTTTTAAATTTGTTGCGAAATGTTCAAAGGGGGGGGTCTTTTGATTTCTTTCGAACACTTTGTAACGTAATACAACGCCTACAAATAACTACAGCTGTCAGATGACAGTTGGGTATTCTCCGACCAGCTAACAGTGGAGACGGGCTGGATTCAAAATTAAGATGTTATATTGGGCGCCAAGTAAATTATCTTAAATCAAATACCCACTAGTGATATAATTCCCTTCCAATTTACTAAACAAGGAAAATTACAATTATGCAGCAACTAGTATAATGAAAAATTTTAGTATTCATACAATATATCAGCAATCAAACAAGTGAAACAATCAGCTTCACAAACACAGGTAAGTACTATATTAACAGGTAAAGCGATTAGCATACATTCATAAAACTAAATGAAAATAAGTAAGAGTAATGGAACAAAGTAATCAAGGTGAGAGTACTTGTAATCTCATAGTAAAGATTTAATAATAATAAGCAGTCTGCCTACGTTCAATACTGCAGACAATTTAAAAAAAATGCAGTTGTTAAAAAAAATCGAAGAGCAGAAATTTATAACTAATTAACGCTTAAATAACATATACCTAGCGTAGTAGATATATTTATAAGATATGGCTTAAGCTTAAGCGATTCTTTTAATATACGTAGCATAAAAAAATATGGGTAGATAAGTCAGATATCTATGTACACCCAGTATATACTTATCGATGTAAAATAAACTTAAACAGATATGGCAATAATTATGGATTAATTTCCGCCTCACAGTTATTATTATTTTGTTTTAATTAAATAGTCTATTCAATATTTGCCAAAAATACTCTCACATAAATTATTATTAAAACTGAATTTCTTACTAAACTTACATAATATATTCAAAATACTCTAAACTTAATTGGAAAATATATATATACATATATATACACCAATGAAATCTGAACTTATTATCAACTCTAGCTATGAAATGCAATCAGGTAAGTATCAATCTAACTATTTACGCTAGAGCAATCTTAGAATTAAATAATAATGTGATAATTACTATTAAAAAAAAATATTTATAGAGAAATAATAGACAAGTTTATATTTCTTTTAGGTAACTTGCGTAAAGTGGCTCCAATGCAGTTCTAGATGCGTTGCAGTCTCGGAATAGCTGCGGTGATGAATGCGCTGCAGTCTCAGCGTGGTGCAGTGATGGATATGCTGCAGTGAAGAATGCGCTGCAGTCTCAGCGTGGTGCAGTGATGGAAAATACCCAACGGGTAAACTCTCGAGACGGAGATTTGGCCGCCGGTTGGCTTTTACCAGTACGCCGGATTCGATTCCGAGCCAGGCAGTGCACCTAGTGCAGCCTAACCTCGTGACAAACGTGTTCACTCCCCAAAGAAACCCTTAGAAATTAAAGAAATAAAATGAAAATATTATCTAACTAAAAATACGATAAACTGAATGATTTACCTTCACTGGAAGGGTCTCCCAAAATATAAATAGATGTCCAAAAATACAATAGCATGTGTTCCAGGAACGACAGAGATGTTCGGAAATTGATGCAGTTTAATCCTTGTAAAAGATGTGATTTTGCCTGAACTATTAACACACCAAAAAATTCAGGAAACAATCAACAAAAACCACTAAATTTGCTTGCACAAAAATTACTCCCAAAATGGATGATTATAGATAATCATTTGAAAATTTGTACAAGCATCAGCACCATTTCTTGTCAAACCCTCTTGACCTGCGTTCAAAAGCCGGAAGTGAGGAAATTTTTGAGAGAGAGACCACTCTTTTAGAAAGCCTTTCCGAAATCCATCTTCCGGTCTAGGGCTAGTCGCGAAAATAGAAATTTGCGGCAAGTTATCAATCTACTGACTGACCGACACCTCTCTACGTGAGATGGCGCGGTAAGTATTATATTGAATATTAATAATTAGGTAGGTATTTCAAATATTGATATTATCACAAAACTGATTTTCCAGGTTTATACATTTAATTCTTAAGGGAAAAATATACCGTAACAACTTCAAGGGCTCAAAAAATTCTGAAATAATTCACCAGTACTAAATCGACCCTGGGGATTCCAAAATTGGATAAAAATATCAATTTTCTGACGCCAGTGGCATCCACTCGCAAGCCGTCAGAGGGTCGGAAATTGGGGTAAATTAAAAATTCGATATTTCTAAAATGGAAACCCGTCATTTTAACAGGCTGAAATTCGGCAGATAATTACTTTATAAAATTATCAATTTTCTGATACCAGTGGCATCCACTCGCAACCCGTCATTTTAACAGGCTGAAATTTTTTAGGTAATTACTTTATAATAATATCAATTTGCTGATGCCAGTGGCATCCACTCGCAAGCCGTCAGAGGGTCGGAAATTGGGGTAACTAAAAAATTCGATATTTCTAAAATGGAAACCCGTCATTTTAACAGGCTGAAATTGGGTAGGTAATTACTTTATAAAAATATCAATTTTCTGATGCCAGTGGCATCCACTCGCAAGCCGTCAGAGAGTCGGAAATTGGGGTAAATTAAAATTCGATATTTCTAAAATGGAAACCTGCCATTTTAACAGGCTGAAATTTGGTAGGTAATTACTTCATAAAAATATCAATTTTCTGATGCCAGTGGGATCCACTCGCAAGCCGTCAGAGGGTCAGAAATTGGGGTAAATTAAAAATTCGATATTTCTATAATGGAAACCCGTCATTTTAACAGGCTGGGGGGTCTTTTAATTTAATTCGAACACTTCAAGGGCTCAAAAAATTCTGAAATAATTCATCAGTACTAAATCGGCCCTGGGGATTCCAAAACTCGACTCGGTTTCTTTCTATCTCTCGTAGTTTTCGAGATATTATTTTTTTTCGCAAACGGAGCATCCTACACATAAACGGACTACACCAGCGTGTTCAGCGCCCCAAAATACGTGGGAAACCGTCCTTAACTCGCAAATTTATTTTTTAAATTTGTTGTGAAATGTTCAAAGGGGGGGGTCTTTTGATTTTTTTCGAACACTTCAAGGGCTCAAAAAATTCTGAAATAATTCATCAGTACTAAATCGGCTATGGGGATTCCAAAACTCGACTCGGTTTCTTTCTATCTCTCGTAGTTTTCGAGATATTATTTTTTTCTCGCAAACGGAGCATCCTACACAAAAACGGACTACACCAGCGTGTTCAGCGCCCCAAAATACGTGGAAACCGTCCTTAACTCGCAAATTTATTTTTTAAATTTGTTGCGAAATGTTCAAAGGGGGGGGTCTTTTGATTTCTTTCGAACACTTCAAGGGCTCAAAAAATTCTGAAATAATTCACCAGTACTAAATCGACCCTGGGGATTCCAAAATTGGATAAAAATATCAATTTTCTGACGCCAGTGGCATCCACTCGCAAGCCGTCAGAGGGTCGGAAATTGGGGTAAATTAAAAATTCGATATTTCTAAAATGGAAACCCGTCATTTTAACAGGCTGAAATTCGGCAGATAATTACTTTATAAAATTATCAATTTTCTGATACCACTGGCATCCACTCGCAACCCGTCATTTTAACAGGCTGAAATTTTTTAGGTAATTACTTTATAATAATATCAATTTGCTGATGCCAGTGGCATCCACTCGCAAGCCGTCAGAGGGTCGGAAATTGGGGTAACTAAAAAATTCGATATTTCTAAAATGGAAACCCGTCATTTTAACAGGCTGAAATTGGGTAGGTAATTACTTTATAAAAATATCAATTTTCTGATGCCAGTGGGATCCACTCGCAAGCCGTCAGAGGGTCAGAAATTGGGGTAAATTAAAAATTCGATATTTCTATAATGGAAACCCGTCATTTTAACAGGCTGGGGGGTCTTTTAATTTTTTTCGAACACTTCAAGGGCTCAAAAAATTCTGAAATAATTCATCAGTACTAAATCGGCTATGGGGATTCCAAAACTCGACTCGGTTTCTTTCTATCTCTCGTAGTTTTCGAGATATTATTTTTTTCTCGCAAACGGAGCATCCTACACAAAACGGACTACACCAGCGTGTTCAGCGCCCCAAAATACGTGGGAAACCGTCCTTAACTCGCAAATTTATTTTTTAAATTTGTTGCGAAATGTTCAAAGGGGGGGGTCTTTTGATTTTTTTCGAACACTTCAAGGGCTCAAAAAATTCTGAAATAATTCATCAGTACTAAATCGGCCCTGGGGATTCCAAAACTCGACTCGGTTTCTTTCTATCTCTCGTAGTTTTCGAGATATTATTTTTTTCTCGCAAACGGAGCATCCTACACAAAAACGGACTACACCAGCGTGTTCAGCGCCCCAAAATACGTGGGAAACCGTCCTTAACTCGCAAATTTATTTTTTAAATTTGTTGTGAAATGTTCAAAGGGGGGGGTCTTTTGATTTTTTTCGAACACTTCAAGGGCTCAAAAAATTCTGAAATAATTCATCAGTACTAAATCGGCTATGGGGATTCCAAAACTCGACTCGGTTTCTTTCTATCTCTCGTAGTTTTCGAGATATTATTTTTTTCTCGCAAACGGAGCATCCTACACAAAACGGACTACACCAGCGTGTTCAGCGCCCCAAAATACGTGGGAAACCGTCCTTAACTCGCAAATTTATTTTTTAAATTTGTTGCGAAATGTTCAAAGGGGGGGGTCTTTTGATTTCTTTCGAACACTTCAAGGGCTCAAAAAATTCTGAAATAATTCACCAGTACTAAATCGACCCTGGGGATTCCAAAATTGGATAAAAATATAAATTTTCTGACGCCAGTGGCATCCACTCGCAAGCCGTCAGAGGGTCGGAAATTGGGGTAAATTAAAAATTCGATATTTCTAAAATGGAAACCCGTCATTTTAACAGGCTGAAATTTGGCAGATAATTACTTTATAAAATTATCAATTTTCTGATACCAGTGGCATCCACTCGCAAGCCGTCAGAGGGTCGGAAATTGGGGTAAATTAAAAATTCGATATTTCTAAAATGGAAACCCGTCATTTTAACAGGCTGAAATTTTGCAGATAATTACTTTATAAAATTATCAATTTTCTGATACCAGTGGCATCCACTCGCAAGCCGTCAGAGGGTCGGAAATTGAGGTAAATTGAAAATTCGATATTTCTAAAATGGAAACCCGTCATTTTAACAGGCTGAAATTCGGCAGGTAATTACTTTATAAAATCATCAATTTTCTGATACCAGTGGCATCCACTCGCAAGCCGTCAGAGGGTCGGAAATTGGGGTAAATTAAAAATTCGATATTTCTAAAATGGAAACCCGTCATTTTAACAGGCTGAAATTGGGTAGGTAATTACTTTATAAAAATATCAATTTTCTGATGCCAGTGGCATCCACTCGCAAGCCGTCAGAGGGTCGGAAATTGGGGTAAATTAAAAATTCGATATTTCTAAAATGGAAACCCCTCATTTTAACAGGCTGAAATTGGGTAGATAATTACTTTATTAAATTATAAATTTTCTGATACCAGTGGCATCCACTCGCAAGCCGTCAGAGGGTCGGAAATTGGGGTAAATTAAAAATTCGATATTTCTAAAATGGAAACCCGTCATTTTAACAGGCTGAAATTCGGCAGATAATTACTTTATAAAATTATCAATTTTCTAATACCAGTGGCATCCACTCGCAAGCCGTCAGAGGGTCGGAAATTGGGGTAAATTAAAAATTCGATATTTCTAAAATGGAAACCCGTCATTTTAACAGGCTGAAATTTTTTAGGTAATTACTTTATAATAATATCAATTTGCTGATGCCAGTGGCATCCACTCGCAAGCCGTCAGAGGGTCAGAAATTGGGGTAAATTAAAAATTCGATATTTCTATAATGGAAACCCGTCATTTTAACAGGCTGGGGGGTCTTTTGATTTTTTCGAACACTTCAAGGGCTCAAAAAATTCTGAAATAATTCATCAGTACTAAATCGGCCCTGGGGATTCCAAAACTCGACTCGGTTTCTTTCTATCTCTCGTAGTTTTCGAGATATTATTTTCTCGCAAACGGAGCATCCTACACAAAAACCGAATACACCAGCGTGTTCAGCGCCACAAAAAACGTGGGAACACGTCCTAAACACGCAAATTAATTATTTAAATTTGTTGTGAAATGTTCAAAGGGGGGGGTCTTTTGATTTTTTTCGAACACTTCAAGGGCTCAAAAAATTCTGAAATAATTCATCAGTACTAAATCAGCTATGGGGATTCCAAAACTCGACTCGGTTTCTTTCTATCTCTCGTAGTTTTCGAGATATTATTTTTTTCTCGCAAACGGAGCATCCTACACAAAAGCGGACTACACCAGCGTGTTCAGCGCCCCAAAATACGTGGGAAACCGTCCTTAACTCGCAAATTTATTTTTTAAATTTGTTGCGAAATGTGGCATCCACTCGCAAGCCGTCAGAGGGTCAGAAATTGGGGTAAATTAAAAATTCGATATTTCTATAATGGAAACCCGTCATTTTAACAGGCTGGGGGGTCTTTTAATTTTTTTCGAACACTTCAAGGGCTCAAAAAATTCTGAAATAATTCACCAGTACTAAATCGACCCTGGGGATTCCAAAATTGGATAAAAATATCAATTTTCTGATACCAGTGGCATCCACTCGCAAGCCGTCAGAGGGTCGGAAATTGGGGTAAATTAAAAATTCGATATTTCTAAAATGGAAACCCGTCATTTTAACAGGCTGAAATTCGGCAGATAATTACTTTATAAAATTATCAATTTTCTGATACCAGTGGCATCCACTCGCAACCCGTCATTTTAACAGGCTGAAATTTTTTAGGTAATTACTTTATAATAATATCAATTTGCTGATGCCAGTGGCATCCACTCGCAAGCCGTCAGAGGGTCGGAAATTGGGGTAACTAAAAAATTCGATATTTCTAAAATGGAAACCCGTCATTTTAACAGGCTGAAATTGGGTAGGTAATTACTTTATAAAATATCAATTTTCTGATGCCAGTGGCATCCACTCGCAAGCCGTCAGAGAGTCGGAAATTGGGGTAAATTAAAAATTCGATATTTCTAAAATGGAAACCTGCCATTTTAACAGGCTGAAATTTGGTAGGTAATTACTTCATAAAAATATCAATTTTCTGATGCCAGTGGGATCCACTCGCAAGCCGTCAGAGGGTCAGAAATTGGGGTAAATTAAAAATTCGATATTTCTATAATGGAAACCCGTCATTTTAACAGGCTGGGGGGTCTTTTAATTTTTTTCGAACACTTCAAGGGCTCAAAAAATTCTGAAATAATTCATCAGTACTAAATCGGCCCTGGGGATTCCAAAACTCGACTCGGTTTCTTTCTATCTCTCGTAGTTTTCGAGATATTATTTTTTTCTCGCAAACGGAGCATCCTACACAAAAACGGACTACACCAGCGTGTTCAGCGCCCCAAAATACGTGGGAAACCGTTGGGGGGTCTTTTGATTTTTTTCGAACACTTCAAGGGCTCAAAAAATTCTGAAATAATTCATCAGTACTAAATCGGCTATGGGGATTCCAAAACTCGACTCGGTTTCTTTCTATCTCTCGTAGTTTTCGAGATATTATTTTTTCTCGCAAACGGAGCATCCTACACAAAAACGGACTACACCAGCGTGTTCAGCGCCCCAAAATACGGGGAAACCGTCCTTAACTCGCAAATTTATTTTTTAAATTTGTTGTGAAATGTTCAAAGGGGGGGGTCTTTTGATTTCTTTCGAACACTTCAAGGGCTCAAAAAATTCTGAAATAATTCACCAGTACTAAATCGACCCTGGGGATTCCAAAATTGGATAAAAATATCAATTTTCTGACGCCAGTGGCATCCACTCGCAAGCCGTCAGAGGGTCGGAAATTGGGGTAAATTAAAAATTCGATATTTCTAAAATGGAAACCCGTCATTTTAACAGGCTGAAATTCGGCAGATAATTACTTTATAAAATTATCAATTTTCTGATACCAGTGGCATCCACTCGCAACCCGTCATTTTAACAGGCTGAAATTTTTTAGGTAATTACTTTATAATAATATCAATTTGCTGATGCCAGTGGCATCCAGCAAGCCGTCATTGGGTCGGAAATTGGGTTAAATAAAAATTCGATATTTCTAAAATGGAAACCCGTCATTTTAACAGGCTGAAATTGGGTAGGTAATTACTTTATAAAATATCAATTTTCTGATGCCAGTGGCATCCACTCGCAAGCCGTCAGAGAGTCGGAAATTGGGGTAAATTAAAAATTCGATATTTCTAAAATGGAAACCTGCCATTTTAACAGGCTGAAATTTGGTAGGTAATTACTTCATAAAAATATCAATTTTCTGATGCCAGTGGGATCCACTCGCAAGCCGTCAGAGGGTCAGAAATTGGGGTAAATTAAAAATTCGATATTTCTATAATGGAAACCCGTCATTTTAACAGGCTGGGGGGTCTTTTAATTTTTTTCGAACACTTCAAGGGCTCAAAAAATTCTGAAATAATTCATCAGTACTAAATCGGCCCTGGGGATTCCAAAACTCGACTCGGTTTCTTTCTATCTCTCGTAGTTTTCGAGATATTATTTTTTTCTCGCAAACGGAGCATCCTACACAAAAACGGACTACACCAGCGTGTTCAGCGCCCCAAAATACGTGGGAAACCGTCCTTAACTCGCAAATTTATTTTTTAAATTTGTTGCGAAATGTTCAAAGGGGGGGGTCTTTTGATTTCTTTCGAACACTTCAAGGGCTCAAAAAATTCTGAAATAATTCACCAGTACTAAATCGACCCTGGGGATTCCAAAATTGGATAAAAATATCAATTTTCTGACGCCAGTGGCATCCACTCGCAAGCCGTCAGAGGGTCGGAAATTGGGGTAAATTAAAAATTCGATATTTCTAAAATGGAAACCCGTCATTTTAACAGGCTGAAATTCGGCAGATAATTACTTTATAAAATTATCAATTTTCTGATACCAGTGGCATTTTAGGTAATTACTTTATAATAATATCAATTTGCTGATGCCAGTGGCATCCACTCGCAAGCCGTCAGAGGGTCGGAAATTGGGGTAACTAAAAATTCGATATTTCTAAAATGGAAACCCGTCATTTTAACAGGCTGAAATTGGGTAGATAATTACTTTATTGAATTATCAATTTTCTGATGCCAGTGGGATCCACTCGCAAGCCGTCAGAGGGTCAGAAATTGGGGTAAATTAAAAATTCGATATTTCTATAATGGAAACCCGTCATTTTAACAGGCTGGGGGGTCTTTATTTTTTTCGAACACTTCAAGGGCTCAAAAAATTCTGAAATAATTCATCAGTACTAAATCGGCTATGGGGATTCCAAAACTCGACTCGGTTTCTTTCTATCTCTCGTAGTTTTCGAGATATTATTTTTTTCTCGCAAACGGAGCATCCTACACAAAAACGGACTACACCAGCGTGTTCAGCGCCCCAAAATACGTGGGAAACCGTCCTTAACTCGCAAATTTATTTTTTAAATTTGTTGTGAAATGTTCAAAGGGGGGGGTCTTTTGATTTTTTTCGAACACTTCAAGGGCTCAAAAAATTCTGAAATAATTCATCAGTACTAAATCGGCCCTGGGGATTCCAAAACTCGACTCGGTTTCTTTCTATCTCTCGTAGTTTTCGAGATATTATTTTTTTCTCGCAAACGGAGCATCCTACACAAAAACGGACTACACCAGCGTGTTCAGCGCCCCAAAATACGTGGGAAAAAGTCCTTAACTCGCAAATTTATTTTTTAATTTTGTTGTGAAATGTTCAAAGGGGGGGGTCTTTTGATTTTTTTCGAACACTTCAAGGGCTCAAAAAATTCTGAAATAATTCATCAGTACTAAATCGGCTATGGGGATTCCAAAACTCGACTCGGTTTCTTTCTATCTCTCGTAGTTTTCGAGATATTATTTTTTTCTCGCAAACGGAGCATCCTACACAAAACGGACTACACCAGCGTGTTCAGCGCCCCAAAATACGTGGGAAACCGTCCTTAACTCGCAAATTTATTTTTTAAATTTGTTGCGAAATGTTCAAAGGGGGGGGTCTTTTGATTTCTTTCGAACACTTCAAGGGCTCAAAAAATTCTGAAATAATTCACCAGTACTAAATCGACCCTGGGGATTCCAAAATTGGATAAAAATATCAATTTTCTGACGCCAGTGGCATCCACTCGCAAGCCGTCAGAGGGTCGGAAATTGGGGTAAATTAAAAATTCGATATTTCTAAAATGGAAACCCGTCATTTTAACAGGCTGAAATTTGGCAGATAATTACTTTATAAAATTATCAATTTTCTGATACCAGTGGCATCCACTCGCAAGCCGTCAGAGGGTCGGAAATTGGGGTAAATTAAAAATTCGATATTTCTAAAATGGAAACCCGTCATTTTAACAGGCTGAAATTTTGCAGATAATTACTTTATAAAATTATCAATTTTCTGATACCAGTGGCATCCACTCGCAAGCCGTCAGAGGGTCGGAAATTGAGGTAAATTGAAAATTCGATATTTCTAAAATGGAAACCCGTCATTTTAACAGGCTGAAATTCGGCAGGTAATTACTTTATAAAATCATCAATTTTCTGATACCAGTGGCATCCACTCGCAAGCCGTCAGAGGGTCGGAAATTGGGGTAAATTAAAAATTCGATATTTCTAAAATGGAAACCCGTCATTTTAACAGGCTGAAATTGGGTAGGTAATTACTTTATAAAAATATCAATTTTCTGATGCCAGTGGCATCCACTCGCAAGCCGTCAGAGGGTCGGAAATTGGGGTAAATTAAAAATTCGATATTTCTAAAATGGAAACACCTCATTTTAACAGGCTGAAATTGGGTAGATAATTACTTTATTAAATTATAAATTTTCTGATACCAGTGGCATCCACTCGCAAGCCGTCAGAGGGTCGGAACTTGGGATAAATTAAAAATTCGATATTTCTAAAATGGAAACCCGTCATTTTAACAGGCTGAAATTCGGCAGATAATTACTTTATAAAATTATCAATTTTCTAATACCAGTGGCATCCACTCGCAAGCCGTCAGAGGGTCGGAAATTGGGGTAAATTAAAAATTCGATATTTCTAAAATGGAAACCCGTCATTTTAACAGGCTGAAATTCTTTAGGTAATTACTTTATAAAAATATCAATTTGCTGATGCCAGTGGCATCCACTCGCAAGCCGTCAGAGGGTCAGAAATTGGGGTAAATTAAAAATTCGATATTTCTATAATGGAAACCCGTCATTTTAAGGGCTCAAAAAATTCTGAAATAATTCATCAGTACTAAATCGGCCCTGGGGATTCCAAAACTCGACTCGGTTTCTTTCTATCTCTCGTAGTTTTCGAGATATTATTTTTTTCTCGCAAACGGAGCATCCTACACAAAAACGGACTACACCAGCGTGTTCAGTGCCCCAAAATACGTGGGAAACCGTCCTTAACTCGCAAATTTATTTTTTAAATTTGTTGTGAAATGTTCAAAGGGGGGGGTCTTTTGATTTTTTTCGAACACTTCAAGGGCTCAAAAAATTCTGAAATAATTCATCAGTACTAAATCGGCTATGGGGATTCCAAAACTCGACTCGGTTTCTTTCTATCTCTCGTAGTTTTCGAGATATTATTTTTTTCTCGCAAACGGAGCATCCTACACAAAAACGGACTACACCAGCGTGTTCAGCGCCCCAAAATACGTGGGAAACCGTCCTTAACTCGCAAATTTATTTTTTAAATTTGTTGCGAAATGTGTGGCATCCACTCGCAAGCCGTCAGAGGGTCGGAAATTGGGGTAAATTAAAAATTCGATATTTCTATAATGGAAACCCGTCATTTTAACAGGCTGGGGGGTCTTTTGATTTCTTTCGAACACTTCAAGGGCTCAAAAAATTCTGAAATAATTCACCAGTACTAAATCGACCCTGGGGATTCCAAAATTGGATAAAAATATCAATTTTCTGACGCCAGTGGCATCCACTCGCAAGCCGTCAGAGGGTCGGAAATTGGGGTAAATTAAAAATTCGATATTTCTAAAATGGAAACCCGTCATTTTAACAGGCTGAAATTCGGCAGATAATTACTTTATAAAATTATCAATTTTCTGATACCAGTGGCATCCACTCGCAACCCGTCATTTTAACAGGCTGAAATTTTTTAGGTAATTACTTTATAATAATATCAATTTGCTGATGCCAGTGGCATCCACTGCAAGCCGTCAGAGGGTCGGAAATTGGGGTAACTAAAAAATTCGATATTTCTAAAATGGAAACCCGTCATTTTAACAGGCTGAAATTGGGTAGGTAATTACTTTATAAAAATATCAATTTTCTGATGCCAGTGGCATCCACTCGCAAGCCGTCAGAGAGTCGGAAATTGGGGTAAATTAAAAATTCGATATTTCTAAAATGGAAACCTGCCATTTTAACAGGCTGAAATTTGGTAGGTAATTACTTCATAAAAATATCAATTTTCTGATGCCAGTGGGATCCACTCGCAAGCCGTCAGAGGGTCAGAAATTGGGGTAAATTAAAAATTCGATATTTCTATAATGGAAACCCGTCATTTTAACAGGCTGGGGGGTCTTTTAATTTTTTTCGAACACTTCAAGGGCTCAAAAAATTCTGAAATAATTCATCAGTACTAAATCGGCCCTGGGGATTCCAAAACTCGACTCGGTTTCTTTCTATCTCTCGTAGTTTTCGAGATATTATTTTTTTCTCGCAAACGGAGCATCCTACAATATTACGGTCTACACCAGCGTTTTCAGCGCCCCAAAATACGTGGGAAACCGTTGGGGGGTCTTTTGATTTTTTTCGAACACTTCAAGGGCTCAAAAAATTCTGAAATAATTCATCAGTACTAAATCGGCTATGGGGATTCCAAAACTCGACTCGGTTTCTTTCTATCTCTCGTAGTTTTCGAAATATTATTTTTTCTCGCAAACGGAGCATCCTACACAAAAACGGACTACACCAGCGTGTTCAGCGCCCCAAAATACGAAACCGTCCTTAACTCGCAAATTTATTTTTTAAATTTGTTGCGAAATGTTCAAAGGGGGGTCTTTTGATTTCTTTCGAACACTTCAAGGGCTCAAAAAATTCTGAAATAATTCACCAGTACTAAATCGACCCTGGGGATTCCAAAATTGGATAAAAATATCAATTTTCTGACGCCAGTGGCATCCACTCGCAAGCCGTCAGAGGGTCGGAAATTGGGGTAAATTAAAAATTCGATATTTCTAAAATGGAAACCCGTCATTTTAACAGGCTGAAATTCGGCAGATAATTACTTTATAAAATTATCAATTTTCTGATACCAGTGGCATCCACTCGCAACCCGTCATTTTAACAGGCTGAAATTTTTTAGGTAATTACTTTATAATAATATCAATTTGCTGATGCCAGTGGCATCCACTCGCAAGCCGTCAGAGGGTCGGAAATTGGGGTAACTAAAAAATTCGATATTTCTAAAATGGAAACCCGTCATTTTAACAGGCTGAAATTGGGTAGGTAATTACTTTATAAAAATATCAATTTTCTGATGCCAGTGGCATCCACTCGCAAGCCGTCAGAGAGTCGGAAATTGGGGTAAATATAAAATTCGATATTTCTAAAATGGAAACCCGTCATTTTAACAGGCTGAAATTTGGTAGGTAATTACTTCATAAAAATATCAATTTTCTGATGCCAGTGGCATCCACTCGCAAGCCGTCAGAGGGTCGGAAATTGGGGTTAATATAAAATTCGATATTTCTATAATGGAAACCCGTCATTTTAACAGGCTGGGGGGTCTTTTAATTTTTTTCGAACACTTCAAGGGCTCAAAAAATTCTGAAATAATTCATCAGTACTAAATCGGCCCTGGGGATTCCAAAACTCGACTCGGTTTCTTTCTATCTCTCGTAGTTTTCGATATATTATTTTTTTCTCGCAAACGGAGCATCCTACACAAAAACGGACTACACCAGCGTGTTCAGCGCCCCAAAGTACGTGGGAAACCGGCCTTAACTCGCAAATTTATTTTTTAATTTGTTGCGAAATGTTCAAAGGGGGGGGTCTTTTGATTTTTTTCGAACACTTCAAGGGCTCAAAAAATTCTGAAATAATTCATCAGTACTAAATCGGCCCTGGGGATTCCAAAACTCGACTCGGTTTCTTTCTATCTCTCGTAGTTTTCGAGATATTATTTTTTTCTCGCAAACGCAGCATCCTACACAAAAACGGACTACACCAGCGTGTTCAGCGCCCCAAAATACGTGGGAAACCGTCCTTAACTCGCAAATTTATTTTTTAAATTTGTTGCGAAATGTTCAAAGGGTCTTTTGATTTCTTTCGAACACTTCAAGGGCTCAAAAAATTCTGAAATAATTCACCAGTACTAAATCGACCCTGGGGATTCCAAAATTGATAAAATATCAATTTTCTGATACCAGTGGCATCCACTCGCAAGCCGTCAGAGGGTCGGAAATTGGGGTAAATTAAAAATTCGATATTTCTAAAATGGAAACCCGTCATTTTAGCAGGCTGAAATTCGGCAGGTAATTACTTTATAAAATCATCAATTTTCTGATACCAGTGGCATCCACTCGCAAGCCGTCAGAGGGTCGGAAATTGGGGTAAATTAAAAATTCGA